>OZ024902.1:72675293-73383532 GCA_964017125.1 Flabesymbios commensalis
CACAGACTGTGAGACATCGCAAGCATAAGTAAGTGGACAATAGTACGTGCGCATGCGTGCAGGTGAACATGCGCCGCATATGCGCACATAACTGTGTAACGCTGGGTCTTCAAGGAAACACAGGACAATCAATATTTCGTCCATTTGAATGGCTGTTTGCGTCGTCGCCGATTTCCCGTTATTTTGTTATAACAATCGTCTTAATAGAAGACTTTTTTACCGTTGTTAATGGGAATCATCCAACATTTTTAGCGTTGTTATTATTTTTTTTTATATAATAACCACTCGAATCGGCGGGGCCTAATGGTAGGCTTGATAGCATTGCATTTGGGACGCTAGATCGACTGGCCAGGCAGCCTGCTTCCAGGGCTAGCTATCGCAAAGAAACAAACATAGTCATCGCTAGCGCTTGATAAAAGTTAAATAGATAAAAGTTAACTAGGCCTAGATAACGTGAAGTATGTCTATGTTGTGATAAATCTCTTGTTTTTATATATTTTTTTATCAACAAACATGTCTAGCTGAAGTGACCGATAATGACTAGGCCCATATATAATAATAACATTACTATGAAATTATTGGAACCCACTAAAATCGGCACTCGCCGGCAGGGCTGGTGTACCCCTGATACTTACCAGCCCTTACACATTTCCACTCGCCCCGGGCGAGCAGGCGAGCGTTAGTTTCGACCCCTGATTTACTACTTCTCCCTCATTAACCAGGGTTCTGGTTCTGGCATTAGGGATCTGCCCCCTTTGTTGAATACTGTAATATGGCATTGTACGGAAGCACTAGACTACAGCAATCATCCAAGGAAAGCTGCAGCCTCCTCGTATCTGGCCATAATCTTTGGGCGGATTGCCAGTGGCGTACCCTGGGACCTACGCTCAACTGCGGTGCCAATGCAGCTCTCGCTTGATTTAGGCTATAATGATTTACGTTGGAAAAACATAGGGCAATGCATTAAATTTGCTGAAAAGACTGCAGTTGCACATGATATGTCCAACATCTGATGTAGTACAGTAAATGACTACAATACGCTACATGTGATCAAGGAATATATAAGACAGGAATACCAACTTGCCCGAAAATCGTGTCACCATGTTCTTTGCGGGATCAATGCCTCCATTGACGGTGATTCTCACCACTAATTTTTATTGGTCATGGTCCCCTCCCCAAACGGGACGGTCCAGCATGGGTGATAAACGGTAAACCTGATACAATCTTGTGTATCCCAGCGCGGTACACAGCGAACACGAGACGTTCAGCCAAAGCTTGGCCAGTGTTGTAGATGTTGAAGCGACATTGAATCGGTGTTGGGTCAACGTATCTTGTTTGTTGGGTAAAGCAGATCAACGCCATGACTGGTGTGCCTATTTTAAAACGTATTTCGCTTCCGAAATAAATGCAGTAGTAGGCCCTATATAGCCTCTCTGGCTTATCTTTAATCTGTAATGTGCGCTAATTTTTTCAAGTAATTATTTTTTTTCAGTCAGGCCCCCTGGGCTTACTTGCCTTTTTCTATTTTAACGTAATTCGTTTGGAATAGAATTATTTTTCGGGGAGGGGCGTGTAATTAAAACACACTCGATAATTTGATTTTTTATTTTAAAATGGTTTAATTGCTTCAGCTATTTTAAAATCTTGGCATTTTGGAGGTGATTGGGGTAACTTTTATATGAAATGACTCATATGAGCTGAAATGAGCTGTTTTAAATTTGGGATGGAAGATTTTTTGGGTGCTGAGTCTATCCGAGTGTTCGGGATAAATAACAAAACAAAACATTTAGGCCTATATGAGGCCCTATTTTCAAATTATTGCAATAACTTTCTTCAGTTTTTTTAAACAAATATTTAGCCTAGAGAATCTTGGGCCGAGATGTAACAGTCGGACAATTATCTGGAATAGAAAAAAATAATAATGAAAAAAAAGCTATTATAAAGCATGATAAGTGCTACACTGTCCCCATTTAAACACTGTCGCGTTACGCTGAAAATCCTGCCCGAGCGACAGTTTCGTTTAAATGAAACAAGTAATCATTTGATACAGGGGGAGGGTGGTGGAAGGGGTTGGGGAAGGCCACTCGCAGTCTGCATGAATCAGCACACGGCGTAGCAGTGTGTAGGCACACACACTGCTACGGAGAGTAGATAAGTGCGGCAATAATAGGCATACCCCCTAGAAAACGTGTAGTGATACATGACGGGGGGGGGGGGGGGTACAGAAGCAGGGGGGTATTTTCCTCAATCCAAAGTATCTCAAGAATTTCACATAATCATACTAATACATGTATCTTTCTCTTGTTAAATTTTTGTTTACTTTGGTTTGGGGAAAGTTACTTTATCGACGGATATAATGCCTTAGTTACAGAAACATACTCGAAGTCTTTGAGAAGTATTAGCCGTAACTTCGCCGGCACATATCGTAGAGAAGTGATAGTGACATCAAAATGTCTGTCATCCCACGTGGTTTCTCACTGTAATGAATGCGCAGGGAATTCCCCCGTAATGACGACATCGTGGCGTTCGCGCATATTTGACCGGATTCCCCTTTTCCGTTAGTAACCAGACAGATGCCATCCAGCTGGTGGCCCTGAAAGCGGAGATACCGCAAAGAATGTATGGTCCCACGCGACTTGAGGTAATTGGACTCGTATACTCATATACCCGCCCGTAAAAAGGCCTCTACTGTGCCTCATCAATGGGACTATTCGCGCTCACAACCACAATCCTTTGATCCCAGCGCTCGGAAAGAGTTGTGTAGTAGTAAATCATTGCTTTACGTCACTTTTCGGCACAAAAGGTCTTTTAAGTGACATTTTAATACGATAAAAACGTTGTAGTCAATTGATGAGATGAATGATGTACAGATAATGATGTGAGGGTGGGGGTGATAGGGCATGGTGGGTTATTGAGAGCGTTTTCCTTCGCTCGCCCGATAAGGGGTTCTGGGCATGTCTAGGGGATATACCTCCAGACATGCCCAGACGGCCGGAGACTTGAGTTTCGCTGTACAATTTAATGATGAAACTCGTGGCATTTCGCGCAGCTCAGCTATCCTCGGGTCGGATAGTCCCCAGAGTAACAATAGGAAGGATCACTCCCTCTGGGTAACTCCATTCATCCCACGTGAGAGACCTAATGTCAAACACGCTATTGCCGGTTATTTAAGGCTACCACGGCCTACATCAGCGCCAGCACTGATGCGGGTGCTGCATTGGCTCCGCTGTTGAGCGGAGGAACCAGGGTACGCCACTGGCAATCCGCCCGAAGATTATAGCCAGATACGAGGAGGCTGCAGCTGCCCTTGGATGATTGCTGTAGACTAGTGCTTCCGTACAATGCCGTAACAGCATCCAACAGACGAAACAGATCCCTAATGACCCTCCCCGGATGGGGGCGAAAAGTACTACTACTAGCAATCATCCCAGTACCCCCCGAAAGAGTTGTGATTCCTGTCTTTTTATTTATATATTCCTTGATGTGATACAGTAATGAATTTTGGGTCGACCCACCTAGCTTATACACCTGGAGCGCTGGTAATACATTTTGCTTCTGACTGACGTCAGGGTAAGAGGATTAACCAATGTTGGCTCAATGCTGGCCCAGTGGTATGTCATATAAACTAATTTTGTGGTCCGCTGACACCGCATCAGTACAAATAGATGACATTAGTGGCCGGGTGATGGACACTTAGAGGGCGAGGGGTCAAACTGGGTCATCTGTCAGGCCCTGCATCAGTCTTATCTACTAAGCCAAAATGTAGTAACTACTTACTTGAAAAGTAAGCAGGTATTGCCCTTTGGCTTTGCACGACAGATCTACTAATCACCACACGGGTTTCTACGTATGTCTCTCACTGTGAGTGTCTGTCGCCCGAATCCATCACTTTTTATTAATCATCGTGATTTCTTTAGGTCGTATATGAAAACGGAGAATTACAGATGATACTTCACAATTTTAATAAGAATACATTTTGATTCAGTCTGAAGCAAATCTTTAGCGCAAACAAGAATAATTGTATTATTGATTCTTCGACTCGTTGTATCTTGGAAATGAAGTAATGCATATGGATGGTATTTGAAAATATGATTATGTTATTGCTACTGCATCAATTGACGTTTTATGTAGAGATGTTTTTAAAACAATAATAATCTGACATCAATCATTATGTAAAACATCCTCATTAGTTTATGGCGATTTTAATGGCCTGCATGCTGCATTTCTGATGCAGCAATTCGTAGTTGAGATGTGACTTTTTAAAAGTGTTTCTCGCAACTCATGAATCAATCCAATAACGGAGGGTTCACGGTATTCTCTGGTCCAAATAATTACCGCGTCATTATCTGCACCATACGTATGCAAGCAGCTACATGTATGCAAGCAGTTACATGTAATGCTGTTTGGTTAACCCTTCAAGCTTCATAGTAGATACTAGACATTGTCACCCAGTTGAAGTTGTGTTTCTAATCTCTGCCATTATAAACACAACCTCAAGTGAGTGGAAATTGGTAATTGCTAAATTTCAATTCAAAATTTCAGACTAGTGACACAAATCACACTTTAAAACTGTTATTTAATGCGCGAAGAACATGTTTGAAAAAACGACAATTGCCGCGACTGACAATTAAAAGAGTTAATCCATGTGCGCTGTTTATCAGCTGATTATTATCTCTGTAAATGTGGTCATTGCCAGGGGATTCATCTAACAGATGACCACCACCACGCTGGACATTATGCTTACCCGCCGCCCCAGCAGATGCATTAGACTGAGGATAATCGATCCGGGCTGCATATATTATTGGCAACAGGCAGGGATATTATTCTAATTATCCGTGGCCTGTGCTGCCATGCAAAGCCAAAAGGCAATCACTGATTATTTTTTAAAGTAAGCAGTTACTATGATTTGGCATTGCGCAGTCGTGATGTACGCGCGCAGAAGTGCGTGATATTGCTAAATGTGTTGTTATCAATCTGCAAATGACATTGTCTCCGTGGCTTGATTGAATAATTGTTAGTGTGAATAATAATTTTGTAAAGGCCGGTGATCATGGTGATTTGTATTCCTGATCAAGCGATGAACGAAACGCGTTGCGTAAACCTGAACCCAGGTTGAATGATGTCTTAATGTGTTCAGAATATACCTAGATGTTTTATTTGTTTGCTTTTATTTAGTGTGAGTGATTTTAATATTGATCATTAAATTTAGACGTCAATCTATCGCATTGGGATCTTATCTGACGGGATCCACAACTTCAAGTGATTCAAATCGAAGGCGAACAGCACTTTCGGTTTGAAGACACGTCGCAAGGTTTTACTTATAGTCGTGCTTAGCTCTTCAAGGTTTAACAGTGACCGACCATACGAGTTTCAAAATAATTTGGGTTGGTGTTGGACAATTCTTGACCGGGCCCATGAACAACGTTACATACTTGAAAAATGAATTATTTCCGCTTCGGCACTCGCTGGCAGTCTGTTTCAGAACCAGAGAGTGTTTCCATGTTTAAGCATCTTCCGTGACCGTGGCCCAGGGAACGCGATGTGTTCTGTCAACACTGGCCTCATGCTGGACCAGTTTATCCGACGTTGGGCCACCCGTAGGCCAGTGGTGGACAAGTATTTCGTATTATGCAGACAGCAGCGATTGATAAAAGCGTCTGTTGCAACAGTCACCAAGATAGCCTTATTTACTTTCAGAGTGTAAACGATGCATTGGCTAGACAATTTACCAGCGTTGGTGCACGGTTTGGGTTTACATGTGTTAGTGCACGGTTTGGGTTTACAAGTGTTAGTGCACGGTTTGGGATTACATGTGTTAGTGCACGGTTTCGGTTTACATGTGTTAGTGCACGGTTTGGGTTTACAAGTGTTAGTGCACGGTTTCGGTTTACATGTGTTAATGCACGGTTTGGGATTACATGTGTTAGTGCACGGTTTGGGATTACATGTGTTAGAGCACGGTTTGGGATTATATGTGTTAGAGCACGGTTTGGGATTATATGTGTTAGTGCACGGTTTGGGATTACATGTGTTAGTGCACGGTTTGGGATTACATGTGTTAGTGCACGGTTTGGGATTACATGTGTTAGTGCACGGTTTGGGATTATATGTGTTAGTGCACGGTTTGGGATTACATGTGTTAGTGCACGGTTTGGGATTACATGTGTTAGTGCACGGTTTGGGTTTACAAGTGTTAGTGCACAGTTTGGGATTACATGTGTTAATGCACGGTTTGGGATTACATGTGTTAGTGCACGGTTTGGGATTACATGTGTTAGAGCACGGTTTGGGATTATATGTGTTAGAGCACGGTTTGGGATTATATGTGTTAGTGCACGGTTTGGGATTACATGTGTTAGTGCACGGTTTGGGATTACATGTGTTAGAGCACGGTTTGGGATTATATGTGTTAGTGCACGGTTTGGGATTACATGTGTTAGTGCACGGTTTGGGATTACATGTGTTAGTGCACGGTTTGGGATTACATGTGTTAGTGCACGGTTTGGGATTATATGTGTTAGTGCACAGTTTGGGATTACATGTGTTAGTGCACGGTTTGGGATTACATGTGTTAGTGCACGGTTTGGGATTACATGTGTTAGTGCACGGTTTGGGATTACATGTGTTAGTGCACGGTTTGGGATTACATGTGTTAGTGCACGGTTTGGGATTACATGTGTTAGTGCACAGTTTGGGATTACATGTGTTAGTGCACGGTTTGGGATTACATGTGTTAGTGCACGGTTTGGGATTACATGTGTTAGTGCACGGTTTGGGATTACATGTGTTAGTGCACGGTTTGGGATTACATGTGTTAGTGCACGGTTTGGGATTACATGTGTTAGTGCACGGTTTGGGATTACATGTGTTAGTGCGCAGTTTGGAATTACATGTGTTAGTGCACGGTTTCGGTTTACATGTGTTAGTGCACAGTTTGGGATTACATGTGTTAGTGCACGGTTTGGGTTTACATGTGTTATCCTGTACTGATATCACGTCAGCCTCCACATGCGCCAGTGTGTGCCTAAAAACAACCATACTCACTCACTCCCTCCCCCCCCCACCCTCCCCGGCCTACGCATTTTTAGCTCCCGCCGTCACCGTAGGTGAGACGGAGGGAGCTATGGATTCCGCCTCCGTCCTGATTTTTTACCTCTTCTTTTGCCTATAAATAAGGTAGGATAACAATTTTTGGTATGTGGGTTACTTCCAGGTGGATATTGGACAGGTTAAAATATTTTTAATCTGAATTCAATACCCAAGGTCGCAGAGGAGAAATGATGATGTTACGGCGTTGGGCCGTCCATGAACATTTCGTTTCCGGAGCATATCTCTGAAAGTACTTGTCTGATTGTCTTCAAATTTTACACACAACACCTCTAAGGGGTCTATTTGTGCCTTTTGGGTATATGAACTTTGATCTACTTTTGGTTCAGAACTATGACCTATTTAGACGTTTTGACGCACACTTCGTTTCCGGAGCAGATCTCGAAAAGTACTGGGCCTTGATAGGCCTGATATCAGGTAAACCGTACTATAAAACAAAATGTGACGTTTCCGGAGAGGATGCCTTTTAAAAACTTTTGAATCAAATTCAAAATGTGAGATTTCATGAGAAGATGCATCTTAAAAAAATTTGACTCGATCAAATTCAAAATGGCCGCCTATCGGCCATTGTTCACTTTCGCATGGCCGTTATTTGGTAAACCGTACTAGATGGCTAGACCATTACTATTAAACAAAATTTGAGATTTCAGGAGAGGATGCATCTTGAAAATTTTTGACTCGATTAAATAAAAAATGACCACTTATCAGCCATTATTCACTTTCACACGGGCGATATTTGGTAAACCGTGCTAGATGGCTAGACCATTACTATAAAACGAAATGTGAGATTTCAGATGAGGATGCATCTTGAAAAATTTTGACTCGATCAATTTCAAAATGGCCGCCTTTTCAGCTATTATTCATTTTTTTTCACATGACCGATATTTGGTAAACCGTGCTAGATGGCGAGACCATTACTATCAAACAAAATGTGAGTTTTCAGGGGAGGATGCACCCTGAATATTTTTAACTCCCGACTTCGAAATAGCCGACAATCGGTATTATTTACCTCAATAGGCCTGATATCAGGTAAACTGTGCTAGATATCTAGACCATTAATCTAAAACAAATTGTGAGTTTTCGGAGGAGGATGCACTCTGAAACAGCATGCAACTGACGGAACAGATCCCTAATGACCCCAGATGGGGACAAAAAGTACTACTACTAGCAATCATCCCAGTACCCCTTCAATGCACTAATGTGCTCGCCCCATAATGGGTTCTGGGCATGTCTAGGGGATCTACCCTAAGTGGAGGCGTTATGAAGTTATTTTGCTTACAAGCCATTTTGGTTTCCGGGACCTGGTGAACTATTTGGTGGCTATTTTTTATGCCTCCGCCGGGAAGCGAGTGAAGGCATTATGTTCTCCGGTTGTCCGGCCGTCCGTCCGGTCATGTATTTTTGTACTATGCCAACATGGTCCAACAGATTGAATTCATAATTTATACAAACATTCAACCCCTCCGGCAAAAGTTTTTTACCAAAGGTCAAGGTCATAATTCAAAGGTCAAGGTCAAAGATTCAAAAAAATGTTTTGTTTACGCGATAACTTGGAGAATAATTATTGCATCTCTCCAATTTTTTGTGTGAAGTCACTCATAAATATGGAGATGACCTGGTTAGATTTTCAGCTTTCCACCGATAATCAAAATGGCCGCCAGCTGGCGACTAAATTTTTGTTTTTGACTCAATTTTTTTTTTCTACAATTCACAGTAGTGCTTTGAAACTTTGTATAAATAGGTCTTCGGTGTCTGCGAATCTATTGGTGTTGTCCGTTTTCATGTGCGACCGAAAACGAGGCTACGGCTGCCATATTGATTTTGTCAACCTGCCGTACGCCGCCAGCTTTGGCTACTACGCCAACATGGTCCAACAGATTGAATTCATAATTTATACAAACGTTTAATCACTCCAGCAAAAGTTTTTTACCAAATTTCAAGGTCATAGGTCAAAGGTCAAGGTCAAAGATTCAAAAAAATGTTTTGTTAACGCGATAACTTGGAAAATAATTATTGCATCTCTCCAATTTTTTTGTGAAGTTTCTCATGAGTATGGAGATGACCTGATTAGATTTTCGGTTTTCCACCGATGATCAAAATGGCCGTCAGGTGGCGACTAATTTTTTTTTTCAACTTAAATTATAATTTTTTCACAATTCACAGTAGTGCTTTGAAACTTGGTATATATAGGTCGTCGGTGTCTGCGAGTCTATTGGTATTGTCCGTTTTCATGTGCGAACGAAAACGAGGTTACGGCGGCCATATTGATTTTGACATTTTATTCCATAAAAGTGGTGCATCTAATTGTTATCAAACTTTGTCATCACGATATCTCAGAAAAATCTAGGTCAGGGGGAGAGGAGATAGAGAAGCCCTACATGGGCCTCATGTGATGGCGGAGGCATACAATTGACGCATATGCGTCAATTTTCCCTTCTAGTTGTATTTGCGCTGGTAATCAACTTTATTTTCCTTCTTCACAGATAGGCAGTGGTCTTGTATGCTGCAAGAGAAAAGAACTGCTAGCAAGAGAGCAGCCACTGATGCACATATATTGTGAGTAGTTTGTTTCTTTATCTTACACGAAATATCGGCCCAGTACTTTTATGTTTCCTTTCATCATTTTTCTAATTTTCAAAACAGACAAAGGATTTTATAATTAGGCAATTGCGTAATTAAATTATTAACGACAAGTCACTTCAAATTATTTTCCACAAGTTAACAATGCATTAATGGATTTAAGATTGTGTAAAATTAGGCTAACTATTACCTGGGATAAGTTATTTTTACCCCTCAGCCCCCATAAGGCTGTGGGGTACAGTGATCTCCAGAAGCTGGAGGGCAGTCGGTGCGGATTGTTGTGAGAGCGATAGCTTCATAACGCATTGATATGACTCAGGTCCTTCATTAAGTCTCCACCCACTATGTGATGGTGGAGACTTATTGTTTTTGCCGAGTGCGCCCGCTGCTGCCGGCTCCGCCGACGCATTTTGTTTCTGCTCTCACTCGAAAGCCACTGCTCGGATTATCTCGAAATGTTTGCAGTATGCAATTGGCCCTGGGGAATTAGCCTGGTAATTTTTTTTCGTTTTTTAGCTTCTTCAACAAAATCCACGATTGCCGCCAAAATCCTATGTCGCTCTCTAGAGCTTGAACCGCTTTATGGATTTGGTCCATGTTTGGTTTGAAGGACAAACCTTACCCAGGACGTGTGCTGAAAAGGTTGTGGTGTGATTCTGACAATAAATACTTTGATTTTTTTTACGTTTTTTACGTTTCATAATTTTATCGGATATTTCAGTTTTGCTCATTTTGGCTATCAAGTTTGATTTAAGGGAGAGACCTTGCCCCTGGACGTGTGCTGATTAGTTTTTAGTGTGATTATGATAATAAAAACTTTTTTTTTTTACGTTGTAGGTCGTTAGCAGATATTCCAGTTTTGCTCATTTCTGCTTTTATCAACATTTTTAAATATAGTTTATACAGATCAAATTTTCTCTTTTCGTTTTGGGTATGTTCACTGGCCCTGAGAGATTTGTCCGGAGAATTGTTTTTCTTTTTTCATTTTTTTCAACAAAATTCAAGATGGCTGACGAATCACATGTTACTCTCAAGAGCTTGAACTGATTCACCGATTTGTTCAAAGGACGCAACTTACCCTGGCCATATGTTGACTAGATTTTGGTGTGATTCTGACATCACATTTATACGTGGTTAGATTAAAAATTAGTGACAGTACTTTATTTCTCTATAATTAATGTATTTTGTTTGCTGAATCTATGTGAGATGAGTGGAGACGCAAGCTTTGCCCCTCAGGCAAATATCGTTTTTTAACTGCATGTGCACCACACTAATCAGGATTTCAAGCTCGCTATTCTTTGACAGTTCACGGGAATAAATTGGTTTATATGCGCGATAGCTTCATAACGCCTTGACTTTAATTTTTAACCACATATGCACACAGCAGTCTTGTAAGTCAGAGCTCGACCCTAACAGTTATACGCTCGGACCTGGCAATAATGCTTAGCCATTCACCAAATGATCTCACTTGCCCAACTAACATTACATGGGGGACCTAAAACACATGAGGTTGATTTCTTCTGGTCACAACCGCATCTGAACTAAATATAGAACACAAAATTCAGACGAATATGATGCTTGGGGTAATTCCCAGGATTAGTTTGGAAACTCGATCAACGGTTGTGCTGTCTGCTAACGTTACTGTTCGTCTGCTGCTGCTCATATCATGAGTCTTGGCGAAGATTGTTTACCACGAAAGGTGCGCTTGACCAGTTGATAAGTTCACGCCGGTTCAGACGTGGAAGAAGAAGATAATATATTATTTCTTAATAGCCAATACCATTCAAATATATTTCTCGTCAATCTATCAGAATGCATTTTGACAACTCGATTCCAAACCTCTAATTTATTATTCATACGAGAGAATTTAAGAGGAATCCATCCCGTATCGCCTTGCATGCCTGCTATACTGCTATAGGAGTGCTTAGCGGCACGCCCAAAAAAATTCTAATAGCTCTGTTAAATAATTTATTACATTGTGTAAAACGTTTATCTAACCAAATGGCGGAGCCATACTCCATCATACTATCAACACAGATGTTATAGCTTACCATCAGACTCGTCATATATAGGTGCTAGGAGCATCGTCATATTATCATATCAAACATTTTAAACTGAATATTTTCTTAGCTTTGTCTTTCCTTTACCACTTTTACTATACAATATGGGATATTGTAATACTAGGACTTTTCACTTAAATGGCCATACTGGCCGAAAAGTGAAGTAAAGCAGACATTTTACTTACTTACTTTGAGAACCCTATGTTATTTTAAAGATTTAAACTTATTCATGGCAGATCCTAATGCTCTACCAGCAAAACCACATAGTGTGTCAACAGCTTTTTTTAAAAGTCATATGCTCATCTGAAATTAGCCCTAAATATTTATAATCAGACACAATATTTAACTCATTATCTCCAAACTTAAATACAACATTAGTTCGAGGTTTACGGTGTTTTCTGAAATGAACAACATTAAATTTCTCCTTAATAATTTTCTTCTTTCACTTGTTGCACTTTAGATATATTTTATCTAGCAGTCCTTGAAGGTTTACTTCTGTATGGATATCTGCAAAAACGACTAAATCATCTGAAAGAAAACAAACTTCTACCGTTAATGTCAATACCAATATCCAAACTATTCAGCTCAGTTATAAGGTCATTGATAAATATATTAAAAAGTGTCGGAGACAGAGAGTCGCCTTGTCTCACTCCACTATTAACTTCAAACCATGGTGTATGTGGATGATTGAGACGAATACAGGATGTTGTTGAGCTATATAATTGGCGAATTGCACGGTATATCTTACCATTGATTTCCAGTTTTAACAATTTAAAAAACAAAAAATCCCTGCTAACCCAACCAAAATGTTTTTGTATATTAATGAAACAAGCAAACAGTGATTTACCCCCATTATTTACATTCCTACATTCCTAATAATTGATGTCAAGGTAAACTGGCTATCTAGACATAACCTGCCTTTACGAAAACCACCTTGTTCTTAAACAAATAAATTAGTGTGTTCAGCATAATTATTAATACCTTCGTTTAAAAGAGCGGTATATACCTTACTCACACCATACTATCTCCATGCTCACACATGGTGATTCCCCTGTAATTTAAAGGAACGCATGGGTCTCTGTTGCTACCCTTCAGAACAGGAACAATATTACCCTTTAACAATAAGGAAGGCACAATACTCATATTGAAACTGTACATAATAGTTTGTGAATCAAAGTCACCGCCACTTACTTTAAAAATTTCATTAGGAATATTACCAATACCGCAAGGCTCCCCCTACCAGGCTTTTTGTTTTTGTACGGTTTCGCGCATGGACGCCCCTCTCATCCGTACCATGTCACCCTGATATCTACAAAACCGCTTTTTCAATTCATTTGGAGGTACTAGATACAAGTATTAATCCCTAGGCTGCAATTTTTCAGAAAGCTCGGAAAAATATCCGGGTCATGGCGGCCATATTTTATCTTTTTTTTGTCAAATTAGGACCGTGTCACCCTGATAACTTCAAAGCCGCTTATCCGATATACTCAATATTTAAAATACTGCATAGTTGTATTAATTTTTTGACTGCATCAATTTTTCAGAAAGTTCGGAAAAATATCCGGGTCATGGCGGCCATCTTTCATCTTTTTTACTCAAATTAGGACCTTGTTACCCTGATAACTTCAAAGCCGCTTATCCGATATACTCAATATTCAACATACTGCATGCTAGTATTAATTCCTAGACTGCATCAATTTTTCAGCAAGTTAGGGGAAATATCTGGGTCATGGCCGCCATCTTTAATCTTTTTTCGTCAAATTAGAACCTTGCCACCCTCAATATCACAAAACTCGTTAAAATGCCTCCGAAATTCAACAGGATTTTCACGGTCAAGATATTCAATTTGTGATATTTTGAGTATCTAAATTTCCGCTCACATTGCCTCAAGTGTTTGTCAAATATTCTCTGTTTCTGAAGAAAAATAGATCAATTTTGTTTTCTGAGAGTATGCCCGTTGGACTTAAAGCCTTTTCGCTATTTCTCATGGAAACCCACATATTTGTTAATTCATCATTCCAATATGGTTTTGTAACCTAAAGTTTCTTGAGAATATTTTTATTTGAGGTAAAGTACTGTAGATGACGATCCATTTCTTTTGTTATAACGTCACACAATTCTTTATAACCTTTAATACGGTTATAACAATCAGATTGAGATTGTTGACATGATTCTATATTATTGAAAATCTTATACGATGCATTCTGCCAAACAGCATTATTCATAAACCAGGGGCGGATCCAGAAAAAAATCTGACAGGGTTCCAACCATTATATATATATATAGGATATACATGTATGTTAATTTTGAGGTTACTTTTTTATTTAAGGACTTTTCGTGAAGTCTACAATTTTCAACATTTTTTTCTTTGGTAGTTAGGCCTAACAGATAAGCCTATAGTGACTGAGTTGTGGAAGGTCATCTTTAACTGACGCCGTGAAAGCTAAAACGTTCCTCATCCATCGTTTACTTATCAGAAGTATAGGCGTAGCCCACTTCACCCTTAGTTACGTAATACCAATCACGGAAATAACTATTCACGACACGTTGGTTTATTGGTGGGTCAGCGCCGGTGTCAACGAATATTAAGCATCCCCATATATTAGGCATCCCTGACAAGTCAAAAAGTCACGTGACTGTGTGGGCATGCGCAAAGAGTGTCTACGCAGCGGAAGTCACACAAAGGTGTCTAGAGCAATCCACCACACTTACATATAATTCTCTTTTAAAATGATTTACTTTTAATACTTAGTTTTATTAGTAGCAAACATAGTTTTACACACACTTAAAGTGAATTACGTTAACCATTGTTTTAGAAAGTATAATCCATATCCCACCTAGTGGTAACTAGAATACTATCCATTTCGAGACAAATGAGGGGATGCTTAATATTGTAAAAAGAAGAACAAGACAGATGGTTGAAAATTAGACTCCCCCGCCATGTTTTCCAGCCTATTAGAATAAAAACTATATTTTTCACATTAACAAATATTTATATATTAGATTATATGTTAACGATCTTTCTACAGGGAATGCTTTTACAAGGTTAATAAGTATAAGGCATAGTTATATTGGGCATTTCCTTTGCCACAGTGTAGCGTGGGCCGTTCAGTAAGGGCGCATGCAGAGGGGTGCTTAATTTTACTGACAAGTACAAGCGCGCCAACAATCTGGCAAGAGCTTGGCAAGTCGTTGCCAAATTAGACATCCCCCTCGTCCCGTGCTAGCTGTCTTGTATGAACAAACCAATACCATGGCAAACAATTTATATTTGCTATTGGGCCCACACTTCATTATCGATTGTCTAAATAAAAAAATACTACTTAGGTTGCGATAGACATAAATGAAAATTAGTTATAATTTCAGAAAAAAAGTAATATAAAAAATATTTTGTCATGTCTTTTTCTGATTGGAAAATTATCTGTTCATATATATAACTTTTGTATAGAAATACAAAAACAAACTGAAGGAAGTGTAATCAAAACATGACATAGGCTACGTTTCAAAGCGCATTTTCAGATAGGTTTGTCATAACTTAATGAAAGTTCTTTTTTTTTCTTTATTATTTTTAATAAATTTTAAAGCTTTAAAAATGCATCACATACATAGATTGAAGCAATATCCAATTGCATGTTGACTTGCAATTTTGTTAAAGTAAAATATATTCATTAGGGCGGCTGGCTACATTGGAAGTAGAATTTAAAATATATTATTTGAATATACTTAATTATGATGTATATATTTATATAAAATTTAAAATATTTATCATCGTGAAGCCATGTCATGCTATTGAGTGTAGATTTCAAGTTTATGGTGATTTGATTTTTGAAAATTACCCCTATAAGGCCAACATATACACAATTGCTATTGTGCAATATTTTATGGATTTGAAAAAGTAAAAGTAGAAATATCTTTTTGCTACGGCATATAATTGATTATTAGTGCGTGAGGATATTTGCATGCATACTTTACCGTAAATACAACACTCCTTCCATGTGTGTATTGAACTATTAGTGTATTGAACTATTTTATGAACTCATTCTTGGACATTCAAATCATGGACATGCAACGACAATCCGGAGGGGACGATTGTGGCTTATTTGCCATAGCATCAGCCCTCTGTCTCCTTGTGAAGGAAAGGATCCAGGAACACATTCCTGGAAGCAGCATCTACTCTAGTGTTTTACAGATGGCGAATTGAAACCCTTTTCATCCGAGGAAAGAAGAAAGCGTGCAGCAAAGCTTACTCAGAGAGTACAACTTTATTAACAAGTGATATGTTTGGATCACATTAGTGCAATATATTGCTGTACCAATACGATATTTCTTTTGGAATGTCAAATATAGGTAGATAGATATTTATTGATGACGGGAAGTCCATGTAGACGTATACTTCGTTAAAATCAAATAAAAATCGACATGATGTATTGCTGAAATCTTTGTAAATTTACGCTCCCTGAATATTAATACTTGTGTGTTTTTATATTTATTGTATCGGCATAGCTAAATGAATATAACAATGTAATTAAGCGTGCAAAAAACTGTGTGCTGTTTCTACCCCATGAAAAAAATTTCTGGTGGGAAATAGCAGACCACTATTACAAAAGTATAATCCGTGTATTTATGTTTAAATCCTACAAATATTATGCCATCAACACTTTTGTCCAAAATGTGTGTGTAATTACATGTTAGACCATTACCGTAAAACAGAATGTGAGCTTGATTTTGATGCCATTATTTACTTTTTTATGGGTAATATCAGGAAAACTATGCAGATAGCTAGACCATTGATATAAAACAAAATGTCTGCTTTCGTAGAAGGATATGCCCTGAAAAATGTCTCGATCTGATTCAAAAATGGCCGACTTGCGATCATCATTGACTTTAATATCTGTAAACATGGCTTTAATATCTGTATCATGACAAACTGTGCTAGATAGGTATATAGTAGACCAGTAAAACAGGCTGTTCATAGAAGGATGCAACTTTTCAGCTCTGTCACTTCGAGTGTCATTTGAATTATTTGCCCCATTGTAGGTCAGGCTTATTGAACATGAACGGGTCGATACGATTTGGGGATGAAATATGATATCACCATTGACTACGGGTGTTTTTTGTGACAGGGGCAGCAATCAGGAAGTGTATCACTTCACATGGCTGTACACTGGGGACAGGCAGGGGTGGGCTGCCTTTGATCCGGAAACACCACTTCCACAGAGATATCCCTGAATGACTGTCATTTGCAGATACATCATAATATTGGCTTGATCCGCTGCCTCACAGACAGTCTGGATGGCAAAGACCAGCTGACGTCACACAACAAACAGCTTACCGGTCCATCACCTAAACTGCCGTGCAAAGTCAAAATGCAGCAACTGCTTACATTGAAATTAGACAGTGAATGTATTTAGTCTTTACTGATCGGTATTACCGTACCGCTCTCGTTATCTCTTCATCAACGAGTTTATTGTTTGCGACCTTAGCAAGTACATACATTACATTCTTTGAGTTGATCTGTCTTGAAATATTCGCCAGGTATTTCGGGACTGCATATCAAACTAGTATAAACATAGTATCACTGTATTGTAATTAATTCGAATAGCAGTAACTTCGTACTTCTCAAGCCAGCAGTTACTACAGATTGCCTTTGCATGACCGTGACCTATATGCTGTCACGGAATAATCGTGGATTCGAGCTGACAAGAAATCGGATAGTACTTCACGGTGACCTCGGCTTCCTCCGTGATTAACGATCCGTACTGTCGATACCATATTCCCATGCTGCCATTCAAAGACAAACAGCAGTAACTACCATGTTTATAATTGACCAGTTACTGACTGCTGGGACGTGTAACTGTTCTTACCATTCTGCGCTGCGAACCCAAAAGCCAGTAACTGCTTGCAGTAACCTTTTGGCATTGCACGGCTGCATTCTGATTCAGTGACAACTTTTTTCGCTCCTGTTCAGCTACTCAGACAATGACAAGCATTTTGACCTTGAAATACCGGTAATGCCTTTTCCTTCTTAATGCTATATTAATATTCTTAATATTAAAATATGTGGGTGAATATGATAAAGTAACACACAAACAGTAACTTACTTCTTTACCTAAATCTACGTTTTACCCTCATGACATGTGGGTAAAAACTAATCTACTAAAATTTCCACTAAAACGATTTATACTTTCCATCCACCAATTTGACAAAAAAACCCGCCACCGAATTATACAACCTTGTGTGCACTTAATTCACTATTCGTGATATTTACTTTCTTATTGACGCTCTCTGGTGGAAAGACAAACAACAGTAACGGTCTAGTTAAAAGTAAACAGTTATACTTAAATTAAAGACTTATTATATAGATAAATACATATGTCCGTTTTTAGCCCGCCGTTCTATTTTTAATCAGCGTCGGCGTCAACATTTACTTGTGGGCACGATAACTTGAAAACTGTTTTATGCATCTTTCCCAAATTTGGTATGCATGTTACTAATGACCAGTTCTCGAAACAAGTTTAATAAAAGCTGAAAAACAAATTTAAAATGTCCGATTGATTGTGATTTTTCGCATTTTTACGTCAATAATTTGACTTTGGGCTCCATAACCTAAAAAGATTTAAATTTTCTCATGTATGTATCCTTCTCAAATTTGTTATGTATGTTAGGCCTACTAATAAGCAGTTCTCGGACAAGTTAAATAGTGGCTGTATAAAAAAAATCAAAATGGCCGATTTATTGTGATTTTTCACATATTACGTCAGTTATTTGACCTTGTAGGCGCGATAACTTCAAGTTCAATAATGGCGGCGGGCTATTGTCGGGTGCGCTCTTGTTTGTCTCCGCACGGCAGACTACATATGTTATAATATTGCAATATTTCGATCCTGCGATATCTGAATTTATTGCGTTTGCTATATCACACTCTCTGAGGATCCTTTATCCATTAATAATAAAGATTAAGTCGTATGTGATGGGGACCCTTGTATGATGTGATAATCATGACATCCACTAAGTAATTACCCTGCCAAACAAACAGGAGCCTGCAAGTGACACTGTGATTGTTTAGTGTTGGACTGCCGTCTGGGACTGCGCCATGTTACACGTGCATGCCCATGGCCCCGTGGTAAAAAAACCACGCGTTCGATAAACTTAGACTCACTGTTGAGCCAACGTCGTATGCATTTTCCCATAAATAATCCATGTAATTAACAATCTGGTACTTGTGTTTATATAGATTGTGATATTACGAGCTGGAATGCCACAGGTTATGAAACGATTTATCATAATAACAAATACATCACCACTTTTTTCATTAGGGGATGACTTTTGTGTCCCTATTGACCGATCAATCACGTTTATTTTGATCCCAGAACGAGTTTACATAACCTGATAACTACCTTATTTTATACGTATTATATACCATAGATCATCTATCAGATATTACACATTGTGCCGTGAAAAATCGAACAAAAGGTACTGCTTGCTGCAAAAGTAAGCAGTTACTGTCTTTGCATAAAATCATGCATTGTAGTCTTAAAAATGTATGAGATTGCCCCAAATTACTTTAATTTGCTTATATTGGGTAGAATAATAATAATACTAAAAACATATTTGGATGTTTGGATGTTGTGGAACGTCCAAACTAATTACGATGATACTGCATTATAACTGGATGGCAATGCCCTTGTACTTGTATTACCAGTAATCATGTAGGACCGGGAATAGGACCAGGAATGATCACATTCAGGCCACAACGTAGAGATATTCCATCTTGTGTTGTGATGATACTTGTGACTAGAAACATGGCTCCGCCTAATTGCTGTGTTTTACGGCGGTAACTGATGATGTCGGTGCGCCCGATGCCAATCATGGATATTGTGGACAAAGCAGGGGCTAGCCCCCCTCGGGAACCACGGTTATGGTTCAATCCATGGATATAAAAATGACGTATCATCTATGCTTAACTTTGGGACACCCCGGGTTTGTCGTGGACAGCCAGAGAGCCATGGTTCTGCCTCGTCCCTTGTCACGCGTGCATATAAGCCGGCCAAACAGCTCGTTCTCTTGATATTACCTATCTGGCTTAAAGGACTTCTCCGTGTAATTGGACGTGTTTTACAACTCCTGCAGGAGCTTTAGCACGAGATGCAGAGTGGACCGAGTCTTTATAGCACCGATGGTGTGTTCCATGGTGGGTGCTCTGGCTGATGGAACTGCTGGATATTGCCATGTAAAAACACGTGACCAGCAAAGACGGTGAATATTGTGGGCCGTGGATCACGACATTTGTTTTACCGTGGGATTCCACGTTTACCAACATGAGAGCGACCCCAAGGTCCAAGAAATGTCCACGACGTAGCGGAAACGAGCAGAATACGTAAATGTAGGTGAATGCTGCTGATTCTAACAAACCTATTACTGACCTGAATAATAACGGCAAAATATGAACGCAAAAGGAATCTGTACACGATTTTGCTACCGGCGCATCCTTCGGTTTCAGTCCCATTTGAGAATAGGTGTATATGATGTGTAACGCCGTCCCGATCCATCGCCACAACAGGGGATCATATTTCCACCTGTCAAGTACCGCTATAACAAACTCACGCATGGCACCTAATGGGCACCTGCGACGATCGTCAAAGGAGCCCACTAGGTGCCGTGATCGTGTCGCTTCGCACTGGAATTACCGCATAGTATGTAAAAAAAACAGGCAGTGTGACACTATTGAATCCAGATTCAGATTCATTTATTGCACCAAACAAGACAAGTAATTACTATTGCAATAAATATAACTATAATAGGGTCAGGAGCCTCACATTAACACAAAGAGTCGCTAGAGTGTGAACCACCTTTATACATTTTTTTTACCAGGGGGAAGCTTTTAACCTTTGATCGGTTGCAGGGGCCGCCACCGTCGCCGTTTGTTATTTTTCAAGATAGCCGTCAAATATATTGTGGACACGATAAAGGAGCTAGATTCACTCACCACTTTACACCTGCACATAAGTTTTAACATCCTCTTACAATTCCGCAGATTATTTTTATTAGGAGATATGAAGCAATGCTTATATTGGTGAAATTCAACATTAACTGTTATAAACAATAATATTTGAAATATTATTGTACTGAAGTATTTCCACAGTGTAAAATTCTCTAATTCGAAATAAAAAATAAAATTCCCTGCTGATAAATAGATCGTTGAGAACTAAGCAATACTATTTCACATCTGCTGGTCGTGCAAGGTCAAATTTTCTAGTAAACAGAACCGTTTGCTGCTCATGATTTTGTCCAGTAAGCACTGGTAACTACTCCGAGCACCAGGAAAATATCTTACCTTGTCCTGCCGAGATATCAAGTGGTTCTGATTCCCTTAGTATTTAATTTTCCAGTGGCTGCATACCCGTTACTTCGTGCTGCAGCTGTTGTAGAGTGACGGATGGTTTGGAGTTGATTGAAATACAGCTCCTCGACCAAACTGGCCATGATATTTTTAGCTCCCGCCGTCACCGTAGGTGAGACGGAGGGAGCTATGGATTCCGCCTCCGTTTTTTTGCCTCTTCTTTTGCCTATAACTTTGTAAGAAAATAAGCTAGGATAACAATTTTTGGTATGTGGGTTACTTCCAGGTGGATAATGGACAGGTTAAAATATTTTTAATCTGAATTCAATACGCAAGGTCGCAGAGGAGAAAATGATGATGTAAACAATTCGTTTCCGGAGCATATCTCTGAAAGTACTTCTCCGATTGTCTTCAAATTTAACACACAACACCCCTAGGGGGTCTAGTTGGGCTTTTTTGGGTATTTGAACTTTGACCTACTTTTGGTTCAGAACTATGACCTATTTAGACGTTTTGACGCGCACTTCGTTTCCGGAGCAGATCTCGAAAAGTACTGGGCCGATGACAGTCATATTGCACATGCATGTTCTGTAAGGTCTCTAGTTGTGCCTTTTCAGGTTTTTGGACCTTGACCTTGAAGTTGACCCAGCATTTTGACCTAATTTATAACATCGGTAAATCCGACTGAAAGATTTTGCGGAATATGATGAAAACCGCTCAAGATAGCTACACCATTACTATAAAACAAATTGTGAGGTTTCAGGAGAGGATGCATCTTGAAAAATTTCAAGTCGATAAAATTAAAAATGGCCGCCTATCGGCCATTATTCACCTCGACAGGCCTGATATTGTGGAATATCATGAAAACCGCTCAAGATATCTTCATCATTACTATAAAACAAGTTGTAAGGTTTCAGGAGAGGATGCATTTTGAAAAAATTCAACTCGTCCAAGTTCAAAATGGCCGCCAATCGGCCATTATTCACTTTCACATGGCCGTTATTTGGTAAACCGTGCTAGATGGCCAGACCATTACTATAAAACAAAATGTGTGATTTCAGGAGAGGATGCATCTTGAAAAAAATCGACTCAATAAAATTCAAAATGGCCGCTTATCGGCCATTATTCACTTTCACATGGCCGATATTTGATCAACCGTGCTAGATGGCTAGACCATCACCTGATTACTATAAAACAAAGTGTGAGTTTTCGGGGGAGGATGCACCCTGAAAATTTTCAACTTACGAATTCAAAATGGCCGACAATCGGCATTATTTACCTTGATAGGCCTGATATCAGGTAAACCTTGCTAGATAGCTAGACCATTACTATAAAACAAAATGTAACGTTTCGGGAGAGGATGCCTTTTAAAAACTTTCTACTCAATCGAATTCAAAATGGCCGCCTATCGGCCACTATTTACTTTCACATTGCTGATAGTTGGTAAACCGTGTTAGATAGCTGGCCCATTACTATAAAACAAAATATGTGATTACACTAGAGGATGCATCTTGAAAAAAATTGACTTGATCAAATTCAAAATGGCCGCCTATCGGCCATTATTCACTTTCACATAGCCGTTATTTGGTAACCGTACTAGATGGCTAGACCATTACTATAAAACAAAATGTGAGATTTCAGGACAGGATGCATCTTGAAAAATTTCGACTTGATCAAATTCAAAATGGCCTCCTATCGGCCATTATTCACTTTCACATGGGCGATATTTGGTAAACCGTGCTAGATGGCTAGACCATTACTATAGAATGAAATGTGAGATTTCAGCTGAGGATGCATCTTGGAAAATTTCGACTTGATCAAATTCAAAATGGCCGCCTTTAGGCCATTATTCACTTTCACATGGCCGATATTTGGTAAACGTGCTAGATAGTTAGACGATTACTATAGAATGAAATGTGAGATTTCAGCTGAGGATGCATCTTGAAAAATTCTGACTCGATCAAATTCAAAATGGCCCCCTATCGGCCTTTATTTACTTTCAGATGCCCAATATTTTGCAAACTGTGTTAGATTTTAGTCCATTACTATAAAACCAAATTTGAGGTTTCGGGGGAAGATGCACCCTAATTTTTTAACTAGTTTATATCGAATTCAAAATGACCGTAAATCAGCGATTAGTTACCTCGATTGACCTGATATCGGGTAAACTGTGCCAGATAGGTAGACCATTACTGGGATACTGATTAGGATCATTAATTTCAATGGAGATTTGCAATCTCTGACAGACAGTCTAGTTCTTATCTTACTCTTAGACTGAGCTTCTTAGACCTAGTTGTCTTGCGTCTTGATTTTTGACCTAGCCTAGGACTACATTAATAACCCTACACAAAATTGCTTGAATTAAATTCTAATTCGGAGCGGGAGTTCCTGGACTTATGTAGTCTTGTTGTTAATGTGTTCTGTTAGTGAAGGATTTGTATACATGGTTGAGTCTACACTGACAGAAGAAAATCATGTCTCAAGCATATCATTGTTATCCACAGTAGTCATACACCATAAATTACAACTGAGAGGACATGTTTTTCTACATTTCTTGATGTTTTGAAATTTAAAAAAGCAACAGCAAAGTCAAGGAAATTCTAATGTACCAGCGCATTGGTCGAGTCATTAACTTAAAGCACAATAAGCCTACTCTAATCGCCTTTTAGGGGGTGGACGTAGTCGCCAATTATTGTAAATTGATCATACTGCATGAAACACCATCAATAGGATGTCCGTAATTGCCCTATTAACCGGATATGATATTATTGTTTTGTCAAACCGACTTCAAACTATGACTACAATCCATTGAATTGGTGACAAGACTTGAATTATGAATTCAATGGATCCATTAAATATGTTGCAAGTTTTTTTGGTCAACTTAAAGTATAATATTTCCAGGGAAATAGTGCAAATTTTATGATTCTTGAATGCACATACTATAAAAATTTGTTGTAGGCCTATATGCCAGTGAATGCGATATAGACACACTAAGATATAGAAATAATAAAATCCACATGAACAATAATACTGTAAAAAAAGACTTACATTTCTGAAAATGTCGTACAAGCTTAAGGTGTTGTATTTCTATAAGCATACTTTATTTTAAGGATTTGCAATATTTAGTATTTGGAATTATACTTTGATGAAATCGTATGAAAAATATTTTCACATTTTGCTGTTTATGCCATGTGGCTGCTTATTTGTGGCGATAATATGGTGTTTCAAATCAACGCAGCGCATCTTTCATTGAACGCCTTCGCAAAGCACACGAAAACACCCCCCCCCCCCCCCTCCCAATGATTCCTACCGTGGTCATGTCTTTGATTAGATTCCTCGCACGCCGATGTAGCCACGCTACACCCATCCAAAATCTAACCAACGTGGCACAAATGTACTATTCTACGTTGGTTGATAATACATACTACAGTGCCGCGCAAAGGCCACCAGCAGTAACTGTTTACTTTTTCAATTAAGCAGTTGATGCTGCTTGCCTTTTCAGAGCAGTCCAGTATTTCTATGGCATGGACATGCGTTTTCACCTCCTTTGTTTGCGCTTTGTTTACGAAATCGCCACCGGCACTGCTTACTTGAAAAGTAAGCAGACTTTACTGCATGCTGGCTTTGCAATGGTCTGCAGTAGTAATGGGCAGCCGTAGGAGAATGGAAGCAGGTCGAATTGAACAGGAGATGGTCTTAGAACATTCTCATTCATCAGATCCAAAATCTTGGCTCTGGTTGATTGTACTGTAAATTGTGTTCTGTAGACGTATTCATGAATTTGACCTGATTTTGTATCTGGCCAATAAGGTAATACCTGACAAAAATGGTGTCCTTGACACTCTAAACCACATGGTCAATGTTGATTTTACGTTGGGCCAGCGTCGTAGACAATTGGCATACATCAATTCATCATTGTCCATCCTACAGCGTGAACAGGATAGGTCTACACCGGCCCAATGTTTACTTAATCTTGGGCCTGCGTCGCAAACGATGGACCAACATTAAACCAATATTAGGTCAGTGTGTCGTACTGACTGAGACTACACACCAATAACAAGGATGACCCAGCGCTGGGTTCATGTTAATCCACAATCTGAGATGCTGTCCCAACATTAAACAATGAGTGGTTGTTAAAATCACTTTGGACATTCTGCTGGTATCTTGGTCTTACACAAAAGCAAGTCTACAACACAAGTAAAATACCACATCCAATGTTGCTTTTATGCTGGGCCGTCATTGTATAGAATGGACCAAATATAATACAACACAGGTTGATCGCTCTGGTCATAATAATACTAGGCATATAATGACAACCATAGCCCACTATAGGGGAGACATAATTATATAAACTTGTCTCCCATAGGTGCAAGGAATCCTCGAACTTGACATAGTTTTAGGGTCAGGTGTGGGTCACGGTACACCAGATTTTGATGCCCTATCAGAACGCAGCAATTACAGTAGAGAATCTCAAAGCACTGTA
This sequence comes from Flabesymbios commensalis, assembly GCA_964017125.1. Lineage (NCBI taxonomy): Eukaryota > Metazoa > Annelida > Polychaeta > Terebellida > Flabelligeridae > Flabesymbios > Flabesymbios commensalis. The sequence goes on from OZ024902.1 coordinate 72,700,864, forward strand.
GCAGGGCCACCTAGCTGTGCTAGTGTGGCCCTGAGAAGTAGGCTGGTCTTAGAAATGCTTGGCCTGCGTGACCAAGTGGTGCGAAGTCACAATGGCAAAATGACTCTCAGGGGGTAACACAGTGCTTGGTGTCTCTAGCATAATACACGTGTATAAGTCGCCGAATTTGTATACTGTGATACATGATGATTTATCACTATGACCTACTTTGACTTATAAAGGCACACAGCATTACTGTTTTTTTTTGGCTGTGGATGGCAATACTGCACAATACCGACAACATGTTCAAGTACTACCTACATGTATTTAATATGGATGTGGTATGTTTTGTAAATACGAATGTAGCATTTACTCATATGAGGATCTTGGATCTTTGTACCTATATTATTAAATAACAATCCAAGTGAGAGGTTCTTAATCAATCCCATTCTTTATTGTTCCTCATGTAGAATACAGATATTAGCACACAGTTCACAATAATTGATGCACAATGTCATTACAATGTCAGATTCAACTCACATCTTCCAATATTATAACATAGTCCGCTCTGGGTAAGGCTTGTGCCTTACCCAGGCTAGAATACAAACAAAGAGACTACTGTCAACTGACTGAGTGAGTAACTAACTCTCACCAACTGCTCGACTGACTGATCTCAAACTACCCCCGTGACAAAGTCACAGGCGCGCTCACTAATACCAAGGGACGACGACAGCGTTCCATTGCTGTTGCCTGAGGTGTACCCCAATGCCCCGGTCAGTGTTGGTCTACCATCTAGACTTATGGAACAACATCACTCCAACACTGCATAGCATCATGCGTCCACTGATAAGAGAACTAAACTGACTGACCAGACGCGTTAACATGCGTGTACTTTTCCACAAGGGAACCACCATCATTGAATATACATTGGTACAACATTTTGCCCTCTAACATTTTTACCATAGCATATCGACCCGGTGGTGTCGTAAGCTTTCTATTGTCAACTGCATTATTTCAGATAGCTTAGATAATAATATAATAATAATGTGAGTATTTATATGGCGCACATATGCTATATTATGCAGCCCTAGGCGCCATGGCGCCATACATTATATTATCCCTGGTCATTGGACCTGCTAGTTTATGTAGTAGTAGTAAATCATTGTTTTACGTCACTTTTCGGCACAAAAAGTCTTTTAGATGACATTGTAATACGCTAAAAACGTTGTTGTCAATTGATGAGATGAAATGATGTACAGATGATGATGTAAGGGTGGGGGTGATAGGGCATGGTGGGTTATTGAGAGCCTTTTCCTTCGCTCGCCCGATAAGGGGTTTTGGGCATGTCTAGGGGATCTAGTTCATGTACCATTTCAACTCCCCGGGGAACATACAGCACTGCAGCATACAGCACTGCAGCCATGTGACGCTAGTAACTTTCGTACAACAATTGCCATCTTTGTCCTACCAGGTACTCATTTACACATGAGTGAAGTGTAGCACTTTAGAATAAAGTGTCTTGCCCAAGGACACGCCCATGTCCCAGCGTTGAGATGGGAGAAACATGATATTTCTCTGAAAATCCTGAACCCAGCGAGCCTTGAACTCGCGCGAAAGGCAGCGGCTAATTACAAAGCGCTACGCTCTGACCTTTGTGCCACGCCCCACTCCCATATAAGATAATATCAACTTCTTGTATGTGATTTTACATTTTATAACATTGTACATTATTATTGATCATCAGATCAACTGCTGCCCAGACAACATGCACGCGACGTTGTCATTTCGTAGGTGGCATTTCACCTGCGAGTGCAACGAATTTAGCAACGTCCAGCTGGGACTCTTCAGACAAAAGACGCCACCCTTATATTTGTAGCTGTTAATTGCTGCCTTACATTATAATATGATAGCCAGTATAGCAGCAAGCTTAACGGTTGGTGATGGCATTTGTTTTGATCTCTGGGCATTGCCGTGAAGTTAAGGAGAAGGAACGAAATTCGTTAAATTCGTAGATCTGAATGTACGAGGCGTGCTGCGCCGATTTTATTCGGATCTACGAATCTATCGTAAATGAGTTATTTCTTCGACTTAAAATACACAAAATAGGTACATGTGTTCCAAGAATTGATAGATAAAATAGCCAGTGTGGTTAACCAAGAAACATTAGGCATGTAGTGTCATGGTAAAACCTGCATAATATTCACTGCCCGTCCGGGCCAGTATGAAAAATAACAGTAGAATCGTGGATCCGAGTCTACTGTTCTAACAATTTAACAATAGACTGACGTCACCGGAGTATTTTAAATATCATGACAGATCGCCACAAGGTGATGTGTATTGCAGTATTGCAGTCCTACGCTCTAAAGGTTATTCAAAAAGAACCCTTCAGTACTATTACCATGCAACCCCGGGAGAAAACTGCGGGGTTCCTTCTTAAGAACCTATAATATTTAGAGTGTATTATACGCGTGACTGAACGGTTCGTTTATGCATTTAAATCTGGGGAGGGTCATTAGGGATCTGTTTCGTCTGTTGGATGCTGTGTACGGCATTGTACGGAAGCACTGGTCTACAGCAATCATCCAAGGGCAGCTGCAGCCTCCTCGTATCTGGCTATAATCTTCGGGCGTATTGCCAGTGGCTTACCCTGGTTCCTCCGCTCAACAGCAGAGCCAATGTAGCACCCGCATCAGTGCTGGCGCTGATGTAGGCCGTGGTAGCCTTAAATAACCGACAATAGCGTGTTCGACATTAGGTCTCTCACGTGGGATGAATGGAGTTACCCAGAGAGAGTGATCCTATTTTTACTCTGGGGACTATCCGACCCGAGGATAGCGGAGCTGCGCGAAATTAAATTGTACAGCGAAACTCAAGTCTCCGGCCGTCTGAGCATGTCTGGGGGTATATCCCCTAGACATGCCCAGAACCCCTTATTGGGCGAGCGAAGAAAAACGCTCTCAATAACCCACCATGCCCTATCATCCCCACCCTCACATCATCATCTGTACATCATTCATCTCATCAATAGACTACAATGTTTTTATCGTATTATAATGTCACTTAAAAGACCTTTTGTGCCGAAAAGTGACGTAAAACAATGATTTACTACTACTACTACTACGACAAAGAAAAATTAAGTACCAGCACCAAGAACGCTGATATTTAGTGTTTGGTGTTTTAAACTACTAATATGACCCAGAAGTCACACACCTCTCGCTTCGACCATCATTATACAGCAGCGGATTTTCATTATTTAACAATTGTCACAACTACAATCACATATGTGTTGAAATCAGGCAACAAATAACACAAAAGCACATTGAGCGAGCATTGTCAATGTGGGACAGATGCAGCTACGTGTATACATAGGGCGTAAAGATTGCGATTGTGTGGCATCGTATGGGCACTGTGTTTATCCAGTCTAGAACAGAACCAATGTTTATCGAGCATGTCAAGTGGACTCGGGTGATTTCCCCTGAGAACAGGGGCCCCTGCTGCATGGCCTGATCAAGACTGGCAGATTTCAGCCAACTTTCCTAATCTAAAGTTGAAAACTACCTGTGCAATGTAGAATTTGAATTTTGTGAATTTGATTTTCTTTTCGCCGTCGCATGAGGCTGTCTCAGCTTTGGGTAGTCTAGCCCAATGCTGAGCCAGCGTCTTCTGTCTTCTATTATCTAGATAGGCCAATAAAGGGAAATACCAGAAAAAAACACTTCCAAACCACCGATTAAAGTAGCTATTGCAATAACATATTTGTGTTCGTTTCGATTGCAAGATACACTCAGTGATCTGATGGAAATTAAAAAAAAAATGAAAATTCACTTTTCATTATAGTATGGGTTATGCTTTAGTTATAATCCCACATCACAATCTTCTATTGCATGATTATATTAATGGTGTCCATTGATTATTTTAACAATTACCAACGTTTTTTAATGCGTGATGTTCGGTGGATTATGAGAGGCCAGAGAGGGTGCAATCACATAAGGACGTTAATCAGCTCAAGTAGATATAGTTGTGAATGTTATTGGCAGATAACGTTATTCCTTCCACTACAGTTAACAGGGTTCAGATTGGCCTGTGTCTATAGTTTGTATAATGTCACACGGATACTCGTAGACTTAATCAATATCACCAGTCAATTCAAGAAATAAAATGCAGCGATTTCAGTCAGAATGTACCGGTGTGCAGATTATGTCACTCATTTCACGTTAGTGAAAAGTCTCGCTATGTATTAACCTATTGTTTGTGTCACACGTTTAATGCAACATGGATGAAATAATCGCCTCATCGACACTCCTTCCAGACATACATCTGTATAATACATGGATTATTGTCTGATGTGTAACTAACAGAGCAAACTCTTTATTTGGCTACCATTGGGGTTTATTCAGTGACTCTCACACGGTGATACTCAGATAGCACGAGCCGACATGAATCACAATGTAGAGTATGTATCACTACCTACACCACTGTGTATAGTCTCATCACGTGATTTTCGATGTGTGCACTGTTACATCACTTTCCTGTAGCCATTTATATTAGACACCATGCCCTATCACCCCCACCCTCACATCATCATCTGTACATCATTCATCTCATCAACTGACTACAACGTTTTTATCGTATTATAATGTCACTTAAAAGACCTTTTGTGCCGAAAAGTGACGTAAAGCAATGATTTACTACTACTACTACTATATTAGACACATATATTTTAAGTTGCTTTTTACAATAAATGTTTAATGTTGCGCTCTGTTGTTCGATCATTTAATTAATGGATCTACGTATGATATTAATGTACCATCAAGTTGATGTTAAGAGCCTCTGGAAAACTGTGAGTCACGTTTGTTTATCTTAAATGCATGGAAATGTAACAAATAATCTTTTATTTCTATTTTTAGAGAAAAAAGAACCCATTTGAAGTGATATAATTAGTTAATTCAGTTAATACACTACAAAGGCCGAATCATTTCTCACATGTTAATATACAAAATGTTTTATAAGCTTTTTCAATGTAGTCTTGGTTCATTGTACGGCGTTGCATGTGAAAGAGGTGTACGGGTTGCATAACATATTTTTGGTGTGAGGAGCGCGCAGCGCGGGGCACTGTGTGAAATTAACGTCGATACACTGGTCTCAACCTTAACTCGACGAGGCCTCCATTAACGTGATCGCCTAGTCACATTGAGAAGGGAGAAACAATGCTGTTTCTCTGAAAACCCCACACGGAACAGCGGTGCTCGAAACCGGGACGCATGTATGACTGGCGAGGCAGTCAGGCGCTCTAGCCATTGCGCCACGTCCCCTGTATTATTTATCATTCTTAGTCAATTAATTTATTTATTAACTGACAAAATTATACAGTCTCGGGGCATTTTATCCAGCGTTCTACATTCCAAAAATTATATAAAAAGGTAACGAAGAACGAGTGTAGTTGTCATCAGCACTGCATGAAACATTTAAAAAATAAAACTGATGCAATAAACCCCGTATCAAAAACACAGCTTCTCCTATATGTTTTTACATAATGCTCCAAAATTTTGAGCCTGTATTGAACTAAACACCCATAGGTAATAGTAGATAGATAGTTATTGACGACGTGAAGTCTGTGTATACTTATGCGTCATTAAAATGGACAATACATTATAATAAAGCTCGGGGTTCTCACTCAACACATGTAGAGACTGTTGATAACATTTTATTAATACTTATATTCACATTCATGATCCATGTATCTTTTATCATCTCAATTTCTCTACTAATCTGCTAACATCCATCTATCCGTCTATCTATTCTCCCTCTGTCTTTAACCATCCATCTCGCGCCAAACACACAATGCCCCTTTTATACTGAGCGGGTCGTGTGCAAAAACCGTCAAGAGCCAATCCCTGTCCTTCCCTCCAAACGCATCCTGTTTGTCGGGGAGAATCCAGAGATTCTAGAACATTCTATAAAAATCGTGTGTTTGTTGCACTACTAAAATGTAAACCAATAAATAAATAAGACACTTAAAATTACGTCTTTACACAGACAGAAAGTTGACTTACTGATAATATCACACTCAGAATTTCGAAGAGTAAAATGACTTAATCACAAAGTTATAATAGAAACACATGCCGCTGGCATGACATAAGTCAGTTAATTAAAGATAATAATATTATCACAAATATAAATCATAAAACAAGATGAGTTATCAAAATAATAAGAAGACAGATTTTAAGGTGTTAAAAGGAAATAGTAACTCATCAGCTAAACCTCACATTTTGATCTTAGAATATTACAAGAAACACAGTATGATAAACTAGTGAAATAATTAATACAAAGGGGGTACTTTGGTCAAGCGGGTAATTTGGAATGGTTGAGGGTCGAGGGGGTTGTGGGTCGAGGGGTTGTGGGTTGAGGGTCGAATGTCGAGGGTTGTGGGGTCGAGGGGCACTGTGTGAAATTAACGTCGATACACTGGTCTCAACCTTAACTCGACGAGGCCTCCATTAACGTGATCGCCTAGTCACATTGAGAAGGGAGAAACAATGCTGTTTCTCTGAAAACCCCACACGGAACAGCGGTGCTCGAAACCGGGACGCATGTATGACTGGCGAGGCAGTCAGGCGCTCTAGCCATTGCGCCACGTCCCCTGTATTATTTATCATTCTTAGTCAATTAATTTATTTATTAACTGACAAAATTATACAGTCTCGGGGCATTTTATCCAGCGTTCTACATTCCAAAAATTATATAAAAAGGTAACGAAGAACGAGTGTAGTTGTCATCAGCACTGCATGAAACATTTAAAAAATAAAACTGATGCAATAAACCCCGTATCAAAAACACAGCTTCTCCTATATGTTTTTACATAATGCTCCTAAATTTTGAGCCTGTATTGAACTAAACACCCATAGGTAATAGTAGATAGATAGTTATTGACGACGTGAAGTCTGTGTATACTTATGCGTCATTAAAATGGACAATACATTATAATAAAGCTCGGGGTTCTCACTCAACACATGTAGAGACTGTTGATAACATTTTATTAATACTTATATTCACATTCATGATTCATGTCTCTTTTATCATCTCAATTTCTCTACTAATCTGCTAACATCCATCTATCCGTCTATCTATTCTCCCTCTGTCTTTAACCATCCATCTCGCGCCAAACACACAATGCCCCTTTTATACTGAGCGGGTCGTGTGCAAAAACCGTCAGGAGCCAATCCCTGTCCTTCCCTCCAAACGCATCCTGTTTGTCGGGGAGAATCCAGAGATTCTAGAACATTCTATAAAAATCGTGTGTTTGTTGCACTACTAAAATGTAAACCAATAAATAAATAAGACACTTAAAATTACGTCTTTATACAGACAGAAAGTTGACTTACTGATAATATCACACTCAGAATTTCGAAGAGTAAAATGACTTAATCACAAAGTTATAATAGAAACACATGCCGCTGGCATGACATAAGTCAGTTAATTAAAGATAATAATATTATCACAAATATAAATCATAAAACAAGATGAGTTATCAAAATAATAAGAAGACAGATTTTAAGGTGTTAAAAGGAAATAGTAACTCATCAGCTAAACCTCACATTTTGATCTTAGAATATTACAAGAAACACAGTATGATAAACTAGTGAAATAATTAATACAAAGGGGGTACTTTGGTCAAGCGGGTAATTTGGAATGGTTGAGGGTCGAGGGGTTGTGGGTTGAGGGTCGAATGTCGAGGGTTGTGGGGTCGAGGGGGTTATAAAGGTAACCAAAAAAGAAACTCTGAAACCAATATATGAAATTCGATCTAACTAGAGGATATATATAAAAAAACAATATGTATTCGTATATATGTATTAAACATTATAATTACATTTTAAAAATAAACATAATTTCATGAATGTACATTGAATATTAGCCGACAATTTAACATTAATAAATGTGTGGTCGTTCCAGATAAAAATGTACGTAATAACAATAATAATGTCGGATAATAACAGGGCTCCTACGCGTCATGGAAAACCTGGAAAATTGCAATTTTATTTTTCAGGCCTGGAAAATAAAATTGCAATTTTCCAGGTTTTCCAGATTTTTTTTTCACCAAGCAAAGGAATTCACGTGTTTCACAGAATAGGCCTAATTATATATAATAATCACATAATTGATTTAACAGCTATATGCATGGTGACTTAAAGTTCCCGGAACGTGGAAACTAATTTTCAGCGTCTGAGCTTCGGGAACTTGAAGCGTCCCAATACATATATATATATTAGGCCTACTTAAAGTATTTGGTTACTAGATGGGATGCCTGTCTGACATCTCGTTTCCATTTTCGAGCTGTGACCGCTATTTGGCTACCATCTGATGGGATAAGAAATATTTTGTTTTTGTTGTGGGTTGAGGGGCCTATTTTATCTCTGGTTTTCGTGCGGTAAACATATATCTATTATGTACTATAGTATCACTAGTAGTAGCTAGTAAATCATTGCTTTACGTCACTTTTCGGCACACAATGTCTTTTAAGTGACATGTAATACGATAAAGACGTTGTAGTCAATTGATGAGATGAAATGATGTACAGATGATGATGTTAGGGTGGGGGTGATAGGGCATGGTGGGTTATTGAGAGCGTTTTCCTTCGCTCGCCCGATAAGGGGTTCTAGGCATGTGTAGGGGATCTACCGCCAGACATTATAGTATCACTAACATGTATAGTTATTTTAATTATTTTGAAGCATCTAATACTTGTACATATATTTACACCAATCACCATTTTCTCTTATAAATTATCATAATATGCACTGTATAATATTATAATGTGTTGTCTATTTTAATGACGTATAAGTCTACACAGACTTCACGTCGTCAATAACTATCTATCTACCTATTACCTATGGGTGTCTTGTTCAACACAGACTCAAAATTTAAGAGCATTATGTAAAAGCATATAGGAGAAGCTGTGTTTTTATTTTTCAACTGTTTCATGCAGTGTTGATGACAACTACACTCGTTCTTCGTTAACTTTTTATATAATTTTTGGAATGTAGAACGCTGGATAAAATCATCTTCTCTTGGCCAGTCTCACGCGAGTGCATACCGCAGGAGCCTGGCCGCATCGAGTACTACAATCAGTTATTCTGTCTACGTGGTCATCTTGGTGGTGTGCCTGAGATTCAAACCTCATTGGATGTTTCAGATTTATAAATATGTCGTGGAAGGTCGCGAAGAATTGACCTCTTGTTCATCTCTCATGCACAGTCACATGTTTCCGTTGCTAGATCTATTATATAGACAAGTTGGGAATCTCTCATTTGGGCAGTGACGTGAACAGAATGACATCAGCGTGAGATTCCGAGCTTCTGTCTATCATACCAACGGAAGCAAGCAAGCTATGCTCTCAGCCAATTGTCAACGCCTGGTCAAGGGCTCTCTGATTGTCCGGCGCGCGACATTCAAGGTATCTGGCTATTTAAAATAGTTCGACCCTTTGCTCGATAAAGCAAGGTATCGCACTGCGTGCTCGTGGGTAAAATAACTTGTTGTGGAAGATGGATAAAATACTCCTAGACAGTATAATTTTGTAAGTTAATACAATTAATTAATTTACTAAGAATAATTTTATTAGCTATTCGTGCAGAACATGGCACTTACACAACCATATCACAACTTGCTTTGAATTAACATGATTAGTGATTAATTCATACCATTTTTACTCACGACCTTGTTATTACCACATGATCGGAGTTGCCATGGAGCAAAAACTTTCCCGACCGCATAGACAAAGTCAGCTGACTTTTAGCATCACTGAAATCCTCCATAAGGCCCCACCTCGTCTGATAACAAAGGCGACGGAAACGTTCCTAAACGGCCTACTAATGAAGCTTACTAATTATTTATGCCATTCACGCAGGACACTCACACAAAAACATTGTAGCTTATTTTAATTAATGATTAATTAATCTAAGTCGCCAGATTTGTTGGCAAAGTTTGATACATAAACATTATCAAAGTATGATAAAATATCAATATCGAATAGGCTATATGCCAGCCAGGCTGATATATATGATAAATGAGGCTATCTGGAAATTCAAATTCAGAACATTCAGTATTGTAATATATTTTTTATATAGTTAATATATTATGAGAGACATATCTTGCTAATATTACAATTTTTTCAACCGTACACCAATTTTTCATGCAACCGTACACTCGTAAAAATCGGGCGTGTATGCACCATTTATGGGTGTACAGTCAGTCAGTCCTTCGTGGCAGTTTTTGAATAATTATCAGAATTTTCAATGTTAACAAATTAGATTGAGTTATTAAATGATGTGTCAAGTTTAGATGTTGTTTGATTAGTCTCAACACTCATATATTTTATATTGGTACAACAAGAGCTTAAAATAGAGCTTAAAATCTTTTATTTGTGTTAAGAATCTTAATTTTTATTTGATTTAAATGTGTTATGCATGTTAGGTTATGTCACCAGCATTGCTATGATGTTAATATAACCAATAACGATATTGCAATCACGACTGATTGCGCCTATGCACAGTGTACACTGCCTTGCTAAATGTACACAGGGACTCCTGATAATAGAGTTTGCTGCCGTCTGCGAGTCTTATGTCGATTCTCTGTTCTAAACACGGCCACGTAGCTGGTAATGGCTGATGGTTTGCTCAACGTTAGGCCAACGCTTACGAAGTGCGCCCAGCCTTACATCAGCTTGTGTGGGCTGGTGGTGGTGCGTGACGCACGCAGTCTAGCATCAGCATCTTATCATCGTTCACCTGACTGACAAAAGTGTTATAGGGTCCGCTAAATTAATGGCGGCTTTGTAGACAGGGACAAAGATTCACTGTATACACGTGTATCAAGTGGATCACTGTTGTGAATCCACGGATGGGTGCCAACTAAAGTGTTTAAATCTCTTACTTCTAACATCATGCACGGATTATTTTTGCGAGAATGATTGCATCAGTATACCAGTTTCAAAATAAAGAAAAAGATAAAAGTATAATGCAGCACTTAAAGTATGAAAATACGCAATGTCTTAGAAGAGATTGAATAATGTTAGGGCTTTGGGCCGGCTGTCAACATTTCGTTTCCGGATGTACTTGTCCGATTGTCTTCAACATTTATACGAACTTTGACCTGTATCTTTTGGTTCAGTACTATGACCTATTCAGATGTTTTGACATACACTTCTCGGAAACTACTTGGTGGATTATGGTCACATTCATGATCTCTAAGGTCTCTAGTTGTGACTTTTCAGGTTTTTGTACCTTGGCCTTGATATTGGGGGAGGATGTTTCAGAGGATGCACCCTGGGGAATTTCTACTTGATCAAATTCAAAATGGCCGCCTATCAGCCATTATTTATTTTCACATGCCGATATTTGGTAAAACGTGCTGGATGCCTAGACCACTACTATAAAACAAAATGTCAGGATGCACCTGGAAATGTTTAACTTGATAGAATTCGAAATGGCCGACAATCGACGATATTTGGCGGATAAAAGCACCAAATTTTGCATGACACTCCCATAAGACCCATTAATCAACATTAGCCTAAGAACCCTCCTGACGTGAAACGTAAAAATCCAAAATGGCCGCTGTTTTGACCAAGATCAAAGATTAAATTGATATAATTTTTGATATAATATAAGCAGATTCATGAATTTGGTATCTACCAGAGGGTTTTCATATATGCCCTACATAATGGTGTGGTCAGAAATATTTGGGACATGGCATTGTGGGTAAAATCTAAGATAAATTGACATCATTTTCGACAGAATTGACGCAAAAGCATAATTTTGGTGTCTACCATAGGGTTTTCAGGTATTCCCGACATAGTGGTGTGGTTTGAAAGTACTTTAGATACTGCATTATGGGTAAAATTCAAGATGGCCGCCATTTGTGAAAACCAAAAAATAATATAATTATCAATAGAATGGCAGAAGATTCGGGATTTTGGTAACAACCATGTAGGATTTTCATATACGCCCCTCTGCTGGCAAACATACTAATAAACAGTCTATACTAAGATGGCGGTCATAAGACATTGACAAACAAAATGGCCGCCAGAGGGCCATGACAGGGCACAAAGTATGTGTAACTTTTCATTAGGATTGAGAGATACATACATGTAGGCGTCATATGAGATCCGTCACACAACGAACACAAAATATGTATAACTTTAACAGGAGTTAGAGATAGATCAATGAGTTTGTCGCTGATCATAGAGTTCTCAGGTATGACTGACATTGTGGCATTATCAAAAATAGGCCATCAGAGATGGGAATAGTTCATATAAGATGTTGACGTTAGCTAGACAAACATGTTGGGGACTATTGGCCGTATTTAGGTCTGACGTTTAGGCCTATACACAGTAGCCAATGAACATGAATTAGACTTTTCTTTATTGTTAATACATATAATAATTATAATAAAATGTCAGGTTTTGTGGTTATTCGAGGTCCTGGGTCCTTGCGAGAATTGAAGGCGGCTTTTAAGCTTCGCCTCGGAACTTCAATTATTATCACAAACACTATTTTTTTTATATCTTTCTTGACATAAAGAGGGGAATTTATTCACGTTTTCCATAAGAACGACTGTTAATTACATGCACATGCACATTTTATCTGGAATCCACAGATATTTTAAAAGTTTTAAATGTAAAATCAAATATTGCAGTGCTGTGTTTTATAACGGGACAGTTCGCTGCTAGAGACCAAACTGGTGGTCATCATCAACAGATATAGGGGAATTATGGCAGCACTTAAAATTTGGTCGTCACAGTCGAGTGGCAGCTTATCTGTCACGAAATTCGTCAATTATTTAATAACTTCAGAGAGAATATGTGTGTTCACTCAATAAAATCATTGTGAATAATCAAGGGTGCATCACAAGTCTTAAAGCTATGTGTGGCTAAACGACAGAGCCTATCGAACAGAAAAGGTAATCTTTGTGCGACACTATATCAAGTTCCACATGACCTCGTTACCCAACAGTTTGTAGATAAAGAAATGACAACAATGCTTCTAAATGCTTGTTGAATTTTGGAATAATATTGGATTCTTTGTGGCGAATAAACAAAATCCAAGATAGCCGCCAGCAAAAATCATTTTATGACGAAATCAAAATATCTATGCGCCCCACCCCCTATATTGAAAACCAAATTCAATATGCTAACATTGTATACAAATTAAATATATATAGCAATAAGGTTAGGTATGCTGAGAAAAGATAGCTTCATATCTCTGATCTTGTATATTATGTAGTTATTTTCTAAAAAGACGTATTGAGATCCTAGTGAAATTTAATGTTTTTCATTCGTAGTGTAGGTGTCTACATCTTCCAAAGTATTGAAATTACTGATTATTGTCCTATATAGCTTACTTTGAAAATCTTATAAAAAAGGGTTATGCCCCTAGTCAATCCGTTTCTGTGAATCACATATATGTTTTTTCTTGGTCATTATAGTATGCCTACATATTTTATTTTCCAAGGCAGGATAGCAATACTTATTTTCACTAAGCTATATCTAATAGCCATGCATGTCCTCAGTACTATAATATTTTGTATAGAATGTCAGTTTTCAATATATAGACATTGTGATTAGTTAAAAAAAATAACAAATGCATTACTGTCGACGGCCATCTGGGATTTTTTTCTAATTCACCATATAGAAATGCCCAAATAAAATGCTAACACATTTGCTTATGGTATTGTTTCAATATGTTTTAAGTGATTTCACTCGATTCGTTGACCCAGAAAACGTAAGTGTAGACGCTAGAGTTGTGATTCTATGTCAACTAGAACTCAATATATTGGCCCGGTTAAATTTCCAACTTAGCATATCAATACGTATTTCTGGACAATAACTGCATAATAATTAATATACAAGATCAGAGATATGAAGCTATATTTTATAGCCATACATAACCTTATTACTATATATGTTTTATTTTATACAATGTTAGCAAATTTAATTTGGTTTTCAATACATAGACATTGTGATTTTGTCATAAAATGATTTTTCCGGCGGCCATCTTGGATTTTTTCCGAATTCGCCACATAGGAATGACCCAATATTTTTATAACCTATTCTGGCCTATGGACTATAGCGATAACTGAAGAAAACATTAAACTCATAAAAGGTACAGTCCATCAAGACGTGCACACTGGTTTGATCCCGGCTCAGCGTTGGCCAACGCTAATTCGACGTTGCTTCAGCGTCTTTTTGGATATGTTGGTCAATAAATAACATACGTTGACCCAATGCTGTTTTAATTTTGGTTCAACGTCTGTGATGCTGGCCAAACAATCAACCTCCATTGATGTTTTCTGGTATGCTGAGCTGTCTGGTACCAGGTGGGTACCATGAACTCACTGCTATACTCTAATGAGAAGGCAAGCAGCAGTAGCTGCTAACTTATCAGATAAGCAGTTACTGCGGTTTGCTTTTGCACTGACACTAACAGATGTTTGTCAGATGGGACTGATAATGTGTGGGCAGAGAGAGCAGACAGATAACGGATTACGTGTCCTGGTTGTGCTGAGTAGTCTGCTGGATAGGAGGCAGGCTGGCTTATATTCAGGCAAGCTCCAGAGATAAATGTAATGATACAGACCGTAGCCACCATACCAACACATACTCTTATTATCGCCGATGCTGGGGGCGCGGCCTCCCTATCTTTTCGTACATACCGTTCCAGAGCATACGGGATATACAGGATAGACCAAACGTATGGAATTTATCAGTCCAGATAATGTGCTTTTAAATTTCGGTCGACATGCTGGCCTCTTGTCGAAGCTCATCAAACGTTTTGAGATCAGTGAGTGCTGCTGATTTTTCTGGCTAAAATAGTGTATTGTTACTAACCTAATGTATTAATGTTCTGTTTATCGCTAGTTGAAACACTCTATAGTCTAACCAACCAGGATGTTTTAGATACAGTCACGGGACCTAACTCTCTATTTTACGCGAGCTGAAATAGCTGTACAGTATTGTCAAGGCTATATTTGCTTCTTTTTGCGGTCTCCTTCAAATTTTCAGTGCTGCAGAGAAGATGGAATCAATCTGCCATACCCCGAAAGCAGTTATGAGGATAGCGGAGCTGTGTTGTGTAGTCTCTGTGGATGCCTGATGGTGAAGCTCCTAGACAAGCCCAGAACTCCTTATTGAGCGAGTGAAGGAAAAAAAACTCGCGACAACCCTATCACCCCACCCTCACGTCATCAGTTGCCTGTTTTTATCGTATTACAATGTCTCTTAAATGACCATAAATACCGTAACGTAACGAAAAGCCATAACTTACTACTACTACTACTACTACTACTACTACTACTACTACACATGTATACCAACTCGCCCCACATATGTACCAGCTCGCCCCACCCAATTCCAACCAGTTTGACGTTAAAGGCCCTGTGAGGTAATTTCAGCTCATCAATATAATTAAAGTATATATCACAAATAAAAACTGAAAATGTGCACATTTCTTGGGCTGGGCGGATCTCCCACCTTATGACTCACACACAAAAACCGCCCATTATTGAATCTGAATTACCATTGAAACTGCATCGGGTATATGTTTCATGTTTCTTGTATTTGTACATGAGCTGAACTAGATTTCTATTTATATAGGATGTATCTTGAAAAATTCAAAATGGCCTCCTTTCGGCCAATATTCACTTTCACATGGCTGTTATCTGGTAAACCATACTAGATGGCTAGATCATTACTATAAAACGAAATGTGTGATTTCAGGTGAGGATGCATCTTGAAAAATTTCGACTCGATCAGATTGAAAAAGGCAGCGTATCAGCCATTATTCATTTTCACATGACCGATATTTGGTAAACCGTGCTAGATGTCTAGACCGTTATTATAAAACAAAATGTAAGTGTTCGGGGGGAGGATGCACCTGGAATTTTTTAACTCTATTGAATTCAGAATAGCCGTCAATCGGCATTATTTACCTCGAGAGGCCTGATATCAGGTAAACCATGCTAAATAGCTAGACCATTACTATAAAACAAAATATAAGATTTCAAGAGAAGATGCATCTTGAAAAAAATTGACTCGGATCAAATTCAAAATGCCCGCATATCGGCCATTATCCACTTTTACATGGCCTTTATAAACTATTTACTTTCACATTGCTGATATTTGGTAAAATGTGTTAGATATCTAGACCATTACTATAAAACAAAATGTGAGATTTTAGGAGCGGATGCATATTGAAAAATTTCGACTTAATACAAATTTATAATGGCTGCCTATCGGCCATTATTCACTTTCACATGGCCGTTATTTGGTAGTAGTAGTACTAAATCATTCGTTTACGTCACTTTTCGGCACAAAAGGTATTTAAGTGATCTTGTAATACGATAAAAACGTTGTAGTCAATTAATGAGATGAAATGATGTACATATGACGTGAGGGTTGGGGTGATAGGGCATGGTGGGTTATTGAGAGTGTTTCCTTTGCTCGCCCGATAAGGGGTTCTGGGCATGTCTAGGGGATCTACCCCCAGACAAGCCCAGACGGCCGAAGCCTTGGGTTTCGCTGTGCAATTTAATGCTGAAACTCTGTGGCATTTCGCGAAGCTCCTAATTACTAATTTGCACTGATTATGGAGAAATAATCTGGTGATTTTTTTTCTATATTGTGAGCGATGAATAATGATTTGGTGTTCTTTTCCCGCAAAAGTGATTTATTTGATCTCGTTTAGAGTCTGAGGATACATGTACATCACTGCTCTGCGAAGCCACAATTGCTTTTCTAGTTGCTTTGCACGCTAAAATAGTTTTGTTAACCTGTGATATTTCGTATATATAGTAGTCCTAAAGATTCACGCGAGATGCACCACTGCACCATACACTACTTGTCATGGCAAATAAACTCTGTGAAACACTGTATGACAATAATTGTGCTAATTGTTGATTTAGATGTGTATGACGAAACTATAGTAAATCGTGAAGTAAAAAAATCATTATGGTTAAGGTAAATAAATTGTCTATAAATGTGAACAAATCTAGATATATGGTATTTCGTCAGTTTAGCATGGCAGATTAACCGTCATACAAGTCAGCAATGTGGGACAGAACAATGATGAATCTTGTGAAGCACAGCATACATATTGACAAGCTATCAATCATGCACAATCCCTGTCGATAGCTGTATGAATTAATTTATTACGCATCAGTGATGTTGTGGAAAAAAGCAGCCAAAAAAGCAACGCGTTGTCCCAACGCCGAGCTAATTGGCTGGGAATAATATGCCTGCTCTGCAATACAAAGGCAAACAGCAGTAACTGCTTACTTTTTCAGCTAAGCAGTTACTGCTGTTTGCCGTCTTTGCTAGTCTGTGGAGAAATGACGCTGTGTTGCCAATAAGGGTTTCATTGTCTGATGTATGGTAATATTAGATCAGGCGCCTCACGTGGGATACCTCAAGTCCCGATGGACGACAACTGTACCATTTTGATATCCATACCGTATGCCGTTTGTATGTATAGGAGACCACAGGGAGCCCGCGACACTCGCCAGATGTCCCCACGTAGCCCGAGAGGCAGCCCTTGTCGCTGCGACAACTTTAAAATGGGGTATCCATCACTGGGAGAATTAGATAAAATGGCTTCGTGACTACATCCCAAGCACGGCATTATCAGTGATGATGTTCAGTCGATAACCACCCGATGCAAATGGCGTATATCGTTTTTTTTAAGTCACTGCCCCGGTAGTAAGAGCGACGTGGCGCAATGGTTAGAGCGTGGCGCTCTGCCAATGTCGCTGCCTGCCGTGCGTTTTCGAACCCCGCTTGGTTCCGGATTTTCAGAAAAATAGCATCTTTCTCCCCTTTCAATCTTGTGACATTATGTCAATGTTGTGTCCTTGGGAAAGGCATGCGAAAGGCATGCTTCACTTCAAATGAGTACCTGGTAGGACAGTGATGACAATGTGTACGATAAGTTCAATGCGCCGAAATGGCTACAGGTCTTCGGATTTGATATCAGACTATAAACCTGCTCCTTTAACTTTAGTGTGTGGTGCAAAGGCAAACAGCAACAATTGCTTTCTTGAAAAGTAAGATCCTGGTTGCTTTTGCACGTCAGAATTGCCTAATGCAGGCGGGCATTGTAATCCGAAAATTATGGAAAATTATGAAAATGACACATGATTTATTTGGGGGAATTCTATGGAATTTCCCACTGATTTATGTTCTACCAAGCATATTATTATCACAATAATTAGTCTCCCCCTCTAAGGATTATTGTTTTAGTGTGGTCTATTAAAAGGACATGCCCAGGTCTAAAATCATCAAAAAATCGGTGATTTTATTTTGGCTTCTTAATATGACCATATGATGTAAACATGTCCTTAGACTGGAACTGCAAAAGTTTTTAAATTTTTGTCTTGCGCACTTACCAGCTCGGCTAGATATAAAGACGAAATTACCGTATTTCTTATTTTGCCATGGTTGTCAATTATTAGAAATCAGGAATTTCGACCCTTTAATATTATTGCTGCACGCATTTCAAGCACACGAAACTGCAGCTTAACGTCCGGGACGTTGGCCCAATAGATGCCTACATATTCATTTAGCCATCGGTCATATATGTACTTTCTCTGACGCAAAGCCAAAATGTAGTAATATCTGATTACATTTATGTAAGCAGATACTGCATTTTGGCTTTGTTTATTGTATTTTCATCTCGTTATGTGGTGACTGCAACTGGCAGCGATCGATCTTGGTGAAGTGCAGTGATCTGGTGATTGGCCCAAAGGTCGCCCACCTCTGCCGGGCAAAGGCAAACATGAAACGAGGGCTACCGACGTTAGCCTTTGCACGACGGAGTAGTCCGGTGACATCGAGCTTCACGTCAGATCACATTTGAACAGGTTTTACAATGGCTTGGGTGTTTCTTTTCGCTGGATCACCCGGGCCAACGCGTGTTTGCTTTGTTATTTTGGCGATCAAGATGAAAGATTTGCTTTACGTCGTCATCGCTAAAAGACAGCTGTTGGTTCACAAGTCAGAAGCCCTTGATCCCAATGAGTCTGTTTGGTTGTCATTATTACTGCGTCTTGTGTCTGTTGGGTAGCGCTTAAGGGGTTAGCATATTTCACAGTCTGCCTCTGACAGACCGGAAGAAGATATATCCCACTCGAACGCGAGGCGTTACGACAATGTTAAAGGGACAGTCCCAAGCTAAAATAAAAAAAATCTTGCGTCTTGTGTCTGTTGGGTAGCGCTTAAAGGGTTAGCATATTTCACAGTCTGCCTCTGACAGACCGGAAGAAGATATATCCCACTCGAACGCGAGGCGTTACGACAATGTTAAAGGGATAGTCCCGAGCTAAAATAAAAAAAATCGGTCATTTTATTTTGGCTCCTGAATATGACCAAATGATGTAAACATGTCCAGTTAGGCTAGATATAGAGACGAAATTACTGATTTCTTATTTTGAACAACCAGGTCAAAAATAAGAAATACGGGAATTTTGTCTATTTATCTAGCCTAACTGATAAATGCGCAACACAATTTGTTTTTTCGCAGTTCAAGTCTATGGACATGTTTACATTATATGGTTATATTAGGAAGCCACAATAAAATCACCGATTTTTTAATGATTTTACCCTAGGACTGTCCCTTTAATTTGATGCTGGACCAGCGTTTTAGATAGTGACCAGAATTAAAACAACATTATCATAGCATGAGTATTTGTAGGAAGTTGTCATTACATCTACTTGTATGGTGTGAAAGTTGCAGATCCACCGTCTACAATGCTGGTCACACTATCAACATTGGGCCAACGTGTCAGCCTCTCAGGATTCGAAATTCGAACCGGAGTCGTCTCATGAGCTTAGTCTCGTCTGTTTCGTCGATTACAGGAACTCAATTTCATCAGTTTCGTCTATTACGGGAACCCAGTTTCGTCAGTCTCGTCGATTACAGGAAACCAGTTTTGTCAGTTTCTTTTCGTCTGACTGTTTCTTTTCGTCGATTACAGGAAACCAGTTTCGTCAGTTTCGTTTCGTTTCGTCAGTTTCGTATCGTTTCATTTCGTCGAATAGAGAAAACCCAGAATTTGTCAGACGCGCTTGTGCATTTGTATTGTAATTCCCCTGTCTTACGGTCCCTGGTACCTATGTTTCCCAGTACCTACTTCTCCAAGTACCCATGTCCCCCCGGGCGAGTACCTGTGTTCCCTGGTACTTATGCTCCCCTAAAGTTTTCAATAAAAGACGCGATATTAAATCAGGAATTAGGCTTCCTCTGATAATATCGGGATTTTATAGTGTTTAGCATTATCCCGATATTGGTTTATTTTTTTACAGACCTATGTGCCTGGGCAATTCTTCCCATATATGTAATTGTATATATTTTTTTGCACGAAGCCAGAAGCGGCTATTTGCAAAGATTGCCTCCTAAAAATCTTGTGGGCACGATATCTTATTACCTGTTCGATAGATCGCTTTCAAATTCTATAAGCTGGTTCTCTGGGTGTTTGATAAACTTTTGGGAAGAATTAATCAAAAACAAGATGGCTGACGAATGGCATTTTGAAAAAAGGCAGCTTAAAAAGCTTATGGTCGCGATATCTTATGAACCGTTGGTTGGATCACATTTAAATTTGATGTTGTGGTTCTCCGTGTATATCTGATGATCTGATTACCTTTTGGGAAAAATTCATTGAAAACAAAATGGCCGACGGTGGACATTTTGAAAAAAAATAGCCACCCGAAAAGCTTGTGGGAGTGATATCTTATGAACCGTCGGCTGGATCACATTAAAATTTTATGCAGTGGTTCTTAGGCATTTCGAATAATCTGATTAATTTTGGGAATAATTCATCAAAAACAAAGATGGCTCATGGAGGACATTTTGCCTAAAATAGCTAACCAAAGAGCTTGTGGGCGAGATATCTTAAGAACCGTTGGTTGGATCGCATTCTAATTTGATGCAGTGATTCTCTAGGCATTTCTAATAATCTGATTATATAGCTTTTGGGAATAATTCATTAAAAACAAGATGGCTGGTGGAGATCATCTTGAAAAAAAATTACCTGGAAGGGTAATTTTTTTTACGTTAAGTCATAGTTGGTTTGCAGTTGGTCCACCGTCCACGACGCTATCCCAACATTAAGCCAACAGTGCGTCAAGATCTGTTAAATAAACAAAATAAATCAGTAACGACAAGACAAGTTGTGTCGCGCCATCGAGCTTTAGTCCCCGCGGAGCTAGGTGCTATAGAAGTACCGAATTGTATCGGGTCATATCGGATTGTATCGCAGGGCTTGTGTATAGCTGTAGCATTTGGAAAAGTTGATGTTTCTGTTTTGATCTGGGGTACTGGGATGATTGCTAGTAGTAGTACTTTTTGCCCCCATCAGGGGAGGGTCATTAGGAATCTGTTTCGTCAGTTGCATGCTGTATGGCATGGTACGGAAGCACTAGTCTACAGCAATTAGCCAAGGGAAGCTGCAGGCTCCTCGTATCTGGCCATAATCTTCGGGTGGATTGCCAGTGGCGTACCCTGGTTCCTCCGCTCAACTGCTGTGCTAATGCAGCTCTCTCATCAGTGCTGGCGCTGATGTAGGCTGTGGTAGCCTTAAATAACCGACAATAGCGTGTTTGACATTAGGTCTCTCACGTGGGATGAATGGAGTTACCCAGAGGGAATTATCCTTCCTATTGTTACTCTGGGGACTATCCGACCCTAGGATAGCGGAGCTGCGCGAAATGCCACGGAGTTTCAGCATTAAATTGCACAGCGAAACCCAAGTCTCCGGCGGTCTGGGCATGTCTGGGGGTGGATCCCCTAGACATGCCCATAACCCCTTATGCCGTGGTCACATTTCACAAAAGGGACCTTCCCGGGCTGTTTTTGGCTGTCCCGCACGGGACCCCAACCGGGTGCCGTCCATTTTTTCACCCAGGGCGATCACCGGGTTACTTTTAATTCTAACTTAAAAGTAACCCGGGCCCCGGCGAGAAATATACCACGGTTCAAGCCCGTAAACTGCCCGGCGGGGGCTCAGCAGGGCCCCTGTCGGGATCCGGCAGGGACACGGGACAATTTTTAAAGGGAACTACGCAGGGTACCCGCTCCGGCCCCCTACGGGACCCGGGCGGGAGCCTGTGGGGTCCTGACTTGGCTTGTAGGGGATCCAGGCGGAGTTCCGCCGGTGCCTTTACGATGCATGTATAATCTCCAGGGGTATACACAGCTACCGAGAGACGAATTTATCAATGTTCAATCAATCAATCCATCAAGAAATCAATCAAACAATTTAGGCTACTTCTCATTTTATAAACTGTGTTTGTAACTTGAATCAATTTGCATCACAAAATGTATACAAATAGCCCAGTTTTTAAATTTCCCTTACATTTTGTGGATAGGCCTACTATATATCTAATACATAAGTTGAGTAATAGAAGACATTATACAACCTGTTTTTTTATTAATAATTTAAAACATTTTCTCATCACATACAGGGGCCTAATACTTTTTTCAAGTGAAGGACCAACCCGCTAAAATTTCGTGAACCAGCCACGGATCCATCCTGATGAAATGTTTGAAGTCTTCGTGGTGTTCTTTGTCGGTGCTTTGATCGTATGAGAGAAGGTTCAGCTATTTCCAACCTGATGAAAGGTTTCAAGTATCGTAACGGGCTTTTAGAGCCAACCAGGGTCGAACCCACCACATTCGTTTTGCGGGATTTAATTTGTCTACATTTCTTGATCTAGGAGCAATGCCACAAGGCCAACGTTGTAACAGTCGGGGCTGTTGCAAGCGTAATATAAGCCTGAGTTCAGCTAAATAAATAATGTCAGCAGTGTGAATATTGCTTTGCGTCGCTTTCTGAACAATCATGGCAAAATCTCGACAGAAAGAAGCCTCTTATCGAATGACTTCAATGGTTCTTTATAGTACACAGTACCACAGACAGCACTGCACATTCCAGGTCTTTGAACAGTTTGGAGCACTGTATATGCAGAACCTCGATGACGAACATCCCACCTGACCGGACTTTCAACCCAGTACATCTGCGTTTCGAGCCACAACTGGACCTGAACGGCCATCAGGGTCGGCCAATATTATATTGTCAGCAGCTTGCATCTCCTAGAGAATGTGTTTTAATAAAAAACACAATTATTAGGGACACGCCCATATAGGCTATATAACCCTTGCCGGGACCCCTGAGGGGCCCTGCAGGAACCCTGCCGGTGCCCTTTCGATATCCCTTACGGCTCCCGGCCGGGTCCCGTGGGGGATACCTGCGAGCACCGGCAGCTCCGGCAGAGTATCTGTAAAACTAGATTTGTTCATGACGACAGTGCCCGGGGCTCGCCAGGGACTTAGATCTCGGCCGTGCTCACAGCACGGACGGGTCCCGGACTAATTGTGACCTAAGCATTATCGGGCGAGCGAAGGAAAACGCTCTCAATAACCCACCATGCTCTATCACCCCCACCCTCACATCATCATATGTACATCATTTCATTTCATCAATTGACTACAACGTTTTTATCATATTACAATGTCACTTAAAAGACCTTTTGTGCCGAAAAGTGACGTAAAAGAATGATTTACTACTACTACTACTACTACTACTGTGTCGATCTAAGTGGCCCTGTATAATTTGGAGGACGGACCGGGCGCCCGAAATGAGGTAGGATCTAAAGATAGTACGAAACAGGAGAGGTATGGAACACAACGGAAGTACGAAACAACAAAAGTAAAAAGGTAAAGGTGCAGGTTTATAGTCTGCTATCAAATATTTCATCTGACTTTTACATTTTTACCCCCTGGTCACTGGACCTGTTCATTCGTGTGCCATCTCAACTCCACGGAGAGCATACCATTTCGGCACATTGAACTTATCATACACATTGCCATCTCTGTCCTACCAGGTACTCATTTTCACCTGAGTAAAGTGAAGCATTTGAGGGTTAAGTGCCTTGCTCAAGGACACAACATCGAAACAATGTCACAATATTGAGAGGGGAGAAGCAAGATATTTCAAGAAAATTCTGCACCAAGCTAGATTCGAAACCGCACGGCAGGCAGCGACAGCGGCAAAGCTCCGCGCTCTAACCATTGCGCCATGTCCCTCTCTGTATTGAATAACAAAGTATGAAACACTTTGGGGGATATAATTATGTGCCCAGGAAATTCACCATAGTTTTAAAGAAACTGGGGAGCATAAAACCGAGAACATAGGAGCCCAGAACGCAAGAGAATGGGGGACATATAGCCGGGAAACATACAGATCCGGGAGCGTAAGAGAATGGGAAACATACAACCAGGGAACATAGAGACCCGGGAACGTAAGAGACAGGGGAACATATAACCGGGAAACATAGAGACCCGGGAAGTAAGAGAATGGGGAACATAGAACCAGGGAACATAGAGACCCGGGAACGTAAGATAATGGTGAACATACAACCAGGGAACAGAGAGACCGGGAACGTAAGAGAATGGGGAGCATGCAACTGTGGAATATAGGACCCGAGAAAGTAAGAGACCTGGGAACATACAACCGGGGACCATAGGACCCGGGAACATAAGAGAATATGGAACATACAACCGGGGAACATATAGACCCGGGGACAAAACTCGTTTAACAAATAATATATGATTATTAAGGATGTAGTCAGCATGAAGACTCGCATTAGGATAAAAAATTTGATTGCTATCATGCAAGCAACCAGAATTAATAAGCAAAATTTTACAAAACCAAAATATAAAAACAAAACAGAGGACATACCAGATGGATGAAGTGCGCACATCGATGCCAGACATACACCGTGTAAATCACAACAGCTCGTACGCAGTCCTCCGGCTAACCCACAAACAATAATTATTTGTTGGTTAGCCGGCAAAATCCCGCACGAGGGCGGTCAACACCGACGCACAACCCAGCCCCGAGGTGGCGCACTCGATCCCAATACTGGTGATATGGTATTGGAACATTATTATATACATGTATATCATATGTGCAAAAATATGTGCAATTCGACGACATTTCATATGCGGACATTTTAGGTTCGCAAATGAGAGGCCCAGACAGAGTACATTTAATGATTCTGAGCCGACGTAGATCACCCGACTCGTGGGTCGTGACCTTATGTGACAAAATATAATAATTTTATTTGAGAATGTTATCGATTGCATACATAACAATTTTAAATTAAACACTGGGACTGGTACATTTCAGTACAATATTTACGAGTATACAATACAAAACCTGAAAAATTATGAGTAAGAAATTTGTCGCGAATTTCGTTCGGTAACCGATTTATTACATTGGTAATATTGTGAGAAATACATTTGGTAGCAAATACATGAATCACTTTCATTTGAGTCAGAAAATCACAGCGTCTAGTGTTATGTCTGGACTGTGGTCAAAATCGGATTCGGATGTGCTAAATATTTACTCTGTGGTATAAATCTTACTACTCTCTTTTGTTATTATTTCTTAATTCTTTCATAGTCATGTCCCCAAATTAAAATGGCATAATTTACATGTAGCAAGGATAGTGAATTATACATTATACACTACATTCTACACTACATTATACACATTATACACATACTTTGAACTATCACAATTATTATTTGTTTGTATTACAAATGACACGTTGGTATCGATAACATATCTGACTGACATGGACTTGGGTGTCACACAGCAGATCCGTGTGCCATCCCGTGATCCTGGTGATAGCAGACGCGTGCATCAGCTCTGGAGTACAAAGCCAAAACACTGTAACTCCTAACTTTACAAGTAAATATTTCCAGCGTTTTGTTTTTATCGTGTACTGCACTATCACCATGTCCTTGTTTTATAGCAGCTTCTAGCATCCGCGTGATACGTGTACGTAGAGTGATGACTGGACCAGATCTGGTTTAATGTGGGGCCAGCGTCTATGACGTTCACCCCACATTGATCCAGTGCTGATCGGACGCCTCGTGTTTCTTGTGCACGCCACACGCAATGTGTTTGCTGTAGTGATAATTACATCGGTGCCACGGAAGGAATGTTGAATACCCTATCTGCCGACCATAGATAGTCGATATAAAATAGCTCGATGATTTTAGTATTTTAGATAATTTATCATACTTTTCTTTGCAGTCACGTTGACGGGCTGTAATGTTGCTTTATATCTCTCACGTTCTCACTCACTCTCTCACGTTCTCACTCACTCACTCACTCACTCACTCACTCACTCACTCACTCACTCACTCACTCACTCACTCACTCACTCACTCACTCACTCACTCACTCACTCACTCACTCACTCACTCACTCACTCACTCACTCACTCACTCACTCACTCACTCACTCACTCACTGCATCGTTGCATTTCAAATACCAAAACCATATCGCTACCTATATTGGCATAACCGTTTAATTATTCAGAAAGTATATATGGAGAGTTGGTGAATGCGTTTTCGGGGGAAGGGGGGGGGGGTGGAATGAAAATAAAGTGGACAATGAGTAAAGTGTCCCTGGTGCCAGTGAGGTGACAGATTGTCAGTGTTGGACAGAGGAATTATTGACAATTGGGGATAGCCGGGAAATGAAAACTAGATAATTGTATTATTCCAGTAATCACCCTCTGCTCCCAGCCCGGTGTTGTTTAAGCTCTCCCCCCACCACCACTTGCCAAGCCATTACCCGAGCGCGCATCGGCCGTCATTGTCGAGCAATTAATTGCATCGGCGAAATTACAGCCGCTCCCCTACCCCCCTCCCTCTGTACTTGCAGTTTCTATCATTGTAATCTACTGAATGGCGTAGAATAATGTACTGGACCGGCTGATGGGTCGCTGTCCAAACACATCTATCGCTTTGGTAATTGCCTCTGTGTTCTGCAAAGGCAAACAGCAGTAACTGCTTACTTGAAAAGTAAGTAGTAACTGCTGTATACACACCCTCAGCGTTTTGGAGAAATGAAATGAATCGGTCCTTAGGCCACTTTTGTGCACATATAAGCTAAACTGGGTCTGGAGAACCTCCTGAGGATGGTGAGATGATTGAGATGACACTGTCCCCCAGACACAGGATTCGAAATTCGAGCCCTGGCGGTTTGAGGCCGAGCACGCTACCTCTGGGTCACGGAGGCTCCCTACAATACTGACTTTCACACGTGGATGGGGAAGAAACATGTTTGTTTCTTTCAAACCGCCGAGACCGGGAACCGAACCCCGAACTCTGGCGTGAAAGGCAGCGGTGCTAACCACTACCCTAGGGCCCCCGCCCTGTCAGTTTGTGGTGTGAATGATTTCAGCATTGAATAAGTTAATCCTGTGACAGAATCGCTCATATCAGGTGAATCAGCAGTACCAGTAACATGCTTTATATGAGCAAAATATTTCTGTTCATATATATTCCGAATGATAAACATGACAAATGATCCGTGTCATTAGATTATATATAATAATATTATGTTTTCCTTTGCACTTATCTTGGTTTTCTTTGCCCGTATCTACCCTTGCACACATCGTCACCTGTTTTGGAAAGCATCGACGGCCATAAGGATTACATCTAGACTGAGAGCATTGCATATTAATTTTTTATATTTGTGAGAGCAGACTGACCGCTGGGGCACCACCCTCGGTTAGCCCCGGTATCATTGGATATCGCTATTTCTTGTTCTTTCTTGCCGCGTACAATACAGTCTGTCTATATAGGAGAAGAAGAAAGTATACAAAATACAGCTAAACATACAAATTAAAGTCAGGAGACCATAGTTAGGACTAAAAGTCGACATCCTGGCAGCAAACATATTTAGCTCTTACTCAAATGCTTCCTGGTGAATGTTGTTTATTTTCCACATGCATGACCAAGGACGTGGAAAGTTATTGGTATAACCGAGGAAAATATAATTATCTGACTCTATTTTTCTTGGTATAACCTATGTCCCTGGGAAAGTATTCCCATAATTTTATATTTCGGGAGCGGAAACAGACTTCCTAAAAGTTGTGTTCATTAAGATAGCCACCCTGTGAACACGATATCTTAACCTTCTGTTGGATTGCACTCGAATTTTTTTATGTGACATTTCTGTAAAGTATTTCTCAGAATTGGGACGAAAAATGTGTTGGGCTAAGGCTTTTTTTTGTTTTGTTTTTGTCATTGGGTATATCTAGCTTATTTGATCATAGCTGTGTCTTTTTTTCAAGTAAGCAGTTACGTGTGCGGATCACGGATCAGACGACTGGCTGTCATTTTGGGTGTGACCTCTGTTGGACACCTCTCTGTGACCTCTGTTATGCTGCGACCGGTGTGAGATCCAGAATCAGCGCAAGCGCAGTGTCCAGCCCACGTGACTCACGCCGGCCCAATGCTTATCATAGCCGGTGTCGGCTATGGCGCGGTGTGAAATTCTGGGTAGCTATGACCCTGAGAATGGCCTCTGTTCTCCGCGGATAAAAGCCGGATAAAAGCCCGAGCTGACACCCGCCACAAAGGTGGACACCCCGGTCAGGGTGCCTGTCATATCCATATCACGGGATTATTAAAATGGTCGCTTCTCCGGCGCGCACTAATAATACTAAATGACTAAATGTAATATTGAAGCACCTATACTATACGGCATGATGTTTGACGTGCCCTCAGTGCCCTGACAGCCATCACAAGACGTTCGGTTCACCGTATGCTGGCTCAATGATGCACCACAATCAGACCTTTTGTGCCGAAAAGTGACGTAAAGCAAAGATTTACTGCTACTACCACAATCAGTCCTGTTTGTAGACGTTTACCATATGCTGGTTCAATGCTGCACCACAATCAGTCCTGTTTGTAGACGTTTACCATATGCTAGCTCAATGCTGCACCACAATCAGTCCTGTTTGTAGACGTTTACCCTATGCTAGCTCAATGCTGCATCACAATCAGTCATGTTTGTAGACGTTTTTCCTATGCTAGCTCAATGCTGCATCACAATCACTCCTGTTTGTAGACGTTTACCCTATGCTGACTCAATGCTGCACCACAATCAGTCCTTTTTGTTGACGTTTACCCTATGCTGGCTCAATGCTGCACCTTAATTAGTCTTGTTTGTAGACGTTTACCCTATGCTGACTCAATGCTGCACCACAATCAGTCCTTTTTGTTGACGTTTACCCTATGCTGGCTCAATGCTGCACCTTAATTAGTCCTGTTTGTAGACGTTTACCCTATGCTGACTCAATGCTGCACCTCAATCAGTCCTGTTGTAGACGTTTACCATATAGGGCTCAATGCTGCACCACAATCAGTCCTGTTTGTAGACATTTTCCCTATTCTAGCTCAATGCTGCACCACAATCAGTCCTGTTTGTAGACATTTTCCCTATTCTAGCTCAATGCTGCACCACAATCGGTCCTGTTTGTAGACGTTTACCATATGCTGGCTCAATGCTGCACCACAATCAGTCCTGTTTGTAGACGTTTTCCCTATGCTAGCTCAATGCTGCATCACAATCAGTCCTGTTTGTAGACGTTTTCCCTATGCTAGCTCAATGCTGCATCACAATCAGTCCTGTTTGTAGACGTTTACCATATGCTAGCTCAATGCTGCATCACAATCAGTCCTGTTTGTAGACGTTTACCATATGCTAGCTCAATGCCGCATCACAATCAGTCCTGTTTGTAGACGTTTACCATATACTGGCTCAATGCTGCACCACAATCAGTCCTGTTTGTAGACGTGGGGTACTGGGATGATTGCTAGTAGTAGTACTTTTTGCCCCCATCTGGGGAGGGTCATTAGGAATATGTTCCGTCTGTTGAATGCTGTGTGCTTTTATCAGCTTTGTCTTTCCTTTACTACTTTACCTATACAATATGGGATATTGTAATACCTGGAATTTTCACTTAAATGGCCATACTGGCCGAAAAGTGAAGTAAAGCAAATATTTTACTTACTTACAGGGGAGGGTCATTAGGGATCTATTCCGTCAGTTGCATGCTGCATGGCATGGTACGGAAGCACTAGTCTACAGCAATCATCAAAGGGAAGCTGCAACCTCCTCGTATCTGGTAATAATCTTCGGGGCGGATTGCTAGTGGTGTACCCTGGCTCCTCCGCTCAACTGCAGTGCTAATGCAGCTCTCGCATCAGTGCTGGTGCTGGTGTAGGCTGTGGTAGCCTGAAATAACCGCCAATAGCGTGTTTGACATTAGGTCTCTCACGTGGGATGAATGGAGTTACCCAGAGGGAGTTATCCTTCTTATTGCTACTCTGAGGACTATCCGACCCGAGGATAGTGGAGCTGCGCGATATGCCACAGAGTTTCAGCATTAAATTGCACAGCGAAACCCAAGTCTGCAGCCGTCTGGGCATGTCTGGGGGTAGATACCCTAGACATGCCCAGAACCCCTTATCGGGCGAGCAAAGGAAAACCCTTTCAATAACCCACCATGCCCTATCACCCCCACCCTCACATCATCATCTGTACATCATTTCATCTCATCAATTGACTACGACGTTTTTATCGTATTACAATGTCACTTAAAATACATTTTGTTTCGAAATGTGATATAAAGCAATGATTTACTACTACTACTACTACTACTACTACTACTACATCAGTGTGTTTTTTATTATGTAGAAAGACACGAGCCTCCTTTGTTTTGATTATTATAATGACACAATGATTCTATTCACTTACCCTCATGGGGCAGCAGAACGCGTGTGATTTTAGCTGATACCGTACGTTACTTTCATGTTCTCTGACTATTTTCATCCCGGATTCCTATTATGCATGCAGCTGGATACTAATCCATTAAATAGATTGCAGGCCGGTAATCATTTATCTTTTTTTTATAAGTAATACAGCTGAGCAGGAGCTGATAAGTAAACTGATAAGCAGAATCAATAAATCGTTGTTTCATCAGCAGCGCAACATCAACATAGTACGGGCAGACGTTCAGCCAATGTTCTACACCAATTTGTTTTGTTGCACGAGTTTTAGTATTGCGTGTTGCCAGACAATGTTGTATAGATGAACCTAATTGTTCAATAGCGGGTGGATATACATTTTAACTCTCTGGCAATCAGAGTGACGTATGTGGCACTATGACTGGTTAAATATTGATTGACAATCCGCACAATTCACTGGCACATCAGATGACTAATAGTAAAACCAATATATATACATAACATCAAATGAAAATATTGCAATAAGCGTGTGCTAAAATAATTGGTGATGACCTTGAGGTTGCTAACACTGAACTGTCATTTTGCTTTGAATATTTTAGTTCCTCCGCTCAACTGCGGTGCTAATGCAGCTCTCGCATCAGTGCGGGCGCTGGTGTGGGCTGTGGTAGCCTTAAATAACCGGCAATAGCGTGTATGACATTTAACGTCTCTCACGTGGGATTAATGGAGTTACCCAGAGGGAGTTAGCCTTCCTATTGTTACTCTGGGGACTATCCGACCCGAGAATAGCGGAGCTGCGCAAAATGCCTCGGAGATTCAGCATTAAATTGCACAGCGAAACCCAAGTCTCCGGTCGTCTGGGCATGTCTGGGGGTAGATCCCGTGGACATGCCCTGAACCCCTTATCGGGTGAGCGAAGGAAAACGCTCTCAATAACCCACCATGCCCTATCACCCCATCATCATCTGTACAGCATTTTATCTCATCAATTGACTACAACGTTTCTATCGTATTACAACGTCACTCAAAAGACCTTTTGTGCCAAAAAGTGACGTAAAGCAATGATTTACTACTACTACTACCGTGCAAAGGCAAACAGGAGTACCTGCTCACTTTTAAAGTAAGCAATTTTTGGTGTTTGTCTTTCCAGCGGAGTGCAGTTGTGTTATAATTGGTCTATCTGAACAGATATGGTGGTGCATGCTACCTGATGAAGCTAACAAGAAGCTGAGCAGAGGGGGACGTAGCGCATTCGTAGAGCGCCTCACTGCATCGACAGTCATGCATGCGTCCCGGGTTTGAACCCTGCTGATCCTGCGTGGGTGTTTTCAGAACATTATCCTTGTTTCTCCCTTCTTAACGTGACTGGGCGACCACGGTAATGGCGGCATCGTCGAGTTAAGGTGAAACCAGTGTATCGACGTTAAATTCGTGCAGTGTGGCTAAGCGCTGCCAATTACTCATTGTGAGAAGCTGTGTAATGTAGTACCACATTGTGATGATTATTTCACGCTATATAGCCGATGTTGATTAAAAAAATGGTGGATGTCCTAATCTACGCTCGGACACAGACAGAGAAAAATGATTGTGAGATCTGATATTTCTATGCCGTGCAAACAGGCAGACACGGGGTCGAATACATACAAATGTAATCGAATAAGAATACGAATGCTTTGTAAAGTCATGAATACGAATATGAATACGAATACTCCATTTAAAAAAAAAAAATGAATACAAATACAATACTTTCCAAATCGAATACATTAAAAAAATGAGATGACACACATCCTTATTATAGTGACTGTAAAATGTCACTAGTGATATAAATATATATTTATGCACATATATTATCATCAGTATCTGCATAACATCACTAATATTAAATGATTTCTATTAAATTTGTAATTATAATAAATATAGTTACCACTCCAGTAAACATTTAAAATGTGATTAAATATATGTATAACGTGTTATTATATGAAACGTCTTAATTTGTTATAGTAATTACATAATAAGTAAGCGCATAGATTATTTGAGAATAATCTGCAACGGTAAAATATGTTAACTGTGGAAATAGTATGTTATTATGCATTAGCAATTCATTGGTGCTGCGGTGGAACATTGTATTAATGTGTAGAACGTCTAAGGTGAGTGCTGAGTAGAGTTATTTCTTTTGCAAGTGCATATTAATTCTAGCTAAATTAAATGTGGTTCCATAGACATTTTAGTGAGACGATTCTAGCACTGAGTGGGTTAATTGCATAGTCCATTGGTGTGGTAGAGGTGTTTCTTTGTTCTTTGGCAGACTGGGCAGGGTAGGGGTGGGGATGACGGCCGTGGTCTATAATCAATCAAATATTGAGATTTTGTCACCAATTAAAGAGGGTGAACGGATTTATCTAATGTCGGTGACAGGGGAGGGGCAATGTCGTTGATTTTCAGTAGCCTGAACCGTCTGTGACCAATCAAAAGTAAATGGTAATCTGTCTGTATAGAGTTTTCGACAACCATTACATGATTTCGATGTTGTGGTTAATGCTGTACTAATGTTAGGCGAACATCTCACGACCCCGGTCCATCATTGATACAGCGTTTAAAGCCTCGGCTATAGTTTTTATTGGAATATTTATTTGTACTTATGAGCAGTAAATACTACACATTTTTCCCCCTGGAAAACATAATAATTATTGTCCAATATTTTAATATAATAGATTGGAAAGGGATATGATTATAGAACCTCGTGCCCACTCCCACTGCCCTGACAAAATATGATAAATCACACCACCCTTGTATACAGTAAAATAGAAAAATAACTGAGAAAAACAAATAAAAACAATTTCGGAAATGTTTACTCAGATTGTTGACTAGCCTGTGTGTAAATGTATTCGAAATGTATTCAAAAAGTATTCATAATTGCATGTCTTTTAAAAATGTATTTGAATACAATACGAATACTTGTATTCATAATTTGTCATGAATACTAATACACATGAATACTCAAAAAAATGTAATCGAATACAGATGAATACGAATACTGAATACGAATACCCCATGGCTGCAAACAGGGCAAAGTCAAAAAGTCATTTGAAGTGACGGCTTACTTTGCAAATAAGTAGTTGCCGCTGCTTCCCTTTGCACCGCGGTGTTTGCGTCTATGGAGCTGCCTCTGATTTTCTCGAGGGTGTATTCCGCGCACGATGTGAATCTCGCCTCACGACAATTCGCGCCGTGTGCGGAATAGCGTACGTCGTACGTAGTCCCCTGCCCCTGGTCCCGTGTGACAGATAGGGCCTAATTGTATGCGCCGCTAAACCTGACGCTGCTTCTGAATCAAATCACAATCACAGTCCACTCTTGAATGTTCTGACCTGCAAAGGCACTGTGCAATATGACAGATACTTCCTTTTGATAAATGCAATAAATACTCACACTATTAGCAGTCGTTCTCATATGAAATTATTGATTGATGTGAACTATCATTAGTCAACACTACAGAGATATGAATGGTGTCAAAAATGCCGTATCATTATAAAAGTTAAAATTTTTTCTGAGGTTTACATACTACCCGTGTTGTTGCGATAGACATCTTGGTGGAGTGATGGATAACTTGGAATAAAATTGACAAAAATCAATAGCCATTAGTAAGACGATGTAATTAATAATAACCCCAGCATGCTGCAGAATGTTTCCCAAAATAACAGCGGATCAATAGATTGTTTTTAAATAGGCTACCTATAGGTTAAACAATGCAACGCAGAGAATAATTTGTCCCAGAAAAATTGTGTAGCAGTCGAGCAGCCTTGTATGTGCTAAAATACTATTCTCAATGCTAAAAACTGCTACACCTACATATTATTGTGTAGCATTTGTCCAAAATTGTGTTGCAAACTGGTCCGCTACACCAGACAATTTGGGCCTGTTTCCTGCAATGAAATTGAAATCACTGCGGGTTATGTAGACAGATTTGTTTTAACTTGTGGTTTAACAGGGGGAATAATTTACAGTGTCGCGGTAAGGTAAAAAAAACTATTTGTTTTATGTTACTTCACCGAGTCCGTCCTTCCACCACTTGTTGAGTATAGTTACCCATGCCTCACTTCAACCCCACGCCTCTTCAGCCGCAACTCCGCCGATGAAACTGTAGGTGATTGCAGGCGAGCTGAAGGTGTTGGCAAATGCAGATGCGATGTAGTGGTGGCCGCTCCCCAGGGACAGCAGAAGTTTCCAGGCGTCACCATGCCATGCTGGTAGGCTATATCCCTGACAGCAGCCAATTACATTGTCCCGACATAAAGCCGAGGTTAGGTTATGGTGTACTGACACTCTTTATTTAGTATTCACCAAGCATCGTCTCAGTTTTCAGCATGTTCAGAGTCCTGCTATTACAAGGAACAGACTGGATTACCCGCGCGCCCTGTCATTCTCACGCAGACGGGAAGCATCCGTATTTTCTTGATTTCCTAAGAGGCCCATGCCTAGAATGCAGCTACATGTAATAGGTCTATTTAATTAAGGCTCCTTTTGCCGGGGGGGGGGGGGGGGAGGCTTTTTGTTTTTGTACGTGTGTGACCGCACATCTTGTCAACCTCATGTCTACTAAACAATATACTGCATAGTAGTATTCTGTGAAACACGGTGACGTCACCGCAAACTGTTTTGAATGGGAACTCGGTAAAAATAAAGCTACATGTATGTAACACCCATACTTCATTGTATCAGCCAGCTCGTGAAAATATTGGAGGTCAAGGCTATTGAGTTTCACAGAATTATTTCCTACTCCTAGTAGACTGTAACAATTTTTCAGAAAGTTCGGAAGAATATCCACGTCATAGCCGCCATCTTTAATCTTTTTTTCGTAAAATTAGAATTTGTCACCCTAATAACTTCAAAGCCCCTTATCTGATACACTCAATATTCAACGTACTGCATGTTAGTATTAATTCCTAGACGGCATCATTTTTTCAGAAAATTACGAAGCACACCGGCTTATGGCGGCCATCTTCAACCATTTCGGGTCTAAATAGCGCCTTGTCACCCTAAAGCTTCTAGCCTCTGCCTCATAATATTACTTGATAAATACATGTACAAATTGATTATCCGGTAAAAAATATATTTAATTTATAACTTTTATTTGAAAAGTGCGAGGGGAAGCCTTTTTATCCTCCGCCCGACGAAGTTGGAGCGGGGGTATTGGCGTGAATGGCGTCGCCTCGGATGTCCGTCCGTCCGTCCGTCCTTCCGTACGTACGTCCGTCCGTCCGTCCGTCCATTACTACAAAACAAAATGTGCTGTATCAAGTAGGGATATGCTCTGAAAATTGATCAAATTCAAAATGGCCGATTATTGGCCATAATTAACTTTGCTATGTCTGATACCGGACACACCGTGCAAAAATATTTAAATTCTACTATCACTTTTCCCACGACATGGAGATGTGCAGGTGACTTTTTCAAGGCTTTACTGGGGGGGATGGGTGTCACCTCCGCGTGGTCCCCCTTGGGCAACTTCTTAGAAGGCCAAGTACAACCAGACAGACGTATTTTATGGCTTTATTGATTTGTGCATCATTCTATTTGTAAACTTTTTCTCATATGTGTGGACTGTTTTCGTGTATGTTGTTCTGCTTCACTTTCTAATCTTGTGTCGTAAAGTTTCTTTCTCATGTTTTTTTTGTGTTTACTTTTCAATAGTTCGGTGTTTTGCACCAAGTTCATTTCATTGTTTTAATGGCTTCTCTGTGGCGTCCTGTGTGATGGTGCAGGATGTCAAAGAGAGACCATTGACATACAATTAGCTTGTGGTGACTTGCAGTTCTCTCACGGTTTGTGATCGCTCTGTCGTGCTAATTCTCGATGACCGACCTGATCCCCAGGGGCACTGTAAATCTGCCTATAATTTTTGATAATTTGTTGTTTTGTGGTTTAATAGTTATTCTGTTCTTGTTAATTATATTGTGTATATACATACATACAGTACATACATCGTACATACAGTAATGGTATTTTGAATGGATACAGTGCTGGTTTGGTGTTGATCGTCATCCGGATTATGTATTCAATGGCAGCTTCAATGGTCTCAGAGGCTCAGATTAAGTTGAACCACAATTTTACTCTCACACTCCGGATATGATTGGCACTGAACCGACATTGGTCCTATTCTCAAAATATCTTTACTCAAAAATATATTAAGCATGATTTTTTTCTCTCATTATATACTTGTTTTGACAAAGGCACTGTTTGTAGTTTTACACAATCATTCCAATTTCATGGAGATATAGTGACTTGATAAGTCGTTCATTTTATAATCACTTCATTTTTTACACTATTTATGCTGACATTTTTATACTCATTAAACTGTGAACACATTGTAGTGCAGCGCTACAACCTGTCATTAAACTCGTTACATATAGGTGCCAGAAGCATCATCATATTATCATATCAAGCCTTTTAAAATGACTATTTTAGTACGTACATGCAGTTATTAGTTTGATCTTCTCTTTACCACTTTTATTATACAATATAGGATATTGTAATACTTGGGATTTTCATTTAAATGGCCATACTGGCCGAAAAGTGAAGTAAAGAAGACATTTTACTTACTTACTTACTCAAGGTTTTACTGAAATTTAAAATAGCCGCCACAGATCAACTTTAATTTTTTTGAGGGCGCAAAATTTGTTTGGTCAATTTTTTTTGGAAATTTCAACATCGCATTTCTAGCAACATGGGATGTGCAAGTGGTTTTTTAGAGATGCTGCCAAATTTTAAAATGCCGCCAGAGGTCAAATCCAAATTTTTTTGTGGGCGCAAAAACTCTAAAACTTAGTCAGAGGTTATTCAATTTTTACTATCACATTCCCCACGATATGGAGATGTGTAGGTGATTTTTCAAGGTTTTACTGAAATTCAAAATGGCTGCCACAATTCTACTTTAATTTTTTGGGGGCGCAAAAACTAAAAAGAATAGTTTGGTCAATTTTTTTGAAATTTTAACGTCACATTCCTAGCAAGATGGGGATGTGCAAGTGATTTTTTAAAGATCCTACCAAAATTCAAAATGGCCGCCAGAGGTAGGGTTCCTACGCGTCATGGAAAACCTGGAAAATTGGAATTTTATTTTACAGGCCTGGAAAACTCATGGAATTTGAGAAAAATGACAAAACTGGTCGAAAACACATGGAAAACATATTTGTCAATATAAAAAATGTTGTGATGCACATTTTTATCGAGTCTGTGTGATCTGATCGAGCTAGATACATTCTTCAACAATTTTATGCGAGGTATATGCCTGAATTTTATCATGGAAAAATTAATTTTGTCATGGAATACTCATGGAAAAAAATTCACACAGTGGAGTAGGAACCCTGAGAAGGCAACTCCAATTTTTGATGTGAGCGAAAAAGCTGTAAGACTTAAAGTCGGAAATTATTCAAATTTTACTATCACATTCCCCACGATATGGAGATGTGCAAGTGATTTCAAAATTCAAAATGGCCGCCATGGATAAACTTCATATATTTTTGTGTGCGCAAAAACTAAAAAATTGAAGTCAGTAATAATTCACATTTTACAATCATATCACCCACCATCTGTAAATGTGCAGGTGATTTTACTTACATTTAAAATGGCCACCACAAATTGACTTTTTAAATATTTTGTGACCTTAATAACTCTAACCTAATTTATGGCAGGGGATGATATAGGACTTCGGGCCTCTTTTTATTCTCTAAATACTGATGCAGAAATTGCCAACAGTTCAACTAGGCTCGGTCGCGGGTCCAGGAACTAGGCTTCGTCCTAACAGCTCAAGGATTAAGCCTGTGTATATATACTGTCCTAGTAGCACAACGGTTAAACCTGGACAATGTTTAAAAAAGCCTGGACAATGTATAAAAAATGACAATAGTCTGTACTAGTACCTAAATCGCAAAATTAAAGCGTTAATCAAATTTTGTCTGTATGTTTCAGATTTCTTGTTTTGGGGGGCGTCTTGTACGTGTTGAAGGGAGAGCTCGCAGTGGTGCAGTCATCTGGTCAGCAGACTAAGTGGACTGTGGTCACCAGGGACATAGGAGACAACACAGGGATCTCCTGATCCGTGTTGTGCCCCCCACCCCGAGGCAGACTATCCAGCAGACACACCCTCCTCCCTAGTCACATCATCTCCTTCATGTGGCAACAGCCTTTGCAGGCTTGTGAGTACCCCTTTAACGCCTTCAGACTTATTCATGTGAAACCCTTTAGGAAAAATGTCACATTTGTCCGATTTTACAAAGTAATACGATTTAAAGTGTGGGATTTTCTCCTTTTTTTACTATGATGATTTGTTTACAGCATACCTCATTCCTTTGTATTCAGCCTTCCATGTCACAGCATCTATGGAATGAGATTATTTAGAACAAAATTCACTAAATACCAAGTGGTATAATACATCAAAATAAGAACTTTGTGTGCTTTAATTTTACATATTACACTTTTCATTTAAAAAACCCGATACATTTGCATTGGGTTTTGCGGCTCGCATTTTAAGAGGATGAAAACCTGGATGATACGTTCGGACCAAGGAACCTATAGACTCCTTGTTAAGACGATTTATGTCAGACGACGCATTTTTACTCCGAAGTGAATCAGCTGTTGTAATCGATGTTTGGAAAATTTGTGCCTGAACAGCTCGAGGTCATTTATTTTTGACTAAGACTTGTAACTGACCTACGTTTTAAGTAAAGATTTACAGCTGTTTGTCTTTGCACAGCAGTCTGCAATGAATGGATGAATGCATATTTTCTGCTCATTATGGCAATATCGCGACAGGCCACACTTTGGAGATTTAATATACCATTATTTTCCTCACCATACATTGCAGGTCGAGTTATTGTTCATTTTGATTTTATACAATCATGACTGTTTTATTTGAATCCATGTGTCAAGGAACATATTAACACTATAATAGCCCTGCTATTAGTATTTAAATATAGGTGGTGCTGCAATTTGGAGTCAGCGTGATCCAATGTAAAACATGTCCAGTTTTTACATTATTGGAACTCATTCCATTAATGTTTTAATATGGTTCACAAAACGGATTCTGGGAGCTGTTTTTGTTTGTCCATTTCCCGTGTGTCCCAAATGACTATCACCGACATCTTCGTTCAAGCCACAACACCCATTGATCCAGTTTTCTGTCATAACATAGCCTAAATTAGGCCCACCAAACGTTGTTTCTGACTAAGCATAAATTTCTGTACTTGCTATTAGGATTTCCGTCGTCAATTTTATGACAGTTAGCGTCTCCAGTTTTTGGGCTGTGTGTTCAGCCATTGGTTTATACCCTGTAAATAGCCAGATGTCACTGAGAAAAATGCCTACCTGGGGATCAAACTAGGCCAATATAATCTTAAGAAATTGCCACAATGAGAGTTTGAAACTGGGGAAAGCTTGCAGATGTTCTACTTTCCAAAGCAAATATATTATGATAACGATATAATATCTTGCAATGATATATATTGCCTTTGAAAATCTTACCATTGGTCTTATTAGCTTCTGACGACCTAGCCACATGTGTGGTGAACAAATTCTTAATGATGTTGCTCTACATCTTAGCGTCACGATTGGACAAGATAGTGTTCCCTGACCAATGACACACACAATATCTAAGTCAGACCATTCCACTTATGCGACAGACCAATAAGCAAGTGACATTGATCCAGTGTTGTTTCAATGCTGATAATAAATAAAGTATTTTTATACACAATAATCAAACACAAAATATTTTAATGACTTCAATGGCAGCCATTTTACAAAATGGCTGACCAAATATATGATAAGTGTGTATATTTTTATGTCAGCTTCTAATCCACAAATATTCTGAATATCTATGTCTAAATGTATATCTTGAAGGCCACTGTTACCGAAAAAATATTTTTGAGCCAGCAAAAAAAACATTTTACCAACTCCAGTGGTGGCCTTTTTGAAAATGACCGACGGTGCGTGTCAATATCTCAGCTTCTAATCCACCTAAAATCGAAATATTTTTTATCTAAATATACATTTTCAGGGGTACTGATAATAAAAAAAAAAAAATTAAACACATTAATCCAACAAAAAAACAAATATTTTACTGACTCCAGTGGTGGCCATTTTACAAAATGGTTGACCAAATCTAAGTACGTGTCAATATCTCCGCTTCTAATCCACCCAAAATCGATTATTTTTTATCTAAATTTATCTAAATATACATTTTCAGGGGTACTGATACTAGATAAAGTATTTTTAAACACATTAATCTAACAAAGAAACAGACATTGTACTGACTTCAGTGGTGGTCATTGTACACGTGGTAAGTGTCTTTACTTTTATGTCAGTTTGTAATCCACAAATATTCTGAATATCTATATCTAAATGTATATTTTGAAGGCCACTGGTAACAAACAAATATTTCTGAGCCAGCAAAAAACCCATTTTACTGACTCCAGTGGTGGCCATTTTAAAAATAACCCATCAAATCTACATACGTGCCAATATCACAGCTTCTAATCCACGTAAAATCGAAATATTTGTAGCTGAATATATAGATTTTCAGGGGCACTGAAAAACTCTTTTTAGACATCTTAATCAAACAAAAATAAATTCAATGGCAACCAGTTTTCAAAATGGCCGACCGAATATATTTGAGTTTCAATATCTGGGCTAATTATCCATTTATAGGCGAAAATTGTGTATCTTAATATAGGCCTACATTTGCAAGGGCAATACAATAACTACAAAAATATGTTTAAAAATTTAAATGCAACAAAAAAACATTTCACAGACACCAATTGTGGCCATTTGAAATAATAGCTATTTTAATAGATATATGCGTCAACACTGTCTCGTAGTCAAGGGCAAGGATTACAAAAAATAGACCATAAACACTTCAATTCCACAGAAGACTTCAATGGCAGTCATATAATTGTCAAAAACGCATATGAATTAGTAACTTCAATATCTATAAATACACTTAGAGTTGAAATATATAGCCTAAAATATATATACATGAATTTTAAAGTTCTTTTATCCATCTGGAATATAGAATGATGTAAAAAATGACCTCTTAATAATTCAAATTAATTAATTATATTGGTAAAAAACTCATTTTAGATAGTTAGAATTATTAGAATCAAACATTGTTACCATTGAAACCTTTTTTTAATATAAAAAAATGATCAAAATATAAATAGCTTTTAACCAGTTCTTGCTACAAATAAAATAGTTCATAGATCAAAGCGTTTTGACAGATTATACGATTTATCTAATTACATCCATCTTGCAAACACTGTTTGTACATTATGAATACACATACTATTTACATGAATTATCTCTCATTAATTGCGTCAGATATGAGATTACAGTCTGACTTATTAGGTCCAGCAAACATAAAGAGCCGGATACAATAATGACAGAGGTTGTTGCCCAATTTTGTAGAAATGTTTATCACACTACCATAATGATAATACACAGTGTCATTTAAATAGAGCCTCAACCTCTTCTTTCTCTTGTTGTGGATCAGCACTGATGTCTCCCTTTTCGTCAAGTTATTTTCCTTACTTGTCTGGCGCTGCTGTAGAGGTTTAGTTGCCATGCTTACAAGACACCGAATATGGTACTTGACCTCCTAAATAATACCATCCTAAAAGAGCTTTGGTTAGTTCAGCCAGCATACTTGCATCGGCCCAAGTGTAGTACTCGACACCAAAACTGAATGACTGAATGACTGAATGTCTTGTTATGTTGTCAGTGTCGAGCATATTTTCTGACCAGAGCATCAAGATCAAGCTCTGTGTCTGTTGCTGGTTCCATGGAAAAAAACCCAGATGTTTTCTGTCCTATTTTGACTAAAAAAGGGCCTATACTTTTTAGGAACATAATGTAATGTCTGCTAATGCTGTTTTTCTCTCGTCAGTTTGTTCAAGCTTAGTTAGATTGTAAATGAAATCCATCAAGCTGTTTTGCCTCATTGGTCTTAAACGTTCCGCCAAGTCATCTAGCTGTAGACGGGAAATAATATTTGATGGCGAACATCATTTTTTAATGCTACCGATCTCAGCCTGTATCAACCTAAAAGCACTGCCATGCATATCTTATCTGCATTCATGTTAATGTGGAAATGATTTGTAAATAAATCAATAGAGCGATCAAACAAGCATTTGTGACACGCCACGCGAAAAGGGCCGTGAGCTCCAAATTTTCAAAATTGATTTTTTTTTAGTTCATTCGATAGCCGTGTTCTTCCTGTCTCATTAACTGAAATTTTTTTTTAAAAATCTGTATTACTTTCTGTTTTGAAAGATTTTTAATATTTTAAATTTAGTATTAATGTAATAATTAAAATTAAATTTCAAATGACGTCATAAATAATTTAAATAAAGCTGCAGGGTCACATTTATCTGAGCATTTAGATACGTTTATTCGATTGTTATCCCTAATCTTTAGTCTTGATCCTGAAAATGTATATTTAAACACCAATATTATTTGTATATGCTAATTAGAAACGGAGATTTTAAATCAATTTTGAAAAAATGACCACCATTCAGATAAAAAATAATAAATTTGCGTATTTATAATTGTCTTTTTTGTAATCCTTGGCCCAGAAAATGTATGTTTAGATACCAAGAGTTCTCCTCTTCGTGAATTAGAAATTGAGATATTGAAACATGTAAATTCCGGCGGCCATTTTGGAAAATGGCTACCATTAAGGTCAAAGGTTAAATTTGCGTAATTGATATTGTCTTTTTTGTAATACCTGGTCCTGAAAATGTATATCTAGACACCGAGATCATTTTTCCAAGTGATTTAGAAACTGATATATTAAG
Source organism: Flabesymbios commensalis (assembly GCA_964017125.1). Taxonomy (NCBI): domain Eukaryota; kingdom Metazoa; phylum Annelida; class Polychaeta; order Terebellida; family Flabelligeridae; genus Flabesymbios; species Flabesymbios commensalis. The sequence goes on from OZ024902.1 coordinate 72,744,353, forward strand.
ACATGTATATTCTGGCTGTCATTTTTCAAAATGGCCGCCATAAGGGTCAAGGGTCAAATTTGGAATGGCCCTATAGCTAAAATTTACCGTCATGGTATGTTCTCGTAGCATGCAAAATTTCATGCTTTTATCATTAAATGGACAATTGTTTTACCAGTCAGCCTAACTATACAAACAGATTTTCGTTTATTCGGGGCAGATCTGCACAGAGTACTAAATATATGCCCATATCCCTATAATTTCCTGTCTGCATGGCAACACAAATAAATGTTGTCATAGCTACTAGCAAAAAGGGAATTATGAGTCCCTTCTTAAGTGGCAGGGATAACGACTGTCAAGACGGTACGGTACGTCTGTCTCATCATATTATTTTGCTCATTTCCATCCGCACCAAGGTGCGAATGGAAATCACCTTATGTAGAGCTAATCTGAGAGCAGAAACTCATCGCCGCCGGACGTGTGAACGAGAACCCAAATTAGTGGATTTGCCATGTCTGACACTATACTCATCTGAAAAGCCAAAATACAGTAGCTGCTATACTTGAAAAGTAAGCAGTTACATGATCATAGTGTTTGGCTCTATGGATCTGGCCGCACGGCGTAGACAGTTCACGGAGGTATAACGGAGAGTTGCCGATGGACTATTTGACCATTTCCACAGTTGCACCACCTGACTGCCTCTGCTTTATTCACACAAGAAGCCTGGACGATGTTCCCGATTAACCAAAACTGTTACCCTTGAGCAGGCCAGGTTCTAAATGTTTCATTGCCTTATTTTTATGTGTGTACTACTTCGTGCTGTTTTTTTAATCCTTTGATCTGGAACACAACAGGAAAGGCAATGACAGGTTAAAAAGGACTAAATTTCTTTGTAAAAAATGTTGACTGTTCTTTGATTTTTAAAAAAAGGTTTAGGCATACTGGGATGTATTCCGTCGTTCAAAGGTAGCGCAATGACTTGAAAAATAATTATTGGATCTCCCCAATTTTTAGCTCATCCGGCCTTGAGGCCTAAGATGAGCTTATGCCATCGTATTGCGTCTGTCGTCTGTCCACAATTCACAAGAAATGCTCCTCCTCCCTCAATTCTTATCCGATTTCAATTCTGTTTGGTTGGTTTGAATGAGCTCGGGCCTGTGCATAAAATTTCCTCTCGGATTTCAGAAATTTTAATTAATAATTAACTTATGACCTAATTAAGACCCAATTAGGGCACTCGGTCCACAATTCACATGAAATGCTTCTCCTTTCTCAATTCTTATCCGATTTCAATTCTGTTTGGCTTTTTTCAAATAGCTCGGGCCTGTGCATTAAATTTCCTCGCGGATTTCAGAAAGTTTAATTATTAATTAACTTATGACCTAATTAAGCCAATTGGGGCACTCGGTCCAAAATTCACAAGAAATGCTTTTCCTCCATTAATTCTTATCCGATTTCAATTCTGTTTGGTTTGTTTGAAAGAGCTCGGGCCTGTGCATGACATTTCCTCGCGGATTTCAGAAATTTTAATTATTAATTAACTTATGACCTAATTAAGACCCAATCAGGGCACTCGGTCCACAATTCACATGAAATGCTTCTCCTTCCTCAATTCTTATCCGATTTCAATTCTGTTTGGTTTGTTTCATAGAGCTCAGGCCTGTGCATTGAATTTTCTCACTGATTTTAGAAATTTTAATTATTAATTAACTTATGACCTAATTAAGACCCAATTAGGAAACTCTGTCTCCTCCCTCAATTTTATCCGATTTCAATTATGTTTGGTTTGTTTGAAAGAGCTCGGGCCTGGGCATTAAACTTCCTCTCGGATTTCAGAAATTTTAATTATTAATTAACTTATGACCTAATTAAGACCCAATTAGGGCACTCGGTCCACAATTCACAAGAAATGCTTCTCCTCCCTCAATTCTTATCCGATTTCAATTTTGTTTAGTTTATTTGATAGAGATCGTACATGTGCATAGAAATTCCTCATGGATTTCAGAAATTTTAATTCGTAATCAACTTGCCCTGATTAAGGATGAGCTTCTGTGTCATTGACACTCTGGTTTTATTCCCCGTCGTAGGGGGAGGGGATTTTAGTCGCGCCAGGATTCTGTCCGGCGTCAGGTTTTCTTGTGGGCGCAAAGAGTAAGAAACTACTGGTTAATTTTTTTTGAAATTTTAACATGACATTCCTAGCAACATGGGGATGTACAAATGATTTTTAAAAGATGCTACCAAAATTCAAAATGGCCACCAGAGTTCAACTCCAAAAAATTTTGTTGGCGCAAAAACTTAAAAGTCAGAAATTATTCAAATTTTACTATCACATTCCCCACCATATGGAGATGTGCAGGTGACTTTTTCAAGGTTCCACTGAAATTCAAAATAGCCACCACGGATCAACTTCAATTTTTTGGTGGGCCCTGAAACTAAAAAAATTATTTTTGTCAATTTTTTTTTAAATTTTAACTTCACATTCCCAGCAACATGTGGATGTGCAAGTGATTTTTGATAGATGCTACCAAAATTCAAAATGGCCACCAGAAGTCAACTCCAATTTTTTTTGTTGGCGTAAAAACTCTGAACCTTACCGTCTGAAATTATTCAAATTTTACAATCACATTTCCCACGATATGGAGATGTGCAGGTGATTTTTTTTTGCTGAAAATTCAAAATGGCCGCCACGGATCAATTGCAATTTTTTTGAGGTTGCAAAAACTCAAAAATTAAAGTCAGAAATAATGTGTAGGTTATTTTACTGAAATTTAAAATGGCCACCACAAGTCGGCTTTTTAAATTTTTGTGACCACAAAAAAAATTCTAACCTACTTTATGGCAGGGGATGATATTGGACTCCAGTCCTCTTGTTACGTGAAGTTATCTATGAGTATAGAGATGACCTGATTAGATTTTCAGCTTTCAACTGATAATCAAAACAACGCCACCTGGCGACTAATTTTTTCTTTCGACCTAATTTTTTTTGTCGAATTCCTATAAAACCTGGTATATATAGGTTTTCGGGATCTGTGAGTCTATTGGCATTGTCCGTTTTCTTGTGCAACTGAAAATGAGGCTATGTCGGCCATCTTAATTTTTAGCCCGCCTTTTAATTTTCGATTGAAGTTCGGCGTCGTCGGCATCGGCGTTAACATTTACTTGTTAAATGTTGGAAAAGTTTTTAATGTATCCTTCCAAAATTTGTTATTCATGTTACGAATGACCAGTTCTCGGACAATTTTATTAATGGCTGAAAAAAAAATTAAAATGGCCGATTTATTGCGATTTTTCACATTTTACGTCAATAATTTGATCTTGTGGTTTTCATGTATCCTCTTCAAATTTGTTTTGCATGTTACTGATAAGCAGTTCTAGGACAAGTGCAATAATAGTTGAAAAAAATCAAAATGTCCGATTTACTGCGAATTTTTCGCATTTTACGTCATAATTTGACCTTGTGGGTGCGATTTATTAGATCTCCCCAATTTTTTATGTGAAGTTATCTATGAGTATGGAGATGACCTGATTAGAATTTATAAAGTTCTGAAAAATATCCGGGTCATGGCCATCTAAAAAAAATTTTTTCGTCAAATTAGGCCATGTCATCCTGATAACTTCAAAGCCCCTTATCCGCTATTCTCTATATTCGATAAACTGCATAGTAGTATCAATTCGTATGCTGCATCACAAAGTTCGGAAAAATATCCGGGTCATGGCGGCCATATTGAATCTTTTCTCGTTAATTTAGGACCTGTAGGCCATTATTCAATGTACTGCATGCTAGTATTAATTCCAAGACTGCATCAGTTTTTCTGAAAGTGCGGAGACATATCCGGCTCAAGGCGGTCATCTTTAATCTTTTCTGGTCAAATTACCAGCTTGTCACCCTAAAACTGCCACCCTCTGCCTCATAGGGTTTGATAATTAGATGTACAAGTTGATTATCTGGTAATTATGGTGAACACTTACTTATGGTTTATATTCTCGTTGAACCAGATATCTGCTGCTGAGTAAGTTTGACTGTGCGAACAGAAAACTCAGAGGGTTGCGTTATATGAACGTATACGAGACGCTGGCCCCTCGATCATCCAACGCCGTGACAATGTTTTTAGTTTTGCGTTTTTTCTATCCGAGAGCGAACAATCACGAGTGTACATGATCACAATCATATCCCAAGGCCGGGTGAATGGCGGCCCAGCATTATCCTGGCCTTCAGTCAACGTCCGGTGAATGCAGGCCCAGTATTACCCTGCCGTTCAGTCAACGCCGGGGGAATGGCGGCCCAGTATTACCCTGGCGTTCAGTCAACGCCGGTTGAATGGCGGCCCAGCATTACCTAGGCGTTCAATCAAGTGGCGTGTTAGCTGGGGACAGTATCCTGGTTTGACAGGGCAGATGATGGATTGATGTCCCTGTAGTGTTATGTTGTGCTAAATAAAATAGCAGTAACTGCTTCTTGAAAAGTAAGCTGTTGCTGCTGTTTAACTTAGCAATGTAATGTACGGGGGGGGGGGGGGGGGGAGGAGGGGTGATGATGCCATATCCCGACGTGGAATTGTTTGTGTTGGATCCGGTCCCTACCCGACCAAAAATAATTGTGTAATATTATTTTATTTCTCTTCCAAATGGATTGCCTTTACACAATCCCTGTCATGGAATTGCACGCCATTTTTGCCGATACATAAAATGTTGTTATTCCAATTATTTTAATAACGTGAGGCTATTGTGCGATACGCAGGTTTAGATCATGCTCAAATATAATACTCTTTTATCGCTGCATTTCTATAGCGACATAATAATTATTCACACTTTTCTAAGCAAAACATTACATTAAAATATTTTTTTCTTCCAAATCAGAATCAGACTTATAAGCACAAATATTTGTGTACATTCACAAAAAAACAAAAAATCCTTCTTGTGATACGTGACTAAATTATTTTATATTGTAGCATTAATAATTATCACACGAGAATTCGTTAGAATTTGTATTATGAAGTGAAATAATATTTTATTGGTAAAAGTACAAACCTAACTGGTTGGTTTGAAGAATCATAAAATGGAATGGCAATGATAACGTCACAAAAGCGTTAAGTTTGTTTAATCTGTCCAAACCTAATATAGTTGGTTTGATATACACTAGAACTTACCACATAATAACCCAACTCACATAATAAGCTAAACGTTTTCAGGAAATAACTTTCTGTCCTGCGAGTGATTAAATTTCAATTTGTTATTGCTGAATACTAGTATGTTTAACAGTATGGTGCCTTCACATGTGCACGAATTTGAGGCACGAATAGTCATGATTTTCTGAGGCTTAAGACGGTGTTGTTATGCTGTCATATGCATACAGCGTATTCATGTAACCATGAAACGAAACCACCACGAATAAATATCTATATATATGACTGACACTGACTCAAAGTTTGGTGTTCAATAGTAAAGAATCCATTATGACAACCACGCCTTTCCGACGAAAATTGGAATTGTTATTGGAACGCCTGCGTCCGTATTTAAAAAAAACAAAAAACGACCATGTACGACCATGTGGATTGTCTGAACCTATCCATTATGATGACAATACGCTCCCTTATTTTATCATTGGTGATGATGCATTTGCCACGAGGACCTGGTTAATGCATTCCTACCCTCGACCGTGATTTTGCGATACCGACTGTTTCAGCCATGTCTTGTGCATGCACGACACATGCATGACTCCACTGCGATCACGCTGTGATTGTGGTGTGCATCTGCTGCGGGTATGGCGAAAAATCTAGGATTTTGCTTTTTCAAGTCTCCACCCATTATTATGTGGTGGTGGAGATTGATTGTTTTTGCTGAGTCTGCTCGCCGCCAAAGATTTGCAGTATGTATACTGGACCTGGGGAATTTGCCTGGTATTTTTTTTCACATTTTTCCGTTTCTTCAACAAAATCCAAGATGGCCGCCAAAATCCTATGTTGCTCTCTAGAGCTTGAACCGGTTACAGTCATTTGTTTCATGTTTGGCTTAATTTAGGAAAGAACTTATCCTGACCGTGTGCTGAAAAGCTTTTGGTGTGATTCTGATATTAAAAACTTTTTAGTATTTTAGCGGATATTTCAGGTTTGCTCATTTTGGCCATCATCAAGATTTGGTGATATAGCCATACACCCCTACTCGGATTATTTCTAAATATTTCTAGTATGCATATTTGCCCCAGGAAATTTGCCCGGTATTTTTTTTGGCGTTTTTCAGCTTCTTCAACAAAATTCAAGATTGCCGCCAATATCCTATGTCGCTCTCTAGAGCTTGAACTGCTTTATGGATCTGTTGTTTTAATTGAATGACCTTACCCTACACATGTGCTGATTAGTTTTTGGTCTGATTCTGATAATATAAACTTATATTTTTTGACGTTCCAGAATTTTAACGGATATTTCAGTTTTGTTCATTTTGGCTATCATCAAAATTTGGTAATATAGCTATACACCCCTGACCGAATTATTTCTAAATATTTGCAGTATGCAAATTGGCCCTAAGAAATTGGCCCGGTAAATTTAAATTCTGTTGGTGTTTTCAGCTTCTTCAACAAAATTCAAGATGGCCGCCAAAATCCTATGTCACTCTCTAGAGCTTGAACTGCTTCATGGATTTGCATTATGCTTGGTTCAAAGGAAGAACCTTACCCTGGTCGTGTGCTGATTAGTTTTTGGTGTGATATAATAATAAAAACTTATTTTTTTTCTACGTTTTAGAATTTTAGCTGATATTTCAGTTCTGCTCATTTTGGCTATTATCAAAATTTGGTAATATAGTTATACAGCTCTAATGTTATCTTTTTGGGTATGCTCACTGGCCCTGAGAAAATTGTCAAGAGAATTGTTTTTCTTTTTTCATTTTTTCAACAGAATTCAAGATGGCCGACGAATCACATGCTACTCTCAAGAGCTTGAGCTGCTTCGCCGATCTGTTCCAAGGAAGCAGCTTACCCTGGACATATGTTCATTACATTTGGTGTGATTCTGACATCACATTTTCGCGTGGTTTACATACAAAAAATTGTGACAGTACTGTATTTCTCTATAATGTATGTATTTTGGTTGCTAAATCTATGTGGGGCGGGTGGAGACGCAAACTTTGCCCCTCAGGCAAATCTAGTTTAAATCATTGTTGCGACCACGCGTTAGCTGCGACATGCCACGACGCCAACGTGCATATACCACGAGCCATGGCACGAGCAGTTAATGCCCAATCGTGCCTCAATTCGTGCACATGCATAGTGTATTTCCGAACTCGTATTTGAGGTGCATGTAGATAAATTAACGTCACAAATTTTCATTTGAGAATAATTTTAGTTGGGTGGCTTTTAAGCTTAAGAAATCACCCCCTATATTTCTCGCTTAATATGGCATGATTACGCTATTAGTTTGCACCCCTTCCCTCGACTACGGTGTGCTTATATATCGCTTATAACTGCGCCGTATCGGTGACTCACGCATGAGTAGACGGCTGATAGATAAGATAATGTTATCAATCCATCAACCAGACTCGTCCATATATAGCGTAGATCTGATGAATATGGGCGGTGATGTGTTTCCTACTCGTATCGTCACTTGTGTTGAGATTGTCAAAATATTAGATTTTGCCTATCCTACTGGGTGAAGATCACTCGTACTCAATGTCTCTGTTCCTGGGTGCGAGTGAAGGGCTGTGTTCCAGTGTCTCCAGGCATGTTTAGCTTGCGTACCGCATCGCTGCATTTCTATTCGAGGTCCAGCGAGTAAATGAGCAACTGCCCAGCCAGCCAAGATTTCTCATTAAAAACTAATGAAATCTGCCGCTTTAGCCAAACTGTGGCAGTCAATCAGTCCCTTCCTGCCTCATACTGACTTTAGTCATTTGTCACTATTATAAACTCACGACTGTATATTTCTTTTTCTGTGTATAGACACCAGTGATTTTTTTTATACGACTCAATTATTTTTAATTAAATCGTCCACCTCTAGACTGTGTATTCTATGTTTTGTGTAGGGCCTATGCTTTATTCCAACAGTGACCACAATGATTGGAGATATCAATAAAACTAAATATAACATAGAAAGCAAGTCTTATTTTTTTAACCAGTATATTAGAGTGTAGAATATATTAAATAAATTAATTAATTAATTACTACTACTACTACTAATAATAATATTGATAGTGATCGTGATGATACAGGTATTACAGTCAACAACAATAAAAAATATATTGATATAGCTCTGATGTTTGTGCTATGATTTTAATTATTGGAAACATGCTACAATACCTAAGCTTATGGGGTACTGGGATGATTGCTAGTAGTAATACTTTTTGCCCCCATCCGGGGAGGGTCATTATGGATCTGTTCCGTCAGTTGCATGCCGTCTGGGCATGTCTGGGGGTAGATCCCCCTAGACATGCTGAGAACCCCTTATCATCATTTCATCTCATTAATTGACTACAACGTTTTTATCGTATTACAATGTCACTTAAAAGACCTTTTGTGCCGAAAAGTGACGTAAAGCAATGATTTACTACTACTACTACTATGCCGCTGGCAATCTGCCCGAAGATTATGGCCCGACACGTGGATGATGCAGCTTTCCTTGGATGATTGCTGTAGACTAGTGCTTCTGTAGTGTGACAGTACCATGCTGTAAAGCATGCAACAGACGACATAGGAACAGATCCATGTGACCCTCCTCGGATGGGGGCGAAGAGTAATACTACTCGCAACTCGCAATCATCCCAGTACCCCACAAGTGTGATATATGTCAAGGTCACAAAATTCGATAAAGGGAAATATTTGTCAAGAAGATATCTCCACACCTACAGTTTATATTACTTCCATATTAATACCAGTGGTCCATCTGATGAAACTCAAAGTCAAGTTCAATAGTGACTTTGACCTATTAGTCAAGGTCATAGAGGCTGATAAAAGTAAAAGTTTGTCCTTACGATAAATCCATACCTACGTTATGTATTGCTTCCATATCAATACCATGATATGATGAGACTCAAGCTCAAGCACGAGGATGGGTGACCTTGATCTGTTTGTCAAGGTCACACTGATAATATTGGTTCATACAATTTGTATCGCTTGTGTATCCATAGAATTGCTTATCCGTACAATAGCTTATAAAGCTGTATGTCAAATTCGAAGATTGTGATCTTGACCTTTTTTGTTATCAAACATTGTCATCACGATATCTCAGAAAACTCTAGGTCAGGGAAGATGAGATAGAGTAGGCCTACATAGGCCTCATGTGATGGCACAGACATACAATTGACGCATATGCGTCGAATTTCCCCTCCAGTTATATTCTTGATCCATTCTCGTGAATGAAAATAAATAACTAATAATCAATTATGTTCCTAGATGTATTATGGTACTAGTCGTGATAAGCATTTGAAAGCTTTCTGTTTGAGATCGATTTAAAAATAAGAAAAGCATGTACCTACATGATTGTTTCATTAATATCACACAGCTGATAATTTTAATGTGCCAGATTCGGATTCGTATTTCGTGGTTCAATAATCGGGTAGTTGTTATTTGTCATATTTGCCCTGAAGCCTCCATCAGGCTGGTTCTGCCTGTACCTGAAAGACAAGGGACGCACATGGAGTATATCAAAGTATTGATTATTATTATTCGGCTCCAAGAAGTCCAGACAGGCTGAGGGGGACTCATTCTGTTGAAAACCAGTCTATCCGGGTAATAAGTGGATGTCGACATATTCTGCGCGCTCTCACCCGGCCGACATGAATACGGGCGGCCGGCATTCTGGAACAGATGTATGGCCAGCATTTTCTGTAAGCAACTGCTTGATAGGAATGGAATGAATGCTGGTTTCCCACTGAGATTTCATAATAAGGCTGTCACACGTGGTGTGTTATCGCTATATTCTAGACACATCATTTCCCTAAGGCACGTTTGTTTTTACCAAAGCACACAAACTGATGTTATAGACTTGACGGATTTTCAAAAAAATGACGTGTTGGTTGATTTTTCTGTAATAGTTGGTAACCACAATAATTTGGGCTGAATACGAAAATGTCGCCTTACCAAGCTGAAATAGGAGTTTGAACCTGAAATTAAAAAACAAACAATATTTTTCCACTGGTTTACCATGTTGTGATGTGTAATCAATGGTTTCTAAGTAAGTTTGGAGCGACAGTTTTATTATATAATTTTTTTTACCCCATATTTAAAACAGAAATTTAGGGATGGTCTCCCCTTTTTAAATTATGAAAAATAATCGTGGTTGACCACCTAGATTTGTGCAAGTCATGGGTGTCGAGGAGGTGACTGAATAATCTTCATTATCTGAAACATACATATACATATTACATACATAATAGTATATAACAGAAAGTGAGGAGTGAAGCCTCATCCTTATATTTCCTCTAATTATGTATACATTTTGTTTGTGTCTGCAAGTGCAGTAATATCTTCAGAATGTGATATACAACAAAAAAACGATGCATTTTACTTCAGTATACAATGTATATCACTAACAGCCAAAAGGTACTGCCGTAAATTAAATGTATAGTGGAGAAAATTAGATGAAATATTAATTTTGGATTTGATATTATTCCAAATCTTAACTCCTGTTATATATACCATTTTCAATTTCCAATCTGTATATGTAGGTTTGAATATGTTCGTGTAGGGTATGTATGTATTTGACTGTTTGTTGTGAACATAGACGAAAAATAATTCATGAAGCGTATTGTTCTCAAATTTACACATAAATATATGCACCTTCAGAATATATAGTTTTGAAAGTGTTTGAATTTTCATATCTTTAAATAAATCTGAAGTGTGAGCAATATAACATGAAAAGGTAATTAATCTTATGACCCTTTTTTGTAGTCTGGGCATATCTGGGGGTATATCCCCTAGACATGCCCAGAACCCCTTATCGGGCGAGCGAAGGAAAACGCTCTCAATAACCCACCATGCCCTATCACCCCCACCCTCACATCATCATCTGTACATCATTCATCTCATCAATTGACTACAACGTTTTTATCGTATTACAATGTCACTTAAAAGACCTTTTGTGCCGAAAAGTGACGTAAAGCAAAGATTTACTACTACTACTATGACCCTTTTTTGTAGTCTATATACATGTAGTGGTAATAAATATTTGTCAAATGTGTTGAGCTTCCAAATTTACTCCTCAAAAAATGCTGCCAAGCAGATATCTCCTTTTTAGCCCGCCTTTTAATTAGCTTCCGCCGTCACCGTAGGTGAGACGGAGGGAGCTATGGATTCCGCCTCCGTCCCGGTTTTTATCTCTTCTTTTGCCTATAACGTTCTAAGACAATAAGCTAGGATAACAATTTTTGGTATGTGGGCTACTTCCAGGTGGATAATGGACAGGTTAAAATATTTTTAATCTGAATTCTATACGAAAGGTCGCAGAGGAGAAAATGATGTTACAGCGTTGGGATGTTGCGCCGTTGGGCCGTCCATGAACATTTCGTTTCCGGAGCATATCTCAGAATGTACTTGTCCGATTGTCTTCAAATTTTACACACGACACCTAGGGCGTCTTGTTGTGCCTTTCGGGGTATATGAACTTTGACCTACTTTTGGTTCAAAACTATGACCTATTTAGACGTTTTGACGCACACTTCGTTTACTGGGCCGATTATAGTCATATTGCACATGTTCTCCAAAGCCCCTAGTTGTACCTTTTCAGGTTTTTGGACCTTGACCTTGAAGTTGACCCAGCATTCTGACCTAATTTATAACATCGGTAAATCCGACTGAAATATTTTGTGGAATATCATGAGAACCGCTCAAGATAGCTACACCATTACTATAGAACAAATTGTTAGGTTTCAGGAGAAGATGCATCTTGAAAAATTTCAAGTCGATAAAATTTAAAATGGCCGCCTATCGGCCATTATTCACCTCGACAGGCCTCATATTGCGGAATTTCATGAAAACCGCTCAAGATAGGTACACCATTGCTATAAAACAAATTGTAAGGTTCCAGGAGATGATGCATTTTTACAAATTTCAGCTCGATCAAATTCAAAATGGCCGCGTATCGACCATGATTCACCTCGACAGGCCTGATATTGGGTAAACCGTGCTAGATAGCTAAACCATTACTATAAAACAAAATGAGAGATTTCAGAAGGGATACATCTTGAAAAATTTCGACTTGATCAAATTCAAAATGGCCGCTTATCGGCCATTATTCACTTTCACATGGCCGTTATTTGGTAAACGGTGCTAGATGGCTAGACCATCACTATAAAACAAAATGTGAGTTTTCAGGGGAGAATGAACCCTGAAATTTTTTAATTGTATCGAATCCAAAATGGCCCACAATGATAGGCCTGATATCATGCAGGTAATCTGTGCTAGATAGCTAGACCATTACTATAAAACAAAATGTGACGTTTCAGGAGAGGATGCATCTTGAAAAATTTTGACTCGATCAAATTCAAAATGCCCCCCTATCGCCCATTATTTACTTTCACATGCCCAATATTTGGCAAACTGTGTTAGATGGCTAGACCAATAATATAAAACAAAATGTAAGGTTTCGGGGGAGGATGCACCTCGAAATTTTTTAACTATCGAATTCAAAATGACCGTGATCGATTTTCATAATATTTGTACTAAAATAACCAGAATTATTCTGGAATGGCAAAAATTCAAAACAAAATGTCTGCATTCCTCCTGATTTCTATTCGCATTGTCACATCACATCACATGTATGTTGTGTCATTTCCAGGTCATCGCTGCCTTGCAAAGCCGAAATGAAGGTAATTGTTACTTTTCAAGTACGCAGTTGCTGTCATTCGGCTTTGCATTGCAGAATTGTTGTTACTGTTGTCAGCCTGTCGTCATTTTATGACGTGTGCCGCGTTTCGCAATCGGCGTCTTCCCCCATCCACGGCAGCACGACAAAACAATCAATTATTGAATATGCAAACAGGAGACTCAGTAGCCGCATTAGATTTGTGCCGCTCGGATAATCAGTGTCGAGCTGGCGGTGACATCCGCTCATTCCATAGTGTTCCCATGTAGCGACGGCGCTAGCCCAGCTTGAGACAGCGGTTGAGCAAATGTTTACTCCCGTTGCCATGCAACAGTGCCACGGGCGAGCGCTGCCGCCTGCTACTAAATCCTGACTCCCATCCAACGCACGCCATTGATTGACACAGTGTTGGATCAAATTTGGACCAGCGTCGTAGACGATGACCTAACCTTGATTCAACACTGTGTCATTGTCTTGAGTTTTCTGGGCTGTCGCATCTCGACATAACGATATCATGCCGGCCTGGCAACTGTGCCGTAAACATGGTAAAAAGGGTGAGAGTTTCAGAAAATTTAGGGGGAAAAAAATAACCATTATTCCAATTGTAATATGATGTCGAGAAAATTGAAGTAGCGTAGATTCAATCGTCACTTTGAAGCTTTTGCTTTTCTTCACATTTTGTGTTTTTACGATGCCCGGAAGTAAGACACGCTTTTCTCTGAAACCAGCCACCATCACCCCTTCACATTTCAAGAGCAATTTAATCATGTCAATGGCGTCATCATTTGGTGTATTTCTATAAGTAATTAAATTGTTCTGAAATGTGATGACATTATAATGATTTAATCAAATCGCATCTACTTGTTTGGCACAATATAGATACAACAACACAATTTTAAATGCTATTACAGTTTATTGAGTATTATCTGACTGTCATGGTATTATTTTTCTCAATTCCTTTCTACAGAACTAGGCTCGAAATTGTTTTAAGGTCATTAATTGATCTTGCTTATAAACTTTTATAATTAATTATTTCAAATTTATTTCTTAATGAAATATTTATTGTCCTTCCGACAATTATTTATTTCACTTAATATTTATTTCCTATTAATTGATGTTGCCTTTGGGCTCACATACTTATTTATCTCAAATTTATTTTAGAATTAAATATTTCTTGTCCTTCAGACAATTATTTATTTCACTAAAATTTAGTCTTAGCATATTTATTTCCATCCCCCCCCCCCCCGGTAATTGAATAGTTACCCCTTATTGATTGTGTAGGAAATTATATATTTTATTTATATAGTAACATCTTCAAGGTGCCGGCTGTTTTTAATCTCAGCATCGGTACGATCCGAGCGATCTGTGTCACTTAAAAGACCATTTGTGCCGAAAAGTGACGTAAAGCAATGATTTACTACTACTACTACTACAGTACGAGAATAGTAGCTCTAATTTTGCTGTACAACTTTTATTCATTTCAAGCTGGAATTTTCGTAAGCAATCTGATATTCAAATAGATCAAATTGCCCAAGCACAATTTATCACTTTGCGGGTCAACATAGGGTATTATTGACAAGACAGTGCGACCCATCTCCTGTCTCTACGTTTATGCAAACTATTGAGTGTGTGAGAGATCAAACCGCAGTGTAGATTCTAAAAGGTGGAATTTAATGACAGACATCGACAAGATGACGTTGTATATTATAATGCCCACCAAACACGAGACATTATTCTAGATATTGTTTAGATGACGGTCGCAGACGGTGGCCCAACGTTAGTCCAACACACTGGCTGTAGGAATCGTGTTTGCTGAGTAGGCCTTAACATCAGTGGCGGATCCAAGAATTGACAGACTCACTCCTGGATCCGCCACTGTACATTATTTTGACAGACTCTCTCCTCTGGATCCGCCACTGTACATTATTTTGACAGACTCTCTCCTCTGGATCCGCCACTGTACATTATTTCGACAGACTCTCTCCTCTGGATCCGCCACTGTACATTATTTTGACAGACTCTCTCTTCTGGATCCGCCACTGTACATTATTTTGACAGACTCTCTCCTCTGGATCCGCCACTGTACATTATTTTGACAGACTCTCTCCTCTGGATCCGCCACTGTACATTATTTTGTCAGACTCTCTCCTCTGGATCCGCCACTGTACATTATTTTCACAGACTCTCTCCTCTGGATCCGTCACTGTACATTATTTTGACAGACTCTCTCCTCCGGATCCGCCACTGTACATTATTTTGACAGACTCTCTCCTCTGGATCCGCCACTGTACATTATTTTGTCAGACTCTCTCTTCTGGATCCGCCACTGTACATTATTTTGACAGACTCTCTCCTCTGGATCCACCACTGTACATTATTTTGACAGACTCTCTCCTCTGTATCCGCCACTGTACATTTGATAGTCTCATTACACTGCATTCACCACTGTAAAATGCCTGATATCTGGCAAACCCTACCATATAGCTAGACCATTTCTGCAAAATAAAATGTGCTATTTTAGGGAGGGATATTCCCTGAAAAATGTCCAACTTGATCAAACATGGCCGCCTTGTGACCATCAATGACTTTAATATATGTACGTGGCAAACTGTGCTATATAGGTAGCCTAGACCATTACTGTGAAACCTAGATGTCTGAGTTCATGGAAGGATGCACCATGGGAAATTTCTTTCACGTGGGCGGGGGCGGGGGATTATGGTGGCCGGCTGGCCTCTTGCTTACAATACGGGGCGGTGCTTCCGGGTGCGTTGGAGCTTATCGTCGTCGGGCAAAGGCAGTAACTGCTTACTTTTCAAGTAACCAGTATGTTTGCCTTTGCACGACAGTGGTAACGCTCGCTGACAGTCTTAAGCATCATATCAGTTCATGAAGGTGATACACACACAACCATCATCACGGAGTTTCAGCATTAACTTGCACAGCGAAACCCAAGTCTCCGGCCGTCTGGGCATGTCTGGGGTAGATCCCCTAGATCTTCAGATGGTTGTGGTGCACAATGTCGCCTTGCCATCATCTTTAGATGGTTGTGGTGCGCAATGTTACACAGCCATCATCTTCAGATGGTTGTGGTGCGCAATGTTACACAGCCATCATCTTCAATTGGATGTGGTGCACAATGTTACACAGCCATCATCTTCAGATGGTTGTTGTGCACAATGTTACACAGCCATCATCTTCAGATGGTTGTGGTGCACAATGTCGCACAGCCATCATCTTTAGATGGTAGTGGTGCACAATGTTACACAGCCATCATCTTCAGATGGTTGTGGTGCGCAATGTTACACAGCCATCATCTTCAGATGGTTGTGGTGCGCAATGTTACACAGCCATCATCTTCAGATGGTTGTGGTGCGCAATGTTACACAGCCATCATCTTCAGATGGTTGTGGTGCACAATGTTACACAGCCATCATCTTCAGATGGCTGTGGTGCACAATGTTACACAGCCATCATCTTCAGATGGCTGTGGTGCACAATTTTACACAGCCATCATCTTCAGGTGGTTGTGGTGCACAATGTTACACAGCCATCATCTTCAGGTGGTTGTGGTGCGCAATGTTACACAGCCATCATCTTCAGATGGTTGTGGTGCGCAATGTTACACAGCCATCATCTTCAGATGGCTGTGGTGCACAATGTTACACAGCCATCATCTGCAATTGGATGTGGTGCACAATGTTACACAGCCATCATCTTCAGATGGCTGTGGTGCACAATTTTACACAGCCATCATCTTCAGGTGGTTGTGGTGCACAATGTTACACAGCCATCATCTTCAGATGGTTGTGGTGCACAATGTCGCACGTCCATCATCTTCAGATGGTTGTGGTGCACAATGTCGCACGTCCATCATCTTCAGATGGCTGTGGTGCACAATGTTACACGGCCATCATCTTCAGATGGTTGTGGTGCGCAATGTTACACGGCCATCATCTTCAGATTGCTGTGGTGCACAATGTTACACAGCCATCATCTTCAGATGGTTGTGGTGCGCAATATTACACGTCCATCATCTTCAGATTGCTGTGGTGCACAATGTTACACAGCCATCATCTGCAATTGGATGTGGTGCACAATGTTACACGGCCATCATCTTCAGATTGCTGTGGTGCACAATGTTACACAGCCATCATCTTCAGATGGTTGTGGTGCGCAATGTTACACGGCCATCATCTTCAGATGGCTGTGGTGCACAATGTTACACAGCCATCATCTGCAATTGGATGTGGTGCACAATGTTACACGGCCATCATCTTCAGATTGCTGTGGTGCACAATGTTACACAGCCATCATCTTCAGATGGTTTGTGGTGCACAATGTTACACAGCCATCATCTTCAGATGGTTTGTGGTGCACAATGTTACACAGCCATCATCTTCAGATGGCTGTGGTGCACAATGTTACACGGCCATCATCTTCTGATGGTTGTGGTACACAATGTTACACAGCCATCATCTTCAGATGGTTTGTGGTGCACAATGTTACACAGCCATCATCTTCAGATGGTTTGTGTTGCACAATGTTACACAGCCATCATCTTCAGATGGCTGTGGTGCACAATGTTACACAGCTATCATCTTCAGATGGTTTGTGGTGCACAATGTTACACAGCCATCATCTTCAGATGGCTGTGGTGCACAATGTTACACGGCCATCATCTTCAGATGGTTCGTGGTGCACAATGTTACACAGCCATCATCTCCATATTGGAATATAGGGCAATGAACGGGCTGATGTTTTGGCCAAGGCTGCCCTGGATAAGACAAAACAGTTTTATTATATACCATATACTGACTTACGTTGCAGTGACAGCGACTCGTTTTGCCGGTTCATATTCTGTGGGCATTGCCATTTTTCCCGTCTCTCTTGTCAGATGGGAATCCAATCTCGGTGACCTTGCATGACAAGACACGCGACATGTTATGCGTCTCTCTGGGACGCGGCTTCTTGCAGATCAAGGCTATAAAGTAGCCTGTAAAGACAAACAACAGTCACTGCTTACTACACAAGTAAGCAGTGACTGCCGTTTGCTTTAGCAGAATGTTGTGACCCCCATATTGGTCCATATCCAGTTTGGGAGATGTATAAACTCCAGGCTGGTCTCGTTTGGTCATCATCTCATACATTGGCTCCAGGTGAGGCCAGTGTTGATTTGTGCAAGCTGGTAGTCTCAAGGAGCTTTCACCTTTTTTTCAGTGGTATTGCCAGAATTACCGAGAATAGAGATTGAGATATATATGCTAGCAGGCTGCGTGAAACGAGAAGCACTATTTCTAAAATACACTAGCTTTTGGATGTGCTGGGTAGAACTACTAGATTGTTTGAGGTGGTAATTACATACAAAAAAATGCATGTTAATTTTATGATTTAATATTTTGTTCGAATGACATTCCTAAATGGATAGATCCACTGATGTCGTTGACAATCAAAACAAATGCATTTTTGTATGACGTTGCTCAATACTAGATTATCGGTCCAACAATTCAAACTTGTGTTGGATCTGTTTAATATAACGTCAGTTTCATGGTGATGATTTTCATATTCAAGCACCACCGGTTTATTTAAGTATTGCCTGCTTCTCGCGCTTGATCTCTCGTCACAACAACTGAAGTCTTGAGTCTGCGCAAGGACGTTCTATTATATACCGTCCCTGGTTGGAATAAAGACAGTTAGACTGCCCTGCAAATGTAAACAATGGTACTGCTCTTTGTTATGTAGGCCGAGACTATGATACATGAAATGCTCGCATTGTGAGCAGGTTTCTGGCTTCTGTCTGGATAGCATTATTCTGACGTGCTATGGTAAACAGCAGTAACTGCTTACTTTTCCAATAAGCAGTCACTGCTGTTTGCCTTTGCAGAGCAGTATTAACTCGAATTTCACGTGAAACCGCTCTGTGAAGTAGCAGGGTACATAGTACTTTGTGTGTCACATTTGTCCGATATGTTGTAACTCAAATAATTCAGGGTGAAAAGAATCATTTACCATTGTAAACATCGGCCTTGTGGTGTTCAGTCGATGTGGCGTCTCCGGGAGCCGCTCCGCCATCCCTCCCAATCACTCTGTCCGGATATGTCTGGATATTTATGGACGCGTGGCCCTGGAAAGTGTTACCTCTCGTAAAAGCTTCCTGCAAAGCAAAAGTGGATGCTATTTGTTGGGCAGGATAGGTGGAGCTTGTCTGTGTCAGATCCCGACATACACATTGAACAATGACCAAACCTTGGATCTAACGCTAGGCCATGATCTCATGTTATCTCGGCGTTTACCACGGTCAATATCAGAGCACTTGTTGTTTATCATCTACATGAATGATCTCCCAAGCGCTAAATATGATTCTGAAGTAAACAAAAAATAAACAATACATTGATCCTGTTAGGAATTGAACTACCTAGGACTAATTATAAATAAACACCTAAAATGGAATTCACTTAAAATAGGTAATACAATATCACAGACAACACTTAATTCTGCCCAGCAAACACATAACATTTGTATAACATTTGTAGCCTGAAACATCGGCCCGACGTCTTCGAGTTCGATGTTGTTCCAACATTGTATAAATGTTATACAAATGTTTTGTGTTTGTTGAGTGGACATCGTGTATGTCCGCTACCTTTGGTTCACTTTTGTGATTCAACTTAATTATATGCTACGTGGCAGCAAGATGATTAACCCAATAACCCACTATGCCCTATCACCCCACCCTCACATCATCATCTGTACATCATTCATCTCATCAATTGACTACAACGTTTTTATCGTATTACAATGTCACTTAAAAAATCATTTGTGCCGAAAAGTGACGTAAAGTAATGATTTACTACTACTACTAAGATGATTAGAACCCTTTTATTTAACACTGTTTAAGCTAGTTAAGCTCACATTTAAGCTTGAATTATATTCTGACATTTGTCTAACTTATAAGTGTTATGTTTGTAATTTGATAACACCTAACTAATTCATTGAATATACATTTTTTAACATGTGTCTCACACAAGGATAACACATGACAAATTTCACAATTGAAAATGGCTACCAGTCGGCCATTTTTTTTATATTTTTATATTTTTTTTATTCATTTTTTTTTTCACTATCTCAATCTATGAATTTCTGCTTCCTCATATTTTATATACCATAATTTAAAAATAGTGGTCGAGCGATAACAGAGGGCTGCTTTCGTGTTCGTATCCGAGCAACTCTTCCTAGTTACTTTCACATTGTTAATATTTGGTAAGATACTGAGCCCGTTCGCACTACGTTCTGCAGAACGGGAGCAACGTATTAAGAATGGAATGGACCTAGTACGTACCGAATACAATCGTATTATGACGGGCAAGGACGTGATGGTGGTCTAGAACGTCGAACATGTTTAAAATCCGATCCCGTTCTACCCGTTCAAAATAGGACTGGGTAAGGACTGGATAAGGTCGTACTTCGAACAACAACGGATCTGAACGTCGTGCGAACCTGGAAAAGTAGGACTTAGACCTAACACCGATGATGTTACGTTTTACCCTGTCCTACCCGTCATCACACAGACCTTACTACTTTTCATTACTTCTTCAATGCGTTCTTATCAGTGTTAACCAGTTTTTAAAGTTTGTGATACGTTCCTACTCTGTTCTAATAAGTTCTTACTCAGTTCTTATTCAGATATTTTCGTCTCTGCTACATTGTCAGTACGTCCAATCCGTTTGGAGCCAGATCTACTCGTTTCTACTACATTTCAACTACTTCTACCCGTTTTCAGTCGGATCAGCAACGTTTTTGTTATAAATATATAGAGCATATCAATGATGCTCTCCTCATTTGGAAATCCAATTTCTGGCTTATATATATGATATATTATAGCATGGAGCAAATGCAAGTGTTGTCAACATTAAATATGATGAATATTAGTTTCTTATAAATTATGTTGGAAGCAGAGCAACTATATAAAGAGATCAGAGAACAACGTGAATAATAAAAGAAGAAGAGCTGAGGAGAATGAGGAGAATTACAACATGCTGGGTGAGGGACTGGCTAAAGACTGCGCTTATTGGCTCCTCTACATTGCCCTTTCTGCTTCTTGGATCTCCCCATTTTTGGCATGTTGACTCATGAAGTAGGCTACCTCAATCAAAATGAAAACGGGTTAGAACGTGGTCGTATTTGTAACAGGTCGGACTGCAACACACCCAGAAGCCCGTTTTGATCGTGTTAAAGACTGTTTTGAACGGACATGTCGTAGTGAAAACTGTGCAGAAACGGTCCAGAACGGACTGAAAATTACTGGGAGCGGGTTTAAACGGGAACAGGATGGATTGAAACTTGTTAGGAACGGACTGCGAACGACATTAAACGTAGCGTATTTCCGTTCTACACGTTGTTCGAGCGTTGTACAAACTGTCTGCAATCGTAATGCACTTACTTCAAACTGTGTTGTGTCGTAGTAAGAGACAAAATTGCACGTTCCAACCCGTCCTCATCCCGTTTCATGAAATTTTCAGAACGGGCAGGAACGTTCTTCGAACTGGTTCAGTGTGACTGGGCCATTAGATGGCTAGACCATTACTATAAAACAAAAAGTGATGTTTCGTGGGAGGACGCACCCTGAAAATTTTTAACTAGTTTGAATTCAAAATGACCGTCAATGAGCCATTATTTACCTCGACTGGCATGATATCGGGTAAGCCGTGCCAGATAGGTAGACCATTACTGGGATACTGAGTAGGATCATTAATTTCAATGAATGTTTGCAATCTCTGGCAGATTGTCTAGTTCTTATCTGACTCTTAGACTGAGCCTCTTAGACCTAGTTGTCTTGCGTCTTGATTTTTGACCTAGCCTAGGACTACATTAATAACCCTACACAAAATTGCTCAAATCAAATTCTAATTCGGAGCGGGAGCTCCTGGACTTATGTAGTCTTGTTTCTATTTGCTCAGAATCCTCGCATAATATGTAGAGTATTACAATAAAATAAAATGTCCTGTGTTACATAAGGATAACCCTTCCCAAAGTTTGCTGATCTATATAAAATTTAAAATGGCCAACTGGCTGTCACGGAGGGCTGCTTTTTAACTCTTTATAGTTAGAACTTGAAGCTTTTAGGCCGTACACCACCACCCTTGCACGAAAGGCAAACAACAGTATCTGCCGACTTAAAAAGGCAACCGCTACTTTTAACAACAGTATGTCTTAGCGTGTTCAAGAGAATGCTATTTATCCACTCTGGGAATTTGCCTTCTGGTTAGTTTATGGCAACAGCAGATGACTAAGCGAGAGGGAGTACGCCAGCGTGCTGGAATCAATGCTGTCAAACTGCCATTTTATCTCATTGTGCAGAACCAGAGAGGTGTGTGATGTCATTTGTGGATGTGCTGGGCTTCTTTAGAATGGATGGGCTGGCGGTACTATAAAGGCAATTAATGCTAGGTGATCAGTGGACATTGATCAGAGTACATTGCGTGCTCCATAGGCAGAGGCGTATTCCAAGGCTGGATTTAAAACGATGGTGCCTTGCCCAGATCAGACGTGGGTTTAATTCCATTTTTTAATTCTAATTCCTGATCCAATTCTTTTTTTTTAATTCCGAGTCTAATTCAAATTCCTTTATTTTCAGTTTTTATAATTCCAATTCACATTCCAATTCCTTATTTCTAATTCCTTTCTAATTCCGGACTTTTTAAATACGCTTTACCCTTTAACCGCCGGTGCCGCATATATTCGGGTTTTAATTTTTTATTAGCACATTAAGTACCAACTTTTTAACATGGTAAAGATAAAATTTAACATCAATCAGCAATATTTGAAAAAAGTTGACCTCCATTTTGTCAAATCTGAATAATTTCCACTCACTTGAAGTTGTGGATCGCGTGAGCGAGACACAACTTCAAGTGGGTAAAAATTCAGATTGAATAATCTGGCGGTTAAAGGTTTTGCTAGATAATAACAAGTTACATATTGTTTATTTTAACAATCAGTTTACTTATACTAAATGTTGGGCTAGTGTCATTTTTTTAAACAAATCACTATAAACATAATAAGCCGGTGGGTTGTTTTCTATGGCGGCATCAAGTATATAAAAAAGACAATACTATAAAAAAAACACGATAAATTCAGAGTTGGTGTTGTATTGTTAATTGTTATGCTTTGTTTTTTCACGTAAGGAGCAAGTCACTGTGTCCAGCCAGAGCTACGTGTATAACTGTCACACTCAACACAGTGTTATCGTTGATGAAACATATAAAAACGATTGATGTATTGGGTATATATGAAAAATATATAATAAAAGATTCACTTAACACGTAAACATGATATATTTATGTTGGGATATTACTTTTTTTCGAATTTCAAATAGTGTAACTGTTCAATACCCGCAATTAAATAATACCTACGCGTACATTTATGGAAATATTTGACTATAGGACTTCAAGTGGTACATAGAGGCGCCGCATAACCACCCCCGGTGAGCTCGAAACTTTGTCCAATGCTGGCTCAATACTGGGCCAATGTTGCAGCCGCTGACAATACTAGAACAACACCGCATGAATGTATCAATTTTCTGGGCAGTGCGTTATCGCTTTCAGACGGATCTGGTGTTTGTGACACCCCCCACCCCTCTGTCACAGGCCAGTGCAATCTTCACAATATCTGATACCCCCTCCACTATGTGACCATGGTGACGTTCTTGCAATGGTGTTGAGATTTTTTTTATTTTTAAAAAGTTCAATTCCTTTTTTAATTCCACCTACTTTTTAATAATTCCAATTCAATTCCAATTCCTTAAAAGTAAATTCCCGATCCCATTCCAATTCCTGGAATTAGAATTTGAATTAGGTCTAATTCCAGATCAATTCCGGAATTGAACCCAGGTCTGGCCTTGCCATGTGGTGGCTTTTGTAGTGTAATCTTCAAGTCGAATGATTTACGAGTTTTGAGGAAATAATTATATAACCTCAGACCATGCTTTCTGAATGAATATCTTGATTGTTTCGACAAAATTTTAGATTACATATATGTGTACATCACTATTAGAGACTCATATATCGGGATACATCATAAAATAATATATATCGTAACGTTCACAAACAAGATATTTTCATTGTGAATTATGGTCTGGCACTGTTGCCTTTAGGGTGTTATACCGTTCGATGTAGGCTATATGGTGGTGAACCACACCTACGGAAATAATAAAAGCTTTTCCAAAGTTTATTTGCTGGTTTCCCTTCCGTTGTTGATGGCTGTTAATGTCACTTAAAATACCTTTTGTGCCTAAAAGTGACGTAAAGCAATGATTTACTACTATTACTGTTGATGGCTCTGTCACACTTGATCGGATAAACCCGACGGACGAGGGGCGAACGGCATCCGTTGGTGCTCGTCAATGTTGGTTTTATGTTCTGTTGTTGTTCGGAAAATACGCTTCAGCTTTTGTGATGCTCGTTAGGTACATCATAAATTCGTTTTGTGCTGAATGTGTTCGTTATTCCTCCGTATTAGATCCTGTAGTTCTTCGGTGGCGTTGTCAGGTGATGTTCGTTTCTCAGTCTTCCCGCAATATAACGAGATTTCACTGCAGCATTGGCCACAGTAGGACTGCTTCCTACTTGGCCATCATACACCCGCCCTCCATTATAGGCTTCATTAGAAGCTTTTATAGCAGTCGCAGGCGTCAGGGTTGATGAAGATTTCGTGTCAGCCTATTTGGTCTGCACCTCTCTGAGACTAATCTACATATACATTCACCGTCCATTGGCTGTATTCTCGAGAGAGATAAAACTTGCGTAAGTATTAGAATTGCGTAAGTAGGCTATGCATTTGCGTAGCTTTGAGAATTGTTCTAAGTGCCAGGAGCAGTAGCCGGTCGCCCAAGCTGTACCGTTTTCTTTTACAAACGAATCTCCCGGTGCGACGTGAAGGACACAGTGCCACAGCAACGGTAATTTCCTCCGACCAATCTCATTTTTGTTTAAATGTGCATACGCAATAAAGGCTGTGCGCATACTGATGATTTCATGTGAATTCGCATTAATATACTGCTGCCAAGCTGATTAGAGATATTGGCTGGCACATACAATGTGGATACGACTGGCTTTGTTGGTACCTACTGCGATCCAAACCGAGGATATAGCGGTCATCTTGATTGCACAGCGAAAACCAAGTCTCCGGCCGTCTGGGCATGTCTGGGGGTAGATCCCTTAGACATGCCCAGAACCCCTGATCGGGCGAGCGAAGGAAAACGCCCTCGAGAACCCACCATGCCCTATCACCCCCACCCTCACATCATCATCTGTACATCATTCATCTCATCAATTGACTACAACGTTTTTATTATCGTATTAGAATAAGACCATATGTGCCGAAAAGTAACTTAAAGCAATGATTTACTACTACTACTACTGCATACCACGGGTACTGGTATGGTTTTTAGTGGTGGTAGTACGATCATGCTTTTATTGGCTTTGTCTTTCCTTTACTACTTTAACTATACAATATGGGATATTGTAATACCTGGAATTTTCACTTAAATGGCCATACTGGCCGAAAAAAGAAGTAAAGCAGAAATTTTACTTACTTAGTGGTGGTACTTTTCGTCCCCAGCTCATTCGCAAGTTTTTCGTATGTTGCATGCTGTACAGCATTGTACGGAATCATTTAGTCTACAACAACCATCCAAGAGAAGGAAGCTGCAGCCTCCTCAAGTCTGGCCATAATCTCTGGGCGGATTGCCTGCGCCGTACCCTGTTTCATCAGAGGAGCTGATGCACTTCTCGCATGGGTGATAACTGATGTGGTTATGGTAGGGCCTTAAACTACCGACAATAGAGTGTTTGACATTAGGTCTCTCACGTGGGATAAATAGTATCACCCTCAACTATCGTTACTCTGGAGACTATCCGACCCGAAAATAGCGGGAGACCATTGTGTCGTCCATTCATCCGCAGTGAATGTATCGTGTTATATATTGTGTTATCTATCGTGTTCCCTATCTGAATTCGTTGGACATAAAGAAAGTAACTCGTCCACCAAACTATTAAAACATTTGAATATATGCATGTTGCGATCAGCGGTGTATCATTGGTGCATCTACTGATTGTATATCGACCTCCACCACTGGAAACAAGTTTACAACACCAGAATTTCTTCAGGAATTTGAACTACTCCTCAATGAACTAGTAGTAACCCCAGGGACCCTTCCAATTGCGGGAGATTTCAACTTACACTGGGTACAACATTTGAAATCTATAACTCACAAGCATGGACATACTCTTGATCTTGTAATATCACGGAGATCAGACCATCTTCTAAATAGTGTTCAAGTTTAAACCACCATATGTTTGAAAATGAGTGCCATCATTGCCCTGTATCCTGTTCCATCTATATGAAACCAACTGACCCAGCTGTGACTGAATGTAGCATAAGAACATTTCGAGAAGTTGATCCAGCATTGCTGTCTATCTTACAGAAACAAATGCTGACAACAGTATGCTAACAGGTTTTGTACAACACAGCTTTGAAAACAGCTGCTGACGAACATTCCCCTCCTATTAAAACCAAGAAACGCCGTGCTCGCCGAAACCTGTCGTATACGAATGAGATTCATGCTCAAAGAGTTACCAAAAGAAAATATGAAAGAATGTGGATCAAATCGGGATTAGAAATACACGAGCAGATGTACCACACTCAAAGTTTTAAAGTTGTAGATATGATTACCAAAGCTAAAGAAAAAGATTATATCTTTCAGATACACAGCCCAAAGATATGTTCAGAGTGGTGGGTACACTACTCTCCAAACAAGAAACGGTACTACCCAACATCTCCGACTGACAAATTTGCCAATTTTTTCAGTGAAAAAGTGCGAAAACTTCGAGCAGGCCTAGATGGAACTGACTGTGGGACCCTATGTAATCAGGATACCAGGGATTTTTCGTGCAATCTTTGTGAATTTCATTCCATTTCATCTGATATGTTGCTGAAGTTGATAAAACAATCACCCACAATCACCAATCCTGTATCTTAGACCCTTTTCCAACATCATTACTGAACAATTCTGACATGTGTTGCTTACTCTCTTGAGTAAGTAAGTAAGTAAAATATCTTTTTTACGTCATTTTTCGGCCAGTATGGCCATTTAAATGACAATTCAGACTAAAATAATATGACATCTTGAACAGCAAAAGTGATAAGGTAAAAGACGAAACTGATAACAGTATGTCCGCACTAAGACATTGAGATAAAAACGACTGATGCTAACATGATGCGTATTGAATATATATACACTCTTAAGAACCTTAAACAGCGCCAGCGCCGATACACAATATAAATTAACACAAAACGATGACAAAAACAATTGTAATTGAAAGTCACAAAACAGTGTCATTGTCAAAACAAATATATAATATATACTATAATACTATATACTATAATAAAAAAAGTAAACCCATTTAGACATAAATATGAATGACATAAACAATGAACAGAGAAACTATTCAGTAAGTAAGTAAAATGTCTTCTTTACTTCACTTTTCGGCCAGTATGGCCAGAGAAATCATTAAACCACAAAAAATTCTGACATGTGCTGCTTACTCTCTTGACAAAATCAGTTAATGGACTCACTCTCTTCTGGAGATGTACCGATGAGATTCCGAGCAGATTAAAAATCACAGACTTGTCTCGAACCTGCCATATGTTGAGAAACTACTTGAAAAAGTTGTTGCAATCAAATCATGACTTATATGTATTTAAACGATCTCCTTGAACCACTACAGAGTGCCTACAGGCCTGGACACAGCACAAAGACTGCTATGATAAAAATAAAAAATGACAGTGATGTTACATTAGATCAGGGAGATGAAGTACTTCGTGTTTTGCTAGACATGAGTGCTGCATTCGATACGATTGGCCATAAGATTATGCTCTTAAGATTCGAATCTCATTGTGGTATTACTGGTAATGCCTTGAAGTGGTTCAAATCATATCAGAAAATAGGACCAAACTGTACTGGTATAGGGCTCAAAATCAAAACCTGTAAATCTGACCACCAGTGTGCCTCAAGGATCTGTCCTGGGGCCACTACTAGTATTGTTCTCCATATACATGCTTCCACTTTATCAAATTATGAGAAAACATAGTATATTATTTCATGGATATGCTGATGATACACAATTATAAGTCTCAGACCTGGTGATGCAGCAAGTCTAGCTAATGCCATAAACAGACTGGAAATGTGTATTCAGGAAATCAGAATGTGGATGACTGCTAACAAGCTGAAGCTTAATGATGGAAAAACTGATTTTATGGTGATTGTATCTGCTTACTATCGGCAGCTGATAACTTCGCTGGAAATTGCCATAAAAGTGGGAAATACAATCATTTATCCCACAATGTCGGTTAAAAATCTGGGGATCACACTCGATACAAACATGACCATGCACCCACATCTCAATCAGATTGTGTGAGCAGCGTATTTTCACTTGAGGTCAATAAGTAGGATTAGACGATTCATAAATTATGATACATGCGCTGCTGTTGTGCAAGCATTAGTAATATCCAGACTTGACTATGCAAATGCTGTTTTAATTGGGTAGCCTGAAAATACACTACGCAAGCTTCAACTTGTCAAAAATAGTGCTGCGAGAATGATAACGAAAACTCGCCGGAGGGATCAATGTGAAACCAATAATAAAATAACTTCATTGGTTACCAGTACATCTGCGCATTGTACATAAGGTTTTATGTTTAGTATACAAAGCTATGACTTGCCACAGCTCCCATTTATATCAAAGATATGCTAGAGTTGTACATGTTCGTGATTTGAGATCCAGCAGTAAAGTTCTTCAACTCACTTTCCCAAGGTCATACCGATGCGCTGAAGATTGTGCTTTCTCCATTGCCGGGACCTACCCGGTGGAACAAGCTGTCATCCGCTGTTCAAGAAAGCAAGAAATTCCTGATTTTCAAGAAGGCCATTAAAACAATGTTGTTTAATCATCACTACAGATAGTGAGTTCTTTTGAATTAAGTATATGACATGTAAATTGTATATTAATAATTAATGTGATTTATGTGAACCGCATAGAAATGAAAATATGTTGCGCTATATAAAGTCACCAATAATAATAATAATCTGGTTAGTGGCCTTTCTGGCCACGGGGGATTAAACTGTCGCCCGTGTAGCAATTGCCGCAAAGTACCCTATGTATACAGAATGCTGGGTTGTTGTTCGGCTATCGTCAGACACGCTGGATCAACATTGAAGCAACATTGGTTAGCCGTCCAGTGATTGTTGTAGACCCTTGTGTAGAAGAATCATGTGTTGGTTCAGTGTTGGAGTGGTGTTGAGCCAGCGTCGTACACAATTGACCGGTATTGAACCAGCAATTGTCTGCGACTATGGCCCACCATTGAACAGAAATTGGGTGTGTAGGCCTAAATCGTGTGTATCGTAGAGACACGCACAGCACGATTTACTGGCAAGTATCGAATAGATGTTGGCCAGAACCCGCGATGGTGGTGGAATGAATAATCGTTGAAGATATATATTTTAACTTGTCTCCCTGGTCCTTTCCTTGATTATATCCTGGACATTTAGGATTCTGGCCTATGAGGAAGACCAATACAGTTATCTTTACAAAATATTAGCCGAATTTTGTCTATAGCACTCATACAGCCTGAAGCCGGGCCTTTTTCTAGTTTTATATATAATTTTAATTCACTAATATGGTTGTCTCGACCTGTTCCCGTCAACCAAAGTTGATAACATGTTGGAAAAGATTACTCAATGAATAGTAATGATATTGTACCATTTTTATCCCCCGCCCGTAGGGGAAGGGGGATTTTAGTTGCGCCAGGATTCTGTCCGGCGTCCGGCGTCAGGCGTCACGTTTTTTTGTGGGCACAAAAACTGCTGACATTCCTAGCAACACGGGGATTTGCAAGTGATTTTTTAATGATGCTATCAAAATGCCAGATGCTATCAAAACGCCACGCGGCCAGAGCTCGACTCCAAATTTTTTTTGTGGGCGCAAAAACTCCAAAACTTTAAGTCGGAATTTATTCAAATGTCACATTCCCCACGATATGGAGATGTGCAAATGATTTTTTAAGCTTTTACTGAAATTCAAAGTGGCCGCCATGGATAAACTTCATATTTTTTATGGGCGTAAAAATTGACGTCAGTTTTAATTCACTTGTACAATCACATTACCCACCATTTGAAAATGTGCATGTGATTTAACTGAAATTTAAAATAGCCACCACAAATCGACTTTTTGAATATTTGTGACCGCAAAAAGTCCAGCCTAATTTATGGCGGGGGATGATATAGGACTTCAGGCCTCTTGTTTTTGAAAGTTTTCAACTGGAAAGTAAAATAAATGAATGAATACAAAGTACACCAGGTATGGGTATATATAGGGTGTGCTCCTGGTGGCACCACCTCTCAAATTTCAGATTTCGCGATCGTTTCAAGTTTTAATGTGACACTTTTCGCCAAATGCTATTTCACTCAAACCATTTGCAGCATGTAACTAAAACTCATATACAATTATCCTATCTACCTAGTCAATACAGGATGTGCTCCACCTGTCACAGTTATGGCAGTTGCCAGTTGCATTTTCATGGAAAACGCTATTTTTCCGCGAGGATTCAAACTTGTACACAATGTTTACCATGTAAGGAGTAAACATTGTGGATGTATATAGGCTGTGTTCCAGGTAGTTGTCAATGACATTTTACTCTAACCACCGATTTCTGGGAAACAGTATTTGCTGCATTCACACTCGCTAATATCTGAATTAAAAAAACTACCCCTAAATACGGTGCACCCTAGGCAGACAATACCATGTGAAAAGTTCAGATCAAATACACCCACAATTACAATGATGAGCTGCAGTGTCATTGACATCTTAATTGTCGTAGTGATTTTTATAAATTGTGCGCATATCTGCATATCAAGAATGGTATTTTGAACCTGCCCCGATCTGAACATGCTGTGCTTTTTTATATGACACCAGTCTTCATATTCTTGCCCAGCAATATACACGACAGCGACCCAGCACTGATTTCGTTCCGTGCTAGCCTCTCATTGAATCCGCGTTGTGGTATAGTAGTGTGTTCTTGCAGACCTCCCTCCCCCTGCGTCTACTATCTGTTGGACGTATAGGCCTGTCATTCTCACTTTTCGCGAGTTTTGGAGCATCGTTACCTCATTACACACTCCCGTCTCCAAGTTGGTGTAGACGGTGGGCCAACAATAAATCAGCATTGGGTAAGTTAATTAATGCACACAGCACTTCAACTGTAGTATGCAATTCAGTTCAATTATTAAGCGATTACTAAGGATTATACTATTATTGCCTGTATAATACAAATAGAAATGAGATCAAATTATTAATGTCGGTGGCATGTGAATGACATATGTATTGAAATTGTCCACCTGCATTCAGGAAATCTAGTTAAAATAATAACGTCACCGTGCGATAAAGTTTGTGCTTGTGCGTATGGAAAGAAGGAGGGATTGCCTCAGTTTACATTACAATAGCGTAATTATGGCGTCTGCTTGGCGAGGTGTATCACAGGCTCATCAAGCTTAACTCATCAAGCTTAACGGTTATGAACCTGGAGAGGCATCGTCAAGCCTGCCAGCCAGAAACTCAGCAGTCGCCCACCAGTGGGGTTAAGTATCCACGGCTACCGATCAGGTTTTTGTTCGCCGATAATCACTGGATTCTTCTGGTGTAATTACCGTCGAGCCCGTCGGCCAATTGCCGTGGACGGCAACGGAGTTGACTCAACGCCGTGTTGGTGGTGGGCCAACATCGCTTGTCGCTAGAATCGGCAATATCGCCGGATCCATCAAAATGCAGTTCCAGATGAATTATATGTTTTCTGTTCTATCAGGGCTCTTTGGCTCCGTGTAGATCCGCAGCTTAAGACGGGCTTTCCGAAAAGTAATGTGGTGACTATTACACGGATTACGGATCCATACCCCGCGCTGTTGTTGTTTAATTATGAACCGTGATCGTATCCACAGGCATACGTCTCGTAACGAGACTACAGAAATGCACATTCATATTTTTCCATTGACAGGTTTTCACAGATCCAACTTGTAATATCAGGTCATTTTTGAAATCTATTTTCTTAAAAAAGGACGTTAAAGATAAAATTAGTCATTTACTTATACTGGTAGTCTAATATTTACTTTGTATACTGCTACATAATGGACTGGAGGCTATTAGGCTCCTATCATAAATGTGGAATCTGATAAACTGAATGGCTAAAAGCAAACGACTATATTGATCTTATTTCTTGTGCTCCAGTGAGTCAAACCCAGGTAGTCGTCCATTTGGGAAAACAAATTGCAAACCACAAGTTCAAATAAAGGTCAAATGAATTTATGGCTACAAGGTCAAATATCATTTTTCAACAAATGAAGCTAGGAACATGTGTAATACCTCATTTTCATGTAATTTTGACTGGATAGTCCATTTCTGATATTAGTCGATTATTCGAGGTCATCGTCAGGGTCAAAAGATCCATTTTACGGTCAATTAAGTGAAGGAAAATGTCATCTGTAACAAATGAAGCTAAGAACGTGTGTAATACCTCTTTTTCACGGAATTTTGACTGAAAAAATCCCATTATGGCATTATTTTGGTGATTCAAGGTCATCTTCAAGGTCAATTTCAATTCAAGGCCATTAAAAAGTCAATGACGAGGTCAAAAATGTGAAAAGTGTCGCATCAGTAATACAATAACTGTGTACATAATAATGCTAGATATTTACAACAATACTTATATGATCATGTCTTCGTTTTGAAACAATATAACGACATATTTTTTTGTATCATCAGCGGTTTCCTTGCATTCCATATTCACTTTGAATGTAAAAAAAATGTATCTCATATTCTTCATACTCATTGCATAAGGGACTGTTCATTGGTTATAAACCTACATCTATGATTTGAAATACTGCTCACTCATACTATAAAAAAAGTTTATGTTTTTCTATTAGAACTGCTATCAATGGCATTCAAGTGTGGCTCTTTATATTTAATTCTTTTAAACATTCTATATATGTTATACGTGTCACCCCCATACAATAATAAATTCAACCAGTTAGTATTACTAACAGTAATTATTCTTTTTCTCAGATTACGAAGAACATTATTTGTATTAACATGCTGTGACTCCCATATGTACAATATTATAGCGATACAATACTTTTTAAAAATTTTCAAGCCAAATTATCCAATCAATCATTGTGCAACATCATATCATACACCCTCCGCACATACCTGCTTTATCATATTATACACCCTCCGCACATACCTGCTTTATCATATTATACACCCTCCGCACATACCTGCTTTATCATATTATACGCCCTCCGCACATACCTGCTTTATCATATTATACACCCTCCGCACATACCTGCTTTATCATATTATACGCCCTCCGCACATACCTGCTTTATCATATTATACACCCTCCACACATACCTGCTTTATCATATTATACACCCTCCACACATACCTGCTTTATCATATTATACACCCTCCGCACATACCTGCTTTATCATATTATACACCCTCCGCACATACCTGCTTTATCATATTATACACCCTCCGCACATACCTGCTTTATCATATTATACACCCTCCGCACATACCTGCTTTATCATATTATACACCCTCCACACATACCTGCTTTATCATATTATACACCCTCCGCACATACCTGCTTTATCATATTATACGCCCTCCACACATACCTGCTTTATCATATTATACACCCTCCGCACATACCTGCTTTATCATATTATACGCCCTCCACACATACCTGCTTTATCATATTATACACCCTCCGCACATACCTGCTTTATCATATTACACACCCTCCACACATACCTGCTTTATCATATCATACACCCTCCGCACATACCTGCTTTATCATATTATACACCCTCCACACATACCTGCTTTATCATATTATACACCCTCCGCACATACCTGCTTTATCATATTATACGCCCTCCACACATACCTGCTTTATCATATTATACACCCTCCGCACATACCTGCTTTATCATATTATACGCCCTCCGCACATACCTGCTTTATCATATTATACACCCTCCGCACATACCTGCTTTATCATATTATACACCCTCCGCACATACCTGCTTTATCATATTATACACCCTCCGCACATACCTGCTTTATCATATTATACACCCTCCGCACATACCTGCTTTATCATATTATACACCCTCCGCACATACCTGCTTTATCATATTATACACCCTCCGCACATACCTGCTTTATCATATTATACACCCTCCACACATACCTGCTTTATCATATTATACACCCTCCACACATACCTGCTTTATCATATTATACACCCTCCGCACATACCTGCTTTATCATATTATACACCCTCCGCACATACCTGCTTTATCATATTATACACCCTCCAAACATACCTGCTTTATCATATTATACACCCTCCACACATACCTGCTTTATCATATTATACACCCTCCACACATACCTGCTTTATCATATTATACACCCTCCGCACATACCTGCTTTATCATATTATACACCCTCCGCACATACCTGCTTTATCATATTATACACCCTCCGCACATACCTGCTTTCATTCATTTTAAGCCCGCCTTTTAAAAAAGGTGGGCTAGTGCAATTAAAACTCGGCGTCGTTGGCGATAACATTTACTTGTGGGCGCGATAACTTGAAGTAAGATAAGTTTTTCATGTATCCTTCCCAAATTTGTTATGCATGTTACTAATGACCAGTTTTAATAATGGCTGTGACCTTGTGGGCGCGATGGTAAAGGTTTTCAGGTATCCTGGTCAAATTTGTTATGCATGTTACTAATAAGGAATTCTTTGACAAGTTTAATAATAGCTGAAAAAAAGTCAAAATGTCTGACAAATTGCGATTTTTCGCATTTTACATCAATAATTTGTCCTTGTTGGTGTGATAACATGAAAAGTTTGTAATTTATCCTACTCAAATTTATTATGCATGTTACTAATTAGCAGTTTTCGGACAAGTTCGATAAAATCATAAAAAAAATCGGTGATTTTATTTTGGCTTCTTAATATGACCATATCATGTAAACATGTCCATAAATTAGAACTGCATTTTTTTTTTAAATTTTGTGCTGCGCATTCACCAGCTATGTTAGATATAGAGACGAAATTCCTGATTTTTAATATTGGACAACCATGTCAAAAATAAAAAAATACGGGAATAAATGAATCTCACAGGAACACGAGGTATAAATTGTGTGTCTATCATGCTGTGACACGATGATCTGTAATTTTTCCAACCTTGTCTTTCTCCACAATGCATTGCGAGTCGTGTGTATTGACCCGTATATGCGTAGGCCTGTTTGATATCGAACTGTAGTTGCATACTGCATGCTGTTTGTTCAAATTTAAAATGCAGTAACATCTTACTTTTCGAATAAGTCTCTTTCCTGGCTTTGCAGAGCAGATTACTACTATTATGGACATCCAGCCATGGACTGTCGACTGGCTGAGATCGCCGTGAACTTACGGCGGGCTTGAGTGGCTAGAAAAAGGGATAACCGATTTCCGGTCTACCTATATATTGAATTGAATACATGTATAGACGTCAAATATATAAGTGCTGCAGAATCTCTGGGTGTATTGGACTGAATGATAGCACATTTTCATGGGAAAAGCATACTTTATATGCTTGGATCTCTTGTTGTAATATTTGAATACTTTTGATAATGAAGCAGAATGAACTATTATAATTTATTCATTTATCGAAAACATTTGTTACGATTTCAAATATATTGATGTTAATCATTAATTTGACTGTGAGTGAAATTGTGATCAACACAATGTTAAAATGTTAACATAAACCTAATTTTTGACCTTTGATTTCGAGGTGATTATTGACTTCAATTGATCGCGGATGATAAGTTCAGTTTCCAGACGATATCTCGCAAAGCGCTCTCTGGATTGTTTTCATACTGCACACACACATCCCTCAAGGGGTGTAGATGTGCTTTTCGGGGGTTATGATCTTTGACCTATTTTTTTTACTTTTGATTTTGAGACGATTATTGACTTCAATTGATTGCGGATGATAAGTTCAGTTTCTATACGATATCTCGCAAAGCGCTCTCTGGATTGTTTTCATACTGCACACACACATCCCTCGGGGGTGTAGATGTGCCTTTTGGGGGTTATGACTTTGACCTAATTTTTTACCTTAGATTTAGAGGCGATTATTGACTTCAATTGATGGCAGACGATAAGTTATTTTCCGGACCATTATTTGGGTACCGTTTGCTGGATTGTTTTCATATTGCTACACACATCCGTTAGGTGGTGTACATGTGCCTTTTGGGGGTTGTGACCTTTGATTTTTTTTTAACCTTTGACTTTGAGGTCATTATTGACTTTAATTAATGGCGGGGGATATCGTTAGCGTCAGCGCTCTTGTTAAACCATGTAAACCTTTAAAACCCGTTTTATGTATGAACTTGTTGTCTGAACTGTTGTGTGGTGTAGTTTTTCCCGCAGTTTCGGACGCAGCGTGTGAGAACTGATACCGCGGAATATACCGGAATTTACAATCCTGTCAATTATTCCAGAAGCGAGTCGGAGAACAATAGTGTGGACCAGGGCCATATAGTAGTCGCTTTTTTGCCAGCTCCACAATTTGCACGGTCGTTTTGCATGGCCATCAAGGTGGCGTGACAGACAAGCGGGTTCATGTTCTTGACAAGCTGATGTGATTTGGGAAAAGGAATTGACACGCTGTGAGGACAGGAGATGTGATCTAATGGTCTGTGTTCCCTATGAATATGACCTTTTCCCCTCTGCTTCTGCACCAAAGAAGCCACTGCAGTGCAGTGCCGCCGTACAAGGCAGATACTGCAGCAGTAGCTTCTTTGCTGTTTGTCTTGTGCTGTCCACCCGCACCGCGACATCGCCGCACAGGCTCTGAGAATCGATAGCGCAGATAAAGGATGTTATCGCAAATGCGGATAATTCTTTTCAAGTCCAATGCAATCCCACACCTTCTACGTTCCCTTTTTAGCAATACCGTCAACTGTTGTCTGAACAAAGGAATCTTTTACCGGGTCAGAAATGGGTGTCAAACAAAAAATTATGTTTTAATCGAAGGCGAATCATGGGAAATTTTGTGGTTCTGCATCTCCTCCGATTGATTATAAATTAAAAACTAGAAACAAAATGGGTCATTTAATTTTTTTTTCTTTATTTATCCTTATATCGGAGTAGTCTCTCCAAGTTTTGAAAAGTTTTTTGAGGGCACTTTTTTCGGGGGCTTGGGGAGTGGGGCTGTTATTTGTTTTTTTAACTTATGATTTTTTTTGCACATTTATTTTCTACATATGACCTATGTGACTGGGCTATTCTTCTGATATATTTTTTGGGGGGTACCAGGCCATAAACGGCCATTTAACGGCTTGTTGGCACGATAACTTATGAACCGTTTGCTGGATTGCATTCAAATTTGGTAGAGTTGTTCTCTGGGTATTTCTGATCATCTGATTAACTTTTGGGATGCATCCTTTAAAAACAAAATGGCTGCCGCAGCCATTAAAAGAAATAATTGGGGGTCATTATTTTTTTTATTTATATACTTGAGTAGTCAAGACTGTCCTGGCAATATCTACACTCGTGACTCCTTCAGCAGTGACTCCTTCAGCAGTGTCACCTGTCCATGTGTAGACACTGCTAAGCTTCGTCTCTGGCTTGGTTAATAATGAAGTGGTCAAAAACCAGGTCAGTGGGAATTCCCTTTCTACCAAACCCCAGGAGAGTTTCAGAATTTTTCAGATGCCGCAAAAGCTTGTCGCTGAGTGAACCTGGCAACCTGCCAACACCTAGAGTAGGCAAGCTGCCTATGGAGCTGTATTCGGGTCAAAACTGTCAGGAAGTCGTTCGAGTCAAACTCTCGTTTTGATTTAATGACATACGTTTTAATTGACGCATTTGTAATGTTGGCATTGTTGCTTATCTCATCTTAACCGAGACGATTGTGGTCTTCTTTACAGTTACATGAGTTAATTAAACAGCAATCTTATTTTAATTTTGCAACTCTCGTTCTTCTTTAATGACATACGTTTTAATTGACGCATTTGTTATGTTGCGTACCTCATCTTAATCGACACACTTGTGGACTTCTTTAGTTGCATAAGTTAACTGAGCCGTAATCTCATTTTAATTGACATGCATGTAGTCTGCTTTATGGCTATACAAGTTAATTGAATGCGTCCCGTTCTTTTTTTTGAATTTCCTGGTATATATGGGGTGTCAGGGTCTGCGAGTCTGTTGTCCTTGTTCGTTTTCGTGTGCGACCGAAAACGAGGCTATGGCGGCCTTCTCGATTTTTAATTAAAAAATTCTTTGTTTTAAGCAAGATAACTTGGAAAATAATTGTTGAATTTGTCCAATCAATTGGAAAATAATTATTGTATCTGTCCTATCAATTGTTTGCGTGAAGTTACCCATGAGTATGGAGATGAGATGATTAGATTATTAGCTTTCCACTGATAATAAAAATGGCCGCCACCTGGCGACTAATTTTTTTTCACAATTCTCTTGAAGCCTGGTGTATATAGGTTTTCAGGGTCTGCGAGGCTATTAGGATTGACCGTTTTCATGTGAGACAGAAAACAAGGCTAAGGCGGCCATTTTTAATTTAATAAAATTTTAATAAATCGTTTTAATCATTTTATTTTCAATTGAAGGCCTTGAAACTTGGCATATGATATATAGGTTTTCTGGGCTTGCTATTCTATTGGAATTGCCCGTTTTCATGTGCGATCCAAACCGAGGATATAGCGGTCATCTTGATTGCACAGCGAAAACCAAGTCTCCGGCCGTCTGGGCATGTCTGAGGGTAGATCCCTTAGACATGCCCAGAACCGCTGATCGGGCGAGCGAAGGGTCAATCAATTGACTACAACGTTTTTATCTTATTACAATGTCACTTAAAAGACCTTTTGAGCCGAAAAGTGACGTAAAGCAATGATTTACTACTACTCCTACATCTTCATTTTATCTTCATTGTATTGATCTTCTATTATTGGCTAGCGTATTGGAAGCAGTTGCGTCAGATTTGTGGACTTTTAGAGTCACTGCATCAGCCGAGGGGGGTTTTAGTGCTTGCACGGTATTTTTGCACATATTTTACCTCATGAATGCCTTTATCGCGGATTTGTGAACGTCTCCTGCAGATTTCCTTTTGCAGTTTGTTTCTGCAAGTCGAACTGCAGACGTTGGTCAGCCGCTGCGACGGGGAGACGCCGGTTCAAGTACTGGCCAGCGTCTTTGACGGTACTTGAACCGTGATTCCCCTTTCTTTGGCCGGTGTCTGCGCGTGTTACAGGTAGCTGGTGTCCGCTGCAATTAATGGCAGGTGCTGTACTTGGTGGAGTGGCCATGTCTGGCTGCAGATTAGGAGCTACCTCTTTGGATGTATGTGGGGGAGCAGCGTGCTGTCTCGAGCTGATTCTCAGCTCCAAATCTCTTCCACCCCCCACCCCCCCCCCCTCCCACCACCACCAACCGACGGCTGGAAATGTCAGCCTCGCTCAGATTGTCTGCCTGATCATACGCAGATGTAGCGAGGTCTGCAGGCAAAACACTACAATCTTCAGAGTATCATCTTATACCGACAATAACATTAATTCATGAGAGCTCTGTCATGGCCTGCCTTGCAGAAGTATGATCCTAAAGCATGGATGCATTAAAGCGACACAATCAGGCTGAAATCATAAAAAAATCGGTAGTTTTATTTTGGCTTCTTAGAGGCCCCATGTAGTCCCCAGATCTACTCTGCACAATGTCATATTTCATACTATATTAGATGACTTTTTAAATACTAGAGTGCTCAGCTCCCATTTTTAAACCACCGGGAACGATTTTCCGAAAAAGGCAAAAGTAGGGGGCGGAGCTATTTCGTGACGTCCCAAGATGGAGACATGCTTGGCTGGTTACAATACATGTACATATACATGCTGATGATGTACTGTATGATTTTATAAAACTGACCCAAAGTCAACGGAAATCAACGGAACGCCGGTCCAACGCTGCCTGAATACAGGTGCAGCACTAGGTGGCCATAACCGCGACCGCTCCTGACCAGCGTCTAGTATTCACTCACCCCTAGTTCACCCTGTGGATGCGGGCATATTGAAATGACTATAAATCTGGTTCAGCTCATGTACAAATACAGGAAACTTAAAACATATACCCGATGCATGCAGTTTCAATGATAATTCAGATTCAATAAAAGGCGGTTTTTGTGTGTGAAGTCATGAGTTTTGAGATCCGCCCAGCCCAGAAAATGTGCACATTTACAGTTTTTATAATACTGATAATTAGTGGACTAAAATATTATGCTAAGTTGGAAGATAGTTCATTGTGATAAATACTTTAATTATATTGATGAACTGAAATTACTTCACAGGGCCTTTAATATGACTATTTGACAACTTGTGAGTAGAGGTTTCGGTTTTCGTCACATTATTTATGATAAGATTACGCTGACTTAGGTGTTTTACTATGTTAACCAAATCTGAATTAACACATTATGCTCTTGGGGCATGGTGTAATGAAATGAAACACACTGTACATGATTCTATAGCTGGCGCAATTTGATTCTTCATATTATTATTATATTATTATTACAATGCAATGGAACCAGAACGTAATCCGCCAATCAAGAATGCTGCAATAATGTATAAATAAAATAATGCTGGTTTGATTTTGTCCGGAGCCGTATCCCAACAGGAGTATTTTGTTCTGCTACGCTAAAAGCAGTAGCTGATTACTTGAAAAGTACGCATTTACTGCCTTTTGGCTTTCCACGACTACATTCACTCTCATTTATATTTCATGACAAACCAGCGTTTATTGCCCGTCTGGCAATGCCCGGCCGCCGTGGAGCGTACCAATGATTGTGTCGCATGGGTAATATCCTTGTCGTATATGATAGTCCGGGGTGAAGGGCTATCCATTAAGTACCTCCCGGTATACATTTTAAATGTACTTATTGTCCATTTGGTAATTGCCAGTGCGTTCAATTTCATGTAGCGGTCATTGATGGAACACGGCTATATAGTTCAATGTTAGTTTTCACGTATAGGTTGCGTCATATTGTAGCCGCCTCATTGGTTGAGATCATCGACCACTTGTTCAATAATACCGATCTGCAATGCCAAAAACCACTAAGTGATGACTCGATAAGTAAACAGGTAGTGCCTTTGGCTTTGTACCAATAAATAGCGGAAGGCTCTCCACTGATCTGTGATGGGTCTCGTCGCAAATTGTTAGCTTTACGGTTTATCTGGTTAGGTCAGTGTAGGTGAAAGAGTGAGTGGTGTCAAGGGCTGTGTTTTTCGCAGTCTGTGTAGAATGACAGACAAGTACTTTGCACCATGCGAATTGATGTTTCTAACGTTTATAGAACACATATTTGAAGTATAGTTTTCTGGCATGCTGATTCAATCTGGTTTAAAAAGATGTATGAAACACTTCTTAATGTTTTAAAATTAAATACTGTGGATAATTAAATAATATATAGTACACATGTATCTGTCGAATTATGACTTCATGTTTGTCATGTTATATATATTCAGTAATTTTTTTTTACATTATTTTCATTTGTATCTCGTTTGTTGATTGGATTCACATTTCAAATTTTATTTTTATCCCCCGCCCGTTGGGGAAGGGGGATTTTAGTCGCGCCAGGATTCCGTCAGGCGTCACCTTTTCTTGTGGGCGCGAAAATTAAAAAAACTACTGGTTAATTTTTTTTTAAATTTTAACATGACATTTCTGGCAACATGGGGATGCGCAAGTGATTTTTTAAAGATGCTACCAAAATTCAAATTGGCCGCCAGAGGTCAACTCCAAACTTTTTTGTGGGCGCAAAACCTCTAAAACCTAAAGTCAGAAATTTGCTACTTTAACTATACAATATGGGATATTGTAATACTAGGAATTTTTACTTAAATGGCCATACTGGCCGAAAAGTGAAGTAAAGCATTTTACTTACTTACTTACTTACAATGGCCAATTTCAAAATGGCCGCCGTAAAATCCATGGTTTTTCCAGAAATTTATTATTGAGCATGGTTTTCATAAATTTCGCATCACAAGCACGGTTTGAGTGTCTAATCTTACATTTTATTGTTCGTTCAAGTATTTACAAAAGCCGGAATGTGATATTTAAGACTCAACCCACGATGGCTGCCAGAAATGATCAAGAAAATGTGCAAAATTTCACATTTTCTTGCAAATATTTTAGAAGCACATGTTTTATCATGTAAGAAAACCCCCACGATCGATGTCATTTGGTGCAGAGACAACCCTTGAGTGAAAATCATATGATTAGTGCTTGATTTGCAGAGTAATTAATCAACATGGCTATGCTTAATCTTAAAATGCATAATTCAACATGGTTTGCTTAATTTTTATCTCAGAAACACGGTTTTTGTGTCTATTCTTATATTTTAATGCTGAATGAATCCACTGTATATCTATATATATTTTAAGTGCTAGAATATGTTATCTAAGAACCAATCCAAGATGGCCGCCGTAAAAATAGCAAGATAATATTATCGAACCTTTTGAAAATAGTTTATGAGAACACGTTCTGTTCCGTA
Source organism: Flabesymbios commensalis (assembly GCA_964017125.1). Lineage (NCBI taxonomy): Eukaryota > Metazoa > Annelida > Polychaeta > Terebellida > Flabelligeridae > Flabesymbios > Flabesymbios commensalis. The sequence goes on from OZ024902.1 coordinate 72,786,844, forward strand.
CGAAAACCTCAAGAGTCAAAATCAGGTGCTTAATTCTTCATTTGTCAAGTGATTAATCATTATGGCGATTTCAAATGGCCGCCGTTAAATAAATGCATTATTGAGCATTGTTCACCTAATAGTCATATCATAAACACGGTTTAGATGTAATATCCTAAAGCGACACAATCAGGCTAAAATCATAAAAAATCGGTAATTTTCTTTTGGGTTCTGAAAATGACCATATGATGTAAACATGTCCATAGACTAGAACTGCAAAAAAAAATTTGTGCTGCGCATTTACCAGTTAAGCGAGATATAGAGACGAAATTCCTTTATTTCTTATTTTGAACATGCATGTCCGAAGTGAAAAATCGGGAATTTCGATCTTGTGCTGAAAATATACTACAGTAACAAAGATCACTTTTGTAGTGGCTTACATAATTTTCAAGGTGGCTATTGTCGCTTCTTCACTGGACAAGATCACTTTTGTAGTTGCTGAGGTAATTTTTAAAATAGCTGTGATCACTTCTTCAGTTGTCAAGATCACTTTTGTAGTGGCTGAGATAACGTTTAAAATCGCGGTGATCATTGCATCAGTGATCAAGATCACTTTTGTAGTGGTTTAGATATTTTTTATAGTGGCTGTGATCACTTATTCAATGGCCAAGATCACTTTGTAGTGGCTGACATAATATAAAAAGTTCCTGTTATCACTTCTTCACTGGCCAAGATCACTTTTGTATTGGCTGAAATAACTTTTAAAGTCGCTGTGATCTCTTCTTCAGTGGTCAAGATCACTTTTGTAGTTGCTGAGATTACTTTTAAAATGGTTGTAAATCGTAATCACTTCTTCGGTGGTCAAGATCACTTTTGTCATGGCTGAGATTACTTTTAGAATGGTTGTTATTACTTCTTCAGTAGTCACGATCACTTTGTAGTGGTTTAGATAATTTTTTTCAGTGGCTGACACCAGTTTGTTAGTGGCTAAGATCACCTTTGCGGTGGCTGAGATAATTTTTAAAGTGGCTATGATCACTTATTTAGTCGTCAAGATCACTTTTGTAATGGCTTCGATTATTTGCAAAGTGGTTGTGATCGCTTCTTTGGTGGCCAAGATCACTTTTGTAGTGTCTGAGATAACTTTTAAAGTTGATGTGATCACTTCTGCAGTGTCCAAGATCACTTTGTAGTGGCTTAGATAACTTTTTTTCAGTGGCTGAAACCAGCTTGTTAGTGGCCAAGATCACCCTTGTAGTGGCTGAGATAACTTTTAAGGTGGCTGTGATCTCTGGAGTAAACACCAAAACAGTGTTTCTATAATGATTATTACGTAGTACATGTTTAACAATTACAATAATTAAAGTGAACTGAATGTTCAGTTTTATGAGACAAGGGGCCAAAGCTGAACAAACGCATATTTTCTGGGTCATTTTCACTGCTTCCATCTTAGATTGATCTATCTTAAAGTACTTTACATTACTTTCAGTTGATTCACTGAAAATTAAATACCAAGACAGTGTTTTTTAAATGATTTTTATATTATGCACAATATGTTCAATAAACCATTTTATGAGTATTCATTGATTTCATGGCGGTCATTTTGTAATCGGCCATTTTGTAAGTATTAATTACTTAACAAATCAAGCATTAATAACCTGATCTTGAATCATAGGACGTTTCGGAAATAACTAATACCATGGAGGTTTTCATACAGATATAGAATAGAGCGTGTGCTCATAAATTATTTGTAAAATGGTGCGACATTTTGACAATGTTGCGGCGGCCATCTTGAATTTCTTATTTTTCCCATGTTATTATACTTTTAAGGGAACTGGTGAGGATTAAAAAATAAGATTAGACCCTTACCCGGTAAATCGTGTCTGTGAGATAACTGTGTGACAAACATGTTCAATAATGCATTTTACGAGAATTACCGGTAATTGATTTCACAGCGACTATTTTGAAATAGGCCATAATTATTAATTATTCGACACATCAAGCATTAATCACCTGAAATTTTTGAAATGATACCGCTCATGGAGGCTATCGTACACCATTAGAGCCTGTGCTCATAAACTATTTGCAAAAAGAAGTGAAATTTTGAGCATTTTCTTCACCATTTTCTGGCGGCCATCTTGGATTCGGTGGTAAATATCAAATTACAGCATTTATAAATACTTAAAAGAGCATTAGAATGTAAGATTAGATACCAAAACTGTGATTGTGATGTGAAATTTGATAATACATTTCAGGAGAAATCATGGATTTACGACAGCCATTTTGAAATTGACCATAATGATCAATTACGCGAAAAATCAAGCATTGGTAACCTAATTCTGACTTAAGGGATGTATCCGAGCCAAATGATACCGCTCGTGGAGACTTTCGTGCAGAAACGAACCTGTTGTCATAAACTATATGCAAAAAAATGGAAAAAATTGAAATTTTGAAAAATTGCATTTTGCGAGATATCTACAATATCCAAAATAGCTCTTCGAGGTGGAATGCTACTGCAAAATTATATTGTTTTACTTTTTTATCTCTACAGATATATGACCTGGTCGATAGCAAAAAATTAAATACAACAATATTTGATTTAACTGGCCCACCATTGTGATAAAGGGAGAATTACGCGAAAATCATATTTAAACAAATATTCTCTCTAAAAAATGGGTAGGTGTATAAAAGTGTCAAATTCTCAGCCCGCTCCCATTTCCGGCAATGTCATCTAGAGATCCCTGAGAACAATTCTAGACATGTGGACAAATGCTGTACCGCCGGTTTAGGTACCTCGAAAATTTATTCCCTCTGCTGCTGTGCTATATTTAAAATTTAATTGTACACATTAGCTCAACTGTTAAACATTGTCCTCTAATTATCATGATTTACTATTGCAGTGTCCACTGCTCTTATCTGATTTATTAGTATTTGTATTGGTTTTAGCGCCACTAATCTGGTGAAAAAATTGTATTTATTATATGCATTTAACAAAAAATAAGTTTTCCAGAAGGAATGCAACTTAAAAACGAGCAGACCAAAAATCGGAAATGTAGTCTAGAGGGGAAGGATTGCTTCGTGAATTTGTCAACAGGTTTCAGGAAAAGCCTATGTTTTTATGCTTCCTCCCTTAATGAAGGAAGAGGTATGCAGTTTTTTACATCTTATTTTGTCACAACTCACTTACTCGGCCCACTCATGTTCCATTCCTCCTATAATTTTTTTTTATATAATTACAAACTGGTGATTTCATTACATTTGTTGCGAACAACGTTGGGGAATATCACATGAATTATTGAGTTGTTTAAAAAATTAAATAATTACATGTATTGCTACATTTACTTTGTTTCCTCAATTTAATTATTTCTGAAACTTTGGGCCTTGATTCATTTTTGTCTCAATAGTTGTGGAGGTTAGGCGATGCTAACAAAGCATTGAGACAACATTGTGCCAACGTTCCGTGCCATATTGTACATATTTATCCACGTTCTATAAGCAATTGGTCGATATGACATTTTAAGCCCTAATGGTTTTTCCTATGTTAATGAAAAAAATGTATACGTTGTGTGTGTGTGTGTGTCGGGGGGGGGGGGGTACACTCTCCTAATACCATGAGGTGGTGGATATAGTGATGATCAAATTGTATGCGAATGTCTTTTCTATGTGGGATCTTTCTTGTACACACGATTTAGTGCACAACACCGATATACAATCCAGGAGCTATGTCATTCATCTCACTTCCTAGACAAGTTCCGCAGAAATTTACTTTACAAAAACGAATCAAATGTAGATTATTATATAGTTAACTAAGCTGCTTATTCATATTGCAAATTCATATGAAGTTATGTACTGTAATTCGTAATTTTATGGGGCTGGTCCTTTTGCTCTTCGACGCTGGCCCAACATTGAAGCAGCATTGAGTGAATGCCTCGTATTTGCTGGGATATCATCGGAGATATAGGGTAGGCCTATGGAGTACACAATTTTTTAATTGGACTGGCTTTATTACGAGAAACGAAACTGGTAGACATGGACGACCGCAAACACATTCTAAATCCCAGAGATTATGTACATCATTATTATGATGAAAATAAACTGTGTATTATTTTGTTTTTCTTATGATAAAATTAAAAAGGCATATTGAGAGCTGATATCTGAGAATTAAAAACTGCGTTATCGGCATTTCAAAGATTATATATATCAGCAAACAAGACATAAGAGACCCCCTATGCTTCGGGTATTTTACATTTGTACACGGTTGTGTATACAGGTAAGCCATGTGAACAAGCTTGAAATGAACAACTTTTTGTATTGATCATTCACCGCGTTGATTCGTGTTTACGACATTATCATGTAACCTTGACCCTTGGACCTAACAAATTTATGAAATTGTGACAGAAACCTCAATTCATGTTCGAGATTATCGATTATCGATAATTCTGACGTATTCATATTGCTACAAGTTGTACTGAGATTATAGGTACCGCTAAGTGTGTTATAGTTCATATGCTGCTCATGAAAAAAAACACAACATAAGCTAATGGATTAAGTTCTGATGCTGAGCGATCAGTGAAAGCGCCATCTCGGACTAGACAATGATTGAATGCATTTATGTGATTATAGGTATGTAAGGTGTCCTAGCAGCTGGCAAGCAACATGTCCTTAACACTAAGGGTCAAAGTGGGAGATGAAGGGACGATCAAGACCATACAGTTCGACCCCGCCACCATTGTGTTCGATACCTGCAGAGAAATTAGAGAAAAAATACCAGATGCCAACAACGACGGCAACCGTAAGTTGAGACTCAAATCAATATAGGCGGCCACATCAAGTTATTGTGCTCTAATAACTTTTTGATGGCATTTTGTGTTACAAGCAAACATACACTTCAAAGCAGCTATCTATATAGTCATGATTAAGACTAGGGTGGATGTCACGCTCATTTTTTTGTTTTAGGCATCAAAAATGCAATTTTCCAAGATGGCCGCCACGAAGCAAAATTCAAACACTATTTAGATATAATTTATCATAGAGGAACATGCATGGAGATTTTAGTGTTCAAAGTGTTTTTTATAATATACCAGACATGGTAGTGTTTCTAGAAATATTTTTAGCTCCCGCCGTCACCGTAGGTGAGACGGAGGGAGCTATGGATTCCGCCTCCGTTTTTTTTGCCCCTTCTTTTGCCTATAACTTTGTAAGAAAATAAGCTAGGATAACAATTTCTGGTATGTGGGTTACTTCCAGGTGGAAAATGGACAGGTTAAAATATTTTTAATCTGAATTCAATACGCAAGGTCGCAGAGGAGAAAATGATGATGTTACGGCGTTGGGCCGTCCGTAAACAATTAGTTTCCGGAGCATATCTCTGAAAGTACTTGTCCGTTTGTCTTCAAATTTTACACACAACACCCCTAGGGGGTCTAGTTGTGCCTTTTGGGGTATTTGAACTTTGACCTAATTCTGGTTTAGAACTATGACCTATTTAGACGTTTTGACGCGCACTTCGTTTCCGGAGCAGATCTCGAAAAGTACTGGGCCGATGACAGTCATATTGCACATACATGTTCTCTAAGGTCCCTAGTTGTGCCTTTTCAGGTTCTTGGACCTTGACCTTGAAGTTGACCCAGCACTTTGACCTAATTTATAACATCGGTAAATCCGACTGAAAGATTTTGCGGAATATCATGAAAACCGCTCAAGATAGCTACACCATTACTATAAAACAAATTGTGAGGTTTCAGGAGAGGATGCATCTTGAAAAATTTCAAGTTGATAAAATTAAAAATGGCAGCCTATCGGCCATTATTCACCTAGGCCTGATATTGTGGAATATCATGAAAACCGCTCAAGATATCTACAACATTACTATAAAACAAATTGTAAGGTTTCAGGGGAGGATGCATTTTGAAAAAAATCAACTCGTCCAAGTTCAAAATGGCCGCCAATTGGCCACTATTCAATTTCACATGGCCGTTATATGGTAAACCGTGCTAGATGGCTAGACCATTACTATAAAACAAAATGTGTGATTTCAGGAGAGGAGGCATCTTGAAAAAATTCGACTCGATAAAATTCAAAATGGCCGCTTATCGGCCATTATTCACTTTCACATGGCCGATATTTGGTCAACCGTGCTAGATGGCTAGACCATTACTATAAAACGAAATGTGAGATTTTAGATGAGGATGCATCTTGAAAAAATTTGACTTGATCAAATTCAAAATGGTCGCCTTTTCGGCCATTATTCATTTTCACATGGCTGATATTTGGTAAACCGTGCTAGATGGCTGGACCATTACCTGATTACTATAAAACAAAATGTGAGTTTTCGGGGGGAGGATGCACCCTGAAAATTTTTAACTTACGAATTCAAAATGGCCGACAATTAGCATTATTTACCTCGATAGGCCTGATATTAGGTAAACCGTGCTAGATAGCTAGACCATTACTATAAAACAAAATGTGACGTTTCGGGAGAGGATGCCTTTTAAAAACTTTCGACTCAATCGAATTCAAAATGGCTGCCTATCGGCCACTATTTACTTTCACATTTCTGATATTTGGTAAACCGTGTTAGATAGCTGGACCATTACTATAAAACAAAATGTGAAATTACAAGAGAGGATGCATCTTGAAAAAAATTGACTCGATCAAATTCAAAATGGCCTCCTATCGGTCATTATTCACTTTCACATAGCCGTTATTTGGTAACCGTACTAGATGGCTAGACCATTACTATAAAACAAAATGTGAGATTTCAGGAGAGGATGCATCTTGAAAAATTTTGACTTGATTAAATTTAAAATGGCCTCCTATCGGCCATTATTCACTTTCACATGGGCGATATTTGGTAAACCGTGCTAGATGGCTAGACCATTACTATAGAATGAAATGTGAGATTTCAGCTGAGGATGCATCTTGGAAAATTTCGACTTGATCAAATTCAAAATGGCCGCCTTTAGGCCATTATTCACTTTCACATGGCCGATATTTGGTAAACCGTGCTAGATAGCTAGACGATTACTATAGAATGAAATGTGAGATTTCAGCTGAGGATGCATCTTGACTCGATCAAATTCAAAATGGCCCCCTATCGGCCATTATTTACTTTCTCATGCCCAATATTTTGCAAACTGTGTTAGATGTTAGTCCATTACTACAAAACAAAATTTGAGGTTTCGGGGGAGGATGCAACCTAAGTTTTTAACTAGTTTATATCCAATTCAAAATGACCGTAAATCAGCTATTAGTTATCTCGATTGGCCTGATATCGGGTAAACCGTGCCAGATAGGTAGACCATTACTGGGATACTGATTAGGATCATTAATTTCAATGGAGGTTTGCAATCTCTGACAGACTGTCTAGTTCTTATCTTACTCTTAGACTGGGCTTCTTAGACCTAGTTGTCTTGCGTCTTGATTTTTGACCTAGCCTAGGACTACATTAATAACCCTACACAAAATTGCCTAAATCAAATTCTAATTCGGAGCGGGAGCTCCTGGACTTATGTAGTCTTGTTAGACATTGTATTGAGAATAAAATTCAAGATGGCGTCCATTACATAGAAAATGGCTGCCACAAAATTTCAGCTTAAGAAGAAATATCCATACTGAAGTTATTAAAATACGGATGACTGTTGTGTTTATTATATGCTTTTATGATATGCCTGATTGTATGTGACCGGGTATCGCCAAAAAATCTGTGTAAGGCAACACTAATTGCTGCCAAAGGATGCATGACACATTGCTGTGCTGCAAGTGAAATGTAGGCAGCCAAAGATGGCCAAATCCAAGATGGCCGCCATTTCCCAAGGTCAAACAATAAACTAAGGCAATGTTTTACATAATTGAAGCAGATTCGTGGTTTCGGTGTCTACCATAGGGTTTTCAGGTATGAAAATGTTTAGCTCATCATGAGCTTATGCCATCGTGTGTCGTCTGTCGTCCGTCGTCTGTCGTCTGTCCACAATTCACAAGAAATGTTTCTTCTCCCTCAATTCTAATCCGTTTTTTATCTCCCGCCCGTAGGAGAAGGGGGGATTTTAGTCGCGCAAGGATTCTGTCCGAAGTCACGTTTTCTTGTGGGCGCAAAAACTCAAAAACTACTGGTCATTTTTTTGAAATTTAATATGACATTCCTAGCAACATGGGTATGTGCGAATAATTTTTTAGAGATGCTACAAATATTAAAAATGGCGGCCAGAGCTCAACTCTCAATTTTTTTGTGGTCGCAAAAGCTCTAAAATTTAAAGTCCGAAATTATTCAAATTTTACTATCACATTCCCCACGATATGGAGATGTGCATTAACTTTTTCAAGGTATTACTGAATTTAAAATGGGCGCTACAGATCAACTTTAATTTTTTGGGGGGCGCAGAAACTGAAACAAATTTTTTGGTCATTTTTTTTAATTTAAACATCACATTCCTAGCAACATGGGGATGTGCAAGTAATTTTTAAAGATGCTTCTAAAATTTAAAATGGCCGCCAGAGGTCTATTCCACATAAAAAATTGAAGTCGGAAATTATTCAAATTTTACTATCACATTCCCCACGATAAAATGGCCGCCATTGATAAACTTTATATTTTTTGTGGACGCAAAAACTAAAAAATTAAAGTCTTAAAAAAAGCTTCTTAAAGAGGGGCTCGCTGTGAGAGAGATAACCACTCGAACATATAATTCGCATGGCTTTCTTCTGTAATTTTTTTTTTTGCAGGTTGAAACCCGAGCACTTAAGACCATAAAGTATATGTGGTTTAAACAGCCCATTATATATGGTTAAATGAATTTCAGAAGTGTGTTTAAGCCGGTACATAATTCCTATATTATTTAAAATGTTTTTGAGGCATATGAAATACCATGAATTTTGATTTTTTTATGTTGATTGATAATTTGTTCAACTTTAACCAGTCTGCAACTTTTGTTAATTCTATATTTAATTTTTTGGGAAATATAATTACCAAAAACATCCAATGTGGAGTATAAAGTAGTATCATCAGCATAAATAATCATCCTAAACAGTTTACTGGCATTGCATAAATCATTAATATATATGATAAATAGAAGAGGGTCCAAAATAGACCCTTGGGGTACACCAGTGGATATACGATACATATCAGAATTAGTTCTATCATAAGAAACATATTGGTTCTATTTTGTAAATAGTCTTTAGAAAGATTTAACTCTACTGACTTTATACCATAATAATTTAATTTCTGAAGTAAAATAACGTGATCAAGAGTGTCGAATGCCTTTGAGAGATCTAAGAAAATGGATATCGGTATTTTGACTTTATCAAGGTCTTGGGTGATTCTATCAATTAGTTCAATCGATGCTAACTCAGTGGAATGACCAGCCCTAAAACCATACTGACTGTCATATAAAAGTTTATGTTCAGTTAAATATGTACTCTATTGTTTGAAAATTATTTTTTCCAAAATTTTAGATATCAAGGGAAGGAGTAAAATTGGACGGTAGATTGATATATCGTTCAAAAACCCTTTCTTATGAATAGGTATTACTTTAGCTATCTTTAGTTTTTTTGAGAATATACCGGTATTTAAAGACTGATTTAAAATAGATGTGTGAGATGGTATTATTTCTGTTTTAATTGCCTTTATTAATCTCATAGAAATATCATCAAAACCTGTACTAGATTTATTTGGTAGATCATTAATTATTCTAAGTTTCGATCAATCCTACACAAACGTTATAATCACCTTATAATCGGCGAATTAACCTTGCACAGTGTGCTGTGCAAAGTGACACAGCAATATCTGATTACTCTTTAAGTAAGCAGTTACTGCCGCAATTTGCATTTCTCTCGTTTTCAATCTTTTCTACATTGACCAACATGACATATGACGAATATAAATATTAATCATTATTACTGACGTGCAAAGCCAAACTGCTTTTTCAGAATAATATTAATTTTTCCTTAAAACTGATTATTCGACCTTTTCAATCTAGCGATCTTCCATTAATGTGGGGTCAATTCACTCAATGGGTCATTCAGGCTCGTTGCTTGTCAGGACATATCATTGATCTATATTCTTATGGTAAAATTCGATTACCCTTTTATTATTGCTCTGGATGTCTGACAGAGTTGCTCCTTTTTATTCGATTTTTAAGTCACTTCTAATTCAATTTACTGATTACTAGCTCTGACAAGTATCTTCCAGTTTTATTAGTTATCAGGTGGTTATTATGTGGCTACTATTTGATCTATCACGTATTTGAATTATCAGTAATATGATGCATGTTTGCACACGTAGACACTATTGTTATCAACACTGACCAATTGTGTAACTAATTATAGTTTGATGCCACCTGTTGAAAAGGGGAAACCATGTTTTTTTGCGGAGAAAGGTTTGTTATATCCAGATATGTAGAAAAGATTACTAGTATTGCATTTGATATTTTGCTATGATGTCCAATTTTACAACCATTATTCCAGAGCACAGTATTCTGTAGTGTGTGCTCTCCTGTTTCATGGCCACAACAGAAGAGCACGCACCGGATAAGGTGTTGTCGTACTTAGTGAACAACGGACACTTTTGGACTGCATGGATCAAACAAGGGATACTGTTTGGAATGCATCCAGTGTAGGACCACTTTGGTCGTCGAGACAAATGAGTTCAGCCTTTATCAGGATGACAGTGTGTCCTTTCAAAATATCCACCAGCAAATCGATCTGCCATGCACACACGAGGCATGTTCCATCTACTCAGTCTCCTGGTGTGCCACAAAACAACAGCCGAGTTGGCCACACGCGGTGTCCGCGCGGTGACTGGGGTTTCCGTTCAGCGGCGCCTGTAGCCTGCCGCCCTAAAATTATGGTAATGCTTATATTCAGTGGACGTTAAGAATTTGCCGGCGATGGTTTGCCTGATCTAGAGGACAGCCGTAAAGAATTAGTGGGCCGGGCTCTAAGAGCTGTTTGTCCGTCATCAGTATGCAGCGCGGCGCTGCAGCGCGGGCGTCCATAAGCGGCAGCGGTAAATGACGTGGCCAGCCTGTCGACGACAAGGCCGCCCAATCACTCGGCGTCTGTCAGGCGTTGGTTAAGTGGCGGGCTAGCGTCGCAGATACCGGCCCGGTACTCAGCTTACGCCTGGCCAGCCACCGCTGTTTTCGCTTGGAAGGCCAGCCAATCGGATAATGACTCCGCTCTGCTCGGCACAATGAAACTGCAGCGTCGACGAAATTGGAATATCCGCGGACCCGCGCGGAATACTGATGATTATGACCACGGTGATGGGTTGTTGCACTTCGTTTGTTGCACGTGGTTTGTTTTTTGTTGTTTCTGAATGTCGATTTGCACGAGAACTTATTTAGTCCAGACAAAGTGCTAAATTGCAATTTTCTGTACGGCCCCATACATTGATTATTGTTTTGTCGCTTATTTTGAGGTTATGCAAAGTATAACTCGTGCTCGGGCAATGTTATCGTCCCTTTCTGTCCCGTGCGACGCTCTGAAGGAGCAATAGCAATTCCTTTTCGTAAACAACAACTTTAAATTATAAGTAAAGCACCGATATTGCAAATATCAACAGGTGTATGTTTCAATGGCATGGTGTTTTTTTTCATTTGAAGCTGACAGTTGTGTGAAGAGAGTGTTTACCTGCTAGGTGGGCTCTTGTGTGTACAACAGGCAGAACCGAGCTCAGAGGCTAAGCAATGCTGCACTCGATACATGCCAGACCCAAAATACGCAGATATTTTTCTTTTTAAAAAGATCCACCATCCACCCTCTGGGGAGTGAGGGCCGTTGCCTTAGTATACTTCCTTTCGGCTTTGCATAGCAGTACATAGCAGTAACTGATTACCATAGCAGTAACTGCTTTTTACCCCTCGGCCTGTTGGGCCCGAAGATGTAGGTATTGTCGTCCCCTTCGTGCGCCGCCGCCGCTCGCACTCTTTTGGCTACTACACCAACATGGTGCAACAGATTAAATTCATAATTCATACAAACATTCAACCCCTCTCAGCACTTTTTTTTACCCAAGGTCAAGGTCAAAGGTCAAGGTGCAATATCTTAAAAAATTCATGTTAACGCGATAACTTGAAAAATAATAATTGGATCTCTCCAATTTTTTACGTGAAGTTACCCATGAGTATGGAGATCACCTGATTAGATTTTTAGCTTTCCACCGATAATCAAAATGGCCGCCACCTGGCGAATAATTTTTGAAACCTGGTATATACAGGTTTTCGGGGTCTGCGAGTCTATTGGCATTGTCCGTTTTCGTGTGCGACTGAAAACGAGGCTATGGCGGCCATCTTGATTTTTAAATTTAATAATTCCTTGTTAACGCGATAACTTGAAAAAAAATAATTGCATTTCTCAAATTTTTAGCTTCCGCTGTCACCGTAGGAATACGGAATCGGAATACGGCGTTCGCTCAACGGTTTGTGCTCGATCACTGAAGTTAAGCAACGTCGCGCCCGGTTCATAATTGGATGGGTGACCGCCTGGGACTGCCAGGTGCTGTATATGGGGCTCAGACAACCACGTAAATCTGATGGCTCGTCTGACTGACTTTGAGTTGGACGTAAAAGAACCTCAATGGACGTAGGCACAGTTTCCATCCGGCGAGACCCCAAAAAATCCACAACATGGAGTACTCGGCACATATATAAGGCCATGAATGATATCATGAATGATAACAGGCCTTGCTAAGTTACTCCCGTCGCGCGATAGCACAATAGTGCGTATAGTATATGCCCTTATGTATTTTCGTGCGAAATGCTTGTTAAAAGTGATTGTTTTGTTTATTCGCATTTGGAACATAGTAATGATGAGAAAAAAAAGGGATTGCATTTTTTTGTAACTCTTAAATCTATGAAAATTGACTGAATCCAAAATGGCCGCCATGTTGCCAAGATATTATCTATTTCACCATAACTTTTGAAATAATGAACACACAAACATGTATAATATATCGATTTGTATAGTTTTCAGGGCGAGAAAACTGATAACACTATTATATTTTGGAAATAAACAATTTAAACTCTATGTTTCTCGATGTTAACCGACAAAATATAAAAACATAGCATAAGATATCTGCTACGTGTCCTAGAGGTTGTGTGCTAGGCCTTGAACGGAATTTAGGATACTGTGTGGAGGGCAGTGCCATCTGATACATCTTTCCATGCTCAGGAGGTTATCCCCCTATAGGAGACTTGGTGAAAATTTGGGTTCAGTGTGCAGACAGGGTAGTCAAACCCTTATTCTTGAATATACTTTTGAGGCCAAAAATATGTCTTTTAATATACAAATTTTGCCGAAAATAACTAGGCCCTACACAGTTTCGGGCAAAAACATAAAATTTAATAGGTGTATACATATTTTGACAATAACACACCCTTTCTGAATAGACACAATGCTTGGGATAGCCTAAAAGTTTTAACAAACTTTCTGTCACTGTCTAAAAACATGAAAACCCTGCTTTTTGCACAGCACACTCATCTAGGCTTAATGTTCGAGACACAGAGCATCCATTGAGTAAACACATGATACAGCTGTATTATTTTATTGACCCTTGAATATGCAATACATGTGATTTTCATATCATTACAGCTCTAATACACCATGTACACGGGAAGTTATCCTGGTCCCGTTTAGTCATAATTTATATGTGCACACAAGTGTCCGAATACCCCAGTCATTCGTTCACTTTTTCACCCATTTACTTTACCCCCCCCCCCTATGATATGTATAATGAACACATTTCTGAAATATTATTTATTTAATTATCATATATTTAATATTACATAAACATTATCTTCAATGCAAGGAATACTTAAGGCAGTTACCAAAATTACATTCTGGCATAACGATAGTGTAGAAGTTTAAACAATCTGTGATTCAAACGTCAATATCACATTTTTGAACCTCCAATCGAGTCGTAACCTGTCAAAAAATAAAACAATGTAAGCTCAGAATATTTTTCAGAGCTTACTCGCGATGCTCGTAGAATCTCGTTAATGGCTTGTGAGTTTTGATATGAGCGAGTAGATTGCCTGCCGCAGTTCTCTGCTGGATGCACAAACACGCCAGTACATTAATTCATCTCCCAACCTTTACAATGAACATTTCCAAATCCGTTTTTTGGGGCAGCTTCTATATTCTCCTCCGTGGCTCCGGCAAATCGCTTCTCTGTCAGATATCGGCCACTTGATACGCAGACAAAGCCCGTCTGCCCGGCATTCTGGCATTCTAATACTGGAGCTGCTTTATTGTCATGGTATCACCCGGACGGCTATCTCACTGTTGCATAGCGCTGGTTCAACAGCTTCGACGGTGGCCCGCAATTGAACCAGCGCTGCGCCATCGTGTTTTAATATTCCACGTGATTCTGTGCAGTCTGTCTGGCAGTGGATCGTTCTGTGGAACACGCTCAGGATATAGTCCAGGAACATCAGCCTGATGATACACAATTCGTAACAAACTGGTTTTTTTCAGGATCCACTCAGAAAGTAGTCTTTAAAAACGGGAAAGTACTAAAATTCAAGATGGCCAACAAAAAGCATTTTTGCATGAGCAAAACTTGTTAAATACATGCATATTTTATGTGCATTGTCTCATTGGTGTCTCCACAGAAAGAATTTTCTAGTTTTGATTGCGGAATGTAATCGGACCATCCAATTAGTGCATGAGCCAGACCCTGAAAATTTGGCCGTTACTACCACTTGGGGGGGGGGGGGCGAATTCCCACTATTTTTTCCTGAAAGCTATATATCTTGGGATTTCATTTCTGCATGATAGCAGTTTAGATTCGGTAGCTTTACGATTTTACAGTCATAATAGTGGACCCTATATATATACATATATATATACATATATATATATATATATAAATATGCATTTTGGCGCAATTTTTGAAAGTGTTTTTCAGTAAATATAAATATACAGTGAGAGCAAAATTAGCTTCATTTAGTTCTGTGCACGCAAGAAAGTAAAAACAACTGCTATGTCAATAGCCTGAAATACACTCATTGTAATATTTACGGTGGTGGTTACCTCACACGACCCTTCGCGAGGTCATCAGAGGTCATCAAAGGTCACGAAAGGTCATCACCAGGTACATTTAAAGATTATTTTTTTTTTTTCAAAATTATGTCTGGCACAACATATATTCTGTACATGCTCTAATAAAAAATCATAGCACACTTAGCTGTGAGAAAATGGCATGACAGTGACAAAAATTATACATAGAACTGTGGAATAACAACATTATGACGATCTTTTTCTTAGTTAAAAATGCATGTTATTAATTAACAATATTACACACAGCTAGCGTATTTTTTTTGCCATCTGTGGCATGGAGTACCTTGTCGTGTAATTTTTTGTGTATATTTAGGTTTTTACCATTCATGGATTAGAAATTCTATGAGGCTAGCTTTATTATCTGCTTGCTTGATAAATAATCTCCACTGTCTAACCAGCTGAGTAGATGTAATATTGTGCAGCTGCAGACCTACTTCTTCTCCTCTCCTATTTGGAGGAGAAGAAGTTCTTCCCCTCTTCTTCTCCTCTTTGTGTCCTTTCAACGTTTTTTTATATGGTCTGGTAAGTGTAAAAAACAACGTCTATTCTGTTACTGTGCATACCTTCTTCACACACCACGATCTGTGCAATTCAGCAGCCAAATCTCCAAAGGTAGTTACTTCGTATTTTAGTTTATGTACTAAACTCATCCCGTCAACTATAGTTGCTGAATTAGTTGGGAACGAGTTTGCTGGAGGTGCTAGTTTATGCACATGCTTGGCCAAAACAGATTTAGCTGTTGTCCTTGGTGTTCCATCAGCATTTGCCAGTGACCATGGTAAAGGTCCAAGTGGATGTGCAAAACCTTCTCTCATACCAAGGCTTCTACTTTGTGCTATTACAATTATTTTTCAAAGCAAAGACCTATCCGTCTTCAACATGACAGATTTACCAGTGTTCAATTTGTTCAGTATCGCGTAGCGAAAAGCTACACAATTTTCGCCAAGGCCCAATGCTAATTAAACTTGATATTGATTAGCGAAGTATTTCATCTCCAGTGATAGAGAAAACCTAAGGAACGTGGAAGCTTCTTGCAAATAGCTACACAACATTTTCAAAACAAATTGAACCCTGTTTATCATTGGATATAGCTTTCTTCTTTTTGACTAGATTAGAGAAAGTTTTAAGTTTGTTTTTCGAAAGCAGGTCATGGAATTTCAGTCGAGGTGGATTGCTTTGCAGTCTGTCAAAGTTGAATTGTTCATATGTTTTTTTTACCTATGTTGTGAGCGTTGAGTAAATCTTCCATGATATCTGCGGGCGCTGTTGTTGTTGTTGTTGTAGAGATGCATACCAATTCATTTTCTTCAAACGGATTAATCCAATTATCAAATAACTCCAAAATAGTTGATACATTCTTCTCGTCTTTCTCAATTCTTGTTTTTTGTAGGTCGGAATGGTTTAAAGGTGATCTACGTGTATTTGTAATGTCCCTCACGTTTGCAAGAAAGCCACAGCGATATTCCGCTGTGAGATAACATCTACTCACGGCTCCAGATTTTGTACTAAATTTTGTTGTCCCTCCTGCTGTTTGGGTATCTTTATTTATAGTCATTTCAATCCTTAGATCGACTGGAATTCGTCCAATAGTTTTTGATCCGCCAATTGTACTGAAAATCTACCGTTACAAAATATATTGTATACCTCTGGTTGTTTTTGTTTAAGGCTGTACATTTTGTAAGGTATGGAGGCAGGTATCTTGCATAAGCAAAACACGATGGAATCATTTTACTTATAGCTGAGAGGTGCAGATGCCAATTTCCTTCTCTTCTCTAGATGCTCTTATCAAGACCCAATAATATGTCACCTATGTCAACGTAAGACATCCAAGTGATGATAGATTTCCATTATCATGGCGAAAGAAGTGTAAATATTCATTGCAGCTCACCATCACTTGTTCAAATGCTACACAGTTCAATTGAGTTATTTATAAGTGAAACAAAAAACATAGGGGCCTACATGGATTGGTCTACAGCTTCAATAGGGCAAATGAAAAAGAATTGTATTGACAATATCATACTAATTTCAAAGTGTCTGAACTAGCCTAAATCATTATAGTGACATGAACAGACATTTCTCATTTTGAAATACCGAAGTTTTACCATTTTACTTTGATGTTGAGCCATGAGAAAGTTAAATTGTGATCTGTTTGGTGGCCCTTATTTATTCCCGACGGTTATTTTTAATGACAAAAATTCTGGTCTGAGGTGGTCGGGGTGGGTATGTTTCGTAGCAGGAGATCTATGAATACATAGAATAAAATTGATTTAAAGTCAACTCCAATGTAAATGTTTTTAGTTTCAACACAATTTTAAAATAACATGTAGAAAACATTCAGTCAGCATAACAAATGTCTTATAATTAGTCTGAATTTGTTTTAGGTAATATGTTTTCAAGTTTGTAAATGCCAATTTAAATTGGTTTGTGCAAAGCGATAGGTCAGTAAATATTATATAATATTAATAGAATGTATTCCCATTACCTGTCTCCACAAGGAACATCATAGGTAGGCCTATGTTATGTGAAACAAACTCAATAGCCTTGAGCTCTAATGTTTTCACCGAGCTAGCTAATACAATGAAGTATGGGGGAGGTGATCTTATATAACATTCTTTTCACTGAGTAGCAATTCAAAAGGGTTTTCGGTGACGTCACTGCGTTTCGCAGAATATCTGAGACTCATGCTATAAAGAACTGGTGTCTGTGACTAGCATGTGGTCAACCTTCAGTGTGATTACAGCTACACTACACTAACCATTTCAACACACATGTCTTATGTATATCTCTGTAAAAACAATTTTGATAAAAACTAATTTGAAAGAAATACGTTTTTTAAAAACTGTGGACAACCCTAAAAGTCTACTTACTAATAGGTTCATTAGGGGTGACAACAGCCATGGCTGGCTAATAGGTTCATTAGGGGTGACAACAGCCACGGCTGGCTAATAGGTTCATTAGGGGTGACAACAGCCACGGCTGGCTAATAGGTTCATTAGGGGTGACAACAGCCATGGCTGGCTATTAGGTTCATTAGGGGTGACAACAGCCACGGCTGGCTAATAGGTTCATTAGGGGTGACAACAGACATTGAAGGCTAATAGGTTGATTATGGGTGACAACAGACATTGATGGCTAATAAGTTTATTATGGGTGACAACAGACATTGATGGCTAATAGGTTCATTAGGGGTGACAACAGACATTGATGGCTAATAGGTTGATTAGGGGTGACAACAGACATTGATGGCTATTAAGTTTATTATGGGTGACAACAGACATTGATGGCTAATAGGTTCATTAGGGGTAACAACAGACATTGATGGCTGATAGGTTCATTAGGGGTTACAACAGACATTGATGGCTAATAGGTTCATTAGGGGTGACAACAGACATTGATGGCTAATAGGTTCATTAGGGGTGACAACAGACATTGATGGCTAATAGGTTCATTGGGGGTGACAACAGACATTGATGGCTAATAGGTTCATTAGGGGTGACAACATACATTGATGGCTAATAGGTTTATGAGGGGTGACAACAGACATTGATGGCTAATAGGTTCATTAGGGGTGACAAGACACATGCCCGGCTGAGAAGTTCATGAGGTGTGACAACATTAATGGCCGGCAAAAAGGTTCATTAGGGGCAACAACAGCCATGGCTGGCTAATAGGTTCATTAGGTGTGGCAACAGACATGGTTTGCTAATAGGTTCATTAGGTGTGGCAACAGAGATGGTTTGCTAATAGGTTCATTAGGGGTGACAACAGCCATGGCTGGCTAATAGGTTCATTAGGTGTGGCAACAGACATGGTTTGCTAATAGGTTCATTAGGGGCGACAACAGACATGGCTGGCTAATAGGTTCATCAGTGGTCACGTGGCAACTGAATGTCTTGGACGTGTGATGTCTTCCAGGAGGCGGGGTGGTCCCTTTAGGAGGTGGGGTGGTCCCGAGGGATTCACACGGGAGATACCTGTGCTCTCCCCCTTCGTCCGTATCCACGAATGGCATCCCTGGACAAAGACAACAACATGACCGGCCCACTTGTAAAATATGCAGTTACGTCTGTTTATCTTTGCAGTGCAGATGAACCATGCAAAGTCAAACAGGAGTAACTGCTGCATGGAGAGTAAACAGTTACATGTACTGCAGTGTCACCATGTAAAGGTAAACAACAGGAATTGCTTACTTTTTAAAGGGACTGGCCCAGGCTAAAATAATCAAGAAATCGGTGATTTTATTTTGGCTTCTTAATACGATCATATGATGTAAACATGTCCATAGACTAGAACTGCGGACATGTTTACATCATATGTCCATAGACATGTCCATAGACTAGAACTGGGTACTGGGATGATTGCTAGTGGTAGTACTTTTTGCCCCCATCTGGGGAGGGTCATTAGGGATCTGTTTCGTCTGTTGGATGCTGTGTACGGCATTGTACGGAAGCACTAGTCTACAGCAATCATCCAAGGGCAGCTGCTGCCTCTTCGTATCTGGCTATAATCTTCGGGCGGATTGCCAGTGGCGTACCCTGGTTCCTCCCCTCAAGAGCGGAGCCAATGCAGCACCCGCATCAGTGCTGGCGCTGATGTAGGCTGTGGTAGCCCTAAATAACCGGCAATAGCGTGTTTGACATTAGGTCTCTCACGTGGGATGAATGGAGTTACCCAGAGGGAGTGATCCTTCCTATTGTTACTCTGGGGACTATCCGACCCGAGGATAGCGGAGCTGTGGGAAATGCCAAAGAGTTTCATCATTTAATTGTACAGCGAAACTCAAGTCTCCGGCCGTCTGGGCATGTCTGGGGGTATATCCCCTAGACATGCCCAGAACCCCTTATCGGGCGAGCAAAGGAAAACGCTCTCAATAACCCACCATGCCCTATCACCCCCACCCTCACATCATCATCTGTACATCATTCATCTCATCAATTGACTACAACGTTTTTATCGTATTATAATGTCACTGAAAAGACCTTTTGTGCCGAAAAGTGACGTAAAGCAATGATTTACTACTCCTACTAGAACTGCAAAAGTTTTTTTAATTTTTTTGCTGCGCATTCACCAGTTAGACTAGATATAGAGACGAAATTCGCGTATTTCTAATTTTTGACATGGTTGTCAATAATTAGAAATCAGGAATTTCCTCTCTATATCCAGCCTAACTGGTGAATGCGCAGCAGAAAATTTAAAAAACTTTTGCAGTTCTAGTCTATGGACATGTTTACATTATATGGTCAGATTAAGAAGCCAAAATAAAATCAGCGATTTTTTGATGATTTTAGCCTGGGCCAGTCTCTTTAAGTAATAAGTTAAATGCTGTTGGTCGTGGCAGTGCAGATGTAGCATACAAAGGCAAACATCACTGACAACTTACTTTTAAGTAATCAGTTACTGCTGTTTGTCTTTGCATTCCAGATATACCATGCAAAGGCAATCAGGAGTTACTGCTTTATTTTTTAGTAATATACACGTTGCTGCTGTTTGCCTTTGTAGTCTACGCCCACGTTCAGATCCTGGTCAGAGTGTGGATTAGGAGCGGCCTGACAACTCTATTACACCGGTAAATTGCTCTTTTGTCCTCTGGCAGACATGTGCCTGACGTTTTCTTAAAAAAAACCCGTCCCTGAAGTGCCCACTTCCAATCACCGGTGCCATCCTAAAAAGGGCAACCGCGACTGCATTCACGTTGCACCCTCTCTCAGTCAGACATACAAATACGGCTTAAATAAGCAAACGTATTCCAAAGTTAAAAGCAAGAATGATCTTATATTTAATCAATATTAATAATCATGAGCTAAATGTATTAACAAATGTGCTATATTATAATATATTATTTAGGCATCCCCAATGATATCGGGATGCTTATAGTGTTCAGCATTATTCCGCCGCCGCAAGCTTATCAGAAATCTAGCTCTTACCTCTTACTAGAAAGTTAACCAATGAATTTTGTTCATTTTTTTTACAGACATGACCTATGTGCTTGGCCAATTCTTCCCATATATTTTTTGGCACAAAGCCATAAGCGGCCATTTCCTAAGATGGCAGCCTAAAAAGCTTCTGGGACGATATGGGCGTGATATCGTATGAGCCATTGCTTAGATCGCATTCAAATTTTATGCAGTGGTTCTCTAGGCATTTCTAATGATCTGACTAACTTTTAGGAAGAATCCATTAAAAACTAGATGGCCGACGAAAGAGATTTTGAAAAAATAGTCACCTGAAAAGCTTGTGGGCGGGATATCTTATGAACTGTTGGATGGATCGCATTCATATTTGATGCAGTTGTTCTCCAGGCATTTCTAATGATCTCCCTAAATTTGCGTCATGTATCGGGGGTGCTAAACAGGCACATCTAGTTTAGCTTATAATCATACTATATTAAGTTTAGTTTGATAATGAAGACAGATTCTTGAGATACTTGTTTTTGTCGTAATGTGCCCGAAAACTATTTTTAACATGTCCGTCCATCTGTTCGCCTGTCTGTTTATCTGACGGTTCTTTAAGCTTGCAAAGGCGATTTATATTCCTTTAAGATGAAATTTGGTCAGAAAGTAACCCATATTTAATTCAGAAAGGTAGTTGAACATACAGTTTTGTTTTCTAGTGTTTTGAAATGTGCGCTCAACCTGCCAACAAACTTAGCGAGCTCGATATTGTGATTTATCAGATTTAAAATTGCAACTGATTGGATATTTTAATTGTTTTTTTTTTCAAACCCGGTGGCCTGTCAAGTTCTGTTTCACCTTTTTCTGACTGTAAGTTCACTTTGCCTATAGCCGATAAGTTTATGTTTATCTTTATTAATGACTTGTTTCATGTGGTTTGACACATATGTGGTCTATTTTCTCTGAAATTGTATCAACAGTGATAAGTTTAATCGCACCCTCAATACGAGTGGGCATTTAACCGGTGCGTCGTTTTCACCTAAGCAAATAAAATAGTGTGTGAAGCAGCTGAATATTATAAAATAATCGAAGGTGTTTAATAAGAATCGTTCAGCTGAGAGATCATGGGATAATAACTGCAATCTTTGTTGTTGTAGTATTCATTTCTGCACGGTGGTCGTTTGTAATGATAGCCATCGAGGGTAACTTGTGTTATAGACTTGATAAAGCCAGTATCCTGTGTATGTGGAGCAAATACCAGCTGCGACGATAATCGAACGTTGGTTCACTGTTTAGCTAACGTCGAAGACGACTGGATAAACATTGCTACAACATTGGAATACGACGCTGTTATCTGTATCCTCGGCGCTGGCACCATCCTGCCAACAGCCCCCCCCCCCCCACCCCCTGTTAAATAGCTCGGTAATTTGGTTCAATTTCTACACATTATGCCATCATCAACAGGAAATGGCCTATCATTCAAATTCCCAGGGCATTTGGTGTCTCAGCCTGGTGGCACGAATTCTGCTGGTATTTATACATTCCGCGTGTACTGTACAGCTGTCAGCATGTCCCACTGCTAATTTTATTATCCATTTGTAACGCTGTTTATATGTTTCAATCCGAGTTCGCTTTTAAACCTTGAATTGTTTTGTGTTCGTCTTTTATTTACATATGAGGAGCTGAGACAATTTGACTGTTCAATGGATGCCAATAATGTTAGGCATGGGCCACAGACCTACCCTGATGACATCGCAAAGCTCTGATACAGAGACTTCCATTTTTAAATAGGATAGTTTCAAATTGATCACTAGATTTCGCCAAATGGAAAAGGCCTAGTTTTAATACACACTCGTAAAATTCGTCTCTGTTTCACACCCGAGTTTTTTTGTAGTTAGAGTGTCGTTTTTATCTATCCTCAGATATGAAGTCTCTTATATACTTGCACGTAAGTAAACTAGTTTTTTATTTACATCCGGGTAATAATATATACTTGTAATGCTCTAGTCCATTGTAATAATCATTCTCCATATTGAGTTATTTGTACCCATCGTTTGGAATATATAATAATATATTTGCGATTTTTTCCACTTAAACAGACACAAACCCTCCAAGAAATGTTAAGGTCCACTTAAAAACAAATGTTGTTGTCCACTTAAAATATATTCCACTTTCACCTCTATTGGGGGTACTGGGATGATTGCTAGTTGTAGTGCCCCCATCCGGGGAGGGTCATTAGGGGTCTGTTCCGTCAGTTGCATGCTGTATGGCATGGTACGGAAGCACTAGTCTACAGCTATCATTCAGGGGAAGCTGCAGCCTCCTCGTATCTGGCCATAACCTTTGGGCGGATTACCAGTGGCGTACCCTGGCTTCTCCGTTCAACTGCGATGTTAATGCAGCTCTCGCATCAGTGCTAGCGCTGGTGTAGGCTGTGGTAGCCTTAAATAACCGGCAATAGCGTGTTCGACATGCCACAGAATTTCAGCAATAAATTGCACAGCGAAACCCCAAGTCTTCGACTCCGGCCGTCTGGGCATGCCTGGGGGTAGATCCCCTAGACATGCCCAGAATCCCTTATTGGGCGAGCGGAGGGAAATGCTCTCAACAACCCACCATGCCCTATCACCCCCACCCTCACATCATCATCTGTACATCATTCATCTCATCAATTGACTACAATGTTTTTATTGTCAATGATTTACTACTACTACTGCCCTATCACCCCCACCATCAATTGACTACAACGTTTTTATCCTCAGGAGGTTCTCCTGGCCCAGTTTAGCCTATCTGTGCACAAAGGTGGCCTAAAGCCCGATTCATTTCATTTTTACAACGTTTTTATCGTATTACAATGTCACCTGAAACACCATTTGTGCCGAAAAATGACGTAAAGCAATGATTTACTACTACTACCAGTTCTACAGTAACCCTTTTCCAACGAAGTTGGGGCGGGGGTATTGGCGTCATCTCGGATGTCGGCCGTTCGTTCGGCCCGCCGTCCGTCTGTCTGCATATCGTTTCCGGATCAGATCTTGGAAACCCATGGATGGATTTCTTTCATTTTGCACACATACATTTCTTAGGGGTGTAGATGTGCCTTTTGGGGTTTATGAAATCTGACCTACTACGAGCATCGGCCATAATTTTCTTTGATATTCCCGATATCCGGCCAGATTTCTTAAATTATGAATAGTTTTTACCCCTCAGCCATTAAGGCTGTGGGGTATAGTGAGGCTGAAGGGCGGGTGGGCAGTGGATCGGGAGGGCGGTGCAGATGCTTGTAAGCGCGATAACTTCATAGCGCCTTGACTTAGGACCTTTATTTGTTTTACCTCATCTGCATGACACCAGTCTGAAGGTCCAGCTCGACATTCTGTGACCTTGACCTAATTTAGGGGTCTTGTAAGCACGATAACTTCATAACGCCTTGACTTAGAGACTTAATTGTTTTGCCTCATGTGCATGACGCCAATCTGAAGGTTGAGTTTAACATTTAGTGACATTGACCTAATTTCGGGGTCACCAGGTCATGGAAACCAAAATGGCTTGTAAGCGTGATAACTTCATAACGCCTTGACTTAGGACCACATGTGCATAAATTCATAATTTTTGATGTTGATTGACAGAGCCAACGCCTGCGGGGTCCTGCCATCAATTGATGGCCATTTTTTTAATTCACCTATAATTTAATGATTACATAATATTTCCTGTAGATTTCAGAATAGATATGCTTCTAATCCAGGATGGAAATATTAAATAACAACATTTCCGGGGCAAACGCTTTGATTTGAAGGTCTTGAATTGTTATATTTAATTGAATGACAATAGTGAATAGTCTTTGATATCAAGCGGCAGATTGTGTTGGTCGGTCAGCTTGTCGCGGTCCATCAGTCATTGTTGGTGGTATAGTGTTGGGAGGGTCAGAATGTGGTCCATATATCATGTATATATAAAGGGTTCTTTCTCTGTGAGCCACAGCTGGAAACAAAGGCGCTTCTCAACCGGAAGGCTGCTAAGTGCGCTGACATTTGAAGCGATATTTCTACAGGGATGCGACTGATCAATTAGGATTGTCTTTCAGACCAGGGATATAGAATTACATCTATGTTCTTGTTCAGACAAATTAATGTCAACACAGTTGCAAACAGCCAGAAGATGCGGTTAGGGTTGTTGTTATAACAACGATACAGCTTTTGTATCTTAACCGTTTGTATAAAATATTTATCACGATTATATTTGATTGAGCTATTATAACTATATCACACAGTATGCTTATAGTGTTTAGCTTATTTCTGTGGATGTGTATTGATTCAGCTCCCACTGAGAGTTATTTTATATTTGTTTGTTTATTTTTGACATACTAGACCTAATATGACTGTATTTCGCCGGCATCGACTAAAATAAGTGTGTTTCTTTCATAATGGCCGCCCACAAAGCCTGGCAAACGTTATTTGTATGGCGTGGTACTGGGATGATTGCTAGTAGTAGTACTTTTCGCGCGCATCTGGGGAGGGTCATTTGGGCTCTGCTCCGTCTGTTGCATGCTGTATGTTAGGTACAGAAGCACTAGTCTACAGCAATCATCCAAGGGAAGCTGCAGCCTCCTTGTATCTGGCCTTAATATTCGGACGGATTGCCAGTGGCGTACCCTGGTTCCACCATTCAAAAGCTGTGCCAATGCAGCTCTCGCATCATTACAGGCGCTGGAGTAGGCCGTGGTAGCCTTAAATAACCGACAGTTACCCTTCCTATTGTTACTCTGGGGACTATTACGACCCGAGGAAAACGGAGGCTGAGCTGTGCGAAATGTCCCCTGAACCCCTTTTTGGGCGAGTGAATGAAAACGCTCTAAATAACCCACCATGCCCTATCACCCCCACCCTCACATCATCATATATACATCCTTCATCTCATCAATTGACTACAACGTTTTTATCGTATTACAATGTCACTTAAAACACCTTTTGTGCGAAAAGCAATGATTTACTACTACTACTACTCCTCAATTTACTACAATGTTTTATCGTAATACAATGTCACTTAAATGACCATTTGTGCCGAAAAATGAAGTAAAGCAATGATTTACTACTACTACTTGTTGTATGGCCTTAAAATTTTGACATTACTGTGTTCTGGATATTTCTCACGATCTGATTAGTAGTAGTAGTGGTAGTAAATTGTTGCTTTACGTCACTTTTTTTAGTACATCCGGCATTTAGGTCTAATAAGATGAGCTTAAGCCATCGTGTTGTGTCTGTCGTCTATTTTCTGTCCACAATGCACAAGAAATGCTTTTCTCCCTCTGTTCTTATCCGATTTCAATTTTGTTTGAAAGCGCTCGTGCCTGTGCATAAAACGTCCTCCCGGGTTTGAGAAATTTTAAATAATAATTAACTTATGACCTGATTCAGGCCTAATTAGGACACTTTGGCCACAATTCACAAGAAATGCTTCTCCTCCCGCAATTCTTATCCGATTTCAATTTTGTTTGGTTTGTTTGAAAGAGCTCGTGCCTGTGCATATCCTCACGGATTTGACAAATTTTAATAAATAATTAACTTAAGACTTAATTAAGACCTAATTAGGACACATTGGCCACAATTCACAATAAATTCTTGTCCTCCGTCAATTCTTATCCGATTTCGATTTTGTTTGCCTTGTTTAAAAGAGCTTGTGCCTGTGCATAAAACGTCTCCACGTATTTCAGAAATTGTAATAAATGATTAACTTATGACCTAATTAAGACCTAATTAGGAGACTTTGGCCACAATTCACAAGAAATGCGTCTCCTCCCTCACTTCTTATCTGATTTCAATTTTGTTTGCTTTGTTTGAAAGAGCTAGTGTTTGTTCATAAACAATCCTCACGAATTTCAGAAATTTTAATTATTTATTATCTTATGACCTAATTAAGACACTCCGCTCCACAGCTGTACCAACAACCGGTAGTAGGATGTTTCACATTAGGTTTGAGTCTCTCACGTGGGGTGAACGAAGTCACCCTCAGCTATATTGTTATTCTGGGCACTATCTGACCCGAGGATAGCGGAGCCGTATTTTGAACAAAATACGTCTTGGCATGTCTGGGGGTAAATCCCCTAGACATGCCTAGAACTCCTTATCGGGTGAGTGAAGGATACACTCAACAACTCAGCATGCCCTATCACCCCACCCTCACATCATCATTTGTATATCATTCATCTCGCCAATGTACTGGAATCGTATTAGAATTTCTCTGGGGACTATCCGACCCGAGGATAGCGGAGCTGTGGGAAATGCCAAAGAGTTTCATCATTAAATTGTACAGCGAAACTCAAGTCTCCGGCCGTCTGGGCATATCTGGGGGTATATCCCCTAGACATGCCCAGAACCCCTTATCGGGCGAGCGAAGGAAAACGCTCTCAATAACCCACCATGCCCTATCACCCCCACCCTCACATCATCATCTGTACATCATTCATCTCATCAATTGACTACAACGTTTTTATCGTATTACAATGTCACTTAAAAGACCTTTTGTGCCGAAAAGTGACGTAAAGCAAAGATTTACTACTACTATCACCCCACCCTCACATCATCATTTGTATATCATTCATCTCGCCAATGTACTGGAATCGTATTAGAATTTCACTGTGACCATTAGTGCCGAAAAGTGATGTAAAACACATTTACCTTGATACACAAAATACAAATGATGTGTAGGTATACCGCATTGAAACACAAACGGTTTCTTATATTATTAACATTTGTCTTGAAAGTGTATTATATTTGCTTTGAATGACGACCATGGTAAAGGTCAGGCCCTGCTGGTTCTAGTTAATTGAAGGCCTACAAATGAATTAGTCTGTCCAGAGGCAGGACAGGAACAGTAATTAATAGTGATTATCTGATGGTTCAATCAAGGAGGTTAAAATACTTTTTAACCTTATTGGTTCAATGTAAGATCAACATCTACGCCTCTGGCTCAACATTCGGGAAAAGCCTTGTCCTCGTTAAGAACGATTCTGGACGTTACTTGTACGTGAGGCCGAATTGTTGTGCTTCAGCGTCTGGTCGTCTGCCTTTGCGGCAGGTCTAAGCGATATCAATGTCGCCATAAAAGCGGGTCAATCGATATGACTATGGCTGATCAAAGACAAAGTCTGATTGACTCTGACAGCAATTGTGAAGGCTTGCGTGAGATCAGATACACGCCTATCACGTGAAACTATTCGGACGAGACGAACTGTTCA
This sequence comes from Flabesymbios commensalis, assembly GCA_964017125.1. Taxonomy (NCBI): domain Eukaryota; kingdom Metazoa; phylum Annelida; class Polychaeta; order Terebellida; family Flabelligeridae; genus Flabesymbios; species Flabesymbios commensalis. Next base: position 72,815,005 of record OZ024902.1, read on the forward strand.
TTTTTACAGTTTCTCTCATGAAGGCGGACGCACCCGATGTAGTTTGTGCATATAGGGCCTACTAATATGCGATGGCCGGCCCAGATGGCTGTTTCGTATTGACTGGGGCTTGCAACTTGGATCTACCCGGTTCGATTCCCGCTCGGACCGGATATTTGTCATCGTGGTTGTGCTTATACAGTGCTCTATAAACTGTTCAAAAGCATGGAGTGTACAGTGCTGCCTATGGTACTGCGCACTATAAAGAGTCCTTGAAGTCATTCGAAGTAAGAGTAGGGCATCTTCCCGGTTCTGGGCTTCCTTCTGTTGCGATATTGCCATGATTGCGCAGAAAGCGACGTAAGGCAATATTCCATCAAAACGTATCCAAATTAAAAAAGATAGACATGGCATTATAGCATGTTCTACGTGATGCACGATTTGGTATGCACGTTAGTTTAAGGCCGATTTTATTGTTTAGTTTATGGAGGACATTTTCTTCAAAATAAATGCCCATTACTGTTGCTGCACTGTTTCATGCTTCGAAAACGTATAGCCGCAGGACGAAAAATTAGGTTGATTTCACGACAATTTTACGTGGGTTTTTTTAACCATGGGACAAAAATATCGCTATTGCTGAATAGGAAATTTAAACGGAGTGTAGTAGCGTTGCCCTTTACCGACTTTAGAATGCTGTCATTCCGTCCCAGGGAGGACGAGGTTGGGGGGGGGGGGGGTGGACACAACACACGTATTTATTTATTCGCAATACAGTTTAGTAATACTGTAATGTGGCTTTACTAACATAATGTAGCACATAGCCGTGTACCAGTTGACTTAGATTCCCCCTTAATGTTATGGATCTGTTATTTTTCTGATTCGTTAGCTTTCGTACACGGTCAATAAAACGTTGTTAACCATGTGGCATCATAATGAAAACAAAATTTAAAGCAAGCATCAACTATTCAAATAGACATTCAGGCAGCGCATCACGGATGAGACAGCATCGTTTGAAAATCGAACTGCTATTCACGGTATTTTACCATCATTCAATCAGGTTGAAAATTGTACAGTAAAACCTGTCAATACCGGAATGCCTTGGGGACAAACTTTTATTCCGGTTTGGACAGGTTCCGGTTTAGGGAGGGTTTATGCTTTCGGAGAGGAACAAACAAGGATAACTTGTACAATTGATAGGTGGATGTATGCAAATAAAATGATATAATAAAATACACATTTTTTTAAAGATGTTTTATTATATTAAAATAATAAGCATATAATCATCAATTCATGCATTATTTTTTCCAGCATGATTCATATATAAAACACATAATACAGCTAGTAGATTAGTGAATCTATTACCGGGTATACATATTGTGTCCGTGATAATTTATCATTTTTTTGTAATTGTGTGTCACATATTTCACACACGGAACGCATTTGTCATTTTATAAACATTGATTTTTTAGTGCCTAATTTAAAATAACATTACATTCTTGTAATCGTTCGTCACACATTTCAAACACGGAGCATATTTGTTAACACCTACATCACAGTCCGTTTAAATATCAAAGCGGTAGAAGTTGTGCTTTCGCTACGGAGTTAATCATATGGCAGCAGTTTATTTTTTAACTGTTTCATGACGACAACACGCGTTTGTTTGGTAACTTTTATATATTTTCTGTAATGTATGACGCTGGACTAAATGCTCCGATACTGTATAATTATGTCATTTAACACAATATTAATGCCTTGACTAAGAGTAAAAAATAATATAGGAATAATCGAGCGATGAAAGAATAAATCAAATGTTTTTATATTTTACCTACCGTTATTTATTTATTTATTGGGCCATTAAATATCACAACAGAATAAATTTATCCAAAAACACAGTCTAATGTATGTGAGAATTATTGTTTAATGCACTGATATGTTTATGAATTGATATGACCTTTTAATATTTTATAAGTCAAAGATTTTGTACAATATTTTACTAACCAATTATTTTATTAATCCATTATGTTGTTAAGATATCTTACTAATCTCAAAGTAAAAGCGCCATAATAGTTCCTCTAACGAGAAAAATGTCTTACCAACACTAACTTCGTACCTTCCCCATTGCATAACCAGATAACAAGCAGGATGAACATTTCGTCACCTGCCGCCACCCCTGTTTGACCCTTAGTGCACCGCATGCGATTTTAAAAAAATCGATTCCGGTTTGGACAGGTGAAATACAATACAATTTATGCATCTGTGGAAAATAAAGAGTCCGGTATTCGGAGTAGACAGGTTCCGGTTTGGAGAGGGTTAATTAGTATTGTTTAGAGTGTAATTAATTCGGGACCAAATAATTATTACGGTATAGACAGGATTCCGGTTTGTACAGGGTCCGGTATGTACAGGTTGCACTGTATATCTCATTTATTTCTACCATTTTGTGGTTCTTAAGTGATCAAAATATATTCACATGAAGCACTGTTTGTATTTTTTTTTTTTTTGGTATGCACATTCAATTTTAAACATGTTACATTAGTTTTCATTTTCTGAAAACCACAGTCAACCATATATACTGTTCTGTAAATGTAACCGGCATTATATTAGCTGTTCAGTTCTAAGAGATCAGTTATTACTGCTATTTGCCTTTATAATGGGCTCTATTAGTCCGAGCTAGGGCTTATATAAAAATGGCTTAACCTTGTTTTGTTACATATACAATGTTTTTTTGATGTTTCTTATAATATTTTTTTGTAATGAATTTAAATCCGATGAGTGCCAGCTTGAAAAGCTTGTGCATTTTTGTATATTCAAGGTCAAAGGTCAATTTCAAGGGCAAATATGATTTTTCAACAAATGAAGCTATGAACAAGTGTAATACCTCATTTTCATGTGATTTTGACTGGGCAATCCATTTCTGAAATCATTTTGATTATTCAAGGTCATCTTCAAGGTCAAGGAAGCGAAAATATCATTTTTAACAAGTAACGCTAGGAACATGTGTAATAGCTCTTTTCAAAAATGTAAAAAAAACATTAAATTTAGGAAAGAAAATAGGAAGAAATGTAATAAGTCTTTTTTGTGTGATGTTGACCCCTTTATCGTGTCATTTTGATCAAATAGACTATTTCTTGCACTATTCTGATGAATAAAGGTCATCTTCAAGCTCATCTTCAAGGTCAAAAGGTCAATTTTAAGGTCAAGTGGAGGAAAATATGATTTTTAACTAATAAAGCTGGGAACATGTGTAATACCTCTTTTTCGTGTGATTTTGACTGAAAAAAATCCATTTCTGCCATTATTTTGATCATTTGATGTCACCCTCAAGGTCAAAAGGCCAATTTCAAGGTCAAATGTGATTTTTAGCGTATATGCTAAACTTTGGGTAACGTACAATAACTAGCTTAGATGTGCTTTTGATTGGATAATCTAATTCTGTTGGGTTTAAATTGTCATGGTGAAAAGATCAGGCAACAAGAAGGCATTAAAGGGCAACGGAGAGCATTAGAGAGCGACAGAAAACTTTAAATGTTGATGAGGAGGCGGTAAAGGGTAATGAGAAGGTGTTGTAGGATAATGAGAAGGCACTAACGGGCAATGGGAGGGCATATTAAAGGGCAATGAGGAGGAGTCAAAGGGCGGCAGAGATACGTTAAGGTGAGACTAGGTGTATTATAAGGTGGCAGAGGGATATTAAGGGGCTATGGGCAGGCGTTAAAAGACTATCAGGAAGCATTAAATGAAAATGGGAATACTTGAAAGGGCGATGGAGCAGCATTGAAGGGCGATTGAGCAGCATTGAAGGGTGATAGAAACACGCTGCCGTCGCACTTTAACGATTTTTGTCGTCGTCTTTTATGCGTTTTCGTAGGGCTTTTAGTTTCTTGCAATTCAAGGCCTTTTCATTGCTCTTAAACGCCTCTTCTTCGCCCTGAAAGCACTTTTAGCTTAACACCTTTTCGTTGTAATTAAAGGCCTTTCCGTTGCCCTTTCACGACACTTCTTCGCCCTGAATACATCTCCATCACTCTTTAACACCTCTCCGTCGCCATGTAACCCATTCACTACCACAATAGATTGCTGCCGCACTCTTGCCGAAACCAGATTAAATGATAACGTCATAGTAATCTCATGTAATCAATCCCGAATCCCGAATATATCCGGGACTGGTTTCTACTGGCCTAACCCTTTCGAGCCTGAATTTATCGTTGTTATCTTCATACACTACAAGCCGCAAATTGCTGTCACAATTCTCTGCTTAAAGTGGATAAACATGACTTGAAGTGGGTGACAGATACAGAAAAATATATCGTTATTATTAAAAGAGTTCTATGAAATGTTCGTTCCAAAACACCTAGGTCTATGAAATAAAGTGATTCTTCAGACATGAAAAATAATGCTTTGATGCATCGTGAAGATCCAAAGGGTTAACACCTCTCCATGAATATTTAACGCCTCCCCATCGAATTTTAACGCCTTACCATCGTAATTTTACGCATATGCGGCGCCTCTCCATTGCCCTCCATGCCTTCCATCATCCTTATTGCCTCTCCATCGCCACTTAAAACCTTTCCGTCGCCCTTTAACGCCTCTCCATCGTCATTCATGCTTCTCTGTTTCCCTTGACGCCTTCTCCTCGACCTTAAATGCATATCATACATCACCCTTTAACTCCTCCCCATCCACCTTGATGCTTTGCCATCACCATTTAACGCTTCATGATCGCCTTTCAGCGCCTCCTTATTGCATGTACCGCCTTCCGATTGTCATTTAACGCCTCTCTATCGCCCTTTTATGCATCTTAATCGACCTTTAACTCTTTTACTTCGCCTTTTAACGCATTTCCATCGGCCTTTGACATTTCTCTGTCATCATTTAACGCTTAATCGTCACCCTTTAGCTACTCCCTGTCGTTTTCAACACCTTCTCCTGCCCTTAAGCACCTATCCATCTCCTTTTAACGCCTCACCATCGCCCGTAACGCTTCTTCGTCACCTTTTAACGCTGTTCCATAGTCCTTTAATGACCCCCCGCCACCTTCTAGCGAATCCCGTCGCACACGAACACCTTTTCTTCACCCCTTATTGCCTCCTAGTTGCCCTTCAACACCTCCGCATTGCCCTTTAACACCTCTTCATTGCCCTTTAACGCCTCCTCATTGCCATTCAACCCATTCCCGTCGCCTTTTAGGGCCACTGGGTCGCCTATCAACGTCACGTCGCCGCACTTTAAAGCCTCCTTTTGTCCTTTAACGCCTCCATGTTGCCTTTTGACGCCTCTTCATTGACATGTATAGCTTTCAGGTCGCTCTTTAACGCCTCTCCACCATCATTTAATGACTTCTCGTCGCCTGATCCATTTCCTTTGATAATGCTTAATCATTAAAACACTACTAGAATTAGATTATCCAGTCAAAATCAGACCAAAACAATGTATTATATGTGCTCCAATTTATAGCAGATATGTTAAAATCATATTTGACCTTAAAATTGACCTTTTGACCTGGAGGATCATCTAAAATCACCAAAATATTACCAGAAAAGAATTTTTCAGGCAAAATCACACGAAAAAAATGTATTACACTTGTTTCCAGCTTTATTTGTTAGAAATCATATTTTTGCTTACCTGACCTTGAAATTGACCCAATGACCTTGACACTACCTTTTATCATCAAAATAGGAACACAAATAGATTATTCAGTCAAAATGACATCAAAACAACGTACTACACTTCTTCTGCTATTTGTATTTGCTAAAAATCATATTTCACATTTTTGACCTTGGAATTGACTTTTATATGACCTTAAGTTGAAATTGACCTTGCACATGACCTTGAATCCCCAAAATAATACTTTAAATGGATTTTCCAGTCAAAATCTCATGAAAAAGAGGTATTACACATTTTCCTAGTTTTGTTTGTTAAAACTTATATTTTCTCTTACTTGCCCTTGAAATTGGCCTTTGACCTTGAAGATGACCTTGAATAATCAAAATAGTTTCAGAAATGGATTGCTCAGTCAAAATCACATAGAAATGAGGTATTACACTTGTTCCTAGCTTCATTTCTTGAAAAATCATGTTTGACCTTGAGATTGACCTTTGACCTTGAATCTACAAAAATTATCAAACCTTTCAGGCTGGCACTCATCGGATTTGAATTCAGCACAAAAAAATCTATAAGAAACATCAAAAAAACATTGTATATGTCGCAAAACAAGGTTAGGTCATCTCTAGCTTGGACTTTATACTCTGTTGTGCTAGCCATCTAGTTACCTTTATGCTCCCCGTTTATAATGGGAGTATCTACTCTGTTGACTAGTCGTCTAGTTACCTTTATGCTCCACATTTGTAATGGAATATATACTATGTTGTACTAGTCGTCTATTTACCCTTATGCTCCCCTTTATAATGGCCCCTCCGCTCAACAGCGGAGCCAATGCAGCACCCGCATCAGTGCATGCGCTGGTGGAGGCCGAGGTAGCATTAACTCATTAAATAACCGGCAATAGCCTGTGTTGGCTTAGGTCTATCACGGGGATAAATGGAATTACCCTTCCTATTATTACTCTGCGGACTATCCGACCTGAGGATAGCGGAGCTGAGCGAAATGCCACGGAGTTTCAGCATTAAATTGCACAGAGAAAACCAAGTCTTTGACCGTCTGGGCATGTCTGGGGGTAGATCCCTAGACATGCCCAGAACCCCTGATCGGGCGAGCGAAGGAAAACGCTCTCAATAACCCACCATGCCCTATCACCCCCACCCTCACATCATCATCTGTACATCATTCATCTCATCAATTGACTACAACGTTTTTATCGTATTATAATGTCCTTAAAAGACCTTTTGTGCCGAAAAGTGACATAAAGCAATGATTTACTACTACTACTAGTCGTCTGATTGGCCTTATGCTCCCCTTTATATGACATCCGTCATCGTTTGCTGCTCAAACGCTATTGCCATCATGCCAGGTTGATTCAGAAAATGTAGAGAATCGTTTTACTGCCACTCTAGTAGTTGCTACAAACAAACTAGGACAGTCGATTTACCAGGCGAATGCCAAATTTAATATTAGCATCTTCTCATCCGGCATCCCAGTTATCATTACAAGAGCAGCGCAGCGAACTATTCACTTTGGCCCGGCTTTGGCTGAATTCTGTGCCGGCGTCACGGAAGGCGGTCCATCATTAATACAAAGTCTGTCCGGTATGTGCCATGTCCTAGTTCACTTTACACTAAATTAATGGCACGAGGTGTGCCAAACTGGTCCATATTCGCCAAATCTAATGTGATCAACGCGTAAATCCAATATGGCGGTCGTGTTTTATTGGGCTGTAAAAGCCAATGTAAATTGAAAGAGCACACATTTCTTTTTTGTAGGCGGCAAATCCGTGTTTGATACGGCCACCCAGCGCGTCCTTATTTAGGGTTTATGTCACGACCATCCATATCCAATAGAACCCAGACCACCGTTAGCTCGCAAATTTAAATGTGTTCGTTCTCGCATGTCTTCGTGATCTCATATATTTGATGAAATCTTGAATTTTCACTTTAACTTTAAACTGCAGTACTGCAGTATTGAATAATAATAATAATAATAATAATAATAATTGTTAATAGCAGACGCAGTACAGTATGGGCTCAATGGAGCTACTAAGCGTGTTGTGTTTGTGGGTTACTAAAAGCTATCTAAGTACACGTTTTTTCACATCTACCCATTCACGTAGGATTATAACAGGCTTGCATTGCCACAGACTTTTGCCCACCAATACACCAATTTTTAGCTCCCGCCGTCACTGCCTCCTTGCGGGTTTTTACCTCTTCTTTTTCCTATAACTTTGTAAGAAAATAAGCTAGGATAACAAGTTTTGGTATGTGGGTTACTTCTATGTGGATAATTGACAGGTTAAACTATTTTTAATCTGGATTCAATACGCAAGGTCACAGAGGAGAAATGATGTTACGGCGTTGGGCCGTCCGTGAACAATTCATTTCCGGAGCATATCTCAGGATTGTCTTCAAATTTTACACACACCTCTAGGGGGTCTAGTTGTGCCTTTCGTAGTATACGAACTTTGACCTACTTTTGGTTTAGTACTATGACCTATTTAGACATTTTGTCACACACTTCGTTTCGAGAGCAGATCTCGATAACTACCTTGCCGATTACAGTCATATTGCATGATGTCTAAGGTCTCTAGTTATGCCTTTTCAGGTTTTTGGACCTTGACCTTGAAATTGACCCATCACTTTGACCTAATTTATAACATCGGTTAATCCGACTGAAATATTTTGCGGAATATCATAAAAGTCGCTCAAAATAGCTACACCAGGTTTTCAGGAGAGTGACGTCACTGCGTTTCACAGAATGAAGTATGGGGGAGGGGGGTGTTATATAACCTTGTTTTCACCGAGTGACGTCACTGCGTTTCACAGAATTGGAAAATATCAACTCGATCAAATTCAAAATGGCCGCCTATCGGCCATTATTCACTTTCACATAGCCGTTATTTGGTAAACCATGTTAGATGGCTAGACCGTTACTATAAAACAAAATGTGAGATTTCAGGGGAGGATGCATCTTGAGAAAAATCGACTGGATCAAATTCAAAAAGGCCGCCTGTCGGCCATTATTCACTTCCACATGACCCTTATTTGGTAAACCGTGCTAGATGGTTAGACCATTGATATAAAACGAATTGTGAGATTTCAGATGATGATCCATCTTGAAAAATTTCAACTCGATCGATGAATGGAGTCACCCAGAGGGAGTTATCCTTTCACTCTGGGGACTATCCGACCCAAGGCGTCGTTAATTGCCGTGCCATTACCTGTGATTACTGCCTGATAAGGCGTTTCCAAAGCAATCTGCTTATGTCACTACTGGTTGATAATGATTTATCTCCAATTGTTGCAGCGCTGTACAATTAATTATTTTAATGAAAGTAATCTAATTCACCTTCAAAATGAAACAAGAGTCAATACTAAAAATGACTAACTACTCTTATTTAGATTAATGAATAAATATAAATAAAAAATAAGAGTTGTAGTGTAGAAAATGTATTTATCAGCATATCAGACTATCACAGCTTGGTGTATGAGTATACACACTTAATTCACTCCCGCCTGGTGGAGTGATAGTTTTGCCGAGAAGTGCGACTCATGACAACTCAACCAGTGTCAAGACCTATTGTGGATGGATAGTGCAAGACAATTACCTTCGAGCGGCTGAATTATCAGCAAAAATGAGACGCCGAGCCGGCGTTGGTTTAGTAATTTTGGGCCGTCATCGCAGACAACGGGCCAACATTATATAATAATGTATCTCAACGTTGTCGTGTTTGCTGAATGTTTCCCTTATATATTCGCGTGATCCCACAGTTTAAATGTCACTTGACAGGATATTTTAACATGCTTGTCTTATAGGGTTTAAGAAATTTTAGTACCAGTATTTATTATATTTTTGACATTTGGACGTCTTCAGTTTATAAAACAATCATCATATTAAAGGGACTGGCCCACGCTAAAATCATCAAAAAATCGGTGATTTTATTTCGGGTTCTTAATATGACCATATGATGTAAACATGTACATAGACTAGAACTGCAAATTTTTATAATTTTTGTGCTGCGCATTCACCAGTTAGGCTAGATATAGAGACGAAATTCCTGATTTCTAATTATTGACAACCATGTCAAAAATAGGAAATGCGGGAATTTCGTCTCTATATCTAGTCTAACTGATGAATGCGCAGCACAAAAATTTTAAAAATTTGCAGTTCTAGTCTATGTACATGTTTACATCATATGGTCATATTTTAGTGACAGTCACTTGTTCTTCTTGTGTTACAGCGGCAGATTTCGGACTTTTTCTGTCAGACGAGGACCCGAAGAAAGGAATATGGCTTGAGTCAGGGCGCAACCTGGAGTACTACCTGCTCAGAAATGGGGTACGTAGATCTATATTGCATTTGATTATTTCTGTCAATTTTTTCAATCTTAAGTTTGTATAATATTTTAGACCGGATAATCTCCAATTAAACCCATCTAGATATTCACTAACATTTTTTTGCCATTGCGCCCATGAAGGCGTGTATTCCAAGATGACTTCTATAAAAACCTTGCGAACTGTTGTTTGCTTGCATTCAAATTTTCTCCTGATCTGATTACCGTTTGCAAAAAAATGTTTATTTAGAGTTTTTATCAACGGGGGGAGGGGGGTTATGCCGTCGCCTCGGATGTTTGGCCGTCCGTCCGTCTGTCCGCTTTCCGTTTCCGGAGCGGATCTTTCATATTGCACACACACATCCCACCGAGGACAATATTCTGTACCCAGTATGTTATATGCGCTACAAAGCCATAAAGCAGTAACTACTAAAGCTTTAAATAAGTCAACAGTTGTCTTGCTACTGACTTTCGGCTTTGCACGGCAAATTTTTTATCGGCGGTTCATTTCCGGAGAAGATCTTGGAAACCCATGGGTGTGTTTCTTTCATGCTCCACACACACATCCTTTAGGGGGTGTAGATGTGCCATCTGGGGTTTATGAACTGTGACCTACATAAATGGCCGACCATCGGCCATAATTAACTTTAATATGCCTGATATATCTGGCAAACCGTGCCAGATAGCTAGACCATTAATATATACCCTGAAAAATCAATGTCAAAATGGTCGATTTGCAATCAGTTTTCCAAATAAAGAACTCATTTGAGCTGTAAAGACAAGCTTTCAATTCTGTACATTGTTATTTAATATCAAATTAACTGCACCACAGCGATGTATTTTCCAGTCTTATCAGGATCTGTCCTTCATGGAAGGGTGGGGTTTTCGGTAGATTCCCAGTGGAATGGCAGTTGTGAATATTGAATGATTCAGTGATTCTTACTACGTCGACTGCTGAATAATGCACGTATTCTTAGTCATTAGGTGTAGTTAATATTCTGTTTCCCTCGGTCATTATAACACGCGCGAAAGAATCCGCACCCTACACCCTAGTATTTATGTATATGTATATTTATTAGTAGAGCGTCTCTCATAATCCAAATATGGATGGCCAACTGTATATACTTTTAACATTGAATGTAGATAATGAATGCTAATATTTTTAGTGTGTATATATGTATGTTGGGTGAGACGAAAATAAACGAATCTGAATCTGAATCTGCTCAACGCTGCCCAGAATTCAGCAAACGTTGGTGCAGTTTTGCGTAATATAAGGTACATGACGTTTACCTGTTCTCTTTGATTTATCTGAAGAGGATCGTTTTGTTGTGTCTTATGTACCAACGTATCTGTCCATGGATCCGCTAGACCTGTGTTTTGTGATAAAATCGTGTTAATTTCACACCAATAATTATTATGATCAATGTACAGTATAACCTCGGTTCCGGACCACCTCAATAAGCGGACCACCTCGCGTCTCGGACCACTTTTGTCATGTCCCGAAGTTTTTCCCATTGACGTAATGCTTAAGGATTAACCCTTAGCGGACCACCCCCGCTATTTGGGACTCGGACCACTTTTTTTGCACAAAACCAGTCTCGAACCTCGCTAAGCGGACCTCCTGGGACATCAAGGGTCACTTTTTCGAGCCTCTTGGATCACTGACAGAGCATTCACACCTACGGTGAAAGTCGCATCTCCACGCTTGGATGCCCACAAACGACAAACAATGATTATCTGGATAAAACCTTGTAACCTCTATGGTCCTTGTGCGCTGAACGCCCTGCACCCCCGTGATATTTATCTGTCAGTCTTGATGAGGCATTAAAATTGCCATGGGCCCTATATGGTGGACGATTGCTTGAACACAAGCGGCCACCGTCTGATTGCTCAGAATGAATCTTATTTCATGTTAATTTTAATCCATTGGTAGCTTCTTATAAAGTAAGGCTGATAACGATAATCTTTGTATTCAGTATCTTTGTAAGATAATTTATTGTATACCGTTCTTCTAGTAACTATTTTGGAAAATTGAATCACAATTAGCTACTAAATAGAATTATAATATGATTATCGTGATATAGTAGCAATGTCACTATTGTCTCTTCCGCCGGGAATTTGACCCTCAGAGCTCAACATATCAACGTTATATATTTTTTATGCACTCGGTAGACCCACATGTAATTATAATTCTGTATCTGTACTAGTTATTAAGTCTCGGTTGTAATGATAATTTTACATTAATTAGCTCCCGCCGTCACCGTAGGTGAGCGAAGGGAGCTATGTATTCTACCTCCGTTTTTTTTTGGCCTCTTCTTTTGCCTATAACTTTGTGAGAAAATAAGCTGGGATAACAATTTTTGGTATGTGGGTTACTTCCAGGTGGCTAATGGACGGGTTAAAATATTTTTAATCTGAATTTAATACGCAAGGTTGCAGAGGAGAAAATGATGATGTGACGGCGTTGGGCCGTTGGGCCGTTGGGCCGTTGGGCCGTTGGGCCGTCCGTAAACAATTCGTTTCCGGAGCATATCTCTGAAAGTACTTGTCCGATTGTCTTCAAATTTTACACACAACACCCCTAGGGGGTCTAGTTGTGCCTTTTGGGGTATTTGAACTTTGACCTACTTCTGGTTCAGAACTATGACCTATTTAGACGTTTTGACGCGCACTTCGTTTCCGGAGCAGATCTCGAAAAGTACTGGGCCGATGACAGTCATATTGCACATACATGTTCTCTAAGGTCCCTAGTTGTGCCTTTTCAGGTTTTTGGACCTTGACCTTGAAGTTGACCCAGCACTTTGACCTAATTTATAACATCGGTAAATCCGACTGAAAGATTTTGCGGAATATCATGAAAACCGCTCAAGATAGCTACACCATAACTATAAAACAAATTGTGAGGTTTCAGGAGAGGATGCATCTTGAAAAATTTCAAGTCGATAAAATTAAAAATGGCCACCTATCGGCCATTATTCACCTCGACAGGCCTGATATTGCGGAATATCATGAAAACCGCTCAAGATAGCTACACCATTATTATCAAATAAATTGTAAGGTTTCAGGAGAGGATGCATCCTGAAAAATTTGAAGTTGATAAAATTCAAAATGGCCGCCTATCAGCCATTATTCACCTCGACAGGCCTGATATTGTGGAATATCATGAAAACCGCTCAAGATATCTACACCATTACTATAAAACAAATTGTAAGGCTTCAGGAGAGGATGTATTTTGAAAAAAATCATTTTGTCAAAGTTCAAAATGGCCGCCAATCAGCCATTATTCACTTTCACATGGGCGTTATTTGGTAAACCGTGCTAGATGGCTAGACCATTACAATAAAACAAAATGTGTGATTTCAGGAGAGGATGCATCTTGAAAAAATTCGACTCGATAAAATTCAAAATGGCCGCTTATCGGCCATTATTCACTTTCACATGGCCGTTATTTGGTCAACCGTGCTAGATGGCTAGACCATTACTGTAAAACGAAATGTGAGATTTCAGATGAGGATGCATCTTGAAAAAAATTGACTTGATCAAATTTAAAATGGCCGCCTTTTCGGCCATTATTCATTTTCACATGGCTGATATTTGGTAAACCGTGCTAGATGGCTAGACCATTACCTGATTACTATAAAACAAAGTCTGAGTTTTCGGGGGAGGATGCACCCTGAAAATTTTTAACTTACGAATTTAAAATGGCCGACAATCAGCATTATTTACCTTGATAGGCCTGATATCAGGTAAACCGTGCTAGATAGCTAGACCATTACTATAAAACAAAATGTGACGTTTCGAGAGAGGATGCCTTTTAAAAACTTTCGACTCAATCGAATTCAAAATGGCCGCCTATCGGCCACTATTTACTTTCACATTGCTGATATTTGGTAAACCGTGTTAGATAGCTGGACCATTACTATAAAACAAAATGTGAGATTACAAGAGAGGATGCATCTTGAAAAACATTGACTCGATCAAATTCAAAATGGCCGCCTATCGGCCATTATTCACTTTCACATAGCCGGTTTTTAGTAACCGTACTAGATGGCTAGACCATTACTATAAAACAAAATGTGAGATTTCAGGAGAGGATGCATCTTGAAAAATTTTGACTTGATCAAATTCAAAATGGCCTCCTATCGGCCATTATTCACTTTCACATGGGCGATATTTGGTAAACCGTGCTAGATGGCTAGACCATTACTATAGAATGAAATGTGAGATTTCAGCTGAGGATGCATCTTGGAAAATTTTGACTTGATCAAATTCAAAATGGCCGCCTTTAGGCCATTATTCACTTTCACATGGCCGATATATGGTAAACCATGCTAGATAGCTAGACGATTACTATAGAATGAAATGTGAGATTTCAGCTGAGGATGCATCTTGAAAAATTCTGAATCGATCAAATTCAAAATGGCCCCCTATCGGCCATTATTTACTTTCACATGCCCAATATTTTGCAAACTGTGTTAGATGTTAGTCCATTACTATAAAACAAAATTTGAGGTTTCGGGGGAGGATGCACCCTAAGTTTTTAACTAATTTATATCAAATACAAAATGACCGTAAATCAGCTATTAGTTAACTCGATTGGCCTGATATCGGGTAAACCATGCCAGATAGGTAGACCATTACTGGGATACTGATTAGGATCATTAATTTTAATGGAGGTTTGCAATCTCTGACAGACTGTCTAGTTCTTATCTTACTCTTAGACTGGGCTTCTTAGACCTAGTTGTCTTGCGTCTTGATTTTTGACCTAGACTAGGGCTACATTAATAACCCTATACAAAATTGCTTAAATCAAATTCTAATTCGGAGCGGGAGCTCCTGGACTTATGTAGTCTTGTTGTATTACTGATCTGTACATGTATACTAAATACTCTCAAACTATCTCAAATAAACCACAATTTCTGTCCCCATGAAAATCCCGTTTTCTGGCTGCCACACCAGCGACTATTGTCTACCTGTCTTGGTGTGCAACGTATACAATTTCTGTGTATTTTGTATTATATTTCGATGTATAAAACGAACGAAATGGTTCTGTAAGTCTGATGCCAAAGTCAGTCTTATGTTTAGCTGAGAACACGGATGCTCGACATGGTACTGGCCGTCTGTGCTGGCTATTTGTGATGTCGAAGCCCTGTTTGTTGGAAACGAGGTGAACATGCACATTGAGCTGTTTTTCCATGTTGTGTGTTGCTTGGTAATTCATCTGATGGTGCCGTTTCGCGCTCCGAATTAGCCGCTTCACCCTGCCAAGGACGGCAACAAGACTGGAAATATTTCTTGCTTCCGTTCGGGGCTTCCGGGCTCAGTCCGTGTCGCTGCTGGACAGGAGGGCCACAGAGCACAATATTCGTGACATCAGGATATATCGAACCAATGTAGGGTCTACGACGTTGTACCAACATTAACCCAGCATTGTTTCAACGGGGCCGCAGACCAAAATATGCGATGGGTCCGGTGCGGGCCGCTGAGTCAAGTCCGGCCATCATGCTCCAGGGGCCTCGCATGTCGTCTCTTGTCCAGCAGGGGAAATAGCGGCTATCGACTGAGAAAATACGAGGGAATGGTTTGTGTAGGCCTATTGCTGTCGTGCAAAAGGCACTGCTACTTTTCAAGTAAACAGTTACCGCCTCTTGCGTTTACAGAACAGTAAAGCTGTTGTTCAGCCAGGCTGTCAGTCAGAGCAGTAAAGCTGCTGTTCAACCAGGCTGTCAGTCAGAGCAGCAAAGCTGTTGTTCAGCCAGGCTGTCAGTCAGAGCAGTAAAGCTGTTGTTCAGCCAGGCTGTCAGTCAGAGCAGTAAAGCTGCTGTTCAGCCAGGCTGTCAGTCAGAGCTTAAAACTGCTGTTCAGCCAGGCTGTCAGTCAGAGCTTAAAACTGCTGTTCAGCCAGGCTGTCAGTCAGAGCAGTAAAGCTGCTGTTCAGCCAGGCTGTCAGTCAGAGCAGTAAAGCTGCTGTTCAGCCAGGCTGTCAGTCAGAGCAGTAAAGCTGCTGTTCAGCCAGGCTGTCAGTCAGAGCAGTAAAGCTGCTGTAAAGCCAGGCTGTCAGTCAGAGCAGTGAAGCTGCTGTTCAGCCAGGCTGTCAGTCAGAGCAGTAAAGCTGCTGTTCAGCCAGGCTGTCAGTCAGAGCAGTAAAGCTGCTGTTCAGCCAGGCTGTCAGTCAGAGCAGTAAAGCTGCTGTTCATCCAGGCTGTCAGTCAGAGCAGTGAAGCTGCTGTTCAGCCAGGCTGTCAGTCAGAGCAGTAAAGCTGCTGTTGTTCAGCCAGGCTGTCAGTCAGAGCAGTGAAGCTGCTGTTCATCCAGGCTGTCAGTCAGAGCAGTAAAGCTGCTGTTCAGCCAGGCTGTCAGTCAGAGCAGTGAAGCTGCTGTTCAGCCAGGCTGTCAGTCAGAGCAGTAAAGCTGCTGTTCAGCCAGGCTGTCAGTCAGAGCAGTAAAGCTGTTGTTCAGCCAGGCTGTCAGTCAGAGCAGTAAAGCTGCTGTTCAGCCAGGCTGTCAGTCAGAGCAGTAAAGCTGCTGTTCAGCCAGGCTGTCAGTCAGAGCAGTAAAGCTGCTTCAGAGCAGTAAAGCTGCTGTTCAGCCAGGCTGTCAGTCTGTCAATCTTGATCAACCGGATACCGCGATTACTAACAATAATCTTGCGAATCTAACACACTGTCAGAAAAATGGATGGATTCTTCACTGATTGGCTGGATTGGATCAGGTGAGGACGGCAAGAATACCCTGTAGGGGAATGCCCTGCGGGCTGATACAGTTGATTGACATAGCTTGTTGCCATAGCTGACTGCCTGGCGAGCCAGTGGTCATTGCTGGCAAGCTTCTCGTA
This sequence comes from Flabesymbios commensalis, assembly GCA_964017125.1. Taxonomy (NCBI): domain Eukaryota; kingdom Metazoa; phylum Annelida; class Polychaeta; order Terebellida; family Flabelligeridae; genus Flabesymbios; species Flabesymbios commensalis. The sequence continues at coordinate 72,831,759 of OZ024902.1, forward strand.
TTCATGATTAAATGTTTTTTATTCTTTTTTTTCTTTTGCCGTGTCCTTCTTAAGCCGTACATCCGAACGATGTATGTTTATCCTTTTTCTGACAGAGAGCCCAGTTTCTCCCACATATAATTTTTTGCATTTCGAACAAACTATACAGTAAATACCGCGGCGTTAGTTGAATCACAATTTTGTGTGGTAGGAATTTGAATTTGATTCCCGGCATCCAGTACGCCCCCCATGGTCTTCCCGACATCCAGTACGCCCCCCATGGTCTTACCACTCTCTACAACTACTTGTGTCGAACATAATTTGCAGTTCCTAGTAGTGCATCTTTGAGAAGATCCCTTGTTCGGGTTTTTTCTCAATTCACACAATGTTTTATATTTGATCTTTCGCAAAAAACGTTCCGAGTAACCTCTCCTAACTAGTGCTGCAAATAGTTTCCTTCACGCTATCAATACATCCTGTTTGTTATTACATATTCTAACATATCTAAGGATTTGTGACTTAATTAATCCCTTAAAAGTATGGTTTGGGTGATGTGATTTATTGTGTAACAGTTCCAAAGTATCTGTTGGTTTAAAATAAACTTTGGTATCAAATGTACCTGTCTCCTTAAATCTTTTTCCTTTGTAAACCACTGTGTCTAAAAAATGCATTGATTGAACTCTGCCTTCCTGGTTGGTTGGTTGGTTGGTTGGTTGATTGGTTGGTTGGTTGGCTGGTTGGCTGGCTGGTTGGCTGGTTGATTGGTTGGTTGATTGGCTGGTTGGTTGGCTGGTTGGTTGAATCTTTTGCCGACTCGATGGCAATGTGGTTGATTCGAAGATGTATTCCTGCAATCCTGCAATGAGGCTGGCAGCAGCTCGACACGAGTCTGCCAGTCCCGTGTGAAAATGGCAGCACCGCGGCGCGTATCACATCAAATATTCATGCGGCTTAATGCACTGGCCGTGTGTATATAACCCATTGTGCTCGACTGTATCCCCAACACAAACATTATCTGCATCAAAGCGTCTGCAATTCAAATACTGAGTCAATTGGAACATACATTTTCTTTTCATTTGTCCGATAGCCCAGGGGGAGGCGGCTGTTTGTCGGTATTGTCTGGGCATGACAAAAAGTGTCGTAACTGGTAACTGGCCGGTCGTTGCCTGACAAGCACCATCCTTTGCTGCAAAGGCAAACAGCTGTAACTGCTTACCTTTACACGGCACCATATCTCTTGTCGCTCAGCAGTAACTGCTTACCTTTACACGGCCCCATATCTGTTGTCGCTGCTGCACCATGGCTCTTGTCGCTCAGCAGTAGCTGCTTACCTTTACACGGCACCATAGCTCTTGTCGCTCAGCAGTAGCTGCTTACCTTTAAACGGCACCATAGCTCTTGTCGCTCAGCAGTAGCTGCTTACCTTTAAACGGCACCATAGCTCTTGTCGCTCAGCAGTAGCTGCTTACCTTTAAACGGCACCATAGCTCTTGTCGCTCAGCAGTAACTGCTTACCTATACACGACCCCATGGCTCTTGTCGCTCAGCAGTAACTGCTTACCTTTACCCGGCCCCATAGCTCTTGTCGCTCAGCAGTAACTGCACCATAGCTCTTGTCGCTCAGCAGTAACTGCTTACCTTTACACGGCCCCATGGCTCTTGTCGCTCAGCAGTGACTGCACCATAGCTTTTGTCGCTCAGCAGTAGCTGCTTACTTTTAAACGGCACCATAGCTCTTGTCGCTCAGCAGTGACTGCACCATAGCTCTTGTCGCTCGATCTTTCTCGTTGTTGTGGCTCCTCGTTTAATCAGTCTTCTCCTGCCACAACACATCGCTGACCCAATGATGCTTTATAACGTCGGCCCGGCGTCAAACCAGCATTTGGCCAACGTCTTTGCTGGCTGGATTATCTCCTCTCATTTTAACATATTCCACCAAACACGACACTTTGTCCCAGCGCTGGTCAATGTTAAGCTAAAGTCGTGACAGTCTACCGAACATTGATTTAACGCATTGCTTTATTACAAGTTTCACGCCAGAAACAATTAATGATTCAACAACAACACCTGTTACTGTTACCCAGCACTTCCAATCCACCCAGCACAGGTCGGGCCAACAATGATTTACTCTTCACGGCGGGATGGGTGTATTTTCTAACAGGCTGTTTACATTTAATTCCCTTTCTCTCAAAGTAGGATGGATCAGGAGTCTTACTTGCTCTTGGATTCATTCGCCTTAAAAATAATACAATGGTTATACTTTAGTTTCAATTGGCCGTAGTATCTTCATGATTCGGCAGAATCAAGGAACAAACGAATGAATAATTGCATGAAGGCGCCAAACCAACGCACTCGTGATCTTCATACTTTTTTTCTGAGAAGCTCAAATGGAGATTTATTCTTCAGTGTAAAATTTACAAATAATTCTGAACTGAGGAGTTTGGGCATCGCTCGACATAGTTTATAGTACTAGCCGGCAATCACAGACAATATTATATCTAATATGTTATTAGCTCCCGCCGTCACCGAAGGTGCGAAGGATGGAGCTATTTCCGCCTCTGTCCGGGTTTTTACCTCTTCTTTTGCCTATAACTTTTGAAGAAAATACCATGGGATAGCAATTTTTGGTATGTGGGTCACTTCTAGGTGGATAATGGGCAGGTTAAAATACTTTTTAGGTTAATTCAATATACGAGTTCACAGAAGAGATTTAATGATGTTACGACGCTGGGCCGTCTGTGGACAATTCTTTTACGGAACATATTTCAGGATCTACAAGTCCGATTGTCTTCAAATTTTACACACAACACCTCTAGGGGTCTAGTTTTGCCTTTTGGGGTATATGAATTTTGACCTACTTGTGGTGTAGTAAATAAATGACCTATGGAGACGTTTTGACTCACACTTAGTTTAGTTTTCGGAGCAGATCTCCAAAACTACTGGTACAGCCCTCGCCGAGGCGGGCTGCTTACTGTATTTCACACGGTCCGCCGCCGCCACAGTTATTTGTTTTCAAGATAGCTACTAATCTATCAACTTCTGCTTCTTCATACTTCACATAGCCATCACATACCACTGGGGAATTGTTTTGGTGACATTTTGATCCCCATATCATCAACCCTTTAATTACTATGGCCACTAACGAAGAAATGCTCGCTAGCGCATTTCAGGAAAAAGTTGCCTTTAGATCTTCTTTTAATTTGGCAAATATGGTGAGCTATGCTAGCCAGTGACCTGATTTTGTAATATTTACTTTACTCAAGAAATGCAAAATGACTGGACCATGAATATAAAACAAATTTTAATGTTTCACACAAGAATAACCCATGACAAATTTCACACTAAAAAATATAAAATGTCTGCCAGTCGGCCATTTTTTGTTTTTTTTAATCATTGAATTTCTGCTTCCTCGTACTTCACATAGCCATCATATACCACAATTTTATAATAGTGGTCGAGCGATAACGGAGGGCTGCTTTCGTGTTCGTTTCCGAACAGCTCTTTTTATTTACATTTGTTGTCATTCGTTGTCATGTATTTACTGTCTGAGGAAGAGTATTGATCTTTAAATGTGGATGTCCGTCCCCTTGGATAAACGTGCTTGCAATTCTTTCGTTGCTCGGAAAACTGTTTTTGTGAAGGTGGAAAGTTGATTGTTTGCATCAGCCAGTGGTCATTCCTCTCATACACTTGGAAGTCTGCATCAATATTTGTGGGTCAATGCCGGATACACTATCCGACGGACACATACATGTCCCTGACATGTGATGCTGGCTTTCTGGGGTGAATGGGTACAATATATGGATGTAGGCCTACTTTGTGTACAGTGCCAGAACTTGCGAATAGAACGATACGTTGACTTAATGTTGGTTTATTTTAATACACCGAAATTGGATCAACTTCGTGTTTGCTGGGACGTGTCTCCAAAATCCAATCTTGCGAATTCATAAGGCTGGACCAATGTAGCTGGGCTGATGTCTGGCCCATTAATGCGCTGGGCTGCCGAGATGCTATTGTTCAAAAAGAGAACACGTAGTAGTAGTAGTAGTAGTAGTAGTAGTAGTAGTAGTAGTAGTAGTAGTAGTAGTAGTAGTAGTAGTAGTAGTAGTAGTAGTAGTAGTAGCAGTAGTTATTTGATAGGCCAATGGCCCTTTCAAAACATTCAACAACAATATTATTATAACAGTGTGTGATATACAATGGTCATTTTTTTCATAACGTTTCAACAATATTACCATACAAATATTCATATCTTTTTTTAAACAAATGGAGAATAAAAAGGCTCAAGCTTCGAATAATTTCGGGTTCATCGCGTATATCATGAAATACAGGACATTGTAGTATAAAGTGCACCTCATCTTCTTCATACTCAGTGCAGAGTGGACATACAAATTGTGCGTGGTTATCAAATCTATTTCTATGTACAAAAATATCACTCATTCCCAACCTGAAGCATGCCACTAGTTTATAAGTTATAAGTGCCTATTATTTTAAGGTAATCTTCTTTAAACTTGTAAAGCTTTAACGTCCTATATACACTGTATCTATTATAGCTATGCAGGCTGACCATTTATTGTCACTAATTTCTATCAATTTACTTTCTACTATGTACAGAAAATTTATTTCGTTTTAAACCAATTGATTTTCCCAATATTCGCTCAGATTTAAATGATATAAAACATATTTTATTTGATTAGTCCAACCGTTTGTAGTACTCCTATTTAACATCATGTTTTATACCTTTTTCACATACCTAGAATCATTCATTTTTAGAATTTCTAGCCAATATCTAATACTACAGATAGTACTTCTTATATACAATTCGTGTCTGGCAGTATCACCATAGACCAGTGCGTTGGGTGTTATAAAAGGTACATTCAAAAATCGTTTCACGGCATTTCAGTGAACATTCAATCTCTTATCACAGATGTATCATTATGCCCCATACCTCAGCACCATAAAGTAAAATTGGCTTAACCTGTGTATCAAAAATGTTAATCAAAACTTCCAATTCAAGATAATGTAAGTGTCTTAAAGATTTATCTATCTTAGCTACTGCAGATCGGGCCCTTGTGGCTAAAAGATTTTGAATACAGGTTGAGCTTAGGCGAGTTGACATGACAATTCCCAAATATGTATATTCTGACACAACGTTAAGATCAGTTGTACCGATTTGCCATTTTTTGTTTGCAGCCAATTGACCTCCATTGCGAAACGATGTTTTATTTGCCCGCATGCACTTCCAGGCCAAGAATACATGATACATTATATAAAATATTTATCTTACGTTGTAAACCATACACTGTGTCTGCAATGAGGATGATCATCTGCAAATAGTAAAATAGACAATTCAATAATATCAGGATGTATACTGTGACCACCACGCCGGCAAACTTAATTTGTTACTACTTGACTGATATATGAGAATAATATAGGATTTAATATACAACCCTGCTTTAGACCCTTTGAAGAATTAAAAAAATTTGTAGTTCCAATATCACTACGAACACAACTCACCACTTCACTGTATATTGATTTCAGAACAGCAAGCATTTTCCCGTCTATAGCATTTTTTTCAAGTATTTTCCAAAGGGCGTTCCTATTAATAGATAGAGTCGTATGCTTTCTTGTAATCAATAAATGCAACATATAATTTTCTTTTTCTGTCTAGACAATTTCTAATAAGAGAATGTAGAATAAATACGTTGTCTACGGTGGCATAACCTTTTCGAAAACCTGCTTTCTCTTCCGAAATGAGAAAATTGTCACTAGCCCATGTTTGTAATCTTTTATTTAAGACACCTGTAAATATTTTACTAAAGACACTTGTTAAAGATATACCTCGGTAATTTTCAGGCAAGTTAACGTCACCTTTTTTATGAATAGGCACAATTGTAGAACGACGCCACGCTGCTGGGAATATCCCAGTGCGACCCAGTCCCGTCCCGGGGTATTATTACTGTGATATTTTATCCCGTCTTCAACTTGCAGCCCAATAAAGACACTCTGAGCCGATATATAGTAGGCCAACAATGCGGAGCAATGCTTTCAGCGCGACTCCCCACTGCTAATTTCACTTCCCCATTGCATGTTTAAGAGGCGGAAATTCGGGTGCTCCTTCTGCTGCTCTGACCTTTGGCTGTCGCGGCGCCCATAATCAGCGGGGATGTTGCATAATGAAAGGGCATTCAGGGGCCAGCATGGGCACTGCCTACAGTCCCCTCGGGGTTCCAGGCCGGTCACCCTGCCAACCAATACGTTGTACCACCTGCATGGCCCGACTCCTTCCACCAGTGTGATGCATTTGCTAGAAATGTGAAAAAAATGCAAACAATCGGCTCAGTGGAGCCATTCATTCATAAGGCAGCATTTTCTGCTTACAAAACAGCTGATAACCCGGCTAAACTACAATAGACCCAATGAAACCCCACTATGAGTTGACTGATGAATATAACCATAGATTAACCACATATGGTTAATCTATGATATAACCCTATGTTGTGTGACGTACAGAGTTCCTCTCTGCCTGGAATAGACACTTCATATATACAAGATAAGAGAGAACTTGTATAATAAACGGATGAAGATAGAACACTGTGATTATGTAAATGATGTAGGACATTCTGTAGTACAGTGTGCCAAACAATGATAGCTCCCCTCCCCAGAGTAAAGTAAGGATGATAGGAAACAGATAAAAGTACCGATATGTAGCACATTTCATTATGGGTTTTTACTCACAAGTTCATTATTCAATATGCTCTTCATTGGCACCAATAACAGCTTGAAAATGCACAGGTATGAAGACAAAGTAACTCAAAAAGCTAAAAAGCGTTCCCCCTAAGCATGGATGTGCTCCTCCATCCTGGTATGACTTAATCAAGTTGCTAGAGTTTCAGATACTATCCTTTTTGGTGGAGTAATATTAACTTTTAGGGTGGAAAAATTGAGGACAGAGACCAAAATTGACATAAAGGTTCCAAATGCCGCATTCAAGCTTTTTAGAAAGTTCCCCGACTTTCCCCAGGGTGGTAGACACCTAATTTGCATAGTTCCAAGATGGCCGCCACCGAAAAGACCAGAACCATAACATTTGAACCAAAAGAGCCGGAAACACGTTCAATATATCTAATCCCATCAATTTGAGGTTGGGGAATTCATTTCTGGGATTTAAAAGTGACAATAATGTTATTTAGGGGTTATAATATGCTAATGTATTGTAAAAAAAATGTTCAAATTCAAGAACACTCATGCGCTCGTGGATGCTGTGTCCACTTACACTGAAGTTCTCCATGTCATCAAAAACGGGTAGGCCTACTTTTAGTATATGTCTAAGCCATGTGCCACACATGGGTCTACATACACGACCTGCCTCTCAGCACTTACACGTAGCCGCCATGCACCCCTTTTTACAGCTACAAAATACCAGGTCGAGCAGTTTTTTGGGGGCAGATTAATTTTCTGAGCCCAGTGGAAAAAGTACATCTGCTCGCATCTCCCAACCTCACTGTGTACAATCAATTCCACGACATTTTTGAATCAGCAGATATACCCTCAGAGGCTCAGACTATGCTGCTTTACTGAACCTGTTGTCGGTGGCAAGATCCATAACTTTTTCCAAAGACTGTTTTGTAGTCAATAGCTTGAGTCATTGTAGTCAATAGCTTCTCAGCACCATACCAGGCAAGGGAGAAACGCTCACCTGCAACTGCAATTTCTTCGTGTGATACATCTTTGTTGTAAAATATTGCTATCTCTGCTCTGAGGCTGCAGGTCTCTTTCTCAGAAGATCGCATGCCCGAGCCTTACCTCGACGATATGCTATGTACAAATGTTGTGTCTTTTCCAGTGAGTACATAAGCAAAAAGAATGAGATCCTTTAATACGCCAAAATCTACACTTTGACTCCGATCCACCAAGTTGAGGACGAATTAGTGTGATTTGGTCTCCGGGTGGCATTTTGTCAAGATATATCATAACATCTACATCGTTGCAGACAAAAATTAACACCAGGATCGACATGATTATACTCAAGTGATGTGCTTATGATTAAATTATCAGCCTCAGTCTCAGCTTGGTGGGTCATAATTCCAACTGCATTTAACTTTTCTGAAGCCAGATTGATCAGTGACGTCTTGTTGTATGTACATTCTCAGTACCCTCCTCTTGAGTGGTAGTACGTTGTGTTATTCAATGGTGATACATCTATGTCTGCAGACGTATCTTTACTGGCTCTCCTGGTTTGTTTGATTGCCTGGTACTGAACTTCTGAGAACCGTATTCATCAAAGACAACAATGACAAAGCAATTTGGGAAAAGTTTTTTAATGTACAGCACTGTATCAAATCTGCATACAAACAGGGTGTATTACACACAACAGCATGCAGAAGATGTATGTAGGAACAGAGCCTGGATGAGGCAACTAAGTTGGAATCAAGGATGCGATTTAAAGCTGCCATTGTTGTTTTACTTTGGAGACTGCATCAAAGAGGGAAGGAGCACGAAATTGACAAATTCATATTGTCACAAGTCATTGCTCGTTTGATGAACAGCACGAATCCTGTTGAACATCTGCTGCTCATTGACAACCAGCTGATCGTTCATTCCGTACTTTAATATTTGATAGCATGGCTGATAATGGCGAGCTCTTCTATTTCTTTGTAGTTTCAAGTCTGCAAAGTTAATCCTTACCATCTCTTTGGGCTGTTGTGACCCAACTGAGACAACATTGTCACACTCTATACTGTTATCTGTCTCAACTCCGGTTAATGTGTATACCAGCTTGTCAGTATATTCTAATGGATTATGGAATATGAGCTATCCACACAGGTGCTTCCGATCATTACCATCTTGAGTTACTCAAGCCTGCCTCAGCTAGGCATGATCCTTGTACAGTGCGTGTTGCGGTCTGATGTCTCGTAATGAGTACCAGCTAATTCCTCCAGAGCTTCACACATGGGTATACACAGTAGTACAGCCCGTACCCAATATCCGAGAGTACAATTACTGATTTGCCGACCACTTGTAAGTCCTACAGTTGTTTCCATTGTCCTTATCAAAACCATAGTTTGCAGATATACTTGAGATGACTTTGCGAACTGTTATATAGTCACCCTGTAGCATGGAACAATGGTTTCGCTTGAGCAATGACATGTAGATGAAGAGCAAAGTTAGGGCCTACCACTGCCCTCAGCACGTACAAACTGTTTCATTAATAATATTTCTTCAACATATTGTATCCACAACTTGGCAGTCCTACTCTGGCGACTGGTTTTCTGTTACAGCTGATTCAAGACATTCGTGAGTTTTACTTCAGGTTTTAGTATTGTAACACTATCCCCTTTCTCTTCAGTTGTCATTTCAGACCAAATTTGATTTAGTGCTGGTTCATCAATACTGTCCCGTGAACCTGTTGTCTCAAAAAGAATAGTGACAATGGCCTGCACAGTGAGTGTTTAAAGCAGGCACGTGAGTATGCATGACCATCAAACGTATGGGTAACACACTGCCACAGCTTCTCCAAGCCACATCCTGCTATTATAAAACCGGTTGTTGCCATAAAAGACATCAGTAGATGAACTCGGCCAAGCCTTTGGATGACGTCGGATAGCTCAGGACTGGCAGCAATAATTTCTACAGCCTTGGTGAAGAGTGGCTGATCAAAAGTAACTATACAGTAGTTACGGTTATACTTGGATGATTCTCTCTGAGCGTAGAGTAGTGCAGTGTATACCGTACTGATATTGGTGGGATCAAGATTTATGAAAGGAAGGGTAACTTTATCACAGACCTGGCTAGCACTGAAAACTGAACATGTCCTTGAATATTTTAAAAGTCAACCGCTCATCGAATCTCATTAACAGCTGACACCAAATGCTGTTTTTCTAGTTTTTTACAAAATGGCCCATTTCGACCTCTAATCAGCCTCAAACTTATCAAAAGAGCCCAGAAATGAATTCCACACTTCAAAATTAGTGTATGTAGATATATTAGTCATGTTTTTTACTCTTTTGGTTCAAAAGTTATGGTTTTGGCCTTTTTGGTGGCGGCCATCTTGGAAATATGCAAATTAGGTATCTTCCACCCCCTGGAAACTTGAGGAACTTTCCCAAAGCTTGAAAGGGGTATTTTGAGCATTCCTACCAATTTTGGTCTCTGTCCTCAATTATTCCCACCTTTATTTTTAATCAGGTACGGGTTCAGCTGTTTTTAAATGGCCGCCCATTGAAAAACCACCGTGCGTTTATAAGCACTCGCAACGCACTTCTGGGGAGTGTTTATAAACACCTGGACATTTATAAACGGTCGGCCAATATGACTGGTTAATTGTACATTTTATTCCATAATATCAGTATTTTTCTCCTAATTATATCAGATTTGGTATAATGTATAAATTGAAACAGCACATCACTGTGCAGGTAGACTAATCTAGCGCTCGATGACTATACATGGCTAGGCCAAGGCCTACTGCAAAGTTCTATTCTTCGTCATTGACTGCTTCACCTTATATTATATTGTAGGGCTAAAGTCGCATAATCAATATCATATAGGGGCTGGAGTTCAGTAGCGCCATCCAGATGGTCTAATTATAGCCATCAAACTGGTGGGTTTAGTCTACTAATTTAATCTTTTTTGTTATTATAGGCTTAGGTCTACATGGACATTGTGTCCGTGTATTGTGTATGATCGTAATAATGTTAATAGCGTGTGTTTTGTCGGCAATTATGTTAATTTGAGAACCTTCTTGTGAGAGTTGATCACTCCTTGCCGTGTCGTCCTCTTCGAGGCCGTGGATGGATGTATTTGCTTAACCCCAAAATCCAACATGGCGGTGACTGAGAGCGATCCTGACCCCAAGGTCCAAAAAATGTCCATAACTTTTCCATGACTGTGCGACCCCTGAGCTGAGCATGCGGGCATGGAACTGAAATGTTACTGATTCTAAAAAAAAATTTGTTGACCTGATTACTCCCCGATATTTTCCGATATGACAGTCCATAGAAATGTCCCACGATTTTGTACGCGGTAAATCTGTGGCTGAAACCTGTTTCAGCCACTGGGGCTAGATCACTCCCAGGTGATTTGAAAACCTCGGCTTCGACTTGGTTTTCAAATCACTCTGGTCGTGATCAACTCTCACAAGTCGGTTCTCAAATAAACATAATTACCTTCAAACACACGCTATTGTATAATTACACTTGTTTTTACTTGACCTTACCATTGACGTTGTTGACATTGCAGACCTTTAATCATCAAAAAATAATATTTGTTTTTACATTTTGACCTTGGAACTTACTTTTTAATCTTGAAAAAGTCCTTGAATCACCAAAATAATACCATAAATGGGTTTTCCAGTTAATGTCGCATCAAAAACAAGTATTAAAAATTATCAGATTATGATTATATTTGTATTTGTTACAAATATTTTCAGAAATTTGGCCTTAAAATTAATCCTTTGACCTTTAAGGTCACCTTGAATCACAGACATAATACCATAGAAGGATTTACAATTCAAAATCCCATGAAAATGAGGTATTACACATGTTCTTAGCTTTATTTGGTAAAAATCATTTTTTGCTCATTTCAACATTGACCTTGGATTTTGCCCCCTAGCCCCACCGCCATCTTAGATTTTTGACACTGCCTATATGTTATTTGAACCTATGATTTCCCAACTCCTAAAAACATTGATTATAAACAATTTTGGGCAAATAAGGATGGTTTTACCGATTTTCACGGACAATTGTTGCCATCTTGGAGATGACCCAGTTTTCATCCATTTTTAGGGGTCAGATTTTGATAGATTTTCATTCACTATAATTATGTTCAGTATGATAGAAAACCGTTGAGAAACATTTTGTCATAATATTTTTCATTCACTATAATTATGTTCAGTATGATAGAAAACCGTTAAGAAACATTTTGTCATAATATTTTGTCATAATATTTGGAGGTTTTCTGAAAAATTCAGCTTTGGCATATTTCCTCCCCATTCAAAACCCAATACTATTCGCCTAACAAGGTGTTGACTCGGTTTTCATCATTTATACAAGTCTACATTCGTAGAAACCCATCCTCATTCATCTGATGCACTATCCTTCTAATAGCGTCAGCTAGCTAGCTAGCTGTGCTAGTCTGCCCCTGAGAAGGAGGCTGGTAGAAACCTTGTCCGGTCCGCGAACACTGTGTGACATCCATGTTGGGTCGAGGTCACATTCCCTACTAGACAGCATGGTTAGAGTTACTATACGGGAATATTTATATAGTAATCATGTGAAGTTTTTATATAGCACATAATATTATACATTGCTCTATGCGCTTCACCCTGATCGCCTGTTGATTCATATCTTATTTTGATTCCCCGAGGAGAATATCGACCCTTCAACCATTTCGGTACTAGGAACTTATCATACAAATTGTCATTTCTATCCTACCAGGTACTCAACAATGTCCCCCGTTGAGAGGGAAGAAACATGATATGTATCCAAAAACCTATCTGCACTAAGCATCGTTGTAGGCTTTGTTATAATTGTAGGATTTGTTATAATTTAAAAAAGCACCGTCCTGCGTCTACTAAAATAGTTGTTCACAGGAAGTGGTTATCCGGGTCTCAGACAATGCCGTCCCGATGTAATTTCACATTGCAAATTTACTCATCTGATATTTGAAGGTTGTGTCACTCCGGACAAATGGCGGCCATGTATGTACCAGCTCCTGATCAACTGATCTTGATGACAAAATCTGCAACTCAAATTTACTTAATTAACAAATTAACTGCGCTTCTCGGTCGCCAGCATTGCAATCGGAGGGTTTTTTTCATCCCGGCACCGCATGCGGACCGTATAGACAAGCCGTAGGACGAATAAGCGATGTAAAACAGGTTCAACCCGACGTTGCCACAAAGCTGGGCTGGCGCCTGCCTCGCCGACCCAGCATTGCAGCAAAGCTGGACAGGCGATTGGCTAAATGTGAAGGCTCCCAGGATGGCGGTGAGCTGCGCCGGTCTGACGGGCACGCCGCGCCGTGTAATTTGCTTGCCCCCATATCAAGTGAAGATTGAAATTTGGGAAATGAGCCTCTGGGGGGGGGGGGGGGGGTGATACATTAGCCTGTCCCCTTCCGGCCTGGTGTCTACCAGGTATATATCTAGTCGCTGCGCCCATCCTGTGTTATTCCCATTGACCCTGCACTCGCAGGGCGCGGTTGCGAAACCGCCCCATTGTGTTTTTACGATTACTCCCATCCCCATTACCCTGAGATAGAATTATCGTCACCCACCGGCGCCGTTGTTGTCGTTATTCCGGACAACTAGCAAAATAGAAATATAATTTAGTATTCCATTGTTATTCGCCCGGTGGTGTTCTTCTGGATTAGGGCGACAGTTAATTCTCAGGGGCTGAACTTGTATTGCCGGGGGCCCATTATTCCCCGCCAAGTTAGTGTCATCGCCGTCCATTTTGCACGACCAACTCACAAACTGCACCTCCGGGTGAAGGCAAACAGCTTCAACTGCTCACTTGAAAAGTAAGCAGTTACTGCTGCTTGTCTTTGCATGAATGTGCAATGTAGATAATAACAGTGTACATTTGTAATCTTATTCGCATCTGATACCCTGGGTTACTCCCAACAGTAAGCATCGGTGCGGCAGATGAAGCAGCGATCCGTTCAAGATGCTTGCCGATGCTCACTGGCGATTTGCTGAGGCTCTCCATATCCCGGGGGTAGCAGCTGGACAGAGGGGTTGGATCCTCGCATTATATATATATATTGGTAACAGCATTTTGTCCCTTCATTCACTGGTGATCGGACAAGTGGCTATGCCTTTCTTCAAGATTTGATTCAACCAGTTCGGATTTAGCTTCCCTTTCATGTTACGTTTCCCGGAACTCTACCATTGCCCTTTGAAATATAAAATAAATCAAATTTGTCCTCACTTGACGTTTCGTAGTCAACTTCAAATGAGTAAAAATCGTTTTCCCCGGCCCTTTCAAGAAGTACCCTTAGTCCGTGTGAACAGATTTGTATGAATGCGATACACTCTCAAATATATGCCCAATTTAAAAAGAAAATGCGACTTAATTAAACGAGGAATAATTAAATAATACATATATTGTTCTGAGTGCAAACCAGACCAAGAATAAATTCATTATCATAGCGAGCATTTATAAGGTGTAAAACTAAGCTAATAGATATATGTTTAAAAAAATCGAATTTAAGTTTTTAAAACTTTTGAAAATTAAGATAACTGACCAATTCAACGGAAAATTTGGTTTATATATATTATATTATATTTATTATACTTCATATTAAACAATAGATCCAATTTTTATTCTTCTGTATATTGACAAATATCGGAAATATTAATTTAGTAGAACCATATCGAGTATCCTTTCGTAACATTTCACCACTGGGATTCGTAGGGTTACCAAGTTCACAACATGATTTGGCATTGTAATTTCTTAAAAAACTATATTTGTTACAAACAGTATACACAAGCCGTCTGGGCATGTCTGGGGTATATCCCCTAGACATGCCCAGAACCCCTTATCGGGCGAGCGAAGGAAAACGCTCTCAATAACCCACCATGCCCTATCACCCCCACCCTCACATCATCATCTGTACATCATTTCATCTCATCAATTGACTACAACGTTTTTATCGTATTACAATGTCACTTAAAAGACCTTTTGTGCCGAAAAGTGACATAAAGCAATGATTTACTACTACTACTACTACACAAGCACGCAAGTGGGTGACATAATAGCGCCACCATTAGTCTTAACTTTCCGGGTTGGAAATGCATGATATTATTTAAAAAAAAAATACTTTTGTGGTTCAATGATCTATGTGATTTTAATTATAACATGGTAAATGTATTGGATATCGAGCAGTATCATATGAGAAGGACACATTATTATATATCTTTATATAACAGATCGATGCGTCAATATCGAAGTATTGTGATGAGTTTTCATAGGTCACCTAGATAGAGTAACCTTACAAACAAAGCTGTTTCAAGCATTTTTAATAGACATGGAACAACCAGTTATACCTTTTTTCTGTTTATTATAGCCCTATACATCAGATGCCGCTCACAAGTGAACATATATATATTAATATCAATTTGGTGATAAAACACAAATTTTATTCTACCTGTGATCCTCGTGCACATTGTTGTTAAAAACACGTTTTCCATCCTTCTTTATTATTGGAAAAATTTGGCTGTCAAAGTAATTTTAGTTATCGATACTAATATTTCATAACTCAACAATTATGGTAATCATATATTTTCAGGTGTCGTATAGTGCGTGATAAGCACTGTGAATGACACACATGTCTGTTTTTTATATCAGATGACGTACAGAGGTCTTTCATTTGGGATATTAAGTGGTTCTTTGACCGGTGGGATCCGACACCTAAGCCCTCGGAAAAAAATACCGTCGGGACGGGCGGCATGCGGGAAATGTCATCGCCGCTCATTGCAAAACTAAGAGACAACAAGGGCCGGGGCCCTGCTGCCGCTGGAGCTAGCGGACGATATGATGGGGGAGGCTGGATGATGGATTGGGAGATGTTATCAGTGGCGGCGGCATGGGTAGGTTGATGAGACCGGGGACCTGTGAACACACAGTCCCTGCTCCCTCGAGCCGCTACCCCACACGCTCCTACAGGACCCACCCCCCAATATAACACCTTCACCCGCTGTTTTATCAATGTTGGCAAACGTCTAGTGCGACGCTGGCCCAACATTGAACCAACATTGTGTTGGTGTTTGGTATGATGTCACTATCACTACTGGGATGCCACAACTGCCCTGGAAAATGTAAACAGCAGTAAGCGGGTATGTGAAAAGTAAGCAGTTACTGCTGTTGCCTTGATCTTCCAGTGAAATGAAAAGAAGGGACGGGACTGGTTTTAAAAATGTTGGGCCACAGTGGCCGATTCCACTGAGAAATTTGGTTGATCAGAGATTGACCAGCTGCAGACAAACACATTTGAAGTGCAGGTCAGTTTATGATGAGTACATGACATATGCGGCCGACCCTCAAATGAGTGCCTTGTCACCCTCAGGTCATTCCGATTGACACATGACAACTTGAGAACGGCGGATGCTGGCGAACCACAGAACTGTTACTCATGACCCGCCGTTTTTTCACAGCCACAGTCCGCTCAGTATCCTCTGAGTCGCTGGCATCTATCTGATTACTGAGATGAGCCTCTGCTCAGTGACGTGTACCACGTGTATCTATGCCATTACCACCCCCTGACCATCAGTTGTCACAACCCGCATAATTTGCGTTTATACCCCCATGCCACTGAGAAATGTGTTTGATATTGAGACTGACCTGCTGCTGATCTCAATGACATGCAATTTAAAAAAAACTAAATATTTAAAACCATATTTAAAACCATAACTTAGTCGATATGCAAATAAATACCGATATCTGGATTTTGCTTATGAGGGTGCACATGAGTCCTGGAAATTATGGATTATTCTCAGTTCACTTTTCAGTCTTTTTTTTCCTCGCTATTCACTTTTTATAATGGGAAAATGATATAAATATAGATAAAAAATAGATATAACATTTTTTGGCTCGTTTTTTTGCACTATTTATAAACTGCAATCCTCGATGTTCGGCCCCTAAGAACAGGCGCTTCGCCGTTCGTTCGATTCGTTTTTTAACCCCTGTGCACCCTCTTATATTAACGTTCTGGGGTCCAACTCAACACATGGTAGAGACTGTTGATAACATTTTATTAATTCCTATATTCACATTCATGATTCATGTCTCTTTTATCATCTCAATTTCTCTACTCATATTTAACACCCATCTATCCGTCTATCTATTCTCCCTCTGTCTCTAACCATCCATCTCGCGCCAAACACACAATACCCCTTTTATACTGAGCGGGTCGTGTGCAAAAACCGTCATGAGCCAATCCCTGTCCTTCCCTCCAAACGCATCCTGTTTGTCGCAGAGAATCCAGAGATTTTAGAACATTCTATAAAAATCGTGTGTTTGTTGCACTACTAAAATGTAGACCATTAAATAAATAAGACACTTAAAATTACGTCTTTACACAGAACAAAAGATGAGTTACTTATAATATAACACTCCGAATTTAGAAGAGTAAAGTGACTTAATCACGAAGTTATAATAGAAACACATGCCGCTGGCATGACGTAAGTCAGTTAATTAAAGATAATAATATTATCACAAATATAAATCATAAAACAAGATTAGTTAACAAAATAACATGACGAGAATGATTTTTAGGTGTTAAAAGGAAATAGTGATTCATCGGCTAAACCTCACAGTTTGATCTTAGAATATTACAAGAAACACAGTATGATAAACTAGTGAAATAATTAATACAAAGGGGGTCTTTGTAAAAGACGGGGCAATCCCTATGAGTCATCGGGAACTCCGGCCATAAGTATCCGAAAATAAGTTGTCCTCCGGCGAGGTCACACCGAGGTCACACAGATACGGTTAACCATCTCATAGCTAGGGTCAATTAACAAGACGACAGATGCCGCCATCCTATAAAGTTTCGACCCGAAACTAGTAATTATAAATATATAAAGATGGTTATGAAACCAAACAGTTATTTTTTTAAGAACTACTTACTACAGTGTTTACTTACAAAATATACAATAATGACGGAAATCTATAGAAAACATCAATAATATATCAGGTAAAGAGTTAATAACCATATAGCAGAAAAAAATCCTAATGAGAACAGTAGGGTAACTTACGTAATAATAAAGCATCAAAATGCAAAGACATGTACCTCTGTGGTGACAAATCACACTACACCGACATAAACATATACCATAAACATGTGAGACATAAGTCTAGCACATGACACTCCACACAGAAAGTAATAACTGATTCATATAGCCAACACTTAATAATCAATATTATTATCGAAAAAGAACGTGTAACGTCTCCAATGAGAACTCAGCTAACAGTATATTACGTCATAGACCTATCTTTAGCGTCTATATCTCAACAAAATCATCTTAATCTAAACTAATACATATAATAAACTCTCTACGGTGTTCACACAGTACCAATTACTTTTTCCAATGAAATATCATGTGTACACAATGTCTACGCCTGGAGAAACAAATGAAAGAAATAACTCGCATTAAAATATAATCTAATTATGCGTGATTTGTTATAGATTTCAAACAGAGCAATCAAATGTGGACATTAATTCTTGGCAATATGACCACAATTACGTTTTACGACTAAGCGAATCTATTAATAATTCTTTGATATGTGACTAATTCAACATGATATTTTGTTACCAGGCATCACTCACATTAACTATTGGATATATCGCCAAAAGAAATATAAAACGTACCGTTTGGACAAATACCGTGTGGAGTCAAAAATTAATCATGATTACGGAAGGCCTAGTCATTAACAATTAAAATAGGTGGGTCAGATTTCCTGTCAGGAGAAATATATAAGGACCTTACCTATGCTACACTTAGCTATCAGTGAGTGTCACAGTCACCCACTGAGATTTTGTGTGGCATTTACACATATCCAACACCAGGGGTCTCTGTCGTCTGTTACGTCACCGTCTGCCAACTAGCAGCCAGCAATTCATAAATCAGGCACCAGCGGTGAGGTAGATCGTGATTGGTCAGTTGTGTTTAGATGCACACCTGCCCACTCGCTGCCAACACATGGGAATTTGTGCACGCAGTGCTCGTCATACAAACCTGAGGGTATCCATGAGTGTTCCACTTTCAATTTTATATTTATTGATAATTAATTTAATGGAGTTTTTAAAAGTGGATACAAGTATTAATTCCTAGCCTGCATCAATTTTTTAGAAAGTTCGGGAAAATATCTGGGTCATGGCGGCCATCTTTAATCTTTTTTCGTCAAATTAGAACCTTGTCACCCTGATAACTTCAAAGCCGCTTATCCGATATACTCAATATGCGGAATACGGAATACGGCGTTCATACGGAATACGGCGTTCGCTCAGCAGTTTGTGCTCAATCACTGAAGTTAAGCAACGTCGCGCCCGGTTCATAAATGGATGGGTGACCGCCTGGGACTGCCAGGTGCTGTATACACTCGTGGGGCTCAGAGAACCACGTAAATCAGATGGCTCGTCTGACAGACTTTGAGTTGAACGTAAAAGAACCTCAATGGACGTAGGCGCAGTTTCCATCCGGCGAGACCCCCAAAAAATCCACAACATCACATATATAAGACCATGAATGATATCATGAATGATAACAGGCCTTGCTAAGTTACTCCCGTGGCGCGATAGCACAATAGTGCGTACTGCCACGTAATATTTTTTTTTTTTTTTTTTTTTTTTTTTTTTTTTTTATTCACCATATACAAAGTCATACATTCATACATTCAAATTACATTCTCTCTTTATAAAATCAAAATTAACATCAATTCCATCATAAATTTTGCATATTTAAAACAATTGGTGATTCGCTCACTCCTTTAAAACAAGATTAATACATCATAATGTACATATAAAATTTAAAATCTGCTCAAGTGTATTACAATGTGAGTATTTTTCTGTACGACGAAGAATTTGACAGCGAAAATAAATATCATTTTTTACTAGAGATAATATTGAAGAATAAGTTCTGTCTTTTATATTCATATGATTTAGAATCCAATGCTTGTATATACAAAAAGAAACCAATGATACAGCATAGTTAAGATCACTTGTTAACTTTGTACCAAACACAATATCCTCGAGCTGAATATTTACTGAAAGAGAACGGTTTATTATATGCCATATTTGCTTTGCCAGCTTACATTCATATAATAAATGGCTTATGCTGTCAATTTCATTACATTGGAAACATATAGATCCCACAGAAGTATCCCACTTTGAAACCAACTCTCCGCATGCTAAAATTCTACTCAGCACTTTATAGTTAAATTCTGCAAGTTTGTTATCGAACATTTTTATTTTAAGAAAAAATGTATTTTGCCTTTCTTCTAAATTTAAATTAACAGACATGAGATGTTCCCATTTTTCTATATTCATCGGAGTGGAAATTTTATTTATTAACTTTTTGTAAAAATATTTCGTTTTATTTATTTCGTTTATATCTGGGGTTTCCTGGTCCATAGCTTCACTATCTGCTATATTCTGATATAAAGCTATAGTTGTAGCATCTATCACCTTTCTAACTTGCGTACTGCCACGTAATATACAGATACAGATACAGAATATGCAAGGTACTGCATGCTAGTATTAATTCCTAGACTGCATCAATTTTTAAGAAAGTTCGGAAGAATATCCAGGTCATGACGGCCATCTTTAATCTTTTTCCGTCAAATAAGGACCTTGTCACCCGGATAACTTCAAAGCCGCTTATCCGATATACTTAATATTCAACATACTGCATAGTAGTATTAATTCCTAGCTTGAATCAATTTTTCAGAAAGTTCGGGAAAATATCTGGGTCATGGCGGCCATCTTTAATCTTTTTTCGTTTAATTAGAACCTTGTCACCCTGATAACTTCAAAGCCTCTTATCCGATATACTCAATATTCAAAATGTTGCATTGCAGTATTACTTCCTAGCCTGCATAAATTTTTCAGAAAGTTTGGGTCATGGCGGCCATCTTTTATCTTTCTTTGTCAAATTAGGACCTTGTCACCCTGATAACTTCAAAGCCGCTTATCCCATGTACTCAATTTTCAACATACTGCATAGCAGTAATTAATTCCTAGACTGCATCAATTTTTTAGAAAGGTCGGGAAAATATCCGGGCCATGGCGGCTATCTCTATTCTTATTTCGTCAAATTACTTCAAAACTTCAAAGCCGCTTATCCGATACACTCAATATTCAACGTACTGCATGCTAGTATTAATTCCTAGACTGCATCAATTTTGCAGAAAGTTCTGGAAAATATCCGGGTCTTGGCGACCTTCTTCAATCTTTTGCGGTCAAAGTAGCACCTAGTCAGCCTAAAGCTGCTAGCCTCTGCCTCATAATATTACTTTATAATTACATGTACAAATTAATCATCTAGTAAAATTATATTTTAGGGGGAGAGGGGGCCTTCTTGGGTGTTTTACGTGGTAAACACTTACTTCTAGTTATTTACAGACATCCCGAAATTCCACATTGTGGCTCCAGTACACGGACGTGGTGGATATACACAAACAATTCCTTAATTGACATTAAAGCAGACAGAACAGGTAATAGAAAAACGCATTTACAAGCATGGCATTTCACCTAATTTTACAGAAAGTGGTCACAACCTGTGAACAATGTGTACGGAATACGGCGTTGGCTCATCTGTGTCGGCTCGATCACTGAAGTTAAGCAACGTCGCACCCTGTTAATAATTGGATGGGTGACCGCCTGGGACTGCCAGGTGCCGTATACAGTAGGACATACGTGCAGCGATGTCGTGTCGTGAGGCTCAGAGAACAACGTAAATCAGATGGTTAGTCTGACCTTGTTGTTAAGTTACTCCCATGGCGCGATAACACAATAGTGCGTACTGCCACGTAATATACAGATACAGATAACAAAATCATGATAAAACGCGAAGAACTACACCAGAAGTATAAAGCTAAGGGTACCATGTCGTGCATCGAAGCAATCATTTTGGCTGGATTCTCGGTAGATTCATCCATTGAGGAAATCCTTATGAACTCGGTGAAGTCAACTTAACTGGAGGTTTAACAAGACAAACAGGGAAGTCAAAGGTCCAACGACTTGTGTGGCCGATGGCACGTCATATATGGCTTGAAAGCAACAATTTCAATAATACACATATCCGTTGAATAAAATACAAGTGACTGAAAAACAACACAGAGAGGCAACGACATCTAGAATAGAGAAATATACATGTGGCTTTTGTGGTCGAAAGAAGTCTATTCAGTAACAACCACACTTTACATAATATTGACACAGGAATTACCACTGGTGTCAAAGCTGACAATACAAAAAGAGTAAATACTATGTTGATGGCAAATGTATTCAGTGATATTCCTTTAGGAAAAAAAAGACATATATAATTTCAATGGCCACGAATAATTGCACAAGACTTATATTTGAAGATGCACTTAGTTTTCAAAAATAAGTGGATGCAATTATATTCGAACACAAAAAGAAAGTTCAAATTTCTTCAAATTCTTTCAAATCGTAATTATTTGATTTTTTTCAACCAAAACTAAACTAAACTAACGTTAGTAATCACTGCCGGTTAACTTGCTGGAGTGACTCCAGGAAATAGGTGTTGACACTACCTGAGCTGTCCTATCACACCTCATCTGCCCACGCTTTTCAGCTATCACACCCATGCACTATCGCTTTGACGGCTTCAACTGTCGGCATATACTTTTAAAATTGAGCAATTTTCTCCTATCCACCCGTTAATTAATAAAAATTATAATTTACTTTGTGTTTCCGATTGACATCATAATTTATTTTTATTGACAAATACTAGTAGGTGTTTCTATAAGTCAATACATATCAATATTATTCTCACCTGCCATATATGGCTGAGTTATACAGTGGTGCGCATAGTAAATTTCGAATATAATTGCATGCACGTATCAGTCGAATATATAATTATAATATTATAAATGAACAAGAATCTTTTTGGATCCATGCGTAAAACAGTCGATTTTCACTTATAAGTACATGTACGTTTAAAATGAGCGGGGATACGGTTAAATATATATGAGGTACATATGTTAGTTAGATGCACAATTATTAGACATATGAATAATGGATTGGGTGGTGGTGAATGTAGTGTTAGATGACACTATAACAACAAAATGTCCTCGACAACTACTACTAACCTGTAAATGTTCATGAAATATATTATTTATTTCCTAGGTAGTAAATAGATAGTAAATAGTCCAGCCGCATACACTTACATGTAGCTAGTTTTTTTCTTCACGAACAATGTTGACAGTCTTACAATAATTATGGTCTATGATTTCTGTGTTCGTGTTGAATGTTTGATGGTAAAATAAATCACTGGGCAATTATTTGGGCGGCCATATTGGATTTATGCGAATATGGAAGTAATTCTTTTTTTAGATTTTTATCATTTAATAAATTAGGTTCAGAAGTACAAAATAAACTTTCTAAATTCCTCATTATAGTTTGTGCCGTGTTAATTACATGAAATAACAAGTGGTTTTTCAGATTATTGGCGGTCATTTCGGATTCCCGGCGGGGTGGGGGATTATGGTGGCTGGCTGTCTTGTTGTCTTTCGGAGGTAACAAGCTGGGGCCCCTCGTATATGATGCCAATTGTTCCATTCAAGTGACTTAGTCGCCGTTGGGCATAAACTACTTTGGCAATAGAGAGTTTGACATTAGGTCAAACGTTCGTTGGAATGAATTGAGTTAACCCCTTAACTGTTGTTAGTATCTGACTCGTGGGGACTATCCTGTCCCAAGTGCGTTACGGCATTAATTTGTACGGAATAGCTCTTATAGATAAACACAATTTGACATTGTCTTAATTCCAATTCAACGACGATTGGTTTCTTTGTTAATCTTTTTGCTCAGTTTGCTGTATGATTCTACCAATGAAAATAAAATTTGATTATACTTCCCATGGATCTACGATGCGCGAACACATATATTATTTTTAAATTGTGGCTTGGAATTGCACAATATGGGTAAAACTATGTATTATGGCGCATAGTTTTGTCTTCCAAACAATTAGGAATCATTGGTTTATTATTGTTTCAATGTCGAATCAACGGCTTAGACGGTCGTACAGCTCTGGACTAGTAATGTATCATGGTTGCCAAGACTGCCGTGCAAGGAAAAGTAGCCGTAACTGCTTGCTTTTAAAGTAAGCAGTTACTGCTGTTCGTCTTGTAGAGTAGAAACCAGTGACGTGACATGAGATGAGGAGTCTCTGCCGGAGAATGATGGCTGCACTGATGTGCATCTATTGGGCTTCTGCAAGTCTCTGCCGGGAGCCCCTTTTATCTGTGCCCAGATATGCTATAAAACTGTCATCTTTCATAATATGGTCGGCACGAAAACACTACAATTCATGGCGTTTTCCCAGAAGAATGAAATTCTTATTTCACGACGCGCATAATACAAGGGTATTTTTTTATTCCATGGCGGACACAGAAAAGCATTTACTACGAATTAAAACAACGGAGGTTAATCGTGAATGGTATGGGGCGGGGCCCTAGGGTAGTTGTTAGCACCGCCACCTTTCACGCTAGAGTTCGGGGTTCGTTTCCCGGTCTCGGTGGTTTGAAAGAAACAAAAACGTTTCTTCCCCATCCACTCGTAAAACTCAGTATTGTGACCGAGGGGTAACGTGCTTGATCTCAGGTCTCCAGGGTTTAAATTTCGAATCCTGTGTCTGGAAGGCAGTGTCATCTCACCATCCAATTTAGCCTGTATGTGCAGAATAGTGGCCTATTCATTTTATTTCATTTCGTGTATGGTATAATAGCGACACGTGGAACCTGTCTCTGTTATGCCTTACGGCACACAACATTGAAGTACACTTTCCTACGAGTCCCTGCGTGTTGTGTTACACTGTGTGATAAATGTGAGCCGACTAATCGCTACTAATCACGAATAATCACGACTATTAAATCACGCGAAGCACCGTTTGCTATTATAACACGTATATCTATAAGCTGGAAGCACAAGTAGATCAAGCCGAATATCAAGATCATAATGAACGTATAAATCAAGGACATCTTGCAGGACAGTGTATCAATCTTTCAAAATATCGAAATGTGTTTCTATATTTCTATATGAATTATAGGCCTGGTCTACAGATGCGGAATTGCCCGATTTCTACTCAATCTTTCAAGTGAAATAAAGATGATCTTTGAGAAAAGCTTCGCGTGATTTGATAATGTTGTTAATTGTCCATTTCTTGTTATATTCGTTGTCGTGCTAGCCCATATACAGTATATTATTCAAAAGCAGCTTCAATGGCCTCAGATTTAGTAGAGCCACGGTTGTACTTTCCCACTCCGGGTAAGATCAGCAACCGGTATTGGTCTTATTCTTATTATATATTTACACAAATCTATTTGTTTTCGACGAAAAGTGACGCTAAGCATTATTTACTTCTACTACTGCTCATGTGTTTGTTTTGACACAAGACATTGCTTTGTAGTTTTTGTATTGATCATTATCCCTGTCATTTATGTTTGAGTTAATTTATATTGTGTATCGGCGCTGGCGCTGTCTCAGTTTTTTAGAATGTATATATTCAATACAAAAGGCGTTATAAACAGGTGTCAGAAACACCATCATAATATTGATAGTTTTTAACTGATTAAATCTAGTGTAAACATAACTATTTCCAGCTAGACTTTTTTGACATCACGTATTCTATGTTTTTACATTGCAAAGTCACTTAAATGGCCATATTGTCCTAAAAGTGACGTTAAGAAGACATTGTACTTACTTACAATGTCTTATCGGGCGAGCGAAGGAAAACGCTCTCAATAACCCACCATGCCCTATCACCCCCACCCTCACATCATTATCTGTACATCATTCATCTCATCAATTGACTACAACGTTTTTATCGTATTATAATGTCACTTAAAAGACCTTTTGTGCCGAAAAGTGACGTAAAGCAATGATTTACTACTACTACTACTTACAATGTCACTTAAATTACTATTAGTCCCGATAATTTACGTAAAGCAGTAATTTAATACGTCTAGTGCTGCTGCTGCTGCTGCTGCTGCTGCTGCTGCTACTACTACTACTTCTACTACTACTAATACTACTACCGTTGCTGCTGCTACTACTACTACTACTACTACTACTACTACTACTACTACTATTACTACTACTACTACTACTACCATTACTACTATTGCTGCTGCTACTGCTGCTACTACTACTACTGCTGCTGTGCTGCTGTTACTACTTCTACTACTACTACTACTAATACTAATACTAATACTACTACCGTTGCTGCTGCTACTACTACTACTACTACTACTACTACTACTACTACTACTACTACTACTACTACTACTACTATTACTACTACTACTACTACTACTACCATTACTACTATTGCTGCTGCTACTACTACTACTGCTGCTGTGCTGCTGTTACTACTTCTACTACTACTACTACTACTACTACTACTGCTACTACTACTACTACTACTACTACTACTACTACTACTACTACTACTACTACTACTGCTGCTGCTGCTGCTGCTGCTGCTGCTGCTGCTACTGCTGCTGCTGCTGCTGCTTCTACTACTACTACTACTACTGCTTCTGCTGCTGCTAGGCTACTTCTGTTAATACCATATAGTGTATGTACGTTTTCGCGTTCAATTCGTGTTATATTTGCTGTCGTGCTAGGTCGTATATTTATATGTATTTCATTCATATCATCAATGGACTGCACTGTTTTTATCGTATTACATTGTAACCTAAATGACCATTAGTGCCGAAAAATTGACGTTAAGCAACAATTTACTGCTACTGCTAGATTGTATATGTACTTTCGCGTTCAGTTGTTGTTATGATCTATTCTTGCTATCTTTGTTGTTGTGCTAGGTCGTATATGTAATCAATCAATAAAACTTCTATGTATGTTTACGCTTCAATTCGTGTTATATTTGTTGTTGTGCTAGGTCGTATATGTAATCAAACAATAAAACTTCTATGTAGGTTTGCGCTTCAATTCGTGTTATATTTGTTGTGTGCTAGGTCGTATATGTAATCAATCAATAAAACTTCTATGTAGGTTTGCGCTTCAATTCGTGTTATATTTGTTGTTGTGCTAGGTCGTATATGTAATCAAACAATAACAATTTATGTAGGTTTACGCTTCAATTCGTGTTATATTTGTTGTTGTTCTAGGTCGTATATGTAATCAATCAATAAAACTTTTATGTAGGTTTGCGCTTCAATACGTGCTATATTTGTTGTTGTGCTAGGTCGTATATGTAATCAAACAATAAAACTTCTATGTAGGTTTGCGCTTCAATTCGTGTTATATTTGTTGTGTGCTAGGTCGTATATGTAATCAATCAATAAAACTTCTATGTAGGTTTGCGCTTCAATTCGTGTTATATTTGTTGTTGTGCTAGGTCGTATATGTAATCAAACAATAACAATTTATGTAGGTTTACGCTTCAATTCGTGTTATATTTGTTGTCGTGCTAGGTCGTATATGTAATCAATCAATAAAACTTCTATGTAGGTTTGCGCTTCAATACGTGCTATATTTGTTGTTGTGCTAGGTCGTATATGTAATCAATCAATAAAACTTCTATGTATGTTTACGCTTCAATTCGTGTTATATTTGTTGTTGTGCTAGGTCGTATATGTAATCAATCAATAAAACTTCTATGTAGGTTTGCGCTTCAATTCGTGTTATATTTGTTGTTGTGCTAGGTCGTATATGTAATCAATCAATAAAAACTTCTATGTATGTTTACGCTTCAATTTGTGTTATATTTGTTGTTGTGCTAGGTCGTATATGTAATCAATCAATCAAACTTCTATGTAGGTTTGCGCTTCCATTCGTGTTAAATTTGTTGTTGTTCTAGGTCGTATATGTAATCAATCAATAAAGCTTCTATGTAGGTTTGCGCTTCAATTCGTGTTATATTTGTTGTTGTGCTAGGTCGTATATGTAATCAATTAATATATTTTTTTGTAGGTTTACGCTTCAATCTGTGTTATATTTGTTGTTGTGCTAGGTCGTATATGTACGTTTACGCTCAATGCTAGGTCGTATATATATGTTGTACACGTTCAATTTGTGTTAATATTTGTTGTCGTGATAGGTCGTATATGTACGTTTTACGTGTTCAATTCGTGTTATATTTGTATAACTCAGATGACTTAGATCGAAACAATTTTTGAAGGCTTCGAAATTTGAAGCTTGAATTGTTGTCGCAATTTCCGGCTCCAAACGAGGAAAATTAGTTATTTTTACGAGAAATAGACATCTCATACATTTTAGTTTATTCGACTTGACACTTCCTTAAAGCAGATATATATATGGTCCCAGCAGCAGAAACGTTCAGCTGATATCTCACCTGAAGATGAAGAACAGTATTAGACGTCTCCGTCAACAATCGGTCGCAAGAAATAGTATCTTGAGATCCTAGCTTTACTGGCAACAATCGTTTTCGCGATTTCTATCGTCATATTATACCACGGTATAAAGGCAAATACCAATAACTCCCTACTCTCAAGTGAGCAGTTGCTGTTGTTTTCCACGCAGAGCAGTATATAGTGAGTGTCATATTATATTCGATGTCTCCGTTTTCATCTACGGAAAATCCTCATTCTTATCAGGGACAGTACACGATCTCTGCTAATTATTCGTCATCAAGAGCTTATCATTGTGTAGAATTACTGGTGAAGCGTAATTGTAAGTAATTATGGCCCGGTATGTATCCCCCTCTACAGCCTCCGAGCTGCGCGACCCACATACATGACAGGCCGCGCATCTCGTATGCTAACAGCTTTCATCCTCTCTTATATACATGGATTTGCATATTACGACATGCCCTGCATGCTCACCTCGTGGCTCCACGTGCGGGATACACACTTCACTTTTGTGTCAGGCTGTGCCCAGTGCAGTTCCGTGTCCAGTTTTTCTCATTTTCCATCACCCACCCACCCGTTTCAAAGCCTTGAATCATATCATTTGTGGTATTACATGTTTTACTATTATTTACTATTGTTTTACTATACTCTAGTTAGTTCATGTGGCCGCCTTCGGCGATTCTGGGACTCGCAATTTAAACATTATGGTTAAACTAACACATTGAATGCTAGCGTCTGTTTAAATTGTGTGTTCTTTTGTAACATTTTTATGATGATCACTGATGATGTATCAATAAATTGTTCACCGGCCAAACCCTCCTTTTCTGTCTTCTATTCATGTGTGTTTCTTTTAGTTATACATGTAGGTGCCATAATTATGTCGTGTGGCCTAAATTGTGTTATCGTGGAATATGTTTGCTCCCAAAGACAAACAACAGTAACTGCTTAATAATTGAAAAAAAAAGTTTGCTGTTGTTCGCCAGTGTACAGCAGTATTGATGACATGTCTGGCATTGCTCCAACATACATGTAAGCGTAGCTTTTTGACATTGTTGCAGAACTTACTTGAGTACAAGAAGAAGCAGCGCAAACTTCGAGTGCGTATGTTGGACGGCGCGGTGAAGACTATGTTCGTGGACGACAGCCACGCTGTGGCTCAGCTCATGATCACCATATGTACCCGCATAGGTGAGTAGTGACAGCTCGTACAACTCAAAGTATGCTTACATCTTACTGATAGATAGCTTCAACTGCTGCCATAAAGCAGTTGAAGCCACCCAGTTTCTGAGATTCTTATCTCACGTCAACTGAAATTAGCATCTGTAATATATAACTCGGAGATGGATGTCAGGGCTGTATGTTTTCTTCCGACAACCCCAAAACTCCCTTTGGTGGTTTTATTTGACGTGTCTTTATTCAATGTATTTTTTGTACTCACTTATATCACAGTTGTTCTGTTGTGCTGCATTTAATACATGAACACGACTTTTTAGCTCCCGCCGTCACCGTAGGTGAGACGGGGGGAGCTATGGATTTCGCCTCCGTTTTTTTACCTCTTCTTTTGCCTAGAACTTTGTAAGAAAATAAGCTAGGATAACAATTTTTGGTATGTGGGTTACTTCCAGGTGGATAATGGACAGGGTAAAATATTGCACATACATTTTCTCTAAGGTCCCTAGTTGTGCCTTTTCAGGTTTTTGGACCTTGACCTTTAAGTTGACCCAGCACTTTGACCTAATTTATAACATCGTCCGACTGAAAGATTTTGCGGAATATCATGAAAACCGCTCAAGATAGCTACACCATTACTATAAAACAAATTGTGAGGTTTCAGGAGAGGATGCATCTTGAAAAATTTCAAGTCGATAAAATTAAAAATGGCCGCCTGTCGGCCATTATTCACCTCGACAGGCCTGATATTGCGGAATATCATGAAAACTGCTCAAGATAGCTACACCATTACTATCAAACAAATTGTAAGGTTTCAGGAGAGGATGCATCTTGAAAAATTTCAAGTTGATAAAATTCAAAATTGCCGCCTATCGGCCATTATTCACCTCGACAGGCCTGATATTGTGGAATATCATGAAAACCGCTCAAGATATCTACACCATTACTATAAAACAAATTGTAAGGTTTCAGAACAGGATGCATTTAAAAAAAAATCAGCTCGACCAAATTCAAAATGGCCGCCAATCGGCCATTATTCACTTTAAAAGTGGCCGTTATTTGGTAAACCGTGCTAGATGGCTAGACCATTACTATAAAACGAAATGTGAGATTTCAGATGAGGATGCATCTTGAAAAAATTTGACTCGATCAAATTCAAAATGGCCGCCTTTTCGGCAATTATTTATTTTCACATGGCCGATATATGGTAAACCGTGCTAGATGGCTAGACCATTACTATAAAACAAAGTGTGCGTTTTCGGGGGAGGATGCACCCTGAAAATTTTTAACTTACGAATTCAAAATGGCCGACATTCAGCATTATTTACCTCGATAGGCCTGATATCAGGTAAACCGTGCTAGATAGCTACACCACTACTATAAAACAAAATGTGACTTTTCGGGAGAGGATGCCTTTTAAAAACTTTCGACTGAATCGAATTCAAAATGGCCGCCTATCGGCCACTATTTACCTTTACATTGCTGATATTTGGTAAACCGTGTTAGATAGCTGGACCATTACTATAAAACAAAATGTGCGATTTCAGGAGAGGATGCAGCTTGAAAAATTTAGACTCGATCAAAGTCAAAATGGCCGCCTATTGGCCATTATTCACTTTCACATGGCCGATATTTGGTAAACCGTGCTAGATGGCTAGACCATTACTATAGAATGAAATGTGAGATTTCAGCTGAGGATGCATCTTGAAAAATGCAGACTCGGATCAAATTCAAAATGGCCACCTATTGGCCATTATTTACTTTCACATGCCCAATTTTTGCAAACTGTGTTATATGCTAGTCCATTACTATAAAACAAAATGTGAGGTTTCGGGGGAGGATGCACCCTTACATTTTTTAACTAGTCTGTATCGAATTCAAAATGATCGTAAATCAGCTATTATTTATCTCGATTGGCCTGATATCAGGTAAACCGTGCCAGATAGGTAGACCATTGCTGGGATACTGATTAGGATCATTAATTTCAATGGAGGTTTGCAATCTCTGACAGACTGTCTAGTTCTTATCTTACTCTTAGACTGGGCCTCTTAGACCTAGTTGTCGTGCGTCTTGATTTTTGACCTAGCCTAGGACTACATTAATAACCCTACACAAAATTGCTTAAATCAAATTCTAATTCGGAGCGGGAGCTCCTGAACTTGTGTAATCTTGTTTTTTTGTTTTTTTAAATATTTTTAAACCACATATCAAAACATTCATACATGTATACACATTATTCATTATTATAAACAATACAAATGATAACTCCGAAAATAAATAGTATAAATCTTCAATTTCTTCATTAAAAAATGTACATAACCAATCTTCTCCGAGTTTCCATGTGTTAGGCCAAAAATTATTTAAAAGTATTTTATGTTAAAAACAGTACTGAAACTCAATTAACTTCACTTCCAAACATACTTTATATACCCTAGAAAAGATTAAACTCCAATTTACATCCCCTGAGTTTTCTGAGTATCTTTCAATGCGAGGTACATGTACATCTATATTCAGTAGCCCCAAAATTATAAACAATTTTCTGGCTCATTTTACCCTCACTAATTAAACTTTCCTGGTTATTAAACCTCAGACCTGATTCTATAGTTCTCGTATTTAAATTATTTAGTAAAAATATGCTAGTTTTTTTTGAGACATGAAACCAGTCCTGCCCAATTCAGAAGATCCCTGTGTGTTAAACCTTTATGTAGCCATTGTTCAAAGACTATCGTAGATCCATCTGGCTCAAACAAGTCACATATACAGAATTCCTATGTAAAAAAAACGTTCCCAGAAAATACTGGAGTTTTTTATTTTTATACCAGGGTTATACCATATTGACATTTCTTTCCTACAAGGTTCAGTTTCTATAAGTTCATTCCACAGCTGAAAAGTTTTAATATAGAAAGATAGGAAAGTCAGGTTTTTTGTACAAATAGATAATTCTGGACATTTAATAGCGGCTGATAAATCTTAATTATTTGTTTTAAAATATTGACTAACCAGTAGTGCCCATACCTGTTCGCTATCACTGTAAAATATTTGCAAAAAAACATTACAGTGGGACTGAGTCTACTATAAATTTAAATAATGGAACTTAAAGTCCGCCCTCTTCTTTATTTCTTATCAAAACCCTACGTTTTAATCTTTCTTTTTATCCTTCCACACAAATGCATATATAACCGACTCCACTTCTTTGATATAGGTTTATGGTATGTCCACCGCAGATATAGAATATTGGAATGATGAAGTATAAAGGTTTTAATAATCTGTACGCGTCCAATAAGCGACAAATCTCTTTGTTTCCACATGTTGTTAATCTGTTTTGCTTCATCTATTTTATCCCCGAAATTTTATTTTGTGCTTAATTCCCTGTCCTAGCCGAAATAAACGCCCAATAATTTGATCGGAAGTGCTGGCCATCTAATATCTAAGGGCTTGTCTGTTCGATTTCGATTTACTCCTAGCCACACTGCCTCTGTTTTAGTCATATTTAGTGTCAACCTTTAAAATATACCCGAAATCTATAATAACCTGTAAAAAATGTTTTGCTGATATTTCATCTTGGACAATACCCAAAGTATCATCCGCGTACTGTAATAATCTAATCATATGGTTCAAGATTTTTAATCCTTTTATTTTTTTATTTACTCGAAACGTATGTGGTAGTAGTTCTACCGCTGAAAAAAAAGGTGATAGTGGGTCACCTTGGCATACCCCTGTATCGACTCCGAAATATGTTGAAGTTGTGCCATTTTTTATTACACAACTGAAAATGTTCGCATAAAACAGCAGAACCCATTTACATAAAAGTTAAATTTTTCAAGGACAACATATAAAAATTGATGCTCCAGTGAATCGAACGCTTTGAGATATATCAATGAAATGTTAATATTGTAAGAAAGCAAGCAGTGTTGAGCCCTTGAGCTAGCCTCTCGTGTAGACCTTTCCTCAATGGTAAAACGTTGGCTTGTGGTGCGAGAGGTCGCCGGTTCGAGACTTGCTGGGTCACAACATAAATTTACTACATTGAGGACGAAGATGTGTGCAACGGACAGGTGACCCGCTGGTGTGGTGTTGGGCTTGCCAGGTCGAGGACCTGCAAAGCAACGATTTGTGGGGTTGGGAACATAGTTGACAACTTGTGGCGCCAGACAATGATATCGCGGCGGGCCTCTCTCCTCGAAAGAAAAGGAGGAAGAGTTTAGGGAATCAAGCAGTGTTGAGCCCTTGAGCTACCGTCCAGACCTTTAGCTCAATGGTTAAACGTTGGCTTGTGGTACGAGAGGTCGCCGGTTCAAGACTCGCTGGGTCACAAAATAAATTTACCACAATATGTCGGCCACGTTGTCTGTAATAAGTTCTGATGGTGCATACCAACAGCATGGTCCCACTTGTTGAAATGAGTATGTTTCTACTAGACATAACGGATCAGTATGTTGTTACCGGATGTAAAAAGAGTATGTTTCCACTCGACATATAAAAATAGTATGTTTCCACTCGACATAAACACAAATATGTTGTTGCTGGATGTAAAAAGAGTATGTTGCCACTGGACATAAAAAAGAGTATGTTGTTACTGGATGTAAATATCAAATTGTATTTGCAGTGATCATTTTTTATCCCCTGCCCGTAGGGGAAGGGGGGTTTTAGTCGCGCCAGGATTTTGTCATACTTCACATAGCCAGCAGATAACACCAGGGAATTTTTGGTGACATTTTGATTCCCATATTATCAACCCTTTAATTACTAGGGCCACTAACAAGGAAAAACTTGTTAGCAGGAGAAAGTTTCCAGCAGATTTTCTTTTTATTTGGACAATATGCACAGCAATGTAAGTCAATGACCTGATTAACTTTTGGGAGCAAACAAGAGTGGCAGTCTAGCGGCCATTTTTGAACTGGCCGACTGGCGATAACGGAGGGCTGCTTTCATGTTCGTTTCCGAGCAACTCTTTCTGGTTTAAAATGGCCTACAATCGGCACAATTTACCTCGATAGGCCTGAGATCAGGTAAACCGTGTTAGATATATCTATGACCATTACCATACAACAAAATGTGACGTTTCAGGAGAGGATGCATCTTGAAAAATGTCGACTCGATCAAATTCAAAATGGCTCCCTATCGGCCATTATTTACTTTCAATTGCCCAATATTTGTCAAATCATGTTAGATGGCTAGACTATCACTATAAAACAAAAGTGAGGTTTCGGTGGAGGATGCACCCTGAAATTTTTTAACTAGATCGACTTCAAAATGACCATCAATCAGCCATTATTTACCTCGATTCCCCTGATATCGGGTAAACCGTGCCAGATAGGTAGACTCTTACTCTTAGACCTAGTTGTCTTGCGTCTTGATATTTGACCTAGCCTAGGACTACATTAATAACACTACACAAAATCGCTTCAATAAAATTCTAATTCGGAACGGGAGCTTCTGGATTTATGTAGTCTTGTTTTAATTTTTTGGTGGGTGGCAGGTAGGTCAAAAGGATATTTATATTTATTTTAACTGTCTTAAAAAAAATGTAGGGCATCTTTGGTTTCAATTATTTTTGACTGTCTTTAAAAACAAATAGGAGGGTGCGTTAACAACGGAGGCATAGTCATCGACGCCTGCGTCTATACACCTTTCTGGCTATTTAAGATAAAATCACATTGCTTTCACTAGATCCACTAGATCACTAGCTTTTAAAAATGATCTTACCAATTCCGTCCTAATTCAGAACCCTGACACAAATTCAGCTACCACTTTATATACCCAATACCATGCTACTATGTTGACATTGCTTGATAAACATGCACCTCTAAAAAGTTGTAAGGTAACACCAAATGCTAGACCAGTAAATGAGTGGATAACCGATGAGATCTTGTTATCTAAAAGGAAAAAAAGGCAGTTGGAAAGAATATGGAGAAGGGATCGAACAGATTCTAATCGATCACGACTCAATGCACAAGTTTACCTGTGCAACAGACTAATGTCAAAGGCAAAAAAAACTATTATACAAATTTGGTTTCAGATATCATCACAAACCCTAGAAAATTATGGGACAAAATGAAACACATTTTGCATAAAAAGAACAATATACTTCCGGATAGTTCATGCAATACCAAATTTGCCAGCTCTTTCAATGATTTTTTCATAAGTAAGATCGCTAAAATCAGGGACACTCTGTTGTCAGCAAAGACAGATTCGAACATTCATCCTGAACCTACTCCTCCAGCTGCCCCAAATCCTTAACTCACTTTCTCACAAATCTCAGAAAGTAACGTGTCAAAAATTATTCGGTCATCACCTAGCAAATCATGTGACCTAGATCTATGTCCAACTCAAATCGTCAAGGACTGCGCTGATATTCTGGCCGGGTCAATCACAAGGATCATAAATCTCTCATTAGCAGAAGGGAAGTTCCCAGATACCTTCAAAATTGCTCATGTTACACCACTATTAAAGAAA
Organism: Flabesymbios commensalis; assembly: GCA_964017125.1. Lineage (NCBI taxonomy): Eukaryota > Metazoa > Annelida > Polychaeta > Terebellida > Flabelligeridae > Flabesymbios > Flabesymbios commensalis. The sequence goes on from OZ024902.1 coordinate 72,867,440, forward strand.
CCTTCACTAGATCGAAATGAATTAAGCACTTTTAGACCTGTATCTGGATTAAATTTTGTTTCCAAATTGATTGAGAAAGTCGTTGATAGCCAAATAAAATATCACATGCAAAATTCAGGTATTTCGAATAACTTATAATCAGCATATAAATGTGGAAATTTCACCGAAACGGCCCTTTTGTATATTCAAAATGATATTTTGTCAGCTCAAGACCATGGTGACTCACTGCTCTTTCGCTTTTGGATTTGTCTGCGGCTTCTGACACGATCGATCATGACCTCTTGCTCAGTAGATTGACTGAGTGGTTTGGCATTGATGGTGTGGTGTTGCAGTGGGTTCGATCCTACCTGACCGGTCGTTCTCAGCTTGTTAAAGTTAATGGTGTACTGTCTACTCCGCAATTGTTATTGTGCGGTGTTCCGCAAGGCTCTGTGTTGGGTCCACTTCTTTTTACTATGTATACTACTCCTCTCAGTTCAATAATAACAGCTTTTGGTCTTAAGCACCACCTTTATGCTGATGATACACAAATATACACATCTTTCGTTGCAGAAGATATAGCACAGTCTTTAATTGTTGTACAAAATTGTATGCTGGCAATCCAGGTTTGGATGAATCAAAACATGCTGAAACTTAATCCTAGTAAGACAGAGTTCATGATCATTGGTAATCTAACGCAACGTAAAATAGTTGCTCATATTTTCCCAGTTGTACTTCTGAACCAAAATTTTGCCGAAATAGACTCCATACGAAACCTGGGTGTGGCTTTTGATCCAGCTTTTTCATTCAAGAAACATGTCTCGAATATTTGTAGATCAGCTTTCTACCATAATCGAGATCTTAGACGCATTCGAATTCATTTGAATAAAGCTACTGCAATTTTTCTAGCCAATGCTCTAGTGAGCAGTCGCCTTGACTACTGTAATTCGTTGCTGTTCGGTTGTTCCGAAAAATATAAAACAAGCTTGCAGCGTGTACAGAATTGCCTTGCCCGAGTAGTGACCAGGTCAAGTAGGCTTTCAGAGTCTAGGCCCCTGCTCAAATCACTGCAGTGGCTACCTATTAAATCACGTATCAAATTTAAACTGAACCTTCTGACATATAAAGCACTATTCATGGGTACCCCCCCCCCCCCATATCTCAGTGATTTATTACATTTCGAGAAACACCAGCAAACACTGAGATCCGAAAGTACAAAGCTATTACATCCTGGACCGCGGTCAAAAAGAAAATACGGTCATCTATCGTTCGTGGTTGCTGCACCGCGCTTGTGGAATAAATTGCCTCTTCATCGTTCGTGGTTGCTGCACCGCGCTTGTGGAATAAATTGCCTCTTGAAATACGTGAAGCAAAATCAGTCACTATCTTTCGGAAAAAATTACAAACACCTATTTACATTAGACCTACCACCTTAATCTGAGCATCCACCGACCGTCACATGATGAATTCCTTTTCCGACTATGGACCTCCCCACTGAATACTGAATTTAGTCCACAGCGCCATTTTGTCTCAATATTGTTGAGAGATACTGGCGCTATAGAAAACATTATATTATATATATATATAGATCCCAACTATTATTAACCGCAGAAAATGGCCATATACTTAAGTGAAATAGATTCAGTTTTTCTATTAAAATTTTTTTAATTACTAGTACTAGTATTATACATATTGAAAAAAACGTGGAAACTGCTTAGAAAAAAATATTAATCCCATGTAATTTAAGTTTATTACATAAGCAGGCTTCAAAGTGGAACCTTTAAACGTATGAAAAGATATATTTGAAAATATAACCTATATCTTTATGAAAATAGCCCATAAAACCTAAAAAATATATTTTTTTTTTTGAGGAGCGTATATTGTTTTAGCTTCTGCTACTGTACAATCCTCGGTAAATAAATATGTTTATACTAACATCTATTTTGATTTTGCTTCAAATATTTTACACGAAGGAATGTCTTTGCAACAAATAATTTTATCTGAGTTTCAGAGTGTGAACAGAACGAGACATGGTTATGGTGGAAGGTCCCTTTGAATTAACAGAATCTATGAGGTCTACTTCATATAAATGTGTTAATGGGACCCTCTTGTATATGTTAGACTTGTCTTAAGTAAATCTTAAGAGAGATATGAATAGTTATCCTGAATGTTCTGAGGAGAGTGGGGTTTGTGGAGGGGTATTCCCTCAAGTTTTGGAGCATGGGAGTGCTCAAAAAATAATTTTGGCAGGGTATCCACAGAAATTCAGACAAAAAAGCTCCGTGTATTTTAGCTCATCATTGACTTCAATATCTGTAATGAAGTAAAATGAATGGGATTTTAGGCCACCTTTGTGCACATGTAGGCTAAATTGAGCCAGGAGAACCTCCCGAGGATGGTGGGATGAATGAGATGACACTTCCCTCCAGACACAGAATTTGAAATTACTGTGCTAGATAGGTAGACCATTACTGTAAAACAGAATGTGAGACTTCAGGGAAGTATACACGATGTAAAATTGAGAAGCCAACTGGGTATGAAAAGCCAACGGGGCCTGATAAGCCAACTGGGCTTGAGAAGCCAACTGGGCTTGAGAAGCCAACTGGGCTTGAGAAGCCAACGGGGCCTGATAAGCCAACGAGGCTTGAGAAGCCAACTGGGCTTGAGAAGCCAACGGGCCTGAGAAGCCAACTGGGCTTGAGAAGCCAACTGAGCAAGTGCACCAAACGTTAATATTCACAATTAGTTGCAATTAAAAAAACCCGATACAAATAGAAATAATATTTGACTATATAGCTTTAAAATTGGATCCACATGTGGAGCTATGTAGATTAAGGCTGCTGTTGAAATGTCAATTATAATCTATGTGATCTGGCGGTACATCTTTTATATGCGCAGATGACGTACGTATACTTCTTATATTAGCCATAGTGTATTATTAGTGAAATACACCTGTACAAATATTTAATCAATGTTGGGTTAACGGTGTATACTTTGGCCCAATATTCATTAAACATTCTCACTAGATATGTGGGTGTTCTCATGAATGTCACAGTTAGCATTGTGTCTTGTAACTGTAAATCTACAAATTTATAGTTATGTTATGCAAAGTCAAACAACAGTAACAGTAATCTTTTTTAAGTGAGCAGTTACTGCTATTTGCCTGTGCAAGGTGGAATTATTCAAGTAATTATATCTTTGGTTACAGTTATCTGCTGTTTCAAGGACTTAAACAGGAAATGATAAAAGGGAGTCCAAATTTACTTTTTGTTGGGCCATGACGGGGTCTGGGGTCCTCCCACAATGCAATTTGGCGGAATCTGGCGATATTTTCTATATCCAGGCTGAAAATAGGCCGTTCAAAAGTCAGCTAGACGGGTCTGTGGCGTGTCAGACAGATGTCACAATTAAATTGCAAATGCAGTGAATAATAACTGGTTGTTGTAAGAAATGACGAATTTACGAAGCGTCTGTGCAGTGGATCTAGTAAATAAAATGCTAGCCCAGCGTTGTCTCAATGACTAGCCATTGTCGTGTATTCTGGTCCATCAATGGTATGTATTTATCGTTGTTGAGATACATACAGTCAGTTTTAATGGTATGAATGGCGCTTCCGTTTACTATTGTCATTTAGTAGCTGCATTAAATCGATTTGTAATTATTAAGCCACACACCACCATGATATCATCCATGATGTCATCATTATATATTAATAAACACAATTTTAAAACTGATAGTGGATGAAGTGTGTGTTTGCGGTTACATGTATGGTCGATGTGGGCGATTGATTTAGGGAGAAATACATCTGTCTGGGGTAATTAAAGAAAACGCGAGGAGAAAAAACAGCTATTTTTGGCTGTTAAATGCTGCTTATTAAAAGGGCCATATCTGTATCTCGGCGGTCTCTGTATGGTTATTAATATGGCCATAATCTGTTCTGTGTGGTTATTAAAATGGCCATAATCTATTCTGTGTGGTTATTAAAAGGGCCATAATCTATTCTGTGTGGTTATTAAAAGGGCCATAATCTGTTCTGTGTGGTTATTAAAAGGGCCATGATCTATTCTGTGTGGTTATTAAAAGGGCCATAATCTGTTCTGTGTGGTTATTAAAATGGCCATACTCTGTTTTGTGTGGTTATTAAAAGGGCCATAATCTGTTCTGTGTGGTTATTGAAATGGCCATACTCTGTTTTGTGTGGTTATTAAAAGGGCCATAATCTATTCTGTGTGGTTATTAAAAGGGCCATAATCTGTTCTGTGTGGTTATTAAAACGGCCATAATCTATTCTGTGTGGTTATTAAAAGGGCCATAATCTATTCTGTGTGGTTATTAAAAGGGCCATAATCTGTTCTGTGTGGTTATTAAAAGGGCCATATCTGTTCTATGTTGTTATTAAAAGGACCGTATCTGTATTTCAGCTGACTCAGACTTGTTTATTCGACATTATAACAAAACAGAAAATACAATTTAACATGTAGGATGATTTGTCGGAGACCCCTATTAAGACACTACATGTATTGTCGCTCTCATAGGGGCCACACTCTGTGTGGTTATTTAAAGAACCATATCTGTATCTCAGCTGTCTCTGTGTGGTTATTTAAGGAACCACTGTGTGGTTATTTAAAGAACCATATCTGTATCTCAGCTGTCTGTGTGTGGTTATTTGAGGAACCACTATGTGGTTATTTAAAGAACCATATCTGTATCTCGGCTGTCTCTGTGTGGTTATTTAAGAGGCCATATCTGTATCTCAGCTGTCTCTGTGTGGTTATTTAAGGGACCACTGTGTGGTTATTTAAAGAACCATATCTGTCTCTGTGTGGTTATTTAAGGGACCATATCTGTATCTCAGCTGTCTCTCATCAGTCGTTTTTTTCTGATATTTCCATCACAAAGATTTATCTGAACCCTAATTCACACATGCTGTGTGACCCGCGTAATTTACATGTTCTACACGCTGTGTGACCCTAATCCACACGCTCTACACAGATTACGTGTCGTGTGACCCTAATGCACACGCTCTACACGTTCTGTAACTGGTGTCGTGTGTGTTCCAGGTATCACTAACCACGACGAGTACTCATTGGTGAGAGAGCTGAACGATGAAGAAAAGGAGAGGACCCTCACCCTGAAGCGTGACAAGTCTATCGCCAAGGACCAGAAGAAATTGGACGAGATGAAGAAGAAATACCACACCGACGATGAGAGTGAGTATAATTTCCATCATTTCCCGGCAGACACGAGACATTGACCGAATGTTTGTTTAAAGCTGTGCCAACGTGGATGGATGGATGGATGGATGGATGGATGGATGGATGGATGGATGGATGGATATCAAACAAAATCAATGCGATAGCAAAAATATATAAAAGTATGTGAATAAATAGTTATTGATCACCTCCACCCTCACATCATCATCATTTATCTCATCAAATAAATACAGCGTTTTTATTGTATTACAATGTCACTTGAAAGACCATTTGTGCTGAATAGGGACGTAAAGCAATGATTACTGCTACTCGCCGGTGCTCAGCATTTGTACTTGGGTACTTTTAAAAATGAAAGTATATTTAACTACTTTGTGAGTGCTAGTCATCTTAAATTGTTTCAAAAAAATGAATGAATGAATGTATGAATGAATGAATACATGACAATTAATTAATTAATCAGTTAATAAAAAATGAATGAATGAATGTATGAATGAATGAATACATGACAATTAATTAATTAATCAGTTAATAAATAATTAGTTAATTAATTAGTCAATCAATCAATCTTGATGGAGGGAGGGATGAATGTATAGATGGATGGATGTAGAGTTGGATTTGGAAAAAAATAGATACAGCTAAGCCATGTGTAGACATTATAGAAAATATTTAGTATAGGTCTATATTTCTATTATTTACTAATAGACATGAGATAGACATGATGTGATGTTTTATGTTGTTCTGGTCGGTTGGTCCGGAGACAATGCGGCTCGTCAGGCATGGCCAAACCCTAATGACAACCAGACATGTATATTTGATCAGATGACATGGCTGACTGCGGTAAATGGCGCCCAATATCAATAGTACTGCTGCTTACAGCCGCCCAACGCCGCCGCGGTGTTGGGAAGCTTCTGCCCAACTCCGCGGCGGCGTTGGGCGGACGTGCCTGGTGGCAGCAATTGTTGATAGAATGATCACAAGTGGTGATCAATATCTAGGCTATTTGGCTATGGAAACGTGCCAATGATCATACACGGTTACAATTGGTCCCGTAATGCATTACTTTTATTTAGCACGCCCCGAGTAAACCCTCCCCGCTCCAAACGTGCAATCAAATCGAGGCCAAAGTACCAGTGGGAACGATTGAATGGTATTGTGTACCGCGGTAAAGTGTGACTTGTGTTTTATACAACAGGTAAATTATCTCCAATCGCCGCGATTCCTTAATATACGCTGACGATGTTTGATATCGATTTTCCACGTAGCGCTCAATGGGTTAATGCATGCAAACAAGTCAACGTTCCACCTGAGTCATTAACCGTTTCAGTACCGCGGTTGGCGAATATATATATGTGCTACTGCAGCCAGGCAGTTAATGTATTTTTGATGACAACAAACATATATATATAGATGAATGTAGCTTCACTTGATGGGAGTTATTCCACACGAAACGTCTTAATTTGCAGGTGGTTGTCAGACCGCGACGCTCTATCGTCATTCATCACGATTACGGCTGAGAATAATCACTCATATCGCCACTGGCTGTCGTCATGCCGCGCTTTAATATTTAAGTTGTATTCTGTTGATCACCTGATTACATCGATTTCTGCCAGATAATTTGCTGTATACATATGCGTGATCCCGCGCCCCGTCAACGCCATTTGCGAGCCAGGCTAGCTTGCCCTGGCGCCGGGCCACCCGCTCGCCAACACAGGCCGTTACTGATCTCTAGTGGGCTCTCCGTCTTCCATAAGCGTGCATCTCCCTCGTTCTGGTCGGCAAGTTGACGACGTTACGATCGCCCGGGGAGCTGTAGAAAATTGCTCTGAATTGTGCGTCTAGTTGACTGGAAAGCGGACGATGTTTTTGACGCAGAAGAAAGCTTAGATGCGGGGCTTAGCCGACCAGAGCTTGTCTCTTGTGCACCATCAGACAAGAGGCTACGAGAACAATGTCTATTCTGCCTTGCATAGCAGGATTGAGGTGGCTGCTTACTTGAAAAGTTACCAACTACCGCCTTATGACATTGCGCCGCAGTACATACCTGCCACGTTTATATGGCGAAGAGTGGCGAACTTAAGACGAGACCGCGATCGCGGCAGATACACAGCAAGCAAGAGCCATTGGCCCTATGTTGTTTGACTGCTAGACTAGCATCACACACTGTGGTTTATCATTGAAGTGAGGATCTATGTATCGTGTTTGGACCAAGGGTTTATACATGTTTAGCCCAACACTACAGTATATCAGCATTCGTTCAATGTTATCCCTGTATACTGGAATGTCGCATAAAATTAAACTCGGGTTATCTCAATAGTGATGTATATTTTAAATCAAAATCAATATTCTCATCTACTTTCTAAGCAGCATAATTTCCATAATTTATTTTAGTCGCTCCTGGCATACTTTATAGGTACACAATCAGTATATCATAGGTTAAGTAATCGAGACAAATGTATAGTCTTAGCCAAACAAACTGTTTACTGTTTATGCACACGATTCATCAGTATAGTTCATAGCCTTCTAATTTAGTTATAGTTCATCAGGTGCAGTTGCGGTTTGGAATTTCAGTGGTTTATGCACACCAGACCATTATTTTATAATTTCAGTAGGTGTGCACACCAGACCATTATTTTTTAATATTAGTGGGTCTGCACACCAGACCATTATTTTTTAATTTCAGTAGGTGTGCACACCAGACCATTATTTTTTAATATTTGTGGGTCTGCACACCAGACCATTATTTTTTTAATTTCAGTAGGTGTGCACACCAGACCATTATTTTTTAATATTAGTGGGTCTGCACACCAGACCATTATTTTTTAATTTTAGTACGTGTGCACACCAGACCATTATTTTTTAATATTAGTGGGTCTGCCATTATTTTTTAATTTCAGTAGGTGTGCACACCAGACCATTATTTTTTAATATTAGTGGGTCTGCACACCAGACCATTATTTTTTTAATTTCAGTAGGTGTGCACACCAGACCATTATTTTTTAATATTAGTGGGTCTGCACACCAGACCATTATTTTTTAATTTCAGTACGTGTGCACACCAGACCATTATTTTTTTTAATTTCAGTGGGTCTGCACACCAGACCATTATTTTTTAATTTCAGTAGGTGTGCACACCAGACCATTATTTTTTAATATTAGTGGGTCTGCACACCAGACTATTATTTTTTTAATTTCAGTAGGTGTGCACACCAGACCATTATTTTTTTTAATTTCAGTGGGTCTGCACACCAGACCATTATTTTTTAATTTCAGTATGTGTGCACACCAGACCATTATTTTTTTAATTTCAGTGGGTCTTCACATCAGACCGTTACTTTTTTTAGTGGGTTATGCACACAAGACCATTGTTTTTTAAATTTCAGTGGCTCTGCACACCAGACCATTATTTTCTTAGGATAACAAATAACTGACACATGACAGCATATCAAACACGAGACATTGACGAGTGTATTGTGTTTTCAGAATATTTCAATCAACTACGAAGCTTCGCGCTTGGTGTTAGGCCCCAAGTATGCCTATAGTTCATAAACAGAAATCGTCGATTACTTGCTGGAGAATTTGTATCAAATTTGGTTTCTTGCTTCACTTATCTGGCACCTGATGAAAGTCTACGTCAAATGCTTTGACAGCGCCATGGCACTTTGGCCCAACTTTTAGTGGACAAGCCGTGGTCGCCGGCGTAGAACCCCCGCAGCCAATGTGCTCCGAGGTTCATTACCAAGATCTGCAGAAAAACGCACCAGACAAGCTCGCTCCGGCAAAATTCAATTTATTGCCTCTCCAAAAGAGGTTCGCAATCACATCAGGGCGGTCATTTGGCTGCTATAACCCAATTACATCGCCAGCAGTGTTTACCGTGCATTGTTGGTTAGTGGACAAATCTGTACTGAAAACCAGGTCGGTTTACATCAGGTCCTCAACCAACTTCCCAGCAAATACGAGACATTGACTCAATGCTGGGTTAATGTTGGCCCGATAATCCAGCATTGCTCCATTATCTCCTGTTTGTCGGGTTAACCATGTGACGCGAGACGTTCAGCTTATGTTGATTTAATGTTGGGCCGACGTCGCAGACTGTTGTCCAACATTACATGAACATATTAAACTGGTTGTTTCGTGTTTGTTGAGATAGCCCTCAGAATGCAAGCCTTCGTCTCCTCCGCTGCCGCCGCTATTTGCACCCTTGCCCGTCTGGTATAGCCGCGTTTCTTGTACAGGGATCGCCGTGCATAAAACACGAGACGTTGACCCGATGTTAATTTAATGTTGCACCAGTGTTGTAGACGGTAGTCCAACATGAAACCAACTGCAGTATGCTAGCGTTGACAACACTGAACCAGACGTTTTGCTTTTGGCTGTGACGACTGCAAATTTTATAAGAACCAATTATAGTCTGGGTGCCAATTTTCAAAAAAGCTGCTAGTTTTTTAGTTTGCTTGACCCGAGAAGTGGTAAGGGTTTGATATGTGTATTATTTGACAGGGTAATATCCCTGGAACATAATTAGGGTGGGTGTAGAAATATATCGTGGCAGCAAAGTATTTAAAATGAGGGATGTTCAAGGGTACCCTCGAGCTCCAAAGTCTGTACTTTTTTAACCCCAGGTTATTATAAACCATTACCAAAATTGTTATGAACAATTTTTTAATTAATTTCAATCCAATTTCTCTTTTATTAAAGATAGGATGACAAACTATTAGAGTCCCTTTTTTTCACAAAACATAAATCCACCTTTAGAGCGCTGAAAGTCAATATTAAAAAACAATTGTCACAGCTCGTATAATGTAATTTTGCCGTTTCCTGTACATTTCTATGATTATGCTCATGCTAATGTCTGTTGACCTCATTTGGTACATCGGCCATCTGAAAACACTATATCAAATTGGAATAATCCTACCTTGTTCTGTGAAGGACTTATGAGGTCTAAAGAGCGGAAGGGGTACTCTCACAGGTTTCATATTTTCGACCCCTGTAATAACATAATCCTCAATCTACCATTCAAAGCATTGAAAGTCAATATTTTCAAAAACTTGCAACACAATTCGTAGTATTTAACTTCCCGTTTTTTTTTACAATTGTATGATTATGAGTATGCTAATGTCTGTCTAACTCATTTGAAAAAAACTGGCATCTGGTACAACTATGTCAAAGTAAAATAAATCCTACCTTGTTGCACGAAAGACTTATCAGGTCAAAAGTCCGGATGGGGTACTCTCACTAGTTACATTTTGTCGACCCCTGGTAATAACAAAGTTATCATTCTTATAGTTATAAACAGCTTAATTATCACACTTGCCACATTTTGTCATTGAATATACAAAACATATCTAAAGTTTTGATTTTTTTAGAAAAAATAAACCCACCCTTAGAGCGCTGAAAATCAATATCGAAAAAAATAAATTAACACAGGTCGATGTATGTAACGTTTTCGTTCAATGTACATTTGTATGATTATGAGCATGCTGATGTCTGCTGACCTCATATGATAAAATGTCACCTGGTACCACTGTGGTAAATTTAGAAAAATCTAGCTTGCTGCATTAAGGACCTACGAGGTCAATTGTCTGGATTAGTTACTCTTAAGTTATATTTTTTCGACCACATTGTATCAACAATATCTTATTTTTCATTATTATAAACAGATTTAATACCACTGTTGCCACATTGTCTCATTGAATACATTCAAGACCCATGTCATTGACAGCCGAGTACCGTAGAAAAGACATGACAATTTTCTGGCAGATTGTGTTTACTCAGCCGTCAGTGTTGGTCAGATTGAACCCGAATGAGGGATGCGAACGGGCCGCACTGACGTCCAACAGGTGCCACTGCCGTCTGCTTTGCTGCGGTTCCACGCGGGCCTGCAATGGCCCGTGCACCACCAGAAAACACACCCTCAAAAGATGCGCTCAGTGCTGGGCCAATGTCGCCAGACGTTGCCTCAGCGCTGAGCAAACGTCCCGCGTGGCATCTTACCTTTGCCTTAGTGATCCGTTGGTGTCCAAATGAATTTTCAGCAGAACTGATGTTTTTTTTACAGTTATAAATATTATAATTGAATTGCTTGCAGAAGAGGAGCTCTTCTAATATAATAGAAGAAGAAAAGAAGAAGATGAAACTTTTATATAACCACAATTTGTAGACCCATTGACTTTTAAAGACTCAAGAGGCCAAGTTTTGACAAACATAGCAGTTACCAATAGAATAGTTAGTTAGAATAGTTTATTGACACATAAACATACACACGTACATGACATGCATGAACAACATATAATAGCATTGTGTCCCAGAATTAATTACGCAAATTTATTACTTCAATCGAACTACAATCGAGTGCAAAATATGTAATTATGTGCAAAAAGAGAAAGATACGTTTACGTCAAGATTTAAAAGAATATCATTTCAAATTCCTGCGGCCGATTTACTTGCAAGAACAGTTCTATATTTAGCTGGACGATTTTATCTGCTTGTCTAGTATTACCCTGATGAGCATCTCTGTTATTGACATACATATGATTGAAGATTGATGTAAATAAATTCTGTTTGTACGTGTACATAAAAAGAGCTATCGTATGATAATAGCGCTTTTAAAATTGAAGTGTTTTAAGTGTATAAACAAAGGTTCGGAATGCGCTAATAACGGTGAACAAGAAATAATGCGCACAGCTCTCTTCACAACAATCTTGTCCCTGTAACAATCTTGGGCGTTGCCACAAACTTCAATGCAATAATATAGATACGGATACACAAATGAAAAGTACAATGTTCAATAGTACAAGGAGAATTAATTTCAGGTGTCTACAAAAACTAACGAAGGAATGCGTGATAATTAGATTAATAATCTTGGAAGAAGTTGTGTTGACAATTCTAGGCAGATCATAACGAAGATACTTTCTACATAACTCCCCGTTTGGGTCGAAATGGTCGAGGATTTAGACAATGGCGGGTGTTGTAATCGTGATAATTATAGTTTCTGGGCATATTAAAGAAGTAGTAGAAGTAGTCTGTTAATTGATTAGTAATAATTTATTGTAAAAAATAAGCTGATTTAAATTAAGAATGTCATGAATGTTTGATATTTTCAAATTCTCAAATAAGGGATTTGTATGTGAAAACCTAATCGCCCGTTCTTAGCTGCGACCTAGCAGCTTTATAAACGCACTAACACTCATGGGGGTCAGGGCCAGACCTGATTAGTTTTTCACGAAATTCGACCCATTATCGGCCCTCTGGTGGCCAAAAAAACATACGAAAATCAGCCAATATTGAAGTTTCCGGACGCTAATGTGAAAAGTTTTGACCAATCAACACTAACGGGGGTTAGGGTCAGACCTGATTGGTTTTTGACGAAAATCGTCGCAGCTACCAAATCCCTCCGATTTGCACTTGTTAAAGTTTATATTCATTTTTTCACTCGTAGCCACAGGCAAGTAGACAGTAATTAAACTGGGATAATATACGTGAATTATAAATAGTTACGGGTCCAGCCGTTTATAAATGATCGCCCATTTAAAAACAACTGTGCGTTTATAACCACAGCCACTCGCAGCGCACTTCCGGCGAGTGTTTAAAAAACACCCAGGTGTTTATAAACGGTCGGCCTTGTTCACTTGTATACTGCAGTGCAAAGCCAAAAAGCAGTATATGCTTACTTCTATAGTGAGCAGATACTGGCAGAATAGCAAAAGGACCAGCCTGAATTTGCGATATGAAAAAGCAGTTTAGTTAACTATATAATAATCGACATTTTAGTTGTTTTTGTAAGGTAAATATCCGTATAACTTACCAAAAAAGTGTGACGAATGACGCAACTCCGGGATTTTATCTCTGTTTTGTCCACTTAATTTTGTTTACAAAAAATTTGGAAAATGCAAATTACGCATACAAGTTGATCATCACTATATCTTCCACCTCATGGTATTGCAGATTGTACCGGCAACGTCCCAGCAAGCACAAAACATTTGTATGACATTTGTAAAATGTTGGCCCAGCGTCGAAGACGTTGGGCCGACGTTGTACAAATGTTTAGTGTTTGCTGGGGTATACATTTTTTAGCAATGACACTTTAAGGAGGTCGGGGGTCAGTGGTCGAAAAACCTATTTCTGGCGATTTTTACCAATTAAGGATTCTGCTTCCCAAGTGTATTACTAAGTAGTGATGTGTTGTGTCAATTTATACATTATACCAAAATCTGGTATAATGAAGAAAAAATACCTGATATTATGGAATAAAATGTACAGTTAACCAGTCATATTGGCCGATCGTTTATAAACGCCCGGGTGTTTATATACACTCGCCGGATATGCGCTGCGCACGGTCGTTTTTAAATGGGCGGCCATTTATAAACAGCTGGACCCGTACTAAAGAGTTAGTAAAATATTCTGTGGCAACTGAAATTTTAATAACTTTACATATTTTATTTGAAATTTTGTTGACATGATCAGCCCAAGCCAGATGTTTTTTTAATGTTAATCCCCCCTATTCTATTTTATTGCTCTGAATAACATTAGTTGAACTTTGACATGTAAAAAGGGATTGATGAAATTATATAGGCTAATATAATATTCAAAATAGACTGTGCATACAGCCTTGTCATCTTAAGAAAGTACTGTATGATATAATTATTCAGGTCTATTATCACAACATGTTTTAACAGTATCCTGAACAACACATGTATTATTATAAGGTCTGCATCTGCTGCTGTGTGAATTGACGATAGATTAGGCTGGCAAATCGATTGCTATTTTCAACAATCGGCCGCGTAATAACATAATGATAATGATAACTGCCGCGTTGTGTGACCCACGCCGTTACGATAAGTCGGCATTATAGAACAGCCTTCACTGCCGGCCCATATTGGCTTTCTAAATGAGCAAGTTATACTAAGGACAAAGACCACTTTGATGAGGAAGGACACGGCACAAAATAGCATAAACTTGTATTGTTCCTGCGAAGGCAAACAACAGTAACTGTGTAATTATAAAGTAAGCAGTTACTGATGTTTGCATTTACACGACATTGGTTTTGTCCTTAACGGTATTGTGAGAACGCCTTGTAAATATCACCATGTTTTCATTTTCTTTCCCGAAAGCTTGCACTAGGAGATACAATAATTATTGTCATGAGTTCTGTCGTGACACATTTGAATACTATTCACCATTTATTGGGCGTCTCGCCACTTTTACAAAATGCAAAGTCTAGTGGCCGAAATGGATTCTTTCAAAATTACTGATAGTCGTTTAGACATTAAAATGATAATTTTAGGACCTGACTGTTTCAATTATTTTTTGTTGTTATTATCATTAATATAGCAAGAATATTAATGGTGATTTTGGAAACACCCTAAGTAACCATCTATGCGCATTTGTAAAGCTACTTGAATAATTTTTTTATTGCCTAGATATTTAAAACTTCATATTAATCATTTTTCTCTATGTCACCTCTCGTTTTCTGGTCTGTTATTTAAACCGCCATTGTGAAGTGTTTTATAATGCAGCGATCTTCGTCTTGTTGAAATGGTGTGTTGTAGAAGCCAATTACTTTATTGACTTCCGTAGCGATAGATTTAAGTTAGCAGCAATTTGAATGTGTCCGAGAATGTGCACGCTTAATAATTATATAATTATAATTTATGCGACGTTCTGAGCCGCCGCGGGACGCGGATGTAGCACTGAGTGCCGAGCATTTTCTTGACGCACAGCGGTGACTGAGCAGGACGGATTGCCGTGCAAAGGCAGTAACGGCTTACTTGAAAAGTGACCAATTACTACCGTTCATTTTTACGCGTCAATACTGGACTGACTCATCAACAATTTAACTATTGCTGCGCAGCGTGTTAAAACCGCACTCGTCGCTGCGCGTGCCAACCAGTGGCCGCGCCTCGATGGCAACGCGACACGTGCGTAATCGTTCTCATCTGTTCAGATTGCCAGCGCTCTAACAAGAGTCTTGGTTGGTCACGGTGAACGTCTGGGAACGCTGGCTCGAAGCAGGGCCGTCGGCTGCGACTTCGACCCGGACACCGAGCCATAATCTCACGCGATAGAATGTCTCCCACACTTGGTGCATGATCACTAAATCCATGAGAATTATCGCACGCTGGCAGCTCTGTTCCACCAAGGTCATGCGCGGCATTACGACCTGTCGTTGCCGTGCCGCGAGTTGCCACTTGCAGGCAGTCCCCGGAGGCCGGCTCCCCAGTTTTGTCCCGCGCCATATGAATGGCTTTATGGTTCTCTGTATTATGCCAAGTGGCATAAATCTTTCAACTGAATTGGTTATGGAAATGCCGCTTGAAATTACCAAGCTTTCTGTTTGCTTGTAAATAATGATGCCATCTGCCTGGAGTAAATTGGAAGCGGTATATATTTTTACACCAAATGAAAAAGTAATGTCCCGCCAGCGCGGAAATGTATCATGTAGCCCACACCATCCACATGTTTTAACTAGGAAGACACTCTCACATTCTAATTATGCACTGGAATAATTATCTGCCGGATTGATTTGTTATATTAGAATTCTAAGGGGCTTGCATGCCAATGGTGGTTTAATGCTGGTCTAGCGTCGCAGACGGTGGACCAACATTAAACCAGAATTGAGTGAGCGTCTCATATTGGTGGGGTATGATGCCAAAAATGGCAAGGCCACATGTAAAGAAGTCAGTCTGGTTCACTGTGTTATTCGCTCCCCAAAATTGTTGCAACAAATAACAGTGTGAATGATTATAACCCTATGTTATTGGATATTCACTGTGCTGTTACAATGTCTCTAACATGTCTGTCTAATAGAAATATATTGTTTGTTGATTACAATGCTGTTTAGCCTGTCCACTCTCAACGTCGAAAAGAACCAATTAGACCAAAATGGAAAACTAAATTAGCAAGTGAGTTTGCAAAATGTTTAAATGATTGTTAAATTAGTAATGTAACTGAGCTGGACAGGCTGGACAGCAGCGGGTCACCACAGGAAAGTACGAAATAATACCAATTAGTTTGGACGAATGACTTCGTCCAAACTATTGTTTTTGGTATTTTGAGTTTTGTCCAAAATGTTGCCACCCTATTTTTCACTCAGTCTTTATCCAATTCTCAATAATTCTAGGGTACACGAATAGGTTTCTATGACTTCTAAGCGATCCAACCAATAGTGTGCGAGTACTGCGGGGTTTAAACTCGACAAAATCCCATTGACTTAGCATTAGCAAATTAACCGATTAAAAACTGCAATATTTCGAAAACCATGCGTCTGAGGCTAAAAAGGAGTGAAATTTTGGCAAAAAAGAGTGAAATTTAGGCCCTCTGGGTATTAAAGTTCTTTATAAGACACCACCTCGGGGCGCTTCCATTACTGTACAATAAAATCCCCCATTGTCACCCGCTTGCCGAGACCTTGGGGAAATTCCATGGACAGAGATTGCATTATAAAATTGTAAATGAAATATCTCGCAAACGGTGCGTCTGAGGCAGAAAAGGAGTGAAATTTGGACCCGGAGCCAAAATGGCCGTCAAAATTCAAAATGGCCGAAAAGAAATGAATTTTTGACCGATATGCAATTTTTTTGGTAAAATCCAGTCAAATCAGGTAAAATCCCCATTATCGCCCAGCCAGGCTCTCTATTTCAACTGTCCAAACTCACTTCATGTTGCATCAGCAACAGGCAATCTAGTTTAATGTTGTTAAAACAGTCTGGCACAAAAAATAACAGCTCAAGCCTACAAACATAGCTGGTCAACAAAATCAGAGCATGGGGGTCATTTAATCCACGTGAATACTGGTCAATTATCAATGAAAAATCAGATCAAATAATCAAATCAAATAATGAGCAGTGGGAGCTATGGATTCCGCCTCCGTCCAGGTTTTTACCTCTTCTTTTGCCTATAACTTTGTAAAAAAATAACTTAGGATGTAATAAGCTAGCATATAAAATGTTGGTATGTAGGTTATTTCTAGGTGGATAATGGACATGTTAAAACATTTTTAATCTGAATTCAATCTCATTCAAATTTGATGTGGTGGTTATGTGGGTATTTCGGATGATCTGATTAACTTTTAGGAAGAATCCATTAATAACAAGATGGCCGACGGGGGACATTTTGAAAAAAAATAGCCACCCGAAAAGCTTGTGGGCGCGATAACTTATGAACCATTGCTTAGATCACATTCACATTGTATGCAGTGGTTCTCTAGGCATTTCTGAATAATTTTTGGGAATAATTCATTAAAAACAATATGGCTGATGGAAGATATCTTGAAACAAAAATTACCTGGTGGGGGTGATTTTGTACTTAGATATTTTTATTTTAGCAATCTCTCCAAATTTGAGTCATGTAAAGGGGATGCTTTTAATGTTTTTGTGCCGGAAACAGGCACATCTAGTTTCATATTGCACACACATATCCCTTGGGGTGGAGATGTGCCTTTTGGGGTTTATGATATTTTGACCTACTTTATTGGCCAACCTAATAATTTTAATATGCCTGATATATGTCAAACCATTATCTGCCATAATTAACTTTAATATGCCTCATATATGACCCGTACCATAAAACAAAATGTGCGGTTTCAGGTAGGGCTACGCTATGAAAAATTACAACTCATCAAATACAAAACTATTGGTCATAATTATCTTTGATATGGGTGATATCCGACAAACGTGCCAGATAGCTAGACGGTTACTATAACACAAAATGTTCGGTTTCAGGTTGAGATATGCTCTGAAAATTTCAACTTGATCAAGTTTAAAATGGCCGACTATAGATAGGTAGACCATTAGGCCTACTATAAAAAAATATGCGTTTTCTGGTAGGAATAATATGCTCTGAAATGTGCGGTTTTAGGTAGGGCTACGCTATGAAAAATTAAAGCTCATCAAATACAAAACTATCGGTCATAATTATCTTTGATATGTGTGATATCCGACAAACGTGCCAGATAGCTAGACGGTTACTATAACACAAAATGTTCGGTTTCAGGTTGAGATATGCTCTGAAAATTTCAACTTGATCAAATTTAAAATGGCCGACTATAGATAGGTAGACCATTAGGCCTACTATAAAAAAATGTGTGGTTTCTGGTAGGAATATTATCCTCTGAAAAATTTCGACTATCGGCCATGATTAACCTTAATATGCTTGATGCCATACAACCGTGCCAGATAGCCAGATCATTTCAATAAAATTAAATGTGCAGTTTCAGATACGGATATGCCCTGAAAAATTACAACTTGATTAAAACGACACATTTAGGCTAAAATCCTTTAGAATTCAGTATTTTTATTTTGGCTTCTTATTATGGCTGTAAGATGTGAGCATGTCCATAGACTAGAATTGTGGAAGTCTTTTAAATTTTGGGCTGCTGTGTTATCCTCGTATTTCTTATTTTGAACATGCATGTCCGACATTAAATTTCGTCCTTATTTCTCGCTTAACTGGCAAATGCGCAGCACAAAATTTAAAAAACATGTTGACATATTATGGACATAGCAAAGAGTCAAAATAAAAATACTGATTTGATGATTTTAACCTGATTGTGTCGCTTTTAATGAAACTATGCCTGATAGCTGGTAAACCGTACCAGATAGCTAAACCATTAGTATCAACAAAATGTTTGGTTTCAGTGAGGCATGTGCCCTGAATAATTCAAGATGGCCAAATTGAGGTCATTATTGACTTTAATGTGGATAATATCGGGAAAACTGTGCCAGATAGCTAGATAATTACTAGAAAACAAAATGTGTAGTTTCAGTGAGGGACATTCCCCCAAAAATGTCAACTTGATCAAATTAAAAAAATCCCCTTGCGACCATCATTGACTTCAATATCTGTGCTAGATAGTTAGACCATTATTGTAAAACAGAATGGGGACAGGGAGTATGCACCCTTTAAAATTGCTGTCACGCGGGCGGGTCGGGGATTATGGTGGCCAGCAGGCGGCTGACCTCTTGTAATTTATTTTAATGTTGACATGGGAAACGAATTTCATTACTTGTACAGAACGAAGTCGAATTAGTAAATCCATCTACAATGAAATGTTTTAACTGAGTACAATGTAATTCTACTATAATATATTGTTATTTACCTGCATATATAATTTAAATTTATGTTTACCACGCATTCTCACCTGTCATACAATTTTTCTGCATGTTCCTTTGGATTTTTTTCAGAATAAATTACTTGTTGTTTGTAACTTGCAAAGCCAAGAGCCAGCAACTGTCTATTTAAAAAATAAGCCATTGTTGACTTTTGGTTCTACAGGACAGATTGTTTAGCCCTATATAATGTCAGGGTAGACATGACGACTGACCAGCTCTTTCCAATGCTATTAAACGTTCCACGCATCTGATCAATACCATTACAATGCCAATAGCTTCATTAAACCATGGGTTTTAGCAAACAATTCTGCGTGAAAAGTACAAAAAATATGTCTTTCATGTCAATCACTGTGACGATTCTCATTATCCGTCAAACAAGATCGTCATCCATGCTCTATCCCAGTACGCAAACGCTTTGAGCAAGCTGGTTTTAGTGCTGGGCAAACTTCGAATTTAGTCAATATGAGTTCAAATCAGCAAACTGGCAGAGATGTCACGCGATCTTTGAAGACTTGCGCTTTGTATTGAGCGATAGAGCTAAGTTAAATAAATCATTTTTATTGCACAAAGGATGAGAATTTGATTATTTCTACACTGAGAAAGGCAACGTGATGATTTTTTGATTTTTTTGCTGAAAAAAAACATTTCAGCAGGATCATGGTTAAGGGGACAATCCAACAGGATCAGGCTTAAGGGGATATTCATCAGGATCGGGCATAAGGGGATATTCATCAGGATCAGGCTTAAGGGGATATTCAGCAGGATCAGGCTTAAGGGGATATTCAGCAGGATCAGGCTTAAGGGGATATTCAGCAGGATCAGGCCTAAAGGGATATTCAGCAGGATCAGGCTTAAAGGGATATTCAGCAGGATCAGGCTTAAAGGGATATTCAGCAGGATCAGGCTTAAGGGGATATTCATCAGGATCAGGCTTAAAGGGATATTCAGCAGGATCAGGCTTAAGGGGATATTCAGCAGGATCAGGCTTAAGGGGATATTCAGCAGGATCAGGCCTAAGGGGATATTCAGCAGGGTCAGGCTTAAAGGGATATTCAGCAGGATCAGGCTTAAAGGAATATTCAGCAGGATCAGGCTTAAGGGAATATTCAGCAGGATCAGACTTAAGGGGATATTCAGCAGGATCAGGCTTAAGGGAATATTCAGCAGGATCAGGCTTAAGGGAATATTCAGCAGGATCAGGCTTAAGGGAATATTCAGCAGGATCAGGCTTAAGGGGATATTCAGCAGGATCAGACTTAAGGGGATATTCAGCAGGATCAGGCTTAAGGGAATATTCAGCAGGATCAGACTTAAGGGGATATTCAGCAGGATCAGGCTTAAGGGAATATTCAGCAGGATCAGGCTTAAGGGGATATTCAGCAGGATCAGGCTCAAGGGAATATTCAGCAGGATCAGACTTAAGGGGATATTCAGCAGGATCAGGCTTAAGGGAATATTCAGCAGGATCAGGCTTAAGGGAATATTCAGCAGGATCAGGCTTAAGGGAATATTCAGCAGGATCAGGCTTAAGGGGATATTCAGCAGGATCAGGCTTAAGGGAATATTCAGCAGGATCAGGCTTAAGGGAATATTCAGCAGGATCAGGCTTAAGGGGATATTCATCAGGATCAGGCTTAAGGGGATATTCATCAGGATCAGGCTTAAAGGGATATTCAGCAGGATCAGGCTTAAGGGGATATTCAGCAGGATCAGGCTTAAGGGAATATTCAGCAGGATCAGGCTTAAAGGGATATTCAGCAGGATCAGGCTTAAGGGGATATTCAGCAGGATCAGGCCTAAGGGGATATTCAGCAGGATCAGGCTTAGGGGAGTATTCAGCAGGATCAGGCTTAAAGGGATATTCAGCAGGATCAGGCTTAAAGGGATATTCAGCAGGATCAGGCTTAAAGAGATATTCAGCAGGATCAGGCTTAAGGGGATATTCAGCAGGGTCAGGCTTAAGTAGATATTCAGCAGGATCAGGCTTAATGGGATATTCAGCAGGATCAGGGCTTAAGGGGATATTCAGCAGGATCAGGCTTAAAGGGATATTCAGCAGGATCAGGCTTAAGGGGATATTCAGCAGGATCAGGGCTTAAAGAGATATTCAGCAGGATCAGGCTTAAGGGGATATTCAGCAGGATCAGGCTTAAGGGGATATTCAGCATGATCAGGGCTTAAGGGGATATTCAGCAGGATCAGGCTTAAGGGGATATTCAGCAGGATCAGGCTTAAGGGGATATTCAGCAGGATCAGGCTTAAGGGGATATTCAGCAGGATCAGGCTTAAGAGGATATTCAGCAGGATCTGGCTTAAAGGGATATTCAGCAGGAGCAGGCTTAAGTGGCTATTCAGCAGGATCAGGCTTAAAGGGATATTCAGCAGGATCAGGCTTAAGGTGATATTCAGCAGGATCAGGCTTAATGGGATATTCAGTATGATCAGGCTTAAGGGGATATTCAGTATGATCAGGCTTAAGGGGATATTCAGCAGGATCAGGCTTAACGGGATATTCAGCAGGATCAAGGCTAAGGGGACATTTGAGCAGGGTCAGGCTTAAGGGGATATTTCATTAGGGTTGAGGGGGCATTTTAACAGGATCAGGGGCAAAGGGACTTTTCAGCAGGATCAAGGTTAAGAAAAACTGATGATGGTCGCCGATTTCTGAACTACACCAGATAATATGATGTGTTTGTGTCAAGTAATATAGGCTACTCTTTGTCATTGCTTTACCAATCCTCCTGTGCGAAGAAAGTTCTACATGCCTTACCACAAAAAATAGCATGGTGATCTGCATCAGAAACGTGGGATGATTTATGAATGTCCCACTAAAACACATAATAGGAGAGACTTGATGAATTTCCACAACATCTCTGCTCGCCTGGTGCAGTACAGCGTCACGCAGCGAGAGGCGGCACCAACAAGATGGTCGACCAGGGGCACCCGTGGCTGTAAGATCCGCCGCTCTCAGTCGCCGCATGCCACGGGCCGGCATAGGGGTGTGTGTGCTCACACAAGTGTTCACTTCCGCAATTTCCTGTGGCAGCTTTTGTCCACCGCGCTAAGACTGATGAAATATTGTGCTCATTTGCCAGGAGACTTCTGCCAGATGGTAGTTGCCGCACTGTAGCCCCATGGATTGACACGTCTCGTTACTATTTGCATATTGTCTTTTGATACCACGCCGGAGCATGCAGCCCATTAGGGCTTTTTGTAGTACGTCCGCAGCTGACACTCAATGGACAGTAAAATCTGGCTGATAGACGGCCTGGCGTTCTAAACTCCGGTTTGTCTGTGAGCCAGCATTTAGCCAATGATACGTCTGTGACAGGTGACTGAATGAGTAGGAAGCGCTGGATACGGCTGCCATCCGGGCGGCATTTGAGGCAGTCACTCTGCTTGGCATTGATCATCATTGGACGAATTATCAGAAATGTGCCACCACTCCACAATATATAGAAATGTGCCACCACTCCACAATATATTGAAACGTGCCATCACTCCACAATATACACTCCACAATATATAGAAATGTGCCATCACTCCACAATAAATAGAAATGTGCCATCACTCCACAATATATAGAAATGTGCCATCACTCCACAATAAATAGAAATGTGCCATCACTCCACAATATATAGAAATGTGCCACCACTCCACAATATATTGAAACGTGCCATCGCTCCACAATATACACTCCACAATATATAGAAATGTGCCATCACTCCACAATAAATAGAAATGTGCCATCACTCCACAATATATAGAAATGTGCCATCACTCCACAATATATAGAAATGTGCCACCACTCCACAATATATAGAAATGTGCCACCACTCCACAATATATCATGATATACAGGAATGTTCCACCATTTCACAATATATAAAGAGATCCACTTATGAGTAGCTTCTATACAAATATAGATACGGAAACCGCATGTGTGTGTACAAGAGAATTATCATTATAAGGCCGAAACAAATTGTCGAAATTGCCAGTGGGAAAATTGGATTGACATTTATGTTGATTCTGCTGGGTGGCTGCATGGATTGAGGTTGAACTCAGACTGGGTCAGACAGGACACACACCGTGTCCTGTGCAGTGTGGACCCGGGCGGGTGACAAATGGCGCAGGCAAAGTACACGGGGGGAGGAGACCAGCCACTCCATCACCCCGGACGCGACAGGACTTGGGCTCCGTGTGCGTCCACGTTTTGTCCCTGGTCCGAGTCGGGGACGACACCTCGCCCGCTTAGAATCATTTCCCTGTCCCCACCTGAAAACGAGCGGCTGGACACCCAGCGAGTTGACCTGCCCGCGTCCAGATCGCTTCTATTTCTGTGGCGGTTTTCCCCGTCTGTGAAAACATGAATCAAAAGGCGTCCCCTTGATTATCAGCAATTTATCACCAGACGTTGTCGTTTTCGAGGGAACCAAGGTGTTGGACAACATCTGCGACGTTGTTCCAACATTAATTCGACAATGGAATAACGTCTCATATTTGCTAGTTTTCCGACGATTTTCCACTGTAACACCATTGTCTTCTTTCTGCTGGCTGTGAATTGGCTCCTCTTCGGCGTCTGCAAGCTGTATAGGCTTCTCTCAAAGTGAGGCATTGGCATAACGGCTGGTGAAGGACTTGTGACGCTTGTCTGACGTTGCATAGACTCGTGGCAATGGAGGCGAGTTGAATATCACAGAGGCCGCAATAAATCGTTCCTATTGGTTTTATTAGATTCACACTCACAGAAAGCAAGTACCCTGAGATTTTTTGGACCACACAGGACAGCCTTCACAGCTGTACGAAGTGAGATTACGCTGACACAGAAGTTTCTGCGTAATATCACACCAATAAATTGCAGGAATTTAATTTCAATTATTCCGCGTACCGTTGTGGTTTGTGATGGCTGGACTCGGGGACCAAACATTGAACCAACCTCTGTTTTTTGCCGGCCAAGCCGGTGGTAAACATCACGCATGTGCGGTGGTCATTTGGTAGATGATTAGAGGCGGATGTGGGGTTTTGCTAGAAGAGGGATCATTTCAAATTACCCGGATCCTGCTGCCAGGGGGCTCGGCGTTTGCAGCCGTCAGTTAACAGGATCTGGCAATAGTTATAGCTGATTGTTCTGAACATCAGAAATGCACGTGACGATTATGATAGATATGGTGGTGTTTGCAAGTCGCAATAGTCGCACACAGCTGTAGAAGCTGAATTTGAGAGTACTCTAATTGAGAAGTTTATTACCCTTCCATAACCAGTCCTCTCACATTGATCCAAATGCTGCATTGGGGGAGGGGGGTTTAATTGTATACAAGTATATAGTACCCTTTGTACCAGTTATACTGCTTCAATCCAAAATAAGATTCAAGATTATTTATTGTCATAAATGCATATCAACTAAACATTGACGTTAATCATGTTAATACAGTGAAATTCAGGAAATCCAACAATATTTTAGAAAAAATGAAATAAGAAATAGAAATAAATACAGTTTTAAAAAAGAAACGCATAGGGGTTGTTGATCTTCTAGTTTGAATACGCCAGTAGCTCGAGCTTACTTTAACGCGAAAATATATTGCAACATATAAATGAATGAAAATACATTGACGACTATAGCTCCAATCTAAATACATCAGCAAGTTTTGCTGCAAAAAATTCACGACCAGTAATATTTCTGGCATCAATATGATAATTATTTGAGGCAATCGCAGTACAAATAGAGCTACCATGTTTTCTGTGACACTGTGTAGCGTTTCACCATACTTGCAAAGAAAACAACAGTAACTGCTTACTTATAAATAAGTAGTTAGCGGTGTTTGCCTTTGTGGTGGCAGAGCCAGTAGCAGCATGCTCAGCAGCACTCAGTCTCTCTATCAGGTTTATCTAGCAGCCCAATCTATCGGACTCGTCACACACCACACAGTGCTTGTACAGTCCGCGTGCAGCTCCAGCAAATACCGGATGCCGGATGCACGCTGACAAGTTAATAATGCTACGTAGTAAGAGAAACAACGCGGGATTAAACGGCTGCTGGCAGTTTAGTCATTCCAGAGACAAGTGATTGAAAATGGTGGGAGAGGAAGCCGCTTGTTTGGCAGGCATTGATCTGGTTCATTTCCGTGCTGAATGTCACCAGAACGGAGGGCAAGTGGCCTAGCTTGTGCCGCCTGGTTGATCAATAGGCTGCTGGCTGGCTGGCTGGCTGCCGGCTGGCTGGTTGTCTGACTGGCTGACGGGTTGGTACATCCCCCTGTGGAGTCCTACAGCTCTCGCATCCCGCCTGGTCTGGCCACACGACCAGCCACGGACGCCTGGCCGCTCAGTCAGTCTACTGAGGAGCGCCAAGCCTGCAACAGCTTACAACAGCAGCTCAACAGGAGTCACCAAGCCATCTGCAGGGCAGCCAGATCTGTCAGGCTATAATGTGTATCAGAATCAGCGCCTTCTCTGGCAGACGATAAGAGGAAACCCGCTCCTCACTAGTACTACCAGATCATAGGCGTGTAGAGATCATAATATACAAGACAGACATAGAGAGAGAGCTGGCTAGCACACGTACTCTGAACATTCAAACCACACCAGTAGAGGAGAGTCAAAGCTAGCAGTTTGGTTGGTATGACAACAGAACATGAAGATGTCTCCTGGCACAATGTGCTGTAACTGCAGCTGGACCAACAGACGATCTATCGGTCCTCCAGGACGGATGGCTCAGCATATGCCGCAGCTAGCCACAATGGCTATTGGCGTGTTTGGCCTAAGAGCCGGCGCTGATCCACTCATTCACTGCGACCTGATGGATTACCGTTCTGACCACGGCACTACCGCCCGCTCCGGACCCCAACTACCACAGTCCACCGATCCATCTGGAATTGACGAACCGCCGGATCTGATAGTCCTTGTCGGTCAGGGTGTCCAGGTAAGACAATTACATGTGCAGCTTGTGTCAGTCGTTGGCTGAACACAACCTCTCTGTTTTTCATTTGGCCTCTCGATCATTCCCTTGCATGGCTCCATATGTTTCACGCATGCCGGCTTCATCGCCATTCACATTGAGCAGCCCTTCCATATGGTACGGCACATCTCGTTCACGGAGCACTTTTTCTTTGTTACCTTATCTGCGGTTTATTCATGCAGTAGTGGGTACATTGAA
Source organism: Flabesymbios commensalis (assembly GCA_964017125.1). Lineage (NCBI taxonomy): Eukaryota > Metazoa > Annelida > Polychaeta > Terebellida > Flabelligeridae > Flabesymbios > Flabesymbios commensalis. Next base: position 72,893,893 of record OZ024902.1, read on the forward strand.
AAAGGCATATGATTTTCTGGTTTTGAATATAATTTGTCTGCAATTTGTTTATATACCTAGTTGCCGTGTGTACAGCATTTTAGTCAATTAAATACAGATTTTTTTGCCAACGTGAACTACAACTAACGGCCACTTGGCATTTCACATGCGCTCTAGTACTAGTAGCCGAGCAGTATCTTTGATTAACTCAAACACAAAGTATGACTCACCCAATAAATAAATTAGAAATAAATTCAATGATTATAGACACACATTTAAATGTGACACTTTCGATCTTTTAACTATCTCCACCATACAGAGACAAATAACAGTAACTACAGAGACAAACAACAGTAACTACCGAGACAAACAACAGTAACTACTTAATTCAACAAGTGAGCAGTTCAATCTCTTTTTTTCAAATACAATTAACGATGCAGCGAATCCAAATCACAAATCAGGATTTTGATGTAATGCTATAGATATAGTATATATATATATAATTTTGGCCACTCATTGAAGTGGTGGATGACATGCCATGTCCTATATAGGCATGTAGCACCATTAGAGTAGTGTGTCCTACAGAGGCAAACAGCAGTAACTGTGCACTTGAAAAGTACGCAGTTATTGTTGTTTGTATTTGACTAAATTGATTCGACCAGCACATCCTGGTTGGATATAAACCCGGAGTCGCCAGTAATTTGAGCTACAACTCAGGCATGTGTCATCCCGCCTAACCAGATGCCTGACACCTACCGGCTATGGATTGGCTGCGACGTGCTGAGTAGCTGTAGCATTTTCCTAATATTATGTTTTTTTTACAGTGGACTGGCTAGATCACTCCAAGACGCTGCGGCAGCAAGGTGTGAACGAGGGAGAGACGCTGCTCCTCAGGCGAAAGTACTTTTTCTCTGATCAGAACGTGGACGCTAGGGATCCGGTGCAGCTGAATCTGCTCTACGTCCAGGTAGGCTATCTTTCTATCCCCACATCCTGAAACTAATTTAGATCGAGACCTGGAACAAATTCATCAATCTGTAAAAGATATCAAATGTTCGCGAATTTCTAGGAAAATGGATTTTGGGGAAACGTGTACTGTGTGCGAAAACGTTCCAACAGGACATCGTTTTTGTTCTGCAGTACTATCAGAGATCGCTCATGCGCTCTTCTGGTATGATTTCTTGGTGTTTATGTTACAAGTAGTAGTATTCAAATAAGTAGGTGCCTACTGCGAGAATTGTTCCAGATTTACACCATCCGCTGCAGCGAATTGTTCCAGATTTACACCATCCGCTGCAGCGAATTGTTCCAGATTTACACCATCCGCTGCAATAAAAAGGCGTTTGTTTTTTCCAAGGCGAAACCAGACGGGATATTCTCTTGTCTAAATAGATGAGTCGGCTGTGCCGCAGATATCATTCTTCGAGCTTGCCAAGCATAAAGCGTCCCTCTGCAATCAAAGTGGTGTAATGATCACTCAAATGAGTGGTACATACACCACTTTCGCTGCTGGGGTCATCACATCTTTATGCTCATCACATTGGCAATCATGCAATTGGCAAAATTATCTGGGATTTTTCCTCAGTGTGTTTTCTTGACAGTTATGTGTAACAGACAGCTCAGTATTTTACATTTATCTGGTAGTTTTGTAGGACAGATAGACTAATATTTGACCGATTATGTGTTACCTGTAATATTTGAATAGAAAGGCATCTCTATTACCCCATCTGCTGTGTGATAAGTAATATTAAACTATATTTTTCATCTACACCAATCCCTGAACTGCACCAGGTGAAATAATTATGATGAATTAAAGCGATAAATAATCATGAGCTGGACATGCCACTGGCTGTCTACTGGCATAGTGTGGTGTGCAGGGTAGACTAATCCCATGTCACTGTCAATAATGTATTTTAAAATACGAATTTAATAATTTAGAACAATCCATGCCGGTACTGTTTTACAAAGCCAACATGATGTGAATACTTACCTGAAAAGTATGCAATTCCTGCGTTTTACACGACATAATGACGATTTGTAATTTCGAGATATTAATAACGTGATCGCCCAGTCACGTTTAGAAGGGATAAACAAGCATATTTCCCTAACAACCCCATGCAGGATCAGCGGGGCTCGAACCCGGAACGCATGCATGACTGGCGAGACAGTGAGGCGCTCTGCCAATGCTACACGTCCCCTTCTCCAAATTCTGATGTTAGGGTTGTGATTTTATACTGTGTAGGTGATGGCTGAATAGCCCAATTGTTTCTGGCTTGTGGTATAGAAGCTAGAAACTACATTTTATATTGACGTTCGATGAATACTGGCACCACGTTAATGATTGCTGGGATACGGCCATGTTTTTGGCATCTTGCAGATAGAGTTACCGAGCTGAGGGGCTATTGCACAACGGCTTGAACCTGGTACAAGGAAATTCCATTTGCGCCTCTTGATGACAGGTCTACTTAACGTGCTGCCTTGGTCTTGGTCAAGCCTCCATTTGTAAATGCCCCAGCTTAGGCAGCTTTCCTTATCGAATGTAATATTTAAATTGCTCCATGGGCTGACGTTATACCCGATGTCAATGATATCTCACTTAATTTTAATTTATATAAAATCATTTTTTGTTTTGTATAGGTACGATCCTTTAGTAAATTTTAAAACTTAAACTTAAATGTTGCACTTTCTTTACTGCACTGGTTTATCAGGCTAAGACCTAACCCTTTCAATTCAAATCTCGGATATAATATTGTTATTGTATTTGCTTTATTAACACTTAAATGGCGGCGTTTGGAGATGAAGCGTGTATTCAGTTAAAAAGTGTCCGGACATCATTTTGACAGATCAAAATAATTTTCACCCATTTGAAATTCCATGGGTGGTAATTATCCAAGTTTGTGTTTAACATTGGAAGTGCTTAACATGTTCAACAGACATATCTTTAGTCAAGTTATTAGTGCTGTCCATCTTTCAATCACCATGCTATCCTGAGTTCTTCGTCCCACTAGTTCTTGCTAGATTTTGCTTCATATAAAGAAAGCAACTTATTACAAAATTAAAATATATTGTAGATGTTTGCCCGGTTAAAAAAATGTCTATCAGCTTGTAATGGGAAATCTCCTCTTTGATGGAGATTTCCTAGGTAGATTGTTACATGTCTCTATTCGTTTCCAACGCTAAGGATTCTCTTAAGAAGTTGCAACATTGTGTAATGGCCGTGTCGGCCTGGATGACAGGATCTAAGCTGAAGCTTGATCCTAGTAAGACAGAATTTCTTCATATTGAGACCAAACGTCAAAGAAAAGATTCTTAAATAATTAATCATGCTTAATTCTAGGTCAAGACACAAATCCATCTGCGTCAGCCAAAAAATCTTGTGTAGTATTCGACAGTAGCTTGAATTTCCGAAAACATATCCCAAACATGTAGGGCATGCTTCTATCATATCCGTGATTTGCATCGAATTCGAAAAAGTCCGTCCTTAGATCTTGCCAAACAAACTGCAGTGGCACTGATCAGTAGCAAGTTAGATTATTGTAACTCAATTTTTTATCCCAGGGGGCGGGGGATGTTGTCATGACCATGTCTGGCCGTGCGTCTGTGCGTCCGTGTTCCGTTTCCGGACAATATCTCTGAAACCGTTGGCCGGATTGTTTTCATATTGCATACACACATCCCTTAGGGGATATAGATTTGCCTTTTGGGGGTTATGACATTTGACCTAATTTGTAGCTCCCGCCGTCACAGGTGAGACGGAGAGAGCTATGGATTCCGCCTCCGTCCCTTTTTTTGCCTCTTCTTTTGTCTATAACTTTGTAAGAAAATAAACTAGGAGAACAATTTTTGGTATGTGGGTTACTTCCAGGTGGACAATGGACAGGTTAAAATATTTTTAATCTGAATTCAATACGCAAGGTCGCAGAGGAGAAAATGCTGTTACGTTGTGGGCCGTCCGTGAACAACTATGACCTATTTACACGTTTTAGCACACACTTCGTTTCCGGAGCAGATCTCGGAACCTACTAGGCCGATTACAGTCATATAACTTTGTAGGAAAATAAGCTAGGATAACAATTTTTGGTATGTGGGTTACTTCCAGGCGGATAATGGATAGGTTAAAATATTTTTGATCTGTAATCTGAATTCAATACGCAAAGTTGCAGAGGAGAACATTTCGTTTCCGGAGCATATCTCTGAAAGTACTTGTCCGATTGTCTTCAAATTTTACACACAACTCCTCTAGGGGGTCTAGTTGTGCCTTTTGGGGTATATGAACTTTGACCTACTTTTGGTTCAGCACTGACTATTTAGACGTTTTGACACACACTTCGTTTCCGGAGCAGATCTCGAAAAGTACTGGGCCGATTACAGTCATATTGCACGTACATGTTCTCTAAGGTCCCCAGTTGTGCTTTTTCAGTTTTTTGTACCTTGAAGTTGACCCTGCACTTTGACCTAATTTATGACATCTGTAAATCCGACTGAAATATTTTGCGGAATATCATGAAAACCGCTTAAGATAGCTACACCATTACTATAAAACAAATTGTAAGGTTTCAGGAGAGGATGCATCTTGAGAAATTTCAAGTCAATAAAATTCAAAATGGCCGCCTATCGGCCAATATTCACCTCGACAGGCCTCATATTGCGGAATATCATGAAAACCGCTCAAGATAGCTACACAATTACTATAAAACAAATTGTAAGGTTTCAGGAGAGGATGCATTTTGAAAAAAATCAACTCGATCATAGTCAAAATGGCCTATCGGCCATTATTCATGCCACAGAGTTTCATCATTAAATTGTACAGCAAAACTCAAGTCTCCGGCCGTCTGGGCATGTCTGGGGGTATATCCCCTAGACATGCCCAGAACCCCTTATCGGGCGAGCGAAGGAAAACGCTCTCAATAACCCACCATGCCCTGTCACCCCCACCCTCACATCATCATCTCTACATCATTCATCTCATCAATTGACTACAACGTTTTCATCGTATTATAATGTCACTTAAAAGACCTTTTGTGCCGGAAAGTGACGTAAAGCAATGATTTACTACTACTACGGCCATTATTCACCTCGACAGGCCTGATATTGGGTAAACCGTGCTAGATAGTTAAACCATTACTATCAATCAAAATTTGGGATCTCAGGAGAGGATGCATCTTGAAAAAAATCGACTTGATCAAATTCAAAATGGCCGCCTCTTGGCTATTATTCACTTTCACATGACCGTTATTTGGTAAATCATAGACCATTACTATAAAACTATATTTGGTAAACCGTGCTAGATGGCTAGCCCACTACTATAAAACAAAATATGAGTTTTTGGGGGAGGATGCACCCTGAAATTTTTTAACTATCAATTTCAAAATGGCCGATAGGATGCCTTTTAAAAACCTTCGACTCAATCGAATTCAAAATGGCTGCTAAGCCGCCTATCAGCCACTATTCCATTTCACATTGCTGATATTTGGTAAACCGTGTTAGATAGCTAGACCATTACTATAAAGCAAAATGTGAGATTTCAGGAGAGGATGCAATTTGAACAAATTTGTCTCGGAAATTCAAAATGGCCGCCTTTAGGCTATTATTCACTTTCACATGGCCGTTATTTGGTAAACTGTGCTAGATAGCTAGACCATTACTATAAAACAAATAATTACTATAAAACAAAATGTGAGGTTTTGGGGGAGAATGTACCTGAATTTTTTTAACTAGTCTATATCGAATTCAAAATGACTGTAAATGTATTTACCTCGATTGGCCTGATATCGGGTAAACCGTGCCAGATAGGTAAACAATTACTGGGATACTGATTAGGATCATTAATTTCATTGGAGGTTTGCAATCTCTGACAGACTGTCTAGTTCTTATCTTACTCTTAGACTGAGCCTCTTAGACCTAGTTATCTTGCATCTTGCTTTTTGACCTAGCCTAGGACTACATTAATAACCCTATTCAAAATTGCTTAAATCAAATTCTAATTGGGAGCTGGAGCTCCTGGACTTATGTAGTCTTGTTTACCTTTGATTTTGAGGCGATTATTGACCTTAATTGATTTCGGATGATAAATTCAATATCCGGACTATATCTCACAAAGCGTTTGCTGGATTGTTTTTATACTGCACACACACATCCCTCAGGGGGTGTGGATGTGCCTTTTGGGGGTTATGACATTTGACCTATTTTTCACCTTTGATTTTGAGGCGATTATCGACTTTAATTGATGGCAGATGATAAGTTCATTTTCAAGACGATAGTTCAGAAAGCGTTTGCTGGATCGTTTTTATATTGCCACACACATCCCTTAGGGGGTGTAGATGTGCTTTTTGAGGGGGGGGGGGGGTTGTGACCTTTTACCCATATTTCAACCTTTGCCTTTGAGGCCATTATTGACTTTAATTTATGGCGGGGGATATCGTTAGCGTCAGCGCTCTTGTTACAATATATTAGAAAAGGATATCGCTAGATTACAACGCGTTCAGAACTGCCTTACAAGTGTGGTAACCAAGGCCCCACGTTTTAGTCGTTCCACTCCTGTTCGAAAACTATTACATTGGCTGCTTGTCAAGTTTCACATTCATTTAAAATATGCAAAATAACTTTCCGAACCCGGAAAAACAACCAACCTGCATATCTGGCTGACTTACCTGTCCGTCCGAAATGCTCAAAATATCTACGCTCCAGAAATTCAAATAGATTTGTTGTTCCTCGTATACAAATTTAGACTGGGTCAAGAGCTTTCTCTATATCTGGCCGAGCCTTATGGAACGCCCTGCCTGTGCCAATACGTAATGCCGAAACATTTTTAATATTCCGGAAATTACTCAAATCTCACCTATTTGATCTGGCTTTCCCACCCTAGCTCCTCAGCAGCCCGGATCCCTGTTGACGAACCTGCTTTGGCCTCGATTATGACATAATCATATGATCACGCTAAGGTTCGGTTCGCCGAGGATATAGGCGCTATAGAAGTTTTATCGATTGATTAATTGATTGTAGATTTGTGTTATGCAAACGCAAGCGCCGGCCCAACGCTAGGTAAATAATGTTGCCAGAATTAAGCCATCGTTGGATGAATGTTTCGCTTCTGCGTGTGTGGGACGGGGCTAAGCTGCTAAGTGGAAGAGGATTAGAAGCTGATTTAGTCATCTGCTATTTTCCCCTGCACCCATCTAAAAAAACATTTTTGTTAACTCTTCACTATCCCGAGCACGCTCAAGTCAAGAAATACAATCTACGGTGAATCGGGTCGCGGAGCCCTTTGGTTGTTGTGTTCAGAGTTAACGTAATGAAACAGCGCTGAATTGGTGGGGCTGCCGAGAGGAGTGAAGCTGAATGAAAAACCGGCCGGGGAGAGGTGATGAAATCGCAATTGTTCCACGAATGATAAGTAAGTCACGTCCGCTCAGTAGAGGCAGGATTTTTTTGTATTTGAAAATAACCAAAGTTTCTGGTTTATCTAAGTCGGGTGTTGGGCCTACTCTGAAAACAGCACCATTGCCAGAACACTTAGTGATCACTGCATCGGCCAAGATGAGCTGGCAAATTGGCACGGCAGGAAATGTCGTAATAACCGCGGAGCTGATCCAATAGTTAATAACCTGTATGCGTGAGAATCTGAAAGTCCACGGGCATAACGCCCTGTGGTGATGCGCTGGCTGCGGGTCTGGTCAACGTCTCTGCTGCAGGCCCCTCACTCATCCAGCGCTTGGGGAAGCCTCCTACACCTGCAGTACCGCCACCGGTGCGGCACGAGTCAGGTCAGGGCAACCAGAACGAAGAAGCCGGTTAATCGGCGCTATCTGGAGAGACCTGCACAGCTCTCACAGCTGCTCGCGATAGTGACCTGGCTTCTTCTCAAGACGTTCCTCAACTTACCTCTAGAACGTATTAAGATAAACTGCCGTCTTCTGAACGGGCCAGAGCCGGCGGCACAGTTTGCTTGCAGTGGCGGTCGACGTTGCCATAAATTAGGTTATTTTTGCCTGTGTTGCTGCCTCGCTGGCCAGAATGTATCATCATTGAATTGAATGCCGGTGTATGGCGGCCACATTCAAGAAAAGCGTGGAATGTCAGGCCACGAGGCGGAATGAACGCTAATGAGGTCTTTTGGCTAAAGGCAAACAACAGCAACTGTTCACTTTTCTAATAAGCAGTTACTGTTGTTTGTCTTTGCACGACAAATTCAATAAACAAGTACGTGAACTAGCTCTAGAAACGGCTATTGTAAGCCAAATTTGTCTCTGATCAGCAACAATGCTCTGGGTGTATACTTTTCATTTTACTATGAAATTTAATATTCCCCGAAAATATCACATTACATAGGATCGGTGATATCCGCTTGCGTTTCAACCAGTTTTGTACCGAACATTGGATGAAGTCAGGCAATTACATTAGAACTAATCAATTCAATAGAAAGTGAACATATCGAATATCAATTAGTGAACCCACTATGAGACGTGGAAAACAATGACATTTAGTTATTGCGCTGTAAAAAACAAACAAAAAAACACGGCGCCCGTGGAAAATAGAACAAAATGTGGTAAGGGATTTAGGCTCGGGCTTGATGTGGTGACTTGTGTTGAGATTAGTCCATCTCAACGTCACACTGCATCACAATTAAATGACTGCATTTGCTCATAAGCTCACTTAGCAGAGACGCACGACTGTGGCGCGCAAAGCCATATGTAAGTAGCTTTTACTTGAAAAGTAAACTGTTACTGCCGTTTGGCTTTGCAGCTTGGGTAGTTGTGACCGACATGATGCCAAGGATAATCAAACAATTGCACCCACCCGAAGGTCAAAACACAGGGCAACATTATATTAAAGCTGTTAAATTGAGTATGCACCATGCTATATAAATAGAAGGGCAGTAAATGCTGACGTTTGAAGTTACTGATGTTTGCTTTCAATGGCAAAATATGCATGTAAATCTATGATCTTCATCTATCATATTGAGTGTTAAAAAAACAAACTAAAATAAAGTCACTTCCTTTAACATATTGAGTGTTAAAAAAACAAACTAAAATAAAGTCACTTCCTTTGCTACCTGACGTCCACCATATGTAGGGATGATGTAGGTCGTATTATAAAAGACCTGTGTACCAGTTACCTAATTATTATTCTTTGAAGCTTTTTTTATGTACAGTCACACGATGATGCTAGCTTTTCACATTATTTCATTGATTTCACATTATTTGATTGATAATGATACAAAACAAGACTGTTCAATATTGATGGTCCCTAAACTACTGGTAGTAGGTATAGTGCTCATGTCTGTCCAAACAAAAATGTCATTGGCTGATAAGCAAAAGCCCTTGTCCAGCATAATCAATCCGCTATGTTCTGATTGGGCGCAACTTATGCAAATTACAGGGCCCTGTAACAAGCAAGTGTTTGTATCCAGCTCACTGATTAGCCATCAATGACATCATTCAAAATGTGACACAATAGCTGACATCCATCTCCAAATATGGTAGGCCCTATTGGTCTCAAGGATTCCCCTCCTGGGACATATTGCATGCTGATTGGCCGGCAATGACATCATTCATAAAACATGACCTCAATAGCTGACCAAAACTCTGAGGTCAGAATTATCTGTACACAGGGTTTCCCCCTGGGTTTCCCCTGAAGCTCTACCCTTGCAGGGCGGCGGCCCTAGGGTAGTGGTTAGCACCGCTGCCTTTCACGCCAGAGTCCGGGGTTCGGTTCCTGGTCTCGGCGGTTTGAAAGAAACAAAAATGTTTCTTCCCCATCCACGTGTGAAAGTTAGTATTGTGGGGAGCCTCCGTGATCGAGAGGTAGCTTGCTCGGCCTCAGACCGCCAGGGCTTGAATTTCGAATCCTGTGTCTGGAGGACAGTGTCATCTCAATCATCTCACCATCCTCAGGAGGTTCTCCTGGCCCAGTTTAGCCTATGTGTGCACAAAGGTGGCCTAAAGCCCGATTCATTTCATTTTCTACCCTTGCCGTAAAACTACAGACGACGTCCACTAGACCCTGCGCTGGGTAAGCCTTAGCAGAGATGTGTATGGTGTGTATACATAGGACCACTGAGCGCACGCAATGTTTAACACAGAAGCTTGGTCAGCACGCTGTCTGCTGCATGCACTGTGGCCACTTTTCAACAAACACGAGACATTGACCTAATATTGAAACAATGTTGGCCACCGTTTACGACGCTGGACCAACATTGGTGTGGTGAATAAGTGTGTCTGTAATATCGCCTGTCCGCCGCTTGAGTCAGGGTGCCGATTGTTCTGGGAATAGGCAGGGCTATCTTTTGTGCGGTACTTTTCCAACAACGTTTTTATAACTTTATTTTCATATGTCTAATACATTGTCCGTAAACTATTAATGATAAAGAAAACCAAATTTGATATATCTGTACATTTCAAAACAGTGTACATGGTGAGTGAAGAATCTATAATAGATCGAGACATAGTCTATGCATGATATGCCATGGGAACTGACATTAATGGAAAGCTACCTTGCTAGCATGCCAGCATCCCAGCTACCTTCCCTACCATGCCACGTGTTTGCTGGGTTGTGAGGCCTATAACATATGTATGTATAACAGGTGTTTCATTTTCAGCACAGCAAACGCGAGACATTAATCCAATACTGGACCAATGTTGGTCCACCGTCTACGACGCTGGCCCAACATTGGTCCAATATTGGGAGTATGTATCGTGTTTGCTGGGATCATTACAGGGTTGGTTTCAGCTTGCGAGATCCCATCCTGCAGTCTTCAGATGTGATCCTATTCCTTCTCAGTGTGGAAACAACAAGTGTTCCTCTCAGGATGCGGGATCCCCCCTTAACAGCAAGATACCCCCCTCAAATTAAGTAGCCTGCGCACCCTGGTCCTGGACCTGCCATATACAGAAACAGTGTGTTCCCAGTTTACTGTTGTCGCCGTTGCATGGCGTGTGTTGCGATCAACAGTAAAACATCATAATTTTATCAAAATCACAGATTTGATACGCATGAGGGCATGCCGTTATCATGTTATGAGCGAGTATGGCATTCTGATCAATCAGAATGACACACCCTTATAATTGAAAAATGTGTAGTATTTCAGAGCCATCCCTTTGCCCCAGACACATGAGGCCTTTGGCTCTAGTTTATTATGCTGTTGACCCAAAGTTGGATATTGACCCAAAGTTGAATTAATGTTGAACTACCATCCTCGACGTTCGCCCGGCATTTATCCACCATATGTTGGACATCTAGGTCCGTATCCCGAAAGCTAGTTTAAGACCGGTTTAATTAAACTTCTTGTCTAACTACTGGTCTACCACAAAACGGTATCCCAAAAGTATGTTTATGCTTAAAACGGTCCTTACCACAAAGGTTTAAAACTTATAAGTTAAACCTGCTCAGGGGGTGGTTTAAGCATCGGTTTAAGACCGCGGCATCGCTCAAATGTACAAATTACGACACTTTTTCCTGAATTATGATATTATGTCCACACTCCATATTGTCTTCTGTTGTTCGTTCACAGCACTAAGAAAATAAATTCGATTTTGTTCAGTTTCACCCAGCATCTCTTAATAATTCCCCCCCTAGTCAATCATTAAATGATATCTCAAACAGAGACAGACATTTATTATTATTATAGACCTACAAGCTAGATTATAGAAATATGCCTTGATACCTGAGTATAATAATTCATTGTTGATATTTATCCCCTACAACCCTGCTACTTAGTCTTCCTCACTGGAGGTTGTGCCCGGTAATATAATTTAGGAGAAGCGATGGCAATGGAATATGTATTGTATTTTATTATTTTAGAATATGTACATGTATTTTAAATTGCACTGGTATAAGTTATTTACGGCTAAGTTTGAACAATATGTTGGTGGATAACACTACCACGGTGATTCACAGAAGGCGACACATTCCGGGGTATATGAGGTCTTCATTATCATCGTCACCGCTGAAGTCGTCTATAAGGCTGTTTTTCGACAGTATCTCCCCTATACATTACAGCGATGTTATGTAAAACACAAAATGCTACAATGACAGTGAGGTTGATGCTCATTTTTAGTCTAAGACCAAAATGAAAACATGCAAACATTCTCTCGATAACATTTCGCGTGAGTATGTGTGCTCTATCATTTTCATATTACGCTGGATGAACTATGGGCGTCATCAAATACGGCAAACAATCATATCCAGCATAATCAATCAAGAGCCCCAGTGCCTGTCTGCTAACAAATATATCGTTGAACCTGGATTCTGTAAAAATACGCAAATCATGAGTGCTACCTGTCCAACGTGCCACAGTATTAGTTATCATTTTATTAGCCGAGCACGTCGTCGCTTGACAATAGAAGAAGCCTTTAGGCAAGAGAGAAGAAGCCTTTTCGATTCATGAATCTCAAAGAATCTTCATCTCCTGGATTAGATAATTTAATGTGGTGCAATCAATTGCTCTCACATCGTGTGGAAATTCAGTTATAGAATGAAAGTAGGCCATTGTATTCATAACATCTGCGGCAATGGCTTCTGAAACCTGTCTTACTACTACTACTACAATACTTTGCCTAGCATGCATAGTATCACTTTCTGTAATTTGGAAAGTCCAGTAGCATAAAATTCCAAAGCTGTCAATACCTTCAAGTGTAGGCTACTGGGAGAGCAGCATTACATTTGGTCGAACGTTCGAGGCGCGTTGCTACTAATATTAGATCTATAATAAAACACGTATCTTTTCAAGACTTGAACCGAGCGTTCTGATTACAAAAATGTCCAAAGCATTACATCGGTCACGTAGATGCCCCCGGTCACCAAGCAATGCTACCATATTCCTGTTGTGTGCATAGTCGCATATTTTCCTTTGTAAGGCAGCTATAATTCATCTCAACTATATTACATGCAATATCAATATAATTGTTATGTTATCTCATTTTAAGGTATATTGTAGTGTCACAATAATCTCTGGTGGCATATGGAACAATAAATAATTTCGGGCAGATTGTACATATTAAATAATATATGTCCCGTATGTAATATATAAGCATGTAATAAAATTATAATTTTCTGACCGGGTGAAAAAAAAAAATTGTCTTCGGCAACTACTCCAGCAAACCCCCGGAACTTGAATGTTAGCCCCCTAATGCCCGCACAGTGTACACGTTGTACTGCGTGAACCAGATTTTTTGGGAGACGGGCGGCATGAGCCATGCAAGCTTGTTTGACACAAAAATGCTTGGCTGTCTGGGCGCAAATTGGCGTTTGTTATGAAAAATAATCTATTTCCATTGGACATCCGGGCAGATATTAAAACTAGGGTCAATGTATCACCTTAAACTGCTTGATACATCGTTATATTTATATGGAGAAAGTAATACTGGAAATATAAATAAATAAAATCCCCGCTATGACTTCATACCCAATGTATGCTCATGATTAGATTTTCTTGAAATACGCATCAAGTGTTCTAAAAAAGTTAGAGCTAAGTTATTGTTAAGTAGATATAAATATATAAAATATGATGTCCCGGGGAACCCCATGTGCAATAAAATGTGTCGTTGTGCCACAATGCTCTTTCAATTATTGATCAGCGAATGCCAGAAACAACGTTCAACATAAGCAGATATACTCGAGGCACAATGAGGTGTTTTTTGCAATCAGTTTTGTTCAAAACAAACGGTTATGAGCTTCTAAAAAAACAAAATAACTTCGTATCATATACCTCGAAGGATGATATATCAATATAAGTCGTCAAAACATTTTTTAGTCAAATAAAAATGATTTTCATTGTACTCCAGTCTCCTCTATAGATGGTACAACAGTTTTGTTTAGTTAACCGTATGCTAAAACGCTTTTCAGGATACCATTTTAGCTATAATGCTTAACCAAATGATTAGAGTTAAGCATCAGTTTAGTAAACCGGTCTGTTTGCTGGCTAGCATTGTAAAATGTCTTACTCTCCGTCGAGTATCCATCTTGTCAAAAAATCTAATCATTTTTATTAAATGGAGTAAGTCATCACACTAAAATCAAAAATGATTTGAGTCATTTTTGGAAAAAAATAAGTTAAATGGATGAAAACCTTTTTTTTTTGCTTTTTCTCAAAAATAATGTCAATTGTTGCTTTAAATTGTGTCACGAAATTTGCATTAAAAGTCAAGCATTAATAAGTAACGTCTAAGGCAGAGACGTCCATTCACCCAACATTGTACCAATGCCAGCTGCTGGTTGATTGTTAGTGGTTCAAATGTAGCTGGATATTCCCTGGAGATAAATAATGCTTTGTAACATGTGCAGGTCGCCTTCTACTGTAGCGCGCTATCCAGAGTGCTCCAAGCCCATCAATGTGACATTCAACATTCATAACCCCCCCCCCCCCCTTATCTGAACCAGCACGGCGAACTGGTCGTGTGTCGGGTCAACGTCGCCCGACTTTGACGCGTCACACGACCAGCACCAAGCGGACAAAGGTGGCCTTGACAGTCCCTCGTGAGCTCATGCTGGATCCATGTTTATAACTTTCAGACCAGAGACGCTATCCTCAAGGGAGCCCACCCCGTCAGCCAAGATGAGGCCATTCACTTCTCCGGCATACAGTGCCAGATCCAGTTTGGGGACCACGTCGACTCAAAACACAAACCAGGATTTCTGGAGTGAGTTTCAACAGCATAGTGATCTTAAGTTTTTGCGTTATAATCAACTTTAAAAAAATCTGCTTAAGAATAGTCCTACATATATAACATTTTGCATAGTCTCAAGTATTAAACTAGCTAGTAATTACACAATAATTAGACGAACTTGAAATAATATATATATATTTTTTTTATTTCTGTGGGTATTTAAAGCCGACAATTCATCGTTCATCCATAATTATAATATGAAAAGCAAATATTCGCACCTCTAATGTATTCGATAATTGAGTGTAGTGAATAGTATAATAGGTGTTATTTTGCATATTTACAGCTTGAAGGATTTCTTGCCGAAAGAATATGTGAAAGGCAACAAAGGAGTAGAAAAGAAGATTTTCATAGTGAGTACAAAATGTGTTGATTTTATAGTAATTAGCCTGTCGTTTATCAATAAATGCAATCAGTCCGAAAAACACGAGTCGTTGAGCCAATGTTAGAATAATATTGTTCCTCCGTCTGCGACGCTGACCCCATCATTAATCTAACATTGAATTTTGTGTTGTCTGGATTGAATGAGTCACATTCATCAAGTCGGATATGTAACAGCCGACTTATGTTTCTTTTTCGCGTATTTAGAACGGTTATGTCTGATTATCAACCATTATTATACTTGATTGTGGCTACATCTCTCGCAATTTAAGGTCCTAGGCATTTGCGATTAAAAAAGGCGTCCTTGATTAAAACGCATCCATCACGATCGTAATAATATCCCGATCTGTTTTTGTAGTGACCAAATTTAATGATTAATCCGGGAAGAAAATAAATTGTCAGATGAATAAATTATGGGTAATTGCTCTTATTATATTCGTTATTAGTTCGGATCAGACTGTAACGGGACTTCTGACATGAAAGGGTCGGTCTGACGTTTGCTAAGCTGAGCAAAGCCAAAAAGCAGTAGCTGCTAACTTTCAAGTAAACATTTACTGCCTTTTAACTTTGCAGAGCAAAGCACAGGAGTTAATCCAGTGGTGGTGACGTTTGCCCAACGCACAGGAAGGCTTAACAACAGCCCCGGAAGCCTCAGGGGCGCGTAACAACAGCCCCCGAAGCCTCAGGGGCGCTTAACAACAGCCCCGGAAGCCTCAGGGGCGCTTAACAACAGCCCCGGAAGTCTCAGTGGCGCTTAACAACAGCCCCGGAAGCCTCAGGGGCGCTTAACAACAGCCCCGGAAGCCTCAGGGGCGCTTAACAAAAGCCCAGGAAGCCTGGCGCTTAACAACACCCCCGAAAGCCTGGCGCTTAACAACAGCCCAGGAAGCCTGGCGCTCAACAGCAGCCCAGGACGCCTGGCGCTTAACAACAGCCCAGGAAGCCTCAGGGGCGCTTAACAACAGCCCCGGAAGCCTCAGGGGCGCTTAACAACAGCCCCGAAAGCCTGGCGCTTAACAACAGCCCCGGAAGCCTGGCGCTTAACAACAGCCCAGGAAGTCTCAGTGGCGCTTAACAACAGCCCAGGAAGCCTCAGTGGCGCTTAACAACAGCCCAGGAAGCCTCAGTGGCGCTTAACAACAGCCCAGGAAGCCTCAGTGGCGCTTAACAACAGCCCCGGAAGCCTGGCGCTTAACAACAGCCCAGGAAGCCTGGCGCTTAACAACAGCCCAGGAAGCCTGGCGCTTAACAACAGCCCAGGAAGCCTCAGCGGCGCTTAAGAACAGCCCCGGAAGCCTCAATGGCGCTTAATAACAGCCCAGGAAGCCTCAGTGGCGCTTAACAACAGCCCCGAACGCCTGGCGCTTAACAGCAGCCCCGGAATCCTCAGGGGCGCTTAACAACAGCTCAGGAAGCCTCAGGGGCGCTTACCAACAGCCCAGGAAGTCTCAGGGGCGCTTGACAACAGCCCCGGAAGCCTCAGGAGCGTTTAACAACAGCCAAGGAAGCCTCAGGGGCGCTTAACAACAGCTCAGGAAGCCTCAGGGGCGCTTACCAACAACCTAGAAAGCCTCAGGGGCGCTTGACAACAGCCCCGGAAGCCTCAGGAGCGTTTAACAACAGCCCAGGATGCCTCAGGGGCGCTTAACAACAGCCCCTGAAGCCTCAGGGGCGCTTAACAACAGGACAGGAATACTCAGGGCGCTTAACAACAGCACAGGAAGGCTCAGCGGCGCTTAAAAACAGCACAGGAATGCTCAGGGTGCGTAACAACAGCACAGGAAGGCTCAGAGGGGGCGCCTAACAACAGCACAGGATGGCCCAGGGGCGCTTAATAACAGCACAGGAAGGCTCAGGGGCGCTTAACAACAGCACAGGATGGCGCAGGGGCGCTTAAAAACAACACAGGAATGCTCAGGGCGCTTAACAACAGCACAGGAAGGCTCAGGGGGGCGCCTAACAACAGCACAGGATGGCCCAGGGGCGCTTAACAACAGCACAGGAAGGCTCAGGGGCGCTTAACAACAGGGCAGGAAGCCTTATGAGTGCTTAACAACAGCACAGGGAGCCTCGGGAGCGCTTAACAACAGGGCATGAAGCCCCATGTGTGCTGGACAACATCACAGGAAGGCTCAGGGGCTCAAGGAGATTGTTGGTTTTGCCTGAGTATTGAGAGTAGGCCTATAGCTGTCATCACCCAGCAAATATGAGGCGCTAGGCCATGATGTCATTCTACTGTCCAGCAATAAAAAAATACATTGGCCCGGCATCTGACAGTTTCGAAGCAGTGCAAAAACAGACGGGAGTTCGGACGTCCTAATGAAATTGTCCCCCAAGAGCTGAGGGTCCCCACAGGCTGGCTGACGGTCCTGCACCGCTAGCCGGAAAGGGTGGGGGCACACTCAGAGTTCGAACCTGGGGTGGAGTGGCCTTTTTTGTGTCTGGATTGGCCGGGTTCACAGCAATGCAGGAAGTGACAGCGGCTGTTGACAAAATTACACGCTGCGTAACATAATGAAAAACAGCCGACTGGAATAATAATTGCTCTCATTATAAAATTCTCCCGTAATCTAAATAATGAACCCTGAGTTGCCACACAGTTGGAGTTTGTTTTGTCCCGTCGGCCTGATGGATTTGCCGCTTTTCGTTTTTTGAGACCACTTTATCCAAGCTAGGTAATCACTCGAGTCCACCCATACCCCCCCCCCCCCCTGTGTCGATTAAATGTCGGACCACAGACGTCGGTCGGCCAATTGACCATGCAGCACTTGGTACGCCAGCACTTATTTTTTGCAGGACTCAGTGTTGCAAATTGGTATTGGTGGACATGAGAGAATCAGCGTTGTTTGCAGAGCCCTCGTTATCCGGCCCCTGTTGAGTGCGGCCTATATTGATTCTTCCCATTGTTCATCTGTAATGATAGCATCCCCTCAAACACTGGGCCAAACACAATCGGCCTGCCCCATGATCATTTCTACACAAATACTTGTGCCAGCCAGGCTGACTCACGCCATAATAAATGGACGGAATGTCGTCTGGACTGCGTCTGACTCTCTCATTGCCATAGCAATAATAGTAATAATTATCCATAATTTGTATCGTGATGAAAACAACCTCGAAGTGATTTTTTTATGTCATTATTTTTGTAATACCTACTATCTGGTGGCGGTGGAGACTTATTGTTTTTGTGTGTGGCCGCCGTCTCCACTGCTCAGATTATTTAAAAATATTTGCGGTCTGCACATTGGCCCTGGGGAATTTGCAGGTAATTTGTTTTACGTTTTTTCCAAGATTTCCCCCAAAATCCTATGTAATCTTATGTCACTCTCTAGAGCTTGTACCGCTTCATATTTGGTTTAAACAAGAGCCTTTCCTGGACGTCTGCTGATTAGTTTTCTAGTGTGATTCTGATAATAATTTCGATTTTAGCGAATATTTCAGGCTCGCTCATTTTGGCTATCATAAAAATTTGTTAATATAGCTATACACTCCTGCTCGGATTATTTCGAAATATTTGCAGTATGCATATTAGCCCTAGGGAATCTTCTTGGTATTTTTTTTTTATTTCTTTTCAGTGTCTTTAACAAAATCCAAGATGGCCACCAGATTCCTATGTCACTCGCTAGAGCTTGAACTGCTTTATGGATTTGTTTCATGTTCAGTTCACAGGAAAGATCTTACCCTGCACATGTGCTGATTAGTTCTCATTGTGATCCTGATAATAAAAACTTTATTTACGTTTTAGAATTTTAGGTCATATTTCAGTTTTGGTCATTTTGGCTATTATCGAAATTTGATAATATAGCTATACAGCTCAAACTGTATCTTTTGGGTATGCTCACTGGCCCTGAGAAATATGTCTGGAGAATTGTTCTTCTTTTTTGATTTTATCAGCAAAATCCATATTAGCCCACAAATTACATGTTGCTCTCATGCGCTTCAACTGCCTCGTCGATTTGTTCCAAGGAAGCACATTGCCCTGGCCATATGTTCCTTAAAATTTAGTATAATTCTGACATCACATTTTTTGCGTGGCTAGATCGTTCATAATGAACGATCCCTGGTTAGATTAAAAATTTGTGACAATACTGTATTTCTCTATAGCTGATGTATTTTTATTTTTGGCTGCGAAATCTATGTTGGGCGGGTGAATACGTAAGCTTTGCTTCTCAGGCAAACCTAGTTCAGTTAGAAATGATTTAACCCTGTTAACATGTTAAAGATAAAATGTGACATCACATCACTCAGCAATATTTGAAAACAGTTCACCTCCATTTTGTCAAATCTGAATCACTTAAAGTTGTGGATCGCGTCAGCGAGACAGAACTTCAAGTGGGTGAAAATTCAGATTGAATAATTTGGCGGTTAAAGGGTTAACACTGCTCTTTTATAAACGTGATATTGACTTGATAATACTTCCCTGCACAGGCAACGGATTTCGCTTAACTAGTAACTGTATTTGTGTAAATAAATATGATCACACCAAATATCTGTGTTAAAGAATGGTCTTGTTGTTTTACTTTCGTTCATCATGTCGAAAATATAGGGATTATTAAGTCTCCACCCACTATGTGGTAGAGACTTATTGTTTTAATGCTGTGTATTGTTGTTGTTTTACTATTATTATTATTATTATTATTATTATTATTATTATTATTATTATTATTATTATTATTATTATTATTATTATTATTATTATTATTATTATTATTATTATTATTATTATTATTATTATTATTATTATTATTATTATTATTATTATTATTATTATTATTATTATTATTATTGTTTAAATTTTTTTGAACACCCTCTGATGGATTATCCTGCTTAAGTTCGAAAATCAGCTACATGTAATTTGCCTATCCAAGATGGCAGCCATGGGCTAACTTGCATATTCAAGATCGACGTAAACGCTCTCCAGTCGTCAATATTTATCAAATCTTCGATAATTTTTCTCGACATGCTCTGATAGATTATCCTGGCTGAGTTCGAAAATCAGCTGATTTGCATATCCAAGATGGCCGCCATGGACTTATTTGCATATTAAACATTTTTTTCTGAACCCTCTTTGGTGGATTGTCCTGTTTGAGTTTGAAAATTTGCAAATTTGCATATATCCAAGATGGCCGCCTTGGCACTTCTGTTATGTAGCCCCATCGTTACTGCATTGGCAATAAACTTTTAATTGTGGAAGGTGGAGACTTTCATAATTATAAGATCTAGTTATTATTTAAACTTTTTTTACAAAGAAGCTCCCACCAGCATTTTCCATATTGAATGATTGGTAGTCAAGTATGACAATTACTCTACTCCTGTGCGAAGCCAAAATGCTGTGACTGTTTACTTTTCAAATAAACAATTACTGCTTTTTGGCTTTGCGGAACTGCATGAATCATCCAAGTGTCGTATGATAGCTTCCACATACCCGGTAAACAGTTGTACATTATTGTGTTGTCAGGAGCATCGTAAATTGGGTGGATTATCAGAGATCGACGGCAAGGTGAAATACACTCAGGTGGCCAGGTCACTCAAGACATATGGCATCACTTTCTTCCTCGTCAAGGTAGGTATCCATTATCTGCCGTGCCAAGCAAAGCAGTTGAGTAAGTGAAAGTAAGCAGTTAAAGTAAGCAGTTACTGCCGTTTGCATTTTTTGGGCAGGGAAACCATGCAAAGGCAAGCAGTAGCAAATGCTTACTTGAAAAAAGAAAAGTAAGGTTGATGTTGCTTGTTTTTGAACTGGACTATAATTGAATGCCGGAAGTCTTTAAATTACTAAATATTAATAAAAAGATAATCTGCATCAAACAACATAAGTTGAAATTGCTCCCTACTTTTTTGCTTTGGTCACCGAAATGGACACCTCTGCCATGCGAAGGCAAACCGGAGTAAACACACTGCAAAATCAAAAAGACGCCTATTTGCGTGCCTATGTGCAACGCTTCTCGGCGCCAAATTGTCAACTTTTTCAGAAATCTTTCAAAATATCGTCCGAAAAAAAGCCAAAACGTTCAATTTATGTCAAATAAAGGTGTGCCCGGAACAATAGTACACATTACGAACCTCCACACATGGAATTTACTTGGAAAAGTTTAAAACATTTCTCAGACTAGTGAAAACAGTTTTGGTACCCTACCCCAAAACGGGACATGATTCCATTTAAGTTATTTTTTTAATCTATTTGCATATAAATCTTCTATATTGTGATAAATTATGTTACATTAAGTCTGTTCTACGCCACTGATATCTCATTTATTTGTGATGTGAAGACGCAATGTGAAGACGCCTATTGGTGCAACTATGTATAATTTTGTATTGATAGGCCTATATGGCTATATTAGGTACGAATTTGCTTTATAATCTACGTCTATTTTCTTTAACGGGATAGGCCTTAAGATCATTGTGCTATGTAGCCTACGGCTGGAATAAATACATTTAAATGATAATTATAATATAACCTGATAGTCTAGACTATAGCCTAACAAAATGTGCGTTAATAATTAAGCAGCCTCCGCCGCCAGCGCAGTTATTTGTTTTCAAGATACCTACTAATCTATCAATATAATCTATCTATACTTCACATAGCCACCCCATACCACTAGCAAATTGATTTGATGACATTTTGATCCCCATATCATCAACCCTTTAATTACTATGGCCACTAACGAAGAAATGCTCGTTAGCGCGTTTCAGGAAACAATTTTTATAAAATCTTCTTTTAATACATGGCAAATATGCTCAGCTATGTCATCCAATGACCTGATTCCCTTTTGGGAGCGAAAATTAAAAAATGGCCCGTTTAGCGGCCATTTTGAATTTGAGTAATTTTGTGCTATTTAAGTGACTCAAAAAAATGCAAAATAGCTGGACCATGAATATAAAAACAAGATGGAAGGTCTCACACAATGATAACCCATGACAAATTTTGCACTAATAAAATCCCAAAAGGCCGCCAGTCAACCAATTCAATTTTTTTTCCTCATCATCTCGGAAATCTTGCATGATAGCTGATTTAAGAACTTCTGCTCTCTCATATTTCACATATCCATCACATACCACCGAATAATTTTTGGTTACATTTTGATTCCCATATAATCAATCCTTTAATTACTAGGGCCACTAACAAAGAAATACGCTTTAGCGCTTTACAGGAAAAAGTTCCCAGCAGATCTTATTTTTATTTGGCTAATATGCACAGCAATGTCAGCCAATGACCTGATTAACTTTTTTAACGATTTTAAAATGCCTTTTGAATTTGAGAAATTTTGTGATATTTACGTAACTCAAAAAATAAGCAAAAAAGCTGGACCATGCATATAGAACAAAATCTGAGGACTCACACAAGAATAACCCATGACAAATTTCGCAGAAATAAAATCCAAAATAGCCAACTGGCCAAGGGAGTTTTTGATTTTCAAAGGCTTTCTCCTGCAATCTAAGGCATATGGGGCACTGCCTGTCCCTCAGTGAGTGTGGGACCAGTTCATAAGGAAACCCCTAAATAAGATTGTATTTTTTCCTACCAAACCACCCCCCTTGGATTCGCCCCTGCTTACTTATTTTAATTTTTATAATTATTTGATAATTAACCCGGATTTTTTTTATATAGCACTATAGGCCTAGACATTAGAAATTAAACTTACGTTAGTTTAGTATTCGTCTGCGCTTTTGAATATTACATCCCTGCCCAACAAGCTAGGCTGGGGCAGATGCTAGGCCTGCCTCCTCCCCCCTTGTGCATCACTCCGCACGTGACGCTATAAGAACTTCCCTTGGTCAAAATAGCTTTATTTAGGCCTGATTTTATTTAATATAGCTGACATCTGATAATCCCCATCGTACCTTATTACCATGGTTATAGTGATAAATATTATTTATACTACAATTCAAATAAATGTATATACAAGACTTCCTCCATCCTATTTTTTTGAAGTAGATGTTTCTAATAGAAAGTGTGGGCTGTGGGGATTCGATAATAAACATAGGCCTAATCATCTAAATGTGTTGGTAGATATATATGACTAGTCTTAGCAATATAACGTTGAATAGGCCTACTACATTTATCGCTAATACGTGATAAAAAAAAACAGTGTCAATATAACAAAAATATCTTGGGAAGAGGGAACCTCCTGTGCCCCCCTCTTTATCCAGAACGTGGATCCGCCACCAAAAAATGTTTGAAAATAAAATGCTTTCTATTTCGGTAAATTTTATTTACACCGATAGGCGTGTGCACATTGCTCCAATAGGCGTTCAACCAGAGAAGAACTTGAGTTTTGGCGAGTAATTACAAAATAAAGTTTGCTCTCCAGTTTTTTAGTTGTACAGTCTGGACTCTAATATCTACCACTCGATTATATTATGACGTTATTATAGCTACTTACCAGCAAAAATGTGTTTGAAAGGACTATTAAGTCCTGAATATCAGGATGGGTAGCCAACTGTTTTCATTCGTCTGAACAAACTACAGTCGCTATACGAGTAAAATAAACACCAGCTTTGTCCTTATACAATCTAATGTTCCGTGGATGGGGTCATTACACTAAGTGATTGAACTTAATGTCTTTTTTTTTACACTTTTTGTGAGCCGTCAGTGCTCTAAATTGACATTTTGCGCCGAGAAGCGTTCATCCTTCGCCAAGAAGCGTTAACTTTGCGCCAATAGGGTATTTTTGATTCTGCAGTGTGGTTAAAGTGCTTACTTATACCTGTTTATGTGCCACTTATTTCAGAGGCTATTGTAACACATTGGCTGCTAGGGCACATTGACTCTCCAGGGCCAGATATAATATACTTAGTCAGCGGTTAAATATTGTCCCCACCATTTGTTAGGGATTTTTTAAGGATGCAGTAAAATCCATGTAGTGTCCTTGCTAAAAAATGAGAATCAGCTAATTTGTGGTTTATGTTTCACTTGATTTAAATGGAGGCATCTCTTCGTTTTGTCTCTTCAGTCGCAATGGGACGGTTCGTCGTGGGAATTTCTCTCGGTAGTAATTTCGTTGGGCGCCACTCACTTTATAAACGGACACAATGCAATTTGTGAAACATTGTTAGTAGCTCACACTTGGCACTTGCTTCAACTAACAGGTCTGATCGCGTATGTTGTAGGAAAAGATGCGCGGCAGAAATAAGTTAGTACCACGCCTGCTGGGTATAACAAAGGAAAGTGTCCTGAGGGTGGACAACAAAACCAAGGAGGTAAGAACATTGGAGCCATGATGTAGTTTCGGCCCATCTTCATTATGTCCACATAATTATAAATATTTAGAATGATCAGTGTCATTGTACTGTGACATCACATTTAGTGTTGTAGTTTAACACCATCAACAGTAAACAACCATAACACTCTGATCAGCTGATACATATAATGAGATAAGATACACTATTGACTTTACTATCTTAACACGAGATGATGATGACGAAATTTGATTCTGTAAAAACATTACAACTAAGTATTATATTGGTATTTCCTTGAATACTATATTTTTAGTTCTTTTGTGAATGCAATCATTCGGAAGATAGATAACTTTGCACAAGGCCCTACCTTCGGACATTCACTAGTGACTTCCCATGTCTAATATTATACATACAGTATTTTGTTGTCTAGCGTTTTCCAACTGTTTTTCTTCTGTTCAGATCATCAAGACGTACCCGCTGACCACTGTGAGGAGGTGGGCTGCCTCGCCCAATAGTTTTACCTTGGTAAGTACAATGATATATAAATTTATATACGAAATACGGCGTTCGCTCAACGGTTTGTGCTCGATCACTGATCGTAATTCATAATTGGATGGGTGACCGCCTGGGACTGCCAGGTGCCAGTATACACTCGTGGGGCTCAGAGAACCACGTAAATCAGATGGCTCGTCTGACTGACTTTGAGTTGGACGTAAAAGAACCTCACTGGACGTAAGCGCAGTTTCCATCCGGCGAGACCCTAAAAAATCCACAACATGGAGTACTTGGCACATATATGAGGGCATGAGTGATATCATAAATTCCTCTCTAGTATAACGTTTTAGATATAGCGAATGCATCAACAGTGCTGATGAATCAATGAGCGAATGGATAAATGAATGAGTGAATGGATAAATGAATGAATGAATAAATGAATGAATAGATGAATGAATGAATGAATGAATGAATGAATTAATGAATTAATGAATGAATGAATAGAGGTATAGGAAACGTGTGACATTGACCTCCATAGACAGGATTCTGAGGGCAAACCTCCCAGTCACTGAAACTCCCGCAATATTGAATCTGTACGAGTTGTCGGAGAAGAAAATTTTTCTTTCTTTGAAACCTGAACACCATAGTGGTGGACAAGATTGCAAGCTCTGACGTGACAGGCATTTGGCATAACTCCTACAACTCATGACAATATCAACCGAAAGATCGTAGTGGGGGCTAAATAAATTTGAGAAAGCGGCAGTCAAAATTATTATACATGTTAACAAACAATATTAGCACATAATAAGCGTCTTCGGCAGTTTCTCTTGCTCCAGTTTAGCCTATATGTGCATACAACTGACCTGGATACCAATCATTAATATATATGTAATACATATAAATACATGTATGTATGTATATTTTTTTGTGGGCGCAAAAACTAGTGGTAATTTTTTCGGAAATTTCAACATCACATTCCTAGCAACACGGGGATATGCAAGTGATTTTTTAAAGATGCTACCACAATTTAAAATGGCAGCTAGATGTCAACTACATATTTTGTGTGGGCGCAAAAACTTAAAGTCAGAAATAATTCACATTTTACAATCACACTCCCCACAAAATTGCAGCCACGACCAACTTCAGAAACCTAAAGTCAGAAATTATTCAAATTTTACCATCACATTCACCACGATATGGAGGTTTAACTGAAATTCAGAATGGCCGTCATGTATCAACTTCATATCTTTTTTGTGGGCGCAAAAACTGAAAAAACTTAGTCAGAAATTATTAACATTTTACTTTCCCCACCATATGGAAAATTGCAAGTGATTTCATGGTTTTACTGATATTCAAAATGGGCGCCATGGAATAACTTCATAATTTTTTGTGGGCGCAAAAACTCAACTATTGCAGTCAAAAATGATTGAAATTTTACAATCACAAAAAGACACATTAAGCACCATATGGAAATGTTCATGTGATTTTACAGAAATTTAAAATGGCCACCACAAGTCGACTTTTGAAATATTTGTGACCGCAACAACTTTATGGCGGAGGATGGTATAGGACTTCAGACCTCCTCTTAACATATATTTTCAATATTTGTCAATTACAGTAGCATTTCTTACTGAACATTCGGGCAAAGCTAAATATATTAAATAAACTGATATTATGAAAAATAAACGTATAAATGGAACCATACAGAACAGGTTAATATATACACCCGGGTGAAAATATTTATCGGTTTAACCTAAGGAGATATACACCCAGTAAAGATTTCAGTGCGATAGTATTTTTTAACATTGTATCGAACCTGTTTATCATTTAATAATCTCTTTTGCCAAATCTTGAATATCTTGGTGTTATTTTAATTAATCAAGCAAATCCAAAGCTTGTATTGGATATAATATTGCGAGGAGTGGTTCCAGGGATTCAGTTTATACTCGATAGTAATTTCAGTTCATACTATAGATAATAACTGCACTTTTTATTCTGAAAACTGAAAAAATACTTTTATTGTGAGGGAAATGGTCATTGGTACAGTCTTCATTTAAACAATGCACCATAATTCTGCAATGCAAAGACGAAAAGATACTTTTCAAGTGAGCAGTTACCAGTGTTTTCTTTCGCATTGCAGAACGCTGAAATGCAATAGCAAACAGCAGTAGCTGCTCAAAATAAATTACTGATGTCTGACGTTTGAGGGGGAATTATGGTGGGAATCTAGCAACGTTATACACTCAGCGAAGGCCAAATATACACTTTACTTTGAGATTGCTAGTGGCGCCTTTAGCGCCAGG
Organism: Flabesymbios commensalis; assembly: GCA_964017125.1. Lineage (NCBI taxonomy): Eukaryota > Metazoa > Annelida > Polychaeta > Terebellida > Flabelligeridae > Flabesymbios > Flabesymbios commensalis. Next base: position 72,920,891 of record OZ024902.1, read on the forward strand.
ACAGGGTTTCTCGGGTGAGGGTATTGATCAGTAGATGTAATTATCCCCTCCTAGGCCCATTCAGCCAGACACCAAAGCAGTCACAAAGCCAGGGATTGATTGGGTCATTCCCTGGAAGAGGTAATTAAACCGGGGGACAATTATTCTGGGATAATCATTGGAAATGAATATATATGGAAATGAGGCGGCGGTGCGGGGAGCCTATGGTAAACGCTGGGAATGTGAGGGAGTAGATTGGTGACTGTGTGTGTTTGACTTCGGCTGTACTGCAGGCGACTTGGTGTCTCCCTTTTTCTCTCCAGGACAGAGGGCAGCCATGTTTGTCGGGGGACACAGACGTGCGTGCATGCCACAGACAAATCGACATGCAGACCAAGGGGCCTGCTTCTGAAAATTGCTAGGGCCACTAATGCTGTTAGCTTGACATTAGGCCAAGTAATAATGCGGGTGGTTGCCGTTTGTTTGCCGCTGAAGCCCTGTCATTCTAGCCCTGCCCTACCCGCGTCCGCCTGCTTGCATGCATGCATCTGCCACGGCACGGTCCGTGGACACAATCATATCGTATCCACTAAAAGCAAGTCATCGGTTGACCAACCGTCGCCGATGTTAGCTAGCAGATGAGCCGACGTATGTGGCAGGACACGGGAATGCTCCAGAGAAGTTGGCGCTGCGACCGCGGTGCTTCCATGTACTGCAAAAAGGCAGTAAATGGTGACTTTTTAAGTTAAGTTAGGTTATTCTCTGGTGTCTTTGCAGAAGCTTGAAATGCCGGATCAGGACTTTTCACAGGAAACCCCTGTTTGCCGGGTCATAGCTCGGGCCAAAAAAGCTGGCTTAAGCGGCCTATTGAATCAGCCCAGCCCTAGTCTGCGCCCGGCTGATGTGCTTGACTATAATACAGCCAAGTCCTAGTCTGCACCCGACTGATGTGCTTGACTATTAGTCGGCACCCGGCTGATGTGCTTGACTATAATACAGCCAAGTCCTAGTCGGCACCCGGCTGATGTGCTTGACTATACAGCCAAGTCCTAGTCGGCACCCGGCTGATGTGCTTGACTATACAGCCACGTCCTAGTCGGCACCCGGCTGATGTGCTTGACTATACAGCCAAGTCCTAGTCTGTGCCCGGCTGCGGTTTGGGACCGGGATAAGGACGCGGAGGGATCCAGCTGTGACAATAGATAAGCCCGGTGCCGCGTGCCGCAGGGAGAGAATCGTCCTAATAATATGGTCCTCTCCTACCCCGCCGTTTTGCCGGAGACTGACGAGTCCTCCAATCGTCTGTACAACTTTGGAAACGTTCTCCAAATATGGCACAGACGGAATACTATTTGTGTAATGCCAGTGGAAGCGCTTGAGACTTTGTTTCAACGCCGGCGTTTTAACTGCAATTCCCTGTCTCATTATAGCCGCAGCTAGTCGGTTACAGATAGAAATAGGGGTGGTGGACTGAGAGCCGATTGCCGCCAGCGGAATATAGTGTAGTCTGTGACTGTGATTGGCAGCTCTTGCACTGGCTTATCCCGCGTATGAGGTGCTACGGGAACGGCCAGCGCTTGGATACAGAGTGGATTCCATATCGGCCGGGGTGGAGGGGATTGAGGGAACTGACTGATCCCTCCCGCAGGTCCGGGCCCACAAACTACAGGCCGCGAGATGGCCAGAAACACTGAGCCAGTCCCAGCAAATGTCCGCTGCGCCGTGCAGAGGGGTCAGAAATTGATTCAGCAAGTATTTTATTCGCCTCTGGAAACCGGACAGAGTACACAGCCGTCAGGGCTAGTAGCACTCGTAACCGCCCAGTCTCCCCACGGGGACTTACGTGTATGTCTGCTCGATCGCCAGCTACTAGAGTCCATGTAATAAAACAACACCTATTAAGTGGCTTAGCGTCTGCAAGCCGACATGGCCTGCGTTAACACGTTACCTGCTAGTGAAACATATTATACTGCTTCTCTTAAATTAAATTAATTTTATACAAAATACTACTATCCATTAAAATGAGCACATTCGGAGCTTCAATGTGCTATAATATCAGACTAAGGAATTTTATGCAATTCGCTAATTAGCTCCCGCCGACGGAGGCAGCTATGGATTCCGCCTCCGTCCCGGTTTTTACCTCGTCTTTTGTCTATAACTTTGTAAGAAAATAAACTAGGATAACAATTTTTGGTATGTGGGTTACTACCATGTGGAATGAACAGGTTAAAATATTTTTAGCTCCCGCCGTCACCGTAGGTGAGACGGAGGGAGCTATGGATTCCGCCTCCGTTTTTTTTGCCTCTTCTTTTGCCTATAACTTTGTAAGAAAATAAGTTAGGATAACAATTTTTGTTATGTGGGTTACTTCCAGGTGGATAATGGACAGGTTGAAATATTTTTATTCTGAATTTAATGCGCGAGGTTGCAGAGGAGAAAATGATGATGTTACGGCGTTGGGCCGTCCGTAAACAATTCGTTTCCGGAGCATATCTCTGAAAGTACTTGTCTGATTGTCTTCAAATTTTACCCACAACACCCCTAGGGGGTTAAGTTGTGCCTTTTGGGGTATTTGAACTTTGACCTACTTCTGGTTCAGAACTATGACCTATTTAGACGTTTTAGACGTGCACTTCGTTTCCGGAGCAGATCTCGAAAAGTACTGGGCCGATGACAGTCATATTGCACATACATGTTCTCTAGGGTCCCTAGTTGTGCCTTTTCAGGTTTTTGGACCTTGACCTTGAAGTTGACCTTGACTTTGACCTAATTTATAACATTGGTAAATCCGACTGAAAGATTTTGCGGAATATCATGAAAACCGCTCAAGATAGCTACACCATTACTATAAAACAAATTGTGAGGTTTCAGGAGAGGATGCATCTTGAAAAATTTCAAGTCGATAAAATTAAAAATGGCCGCCTATCGGCCATTATTCACCTCGACAGGCCTGATATTGCGGAATATCATGAAAACCGTTCATGATAGCTACACCTTTAATATCAAATAAATTGTAAGGTTTCAGGAGAGGATGCATCTTGAAAAATTTCAAGTTGATAAAATTCAAAATGGCTGCCTATCGGCCATTATTCACCTCGACAGGCCTGATATTGTGGAATATCATGAAAACCGCTCAAGATATCTACGCCATTACTATAAAACAAATTGTAAGGTTTCAGGAGAGGATGCATTTTGAAAAAAATCAACTCGTCCAAGTTCAAAATGGCCGCCAATCGGCCATTATTAACTTTCACGTGGCTGTTATTTGGTAAACCGTGCTAGATGGCTAGACCATTACTATAAAACAAAATGTGAGATTTCAGGAGAGGATGCATCTTGAAAAATTTTGACTTGATCAAATTCAAAATGGCCCCCTATCGGCCATTATTTACTTTCACATGTCCAATATTTTGCAAACTGTGTTAGATGTTAGTCCATTACTATAAAACAAAATTTGAGGTTTCGGGGGAGGATGCACCCTAAGTTTTTAACTAGTTTATATCGAATTCAAAATGACCGTAAATCAGCTATTAGTTACCTCGATTGGCCTGATATCAGGTAAACCGTGCCAGATAGGTGGACCATTACTGGGATACTGATTAGGATCATTAATTTCAATGGAGGTTTGCACTCTCTGACAGACTTTCTAGTTCTTATCTTACTCTTAGACTGGGCTTCTTAGACCTAGTTGTCTTGCGTCTTGATTTTTTACCTGGCCTAGGACTACATTAATAACCCTACACAAAATTGCTTAAATCAAATTCTAATTCGGAGCGAAAGCTCCTGTACTTATGTAGTCTTGTTAATCTGAATTCAATACGCGAGGTTGCAGAGGACTTGTACTTGTCCGATTTTCTTCAAATATTACACACAACACCTCTAGGGGTCTAGTGCCTTTTGGGGTATTATTTAGACGTTTTGACACACACCTCGTTTCCGGAGCAGATCTCGAAAACTACTGTGCCGATTACAGTCATTTTGCACATTCATGATCTCTAAGGTCCTTAGTTGTGCCTTTTTAGGTTTTTGAACCTTGACCTTGAAGTTGACCCAGCACTTTGACCTAATTTATAACATCGGTAAATCCGACTGAAATATTTTGCGGAATATCATGAAAAACGCTCAAGATAGCTACACCATTCCTCTAAAAAAAATTGTATGGTTTTGAGACGATGCATCTTAAAAATTCAAAATGGCCGCCTATCGGCCATTATTCATTTCGACAGGCCTGCTATTGGGTAAACCGTGCCAGATAGCTAAACCATTACTATAAAACAAACTGAGATTTTAGAAGAGGATGCATCTTGAAAAATTTCGCCCCCATCAAATTAAAAATAGCCACCTTTCGGCCATTATTCACTTTCACATGGCCGTTATCTGGTAAACCATGCTAGATGGCTAGACTATTACTATAAAACTAAATGTGTGATTTCAGGAGAGGATGCATCTTGAAAAAAATCGACTCTATCAAATTTAAAATGGCCGTCTATCGGCCATTATTCACTTTCCCATGGCTGATATTTGGTAAACCGTGCTAGATGGCTAGACCATTACTATAAAATGAAATGTGAGATTTCAGGTGAGGATGCATTTTGAAAAATTTTGGCTCGATTAAATTCAAAAGGACGGCTATCGGCCATTATTCATTTTCACAAAGCCGATATTTGGTAAAACGTGCTAAATGGCTAGATCATTACTATGAAAAAAAATGTGAGTTTTCAGGGGAGGTCCATGCACCCTGGAAATTTTAAACTGTATCGAATTCAAAATGACCGACAATAGGCATTATTTACCTCTATAGGCCTGATATCAGGTTAACCGTGCTAGATAGCTTGACCATTACTATTAAAAAAATGTGAGATTTCAGGAGATGATACATCTTGAAAAAAATTGAGACGATCAAATTCAAAATGGCTGCCTATCAGCCATTATTCACTTTCACATGGCCGTTATTTGGTAAACCTTACTAGATGGCTAGACCATTACTATAAAACAAAATGTGATGTTTCGAGGCAGGACGCACCCTGACATTATTTTACTAGATTCAAAATGTCTGCCTGTCAGCCATTTATTACTTTCACGTGCCCGATATTTGGCAAACTGTGTTAAATGGCTAGACCATCACTAGAAAACAAAATGTGAGATTTCGGGGGATGATGCACCCTCAAATTTTTTAACTAGACCGAATTCAAAATGACCGTCAACCAGCCATTATTTACCTCAATTGGCCTGATATGGGGTAAACTGTGCCAGATAGGTAGACCATTACTGGGATACTGAGTAGGATCATTAATTTCAATGGAGGATTGCAATTTCTGACAGACTGTCTACTTCTTATCTTACTCTTAGACTGAGCCTATTAGCGTCTTGGTGTTTGACTTAGCTTAGGACTAAAATAATAACCCCACCCAAATTTATTAAAGTCAAATTCTAATTTGGAGCAGGAATTCCTGGACTTATGTAATCTTGTTTTCATTTATTGTGATCTGGGAATTGCAGTAGGAATTCACAGATCACAGTGCAATAGATGTTCTTGGTGATCAATTGAACAATTAGCAGTTTTGTGTTCTTGTCAAGTCAGCAATAATTCCTAGTAGGCCTATAGATGTGTGGTTAGCTGATTTACAGCCCTTTGGGTATAGAACTGAAATATACAAAAACCAAGAGATGCATCGACTCCTAGCACCCAAAGTCTGATACGGCCTGTCAAGCATGACCCCTAACACCCAGAATGTGATATGCCCTGTCATACATGACCCCAATCATCCAGAATATGATAAGCCCTGTCATACATGACCTCTAGCACCCAGAATGTGATATGTCCTGTCATACATGACCTCTAGCACCCAGAATGTGATATGCCCTGTCATACATGACCCCTAGCACCCAGAATGTGATATGCCCTGTCATACATGACCCCTAGCATCCAGAATATGATATGCCCTGTCATGCATGACCCCTAGCACCCAGAATGTGATATGCCTTGTCATACATGACCGCTAGCACCCAGAATGTGATATGCCCTTTCACACATGACCTCTAGCACCCAGAATGTGATATGCCCTGTCATACATGACCCCTAACACCCAGAGTGTGATAAGTCCTGTCATACATGACCCCCAGCACCCAGAGTGTGATATGTCCTGTCATACATGACCCCTAGCACCCAGAGTGTGATATGCCCTGTCATACATGACCCCTAGCACCCAGAGTGTGATATGTCCTGTCATACATGACCCCTAGCACCCAGAGTGTGATAAGTCCTGTCATACATGACCCCTAGCACCCAGAGTGTGATATGTCCTGTCTTACATGACCCCTAGCACCCAGAGTGTGATATGTCCTGTCATACATGACCCCTAGCACCCAGAGTGTGATATGCCCTGTCATACATGACCCCTAGCACCCAGAGTGTGATATGTCCTGTCATACATGACCCCTAGCACCCAGAGTGTGATATGTCCTGTCATACATGACCCCTAGCACCCAGAGTGTGATATGCCCTGTCATACATGACCCCTAGCACCCAGAATGCCCTGTTGTGTGAACCAGAACCTAGGTTGGAGGCGATGCATTCATTTTCGCTATATATCTTAAACACATTTCTAGAACTTTGAATCAGAGTTCATCGGGTGACATGGAAAATAACCTAATAATTGAAGAAATATAAATCATACCATTACTTTTTTACAGAATAATAGTATCATTAGTAGTATCATAATTGAGTAATATAGAATGATTTTGGTTATCTTAGGATTTTGGAGACTATGCAGAATCTTACTATTCTGTACAGACAACTGAAGGGGAACAAATCTCACAGCTGATCGCTGGATATATCGATATTATCTTGAAAAAGGTATACTTTCAAGTTAAATAGATTACATGATCATGATAATTCCATAATAATTATATTTAAAAGTTATTAGGATTATTATTTTGAATATATTGTTTTGTGTAGATGAATTGTTTTAACACTGACCTTTTTAATTTCCAAATACTGGATGCAATGCAAACTTTATTGGCAGTACATGGAAAATGTTACACATTGATATATTTCTGAAATAGTAGGCAAATAAGTTATGTTATAGATAACGTAAAAAATAATTTGACGATAAACCAACGGACATTTTCCACCATATGTTATTTTTTCAAATCTGATTCCGTTTTCTAGTACTTAATTCCAATTTCCGAATGGAAATTACGTATGATTTCAATATTCCTGGATTGACCAGTATTTCTGATGACAACACAGCCGCGTTCTGTGGTCTAAAGGCCGCTTTTCAAATAAGCAGTTACTGATGTTTGCCTTTGCACCAGAGAACGTGGCACTTATCATGTCGCTAATCACAAACCCCAAATCATTTTGCATCATTTTTTCCAATGCAGAAAAAGGCGAAAGACCATTTGGGCATAGATGGAGACGAAGAATCAGCTATGTACGAGGACAGTGTTTCTCCAGCAAAGTGAGTGTGGTATTGAATTGATGAAAAAGTAAAATAAGAAATGAAACAAATGGGAAATCAGTGGAAGGCGAGTTTGTCAATAAATACATGTTGCTCAATCTTTTACAGCAGTGTTACAAAGTTTGCGAGTTCACAATTTTCATTGCAATACAACGTAATTTAGTACCATCGAAATGATGCAGATATTTGGAATGGGCAGAGGGCTGTATAAACTTCCATCAACCACTAGCAGCTAGAGTGCCTTATGTGTCACTCAAATGAGTGCGGCTGCCACATATGACATTCGCACTGCTACTGGATCACATATAGATTCAGTAACACTAATAAGTTTCCAGTAAAATAATAAAATCGAATTCAAATTAGACGTGCGTGATGATAATTGATTGTGATTTCAGGGCTACGATCATACAACAGCAGAACTCCAAGGTGGCGCACGCTAACACGGGTTCCGTGGCCCTACCCGCTGTGCTGCGTGCTGGGGACAGCGGCCAAGCGCAGTTCTCCACGGGCAGCCTGCAGAAGGCACAGTATTCTCATATCTCTTTACAAGCACATAGTGGGCATGTCTCCCCCTCCGTGAGTGTTCCATGCATGCGCTTTTCCTGTTTTTCTTTTGGTTTTCTTTGATGTCCCGCAGGAACTACGATAATCCATTTTGTACTGGATTACATCGAGACAAGGCTGGGTTGGGTGGCTCTATTTTTTGTCATTTGTTTTGTCATTTTAGAAATTTTATTGAATCTATTTAGCTATTGAATTGAGGCTGAAATTGCTCACGCAATTCCAACTTCAATTGAATGGAAAAAGTCTTTCTTTGTCATAAAATATGCAAGTCAAAAATTGTTTTCTTTTCATTATTTAGCTACATATGATAATTTGTTTTGAGACCCAATTTATTTAAAGGGGCTTCACAGTATTTTTTTTTTTTTTTTATTGATAAAACTATTCGATACAGTGAGTATTACAAAACATGTAATATAGGTAAAAAAACATACATAATAATGATAATTAAAAGGCATAATTATACATTAAAAAACACAGGAAGCATCGAGCCGGTGTCCGTCCAGTGTAGGAGGACAAAGAACCAACACCGGCCCAGTACATCGTATATCTATCAAACACGAGAGGTTTGACCAGCGCTGGCGCAATGTTGCTCCAGCATCATCGACGCTGTCCAAACCTTGCCCCAGCATCGGACCAAACCTCCGCGCCTGGTGGGTACCTAGAAAACACGACACATCGACCCAATGTTGGTCCAGTGTGGGCCAGCGTCTACTGGCCCAACATTGGCCCAGCACCGGGTCGATGTATCGTGTTTGCAGGGTATTGTATCATGTGTGAAATCGAAGAATATATTACAGCGTGCAGAGGCCCACGGTCCGCCATGACATAGAGGTGAAAAGTGTATTACACAAGTGACCTGAAAGAGATGCCAGCAAGGACGAGACTTTTAAGCACAACGCCGGTCCAGCGCTGGGCCAACATCGACGATAGTGGGTCAACACTGGACCAGCACTGCGCCCATGTCTCGTGTCTGCAGGGATGTTTATAGAAACGTGTGGTTATATAATTTAGACTACAATAGGGTTGGGTTTGTGGGTGTGAACACCACTTTGTTCTCGAGGTCAGCCATTTACCATGTTTACTGCATAGCACAAACTGTGGGCTATCCAGCATTCTAAAAACTGACCCCGAGATCAGCTTTTGTGACCTCACGAATATTATGAGCAAAGACACATTCCTTGTTTTTGGTGAGGTCACAAAGAAAAGGGCATCACAGCTCAAATATATTCCTAGTTACATCCATGTGTATAAAAAGGAGCATAGCTATACTACAGCATGAACATGATGGATGTGAGTAGGAATATATTTAATGTGTCCAACAGAAACCTCATTTATCACACCTCCGTACGAAAATATATATATATATATAATTACACGAGGGAAATTATATAGAGTGAAAGTGGAGGATCAGTTAAGTGAGGTATCTGGAAATAGCATGAAAGGCTGCACATTACGGGAAAAAATAAAATATGATTATTATTGGTAATTTCCTTTGTAGTAGTCATAGTATGCGATTAAACCTACAGCAAAACTATTTGAAAAAAAATGAGTTAAAAAATGCGATTAGAAGTAGCTTCTACTTTCACAAAATATATCAAAATGTATGTTTACATACAAAAAGAAGAACATGTAGAAGGAAACAAAATAGTGGTTATAAAAATACTTTGATTCACGGTATGTCTATTTGTATGTACAAACCTACGCATTAGGATGCATATGCATAAATAGAGAGCTTCTACTCTCACAAAATAATATATAGGCAAAAGTCGTTGTATACTTATATACATCTATCACTAAAAAAAGGATACGGAATATTAATGGTTATATGATTTGATCATGTTGATTGTAATAGGTATAGACCTATTCACATACACATGATACATGTAAACACAATAATGGTTACACTGAAGCGAAACAAAAAAATGGTGATATAAATTGATTTTCACACATTTAAGATGCATTCCTGTCAAACGTTCATACATATGCGTACATATGTATACCTGGACATGTGTAACAATATAATAATGTAGTATTAGTAATATATAACTGTATTTCAAATGTAATGTTCTTAATATATATGTATCTCTAAAAAGGAACAGTATAATGGTTGTATAATTTATCCATCGGTATGCATGCACATGTTAAGATGCATGTCCACAAATAGATCACACATAAGCGTACCGATATGCAGGTCATGTACATATATAATACAATAATAAAAGGTCTATAACAATTTTTTTAAATGCAGTGTCTCTAAGGGGGCAACCATTCAATATCCAGGGGGGGCAGGGATATTTTCGAAATAAATAATTAAAGGCAGGGAGAAGGTGAAATAAATAATTTGATGCCGATCCCATTTGAAATAAATAATTTATGGCATATCGGGCAAGCCTACATGTTTTGGCGTACTAAACTATTTTCTAGCCGATGAAATTATGAAGATTCTGGAGATATTCAGTTTCTTACATTGCAAAATATTAGGCTAATATCATATTATATAGCCTTAATAAATAATACATCGGCAATTTATGAAAGTCGTTTCAAAAGTGGTTGAAATAAATAATTTGTTAACCGTACAGCTGGAAAAAAATAACCATGAGCTGGATCATATTGAAAAAAATATTCTGGTCCATCCCAATATCCCTGCCCCCCCCCCCTGGATATTAAATGGTAGCCCCCTAATACGTTTTAAAATATTAACAGTATCTTTATTCAAGACTAATTTTTGCCAGTGTAAGTCATACATACATCTATAGTTAATATAAGCGCGTAGAGACGCAAGGAAAGTGTTAACATTTCTCTTGGTTTTGGTATCTTTTGATAAAATCCAATATTTAAAAATTCCGTAACAAATAATTGTTATCACATCAACAATATGTGGTTCACAATGTTCACTTATAATGACCTCAGTAGTACTAATGTTGCGCTGTTAAATTTTCGATAATATTCGCCATATAGAATTTGCTATCTCACAGTTGTAAAGTAAATGTGAAATATCTTCATCAATATTGCAAATATCGCACTTTTTAGTATCAATAATACGCCACATATATAGATTTACACCACATGGTAGTATATTGTGTGAAACCTTGTAATTAAATTCTGCTAGTTTGTTTTCTTTGATATCTAAAATCTTTTTTTGATAAATGGTGGAAAATTCTAAACTCTGGTCGTCAAAGAATCGTTTCCAATTAATTTCACTTTTGGGGACATCTTGCCAGCATTTTTGTACAGTTTTATAATAGGACGAACATCTTAAAAGCGGAATTATTTGATCATTTTCTTGATTTTGAGTGGCGTTTTCTAATATTTCAATAGGTATATTTTCCAGTATAGTACTTAAGTATGTTTGTAATGTTATTTTTAAGATAAAAATCTCAGCTAAATAATTGTTTTTGGTTCTTAATTTATTATTAATATATCTTTCGTCTATGGATCCCTGTGTTACTTTTATGTCTTTAACATATATTATGCCGCTCTCTATCCAGGATTTATAGTATATTACATGTTTTTTAGAAGCTGTTTCGTATGAGATCCATTTATTTCCCCATATATACGTGTTTAGTATTTCATCTCGTGATACAGGTTTCTCAGTTTGGTTCACTTTGCAAAAACTAATAATAATATTCACAGTCTTGATATTACGTTATGGGGGTTAAAATACCATTTTTATTAAAGTTGTCGGCTGAAATCACCCCCCTGCTAGCCAGTTATTGGATAAACAGAGCTTAGTGTTTCTACCAGGTAGCATAGAGTCGCGTGATCAATGTTGTGCGCAGTTGTTTATTGCTGGATAACTGTTTGTTTATTTCGCCAGAAATAATATAAAATGTACAAAACAAAAATTCATATTCTTTTAGAGGCCTTTTAAATGCACGAAAATTGGGTAGGCCCTAAATGTAGCGGAATTAGTTCACCATGCGATACACTATCAAGAATTATGAAGTAGTGAATCGGTGTGTGTATAGTTTGTCTGTAAAATAATGGTTAAATTATGTTACTTTGGCCAACATCAAACCGCCCTAATAGCAAACACAAGACTTTTAACCGATTTGGCCTAGTGTTGGGCCAGTACCGCAGACGATGGGCCAACATTCGTGTACCATTGGATCAATATCTCGTGTTAGCTGAGATACAACATCCACATAACCAGCCATGAATGTCCTGAGACCAGGTCAGAAGACACCTGTGGAGATCAGTTACCAGTTGGTTACAGTAATGTTCGATTTTTTTAAATATTATTCCATTTCACTGCATTTCGCAATTTATATCACTGCATGAAATAACATTTATATAGTCTGATATTGTCTAGTAGCATTTTTTGTTATATTTTGAAATGCCCATGAGATACCGAATAAAAAACTGCAAATGTTTTTTCAAGAAAATCACAAATAATTAAAAGACTATTTATGTTCTGAATTTGTAGCTAACTCCTTACAATCTCGCACTGTCTAAATAAAAAAAATAAAACTGTATACTGTGAAATGTATCTATCATCACTTCAAATATAGCGATAAGTTTGGGCGTGTTCCATCCTTTTTTAATGTTGTTCGTTATCCGACACTTGGTACTTTTAATGTCCTGATTAAACAGACAGTGTGTCTTACTCCGCTGTGATCAGTTTTGTTTTGGTGGGGCAGCAATGTTTAGAAATTATCAAACCTTAATCATTAATAACTCAGCAACCGGATGAGTAAAATCAAAAATTAAAACACAATTCTTTATTAAATCATATGTTGAATAAAATATCAAGACTGTGAAGCCCCTTGAAGCTTTACAACAACTTATTTATATATAGTACGTGTATTTAGCATTGTATACACTGCTAGGGTAGGGTTAACAGATATCAACGCGGTTAACTTATTTATATATAGTACGGGTATTTAGCATTGTATATACTGCTAGGGTAGGGTTAACAGATATCAACGCGGTTAACATATTTATATATAGTACGTGTATTTAGCATTGTATACACTGCTAGGGTAGGGTTAACAGATATCAACGCAGTTAACTTATTTATATATAGTACGGGTATTTAGCATTGTATATACTGCTAGGGTAGGGTTAACATATATCAACGCCGTTAACTTATTAGCTCCCGCCGTCACCGTAGGTGAGCGAAGGGAGCTATGGATTCTACCTCCGTTTTTTTTTGGCCTCTTCTTTTGCCTATAACTTTGTAAGAAAATAAGCTAGGATAACAATTTTTGGTATGTGGGTTACTTCCAGGTGGCTAATGGACGGGTTAAAATATTTTTAATCTGAATTCAATACGAAAGGTTGCAGAGGAGAAAATGATGATGTGACGGCGTTGGGCCGTTGGGCCGTTGGGCCGTTGGGCCGTTGGGCCGTTGGGCCGTCCGTAAACAATTCGTTTCCGGAGCATATCTCTGAAAGTACTTGTCCGATTGTCTTCAAATTTTACACACAACACCCCTAGGGGGTCTAGTTGTGCCTTTTGGGGTATTTGAACTTTGACCTACTTCTGGTTCAGAACTATGACCTATTTAGACGTTTTGACGCGCACTTCGTTTCCGGAGCAGATCTCGAAAAGTACTGGGCCGATGACAGTCATATTGCACATACATGTTCTCTAAGGTCCCTAGTTGTGCCTTTTCAGGTTTTTGGACCTTGACCTTGAAGTTGACCCAGCACTTTGACCTAATTTATAACATCGGTAAATCCGACTGAAAGATTTTGCGGAATATGATGAAAACCGCTCAAGATAGCTACACCATTACTATAAAGCAAATTGTGAGGTTTCAGGAGAGGATGCATCTTGAAAAATTTCAAGTCGATAAAATTAAAAATGGCCGCCTATCGGCCATTATTCACCTCGACAGGCCTGATATTGCGGAATATCATGAAAACCGCTCAAGATAGCTACACCATTAATATCAAATAAATTGTAAGGTTTCAGGAGAGGATGCATCCTGAAAAATTTGAAGTTGATAAAATTCAAAATGGCCGCCTATCAGCCATTATTCACCTTGACAGGCCTGATATTGTGGAATATCATGAAAACCGCTCAAGATATCTACACCATTACTATAAAACAAATTGTAAGGCTTCAGGAGAGGATGTATTTTGAAAAAATTCATTTTGTCAAAGTTCAAAATGGCCGCCAATCGGCCATTATTCACTTTCACATGGCCGTTATTTGGTAAACCGTGCTAGATGGCTAGACCATTACTATAAAACAAAATGTGTGATTTCAGGAGAGGATGCATCTTGAAAAAATTCGACTCGATAAAATTCAAAATGGCCGCTTATCGGCCATTATTCACTTTCACATGGCCGTTATTTGGTAAACCGTGCTAGATGGCTAGACCATTACTATAAAACAAAATGTGTGATTTCAGGAGAGGATGCATCTTGAAAAAATTTGACTCGATAAAATTCAAAATGGCCGCTTATCGGCCATTATTCACTTTCACATGGCCGTTATTTGGTAAACCATGCTAGATGGCTAGACCATTACTATAAAACAAAATGTGTGATTTCAGGAGAGGATGCATCTTGAAAAAATTAGACTCGATAAAATTCAAAATGGCCGCTTATCGGCCATTATTCACTTTCACATGGCCGTTATTTGGTCAACCGTGCTAGATGGCTAGACCATTACTGTAAAACGAAATGTGAGATTTCAGATGAGGATGCATCTTGAAAAAAATTGACTTGATCAAATTTAAAATGGCCGCCTTTTCGGCCATTATTCATTTTCACATGGCTGATATTTGGTAAACCGTGCTAGATGGCTAGACCATTACCTGATTACTATAAAACAAAGTGTGAGTTTTCGGGGGAGGATGCACCCTGAAAATTTTTAACTTACGAATTCAAAATGGCCGACAATCAGCATTATTTACCTCGATAGGCCTGATATCAGGTAAACCGTGCTAGATAGCTAGACCATTACTATAAAACAAAATGTGACGTTTAGAGAGAGGATGCCTTTAAAAAGCTTTCGACTCAATCGAATTCAAAATGGCCGCCTATCGGCCACTATTTACTTTCACATTGCTGATATTTGGTAAACCGTGTTAGATAGCTGGACCATTACTATAAAACAATGTGAGATTACAAGAGAGGATGCATTCTGAAAAAAATTGACTCGATCAAATTCAAAATGGCCGCCTATCGGCCATTATTTACTTTCACATAGCCGGTTTTTAGTAACCGTACTAGATGGCTAGACCATTACTATAAAACAAAATGTGAGATTTCAGGAGAGGATGCATCATCAAATTTTGACTTGATCAAATTCAAAATGGCCTCCTATCGGCCATTATTCACTTTCACATGGGCGATATTTGGTAAACCGTGCTAGATGGCTAGACGAATGAAATGTGAGATTTCAGCTGAGGATGCATCTTGGAAAATTTTGACTTGATCAAATTCAAAATGGCCCTCTATCGGCCATTATTTACTTTCACATGCCCAATATTTTGCAAACTGTGTTAGATGTTAGTCCATTACTATAAAACAAAATTTGAGGTTTCGGGGGAGGATGCACCCTAAGTTTTTAACTAATTTATATCGAATTCAAAATGACTGTAAATCAGCTATTAGTTAACTCGATTGGCCTGATATCGGGTAAACCATGCCAGATAGGTAGACCATTACTGGGATACTGATTAGGATCATTAATTTCAATGGAGGTTTGCAATCTCTGACAGACTGTCTAGTTCTTATCTTACTCTTAGACTGGGCTTCTTAGACCTAGTTGTCTTGCGTCTTGATTTTTGACCTAGACTAGGAATACATTAATAACCCTATACAAAATTGCTTAAATCAAATTCTAATTCGGAGCGGGAGCTCCTGGACTTATGTAGTCTTGTTTATATATAGTACGGGTATTTAGCATTGTATATACTGCTAGGGTAGGGTTAACAGATATCAATGCGGTTAACATATTTATATATAGTACGTGTATTTAGCATTGTATACACTGCTAGGGTAGGGTTAACAGATATCAACGCAGTTAACTTATTTATATATAGTACGGGTATTTAGCATTGTATATACTGCTAGGGTAGGGTTAACAGATAT
Organism: Flabesymbios commensalis; assembly: GCA_964017125.1. Lineage (NCBI taxonomy): Eukaryota > Metazoa > Annelida > Polychaeta > Terebellida > Flabelligeridae > Flabesymbios > Flabesymbios commensalis. Next base: position 72,936,949 of record OZ024902.1, read on the forward strand.
CAACGCGGTTAACTTATTTATATATAGTACGGGTATTTAGCATTGTATACACTGCTAGGGTAGGGTTAACAGATATCAACGCGGGTAACTTATTTATATATAGTACAAGTGTTTAGCATTGTATACACTGCTAGGGTAGGGTTAACAGATATCAACGCGGTTAACTTATTTATATATAGTACGGGTATTTAGCATTGTATATACTGCTAGGGTAGGTTTAACAGATATCAACGCGGTTAACATATTTATATATAGTACAGGTGTTTAGCATTGTATACACTGCTAGGGTAGGGTTAACAGATATCAACGCGGTTAACTTATTTATATATAGTACGGGTATTTAGCATTGTATACACTGCTAGGGTAGGGTTAACAGATATCAACGCGGTTAACTTATTTATATATAGTACAGGTGTTTAGCATTGTATACACTGCTAGGGTAGGGTTACCAGATATCAACGCGGTTAACTTATTTATATATAGTACGGGTATTTAGCATTGTATACACTGCTAGGGTAGGGTTAACAGATATCAACGCAGTTAACTTATTTATATATAGTACGGGTATTTAGCATTGTATACACTGCTAGGGTAGGGTTAACAGATATCAACGCAGTTAACTTATTTATATATAGTACGGGTATTTAGCATTGTATATATACTGCTAGGGTAGGGTTAACAGATATCAACGCAGTTAACTTATTTATATATAGTACGGGTATTTAGCATTGTATACACTGCTAGGGTAGGGTTAACAGATATCAAAGCGGTTAACATATTTATATATAGTACAAGTGTTTAGCATTGTATACACTGCTAGGGTAGGGTTAACAGATATCAACGCGGTTAACTTATTTATATATAGTACGGGTATTTAGCATTGTGTATACTGCTAGGGTAGGGTTAACAGATATCAACGCGGTTAACTTATTTATATATAGTACGGGTATTTAGCATTGTGTATACTGCTAGGGTAGGGTTAACAGATATCAACGCGGTTAACTTATTTATATATAGTACGGGTATTTAGCATTGTGTATACTGCTAGGGTAGGGTTAACAGATATCAACGCGGTTAACTTATTTATATATAGTACGGGTATTTAGCATTGTGTATACTGCTAGGGTAGGGTTAACAGATATCAACGCGGTTAACTTATTTATATATAGTACGGGTATTTAGCATTGTATATACTGCTAGGGTAGGGTTAACAGATATCAACGCGGTTAACTTATTTATATATAGTACGGGTATTTAGCATTGTGTATACTGCTAGGGTAGGGTTAACAGATATCAACGCGGTTAACTTATTTATATATAGTACGGGTATTTAGCATTGTGTATACTGCTAGGGTAGGGTTAACAGATATCAACGCGGTTAACTTATTTATATATAGTACGGGTATTTAGCATTGTGTATACTGCTAGGGTAGGGTTAACAGATATCAACGCGGTTAACTTATTTATATATAGTACGGGTATTTAGCATTGTATATACTGCTAGGGTAGGGTTAACAGATATCAACGCGGTTAACTTATTTATATATAGTACGGGTATTTAGCATTGTGTATACTGCTAGGGTAGGGTTAACAGATATCAACGCGGTTAACATATTTATATATAGTACGGGTGTTTAGCATTGTATACACTGCTAGGGTAGGGTTAACAGATATCAACGCAGTTAACTTATTTATATATAGTACGGGTATTTAGCATTGTGTATACTGCTAGGGTAGGGTTAACAGATATCAACGCAGTTAACTTATTTATATATAGTACGGGTATTTAGCATTGTGTATACTGCTAGGGTAGGGTTAACAGATATCAACGCGGTTAACTTATTTATATATAGTACAGGTGTTTAGCATTGTATACACTGCTAGGGTAGGGTTGACAGATATCAACGCGGTTAACTTATTTATATATAGTACGGGTATTTAGCATTGTATATACTGCTAGGGTAGGGTTAACAGATATCAACGCGGTTAACTTATTTATATATAGTACGGGTATTTAGCATTGTATACACTGCTAGGGTAGGGTTAACAGATATCAACGCGGTTTTCAGAAATAAAATACAATTAATATGTAAAATTCACTATGTCATAAAAAGTGTTTTAACACAAGCGGATATTGAAAATTAAGTAAGTACTAGAGATAATATGACCGATCTGCATTTCAATTGGAGATCATAATAGATTGCAATGCAATGTTTTGAATGTAGACCCGAGTTTTATGACAAAAAAGTCAATTTTGGCCTTTCTTTAGATTTGAGTTTCAAATGCTGGTGATTATATCAATCAGGAGGCCTCTTGTATTATGTGTATATGCTTGTTCTTCTCACTAATTTGGGTGATCCATTGCACAATTAAAAATTCAGTCAAACTTATGTCATTCTAAGTAGCCTACTATAAAACCCCTTGGAATCACTAGATTATTTACTGGTTCTTAAACCTGACTTTGAGCTGTTGATAATACATGTTGCGGTCATTGAAAGCAGGATACACCAACGAAACTTTTTGTCCTTTATGCAAGCACAATACACAATATAGTGACCTGAAAATAAACGTACACGAAAGTGTCATATCTCACCGATCATTTATCATGGAGCTGAGGAAATAATACATTTAGTTTTCCCCTCCGCAAAAATATTGGTCAGGATTGTTTTGGTGACTAGTCCACAAGTACATGGTGACCCAGGTAATGTTTTGGAATCTGTTGTTCAGTCTGTGAGTGAGCATGTGTTTTTTTTAAATATTTTTCAGTTGATAGCCAGATTGTGTTTTTTTAATATTTTTCAGTTGGTAGCCAGATTTTTTTTTTGCTTTTTACGTTCGCTTGGTTTTGATCGATAACATTCATTTCATCAAAAATATACGTCTTTTCGATGTATTCCGTTAACATTTCACTTCACACGACGATTTCTTTATGTTATTTGTTGCTCCCCTCCCCCTAGTGTGTTGTGTTGTGACTGCACATAGAATAATCTAGTCCTGTTTGAAGTTTGATTAATTAAACACTCATAGCAGATACATTAAGAGGAAATACTCTATTTTTTCGTTATTTTTACCTCACTGCAGATGAAATCCCAATTGGCATTACACGAGCCTGTCATCAACACGAGAATAAAACCTAAAGTTTATTTGCGACACAGATCCGGTTTTTTGCTCAAGATGTGCACACATGTACTCCGCTCTGCAAAGTGAAAAGACAATAGCATGACAGCGGTACTTTCTGTGAGAACAGTAAACCTGTACTGCCTTTTCATTTGCATAGCATCGGTACTTTTTGTGAGCAACTGATTGAAAATCATTAATAATTTATAGGATTAGTGCAGCGCGAGTTTGATAAAAACGCCGGCAGCAAAATTGGCAGTGCCGCGTCTCGGTGTCTTTTTTTAAATTATTAATGGGAACGTCTCTTTGACAACGAGCGGGCGGCATGCAGAAACGTCATTAGTTTTCCGCAAACTTGCCGAGTCCTATCACAAGAGACAACAGTTTGCCGCGCGGCTGCCAAGTTTTATTGACAGCTGCATAAGGATCTGCCTTTTTGAAAAGAATAATAATTTGCAAAAGTTATTTATTCCGACGTGATGATTGCTTTAGAATAATTACTATGACCATACGTACAAGCAACTACGAAGAGTCTCTAATTGGCTGTAACTTAAGCATTTCAATGGAATTTATTCGTCTTTTCAGTTTCGCAAATAAAGGTACGGCCCCACGCGACGCGCTGCGCCGCGGTTTAAAAAAAGATAAACTGTACTGTTTATCATTGCAAGCTGCGCCGCGAGATGAAAGCTGGGAAAAGTTTATCTTTCACGGCGCCGCGTTTTTCGGCGTTAATCTGTGGCCAATCACGATAGCCAGACGAGTCACGTTTCGTAAAAAACTCCCCTCCATGCATAATCAGCATCACAGAAACAGGATTTTCACGCGCCGCGCTGCTTCTAGTGGGGCCACGTTTGCTGAATTTTGCAGCGCGTTTGGTGGGGCCCTAGCTTTATGAAGACTTAAATGCATGGAATGTATGAATAATGATTATTCTCATATGTATTTTCTAAATATGCAAAAAACACGTTGATGTGTTAGGTTCTGTATTTTTAATTTATCAGCAATCAGACATAATAAGTAGAAAGCCTTGCGATTTTATTGAAATAACAACAATAACAGCATATTTTATCTTTTCAACATATAGTTCTAACTTACCTTTCAACAAACGGTACAGTGTATCTATAGTGGATTTCTTTCAATTATGCATTTCTTTGCATTTAGATATAGAGTACGAGTACCGATAAATAAAAATACAAGTGTATATGTGATTATTCCAATTTCGTTTACAGGGAGCTTGAATATAGTTTTTTGAAAAATATATATGCATATAGGCCTAATATTATTTTGATTGTATTACAAAGACTATGTATATAGTATTAATACGTTTCAATATTACGTGTTGATGTAATTATTGTGACCTACTTTACAGCGAGTAAGAGTAGAATGTATTACGTTATATAACTTGTGTGTTGATATAATTTTTTTTTTTACAGGGACAGAGTGCTCAGATGCACGCCACCGGTCAGGCACAGAGAGCGCTGCTGGGTACCATTGATGACAGCCTGAGAGCTGTGGGAGAGGCCAAGGGTGATCTGGAAAGGAAAGCCGAGGTGCCTCCCCTAGGCGAGGATCCTGTGAGTGTGCACATCTAAATTGTTTATCTAATATTCAAATTCTAAATTGAATAAATAATAAATAAACAATAAAATAAAATAAATCATTAATTTGTATTTTTGCGAAGTTCATGTAAGTCATCAGATAAATTTACACGTTTAAACAGATCGCAATTTTTACGAGACATTAAGAAGTGTTCATACGAACTGCCGCGGATAACTGAAAGTGATTATTCGCGTGCACCAATATCAGTAGATGTATACACCTGTTGGTGTTTATTATAGGAACTGGGGTGGACACTGGCACCCGTAGCGCTGCTTATGGCAAGATATTGTTGCCATATACTGCGGTTCAGCCTGATATAGTATATATATGATGATATGCGAATTGCTACCAGTGTTTTCAATACCCTCCCTTCAAAATAATTTTCGTAATCACCCCAACTCACAACAAAAGATATAATAAAATCCCCAATTAAAGCTGTCGCTGTTTGTCACGAACCTAAGTAAGTCAGAAATCCCATACAAAAATTGATAAAGGACACGAGAGGTCCACACTGCTCTACAATGGCAGTATCTGATTACTTTACAAGTAAGCAGATACTGCCTTCTGGCTTTGCAGATCATCACATCGGCCTATTATCGCTCATCAAAACAATCCGAGACGACTGACAACGATAATCGTCCCAAGTACACAAATAAATGTAACGTCACCACTAAATATCACACGGAAAACAGTGTCCGATATGATTCCTCTTTAAAACATTTTTCACGAGGCGTAAAAACGATGGCGATGACCTTAACATTTTGCTATAATGTAAATTCAAATCTAGCGGGGTTTATTTATTTTATGAACTTCACAATATATGCCTGTTTGGAAGCGTGATACAGCATTTGATTTTGCAGCATTAACATTCATGCAAACTAGAAACTCATCCCAAAATCCAACAAAGATATTTTAACAATACCATGTAGTGTAGGCTTTCTATAGACTAAGGAGTAATAGACAAACAACACTTGTGAACCGTGTAGTATCAATACACATTTTACAGGATAAGCAATAGGAATGTTCCAAATTTAGACGCATCCAGGAGAAAAACAGAGGTTCACGACAGATAATGACATGTTTCTCAACTCTGGGACATCGCTGTTTCGATGTTGTGTCCTTGGGCAAGGCACTTTACACTAAAATGCATCACTCGCTCAGGTGTAAATGAGAACAGTGACAACAATATTTGTTGTTGCCAATATTTGAAGATGAAGTTAGTATCAACTTACCTTTTTTGAACTCTTTAAACGACACAATGAGGCTAAAATTATTTTTTTAAATTAGTTTTTTAATATTTTTGCTTGATAATATGGCCATACAAAGTCTTTTAAATGTAGAGTTGCTGTGGCAACGTAGCAAGTGTGTTATCAGTTATTCCTGTATTTTTTATTTCGAACATGCATGTCCGAAATTAAATTTCGTCCTTATTTCTCGCTCAACTAGTAAATGCGCCACACAAAATTTTAAAAACTTACGCAATTCTAATCTATGTTCACATCTTATGGCCATATTAGGAAGCCAAAATAAAAATACAGATTTTTTATTGATTTTGGCCTGATTGTGTCGGTTTAAATAACATCAGAAATTTAGATTTCGTTTTGACACCCGTTGTGTTAGTATTGTTGCTCTGATACACGTGTTATGTTTCTGTAGCTTGGTATCATCGTTTTAAATAATACATGTCTTTAATTGTTTAATTTGTCATCTCAGTAATTGAATAACACACTAAGTTTATGACACTTCACGTTTATGTTTCTGACTTTTTTTGTTGGTCAAATTACATTTTCGTAGGCCTATGGATAATGTAACATATTCAACATCAATAGTGAAAGTCCCCTACACATATCAACATCTAAATGAAACTATTTTACCAAATCTATCTATAGACCCTATTATAATACAATAAAAGTTTATGTTCAACATTCATTGTAGGTTCACCCTGAGCAAATTTTACAGGCTTTTATTAAACATAGTTCACAGCGAAAAATTATGCAGACTTTGTCGCCTAACATGCCTACTGAAATGTATATGCTTGTATGTGCGACAGAACGGCGTGCAGTACACTTATAATTCAGCCAATAAGAGGCGTCGACCCAATGATGGCTTAATGTTGGACCACCGTCTGCGACGCTCGCACAGCTCTAATCCATCACGTGTTTGTTGAAACCATGCAGGTGACCTGTGTCTTATAGTGTCAGTCAAAAACACCAGCCATTTACTCCCAATATTCTGTGAAACTCATGACCTTGCCCTCCTTTGTTTTCACCGAGCTGCCTAATACAATGAAGTATGGGGGAGGGGTCTTATATAACCTTGTTTTCACCGAGTGACGTCACTGAGTTGCACAGATTGAAGTATGGGGGAGGGGGTCTTATATAACCCTGTTTTCACGAGTGACGTCACTGCGTTTCACAGAATTGAGTTAATGTATGTTGGGGAAGCGTCGTACACAATGCCCAAACATTTTAGGCTGGGACCAAAATTTCAAAAAAGGCTTAGAAAACATTTTAGGGGGGACGGAATGTTAGGAGCTGTCATCCGGTTTAGACATTAAATATAGGTATTCCTGAATACGTTTTTGGTGGATGACATTAAATGTGACCCTTTTTTATGGAATTACACGAAAAACAAAATGGCCGCCATTTTTCAAGTAACAGATGAACTGTTAATTATAATAAAATTCCTATAATGAACTGGTTACCTACATGCCCACTTCATTATGAAGTAGAAATATGCCACTTAGCTTGAACGATACTCGGACCAACTGCAATATTTTAATCAGCAGACGTTTTCATTTATGCTGTTATTTTGACATATTTCAAGGTCAATTTCAAGGTCAAACACGATTTTTCAGCAAATAATGCTAGGAACACGTGTGATACCTCCTTTCAATGTGATTTAGAATGAAACATCCATTCATAGAATTATTTTGCGAATTGGAGGTCATCTTCAATGTCAAAAGGTCAATCTCAAGGTTTAGAGTACGATTACGAAATATAAATATTTTTAATATTGTGTTTTTAACTGGGTAATTAATTCCTGGTAGCATTTTGGTAACAGCTACATGTATACATTAAAGAGGACTTCGAATAATTAAAAAAAGAGGTATTACACTTGTTACAATTTTTTACTTGTTGCTTCATTTGTTGAAAAATCAAATTTGACCTTTGACCTCTTTCACCTTGAATTCTAGTAAAACGAAAGGAGAGACGAAAAACTTCCGTGGTTTAAACTATTCCACTAGGGTCTAAGTGTATCATCATTCCTGCCAAATGGCATAATGCTAAGTATAAAATGAAGCGTGCGCGCGTGTGTGTGTGTGTGTTTGTGAGGGGGGGGGGGTATTTTGCATAGTAAATCTGTCCAGAGGGAACCATTGCTTTCAAGAACAGGGCAGATACAATCTGTACACTGTACCGGTATTTTGAACCAATACTGTAACTAGATCACACTGATCATGCAGGTCTAAAACATTAAATATATCAACAGAATGACGACTCAAATACTGTGAATAGACCTTAGATATAATAGATTTAGCCTTTATACCTCATTTTCATGTGGTTTTGACTGAGAAATTCATTTGTCATATTATTTTTATCACCTTCAAGGTCAATGTCAAGGTCAAGTAAGCAAAAATATCATTTTTAACAAATAAAGCTGGGAACATGTGTATGTATCTTTTTCATAGGATTTTGACTCAAAAATCCATTTATGGTATTATTTTGGTAATTTTTTGAGTTACTTTAAGGTCGAAAGGTTAATTCCAAAGTCAAAAATATAAAATATGATTTCTAAGAAAGACAAATAGGAAGTAGTGTCTTTTTCGTGTGATTTTGACTGAATAATCCATTTCTGGTAGGCTACTATTTTGCTGATTAAAGACCCTCTTCAACGTTAAAATATAATGTTTAACAAATAAAGCTAGGAGCGCTATTTTTCGTGGGATTTTGACTAAGAAATACATTTCTTTTTTTATTTTGGTAATTTGAATCATTTTAAAGGTCAAAAGGTCAATTTCGATGTGAAATAGAACGACGGGAAATCTTTAACGGTCGATGAGGAGGTGTTAAAGGGCAACGAGAAGGCGCAAAGGACAATGAGGAGGCAATAAAGGGCAATGAGGAGAAATATTGAAGGGCAATGAGGAGGCATTGAAAGGCGATGAATAGGTGTTGAAGTGCCACATGTGTAATAGAATGATCACTAAAGCAAAATAAAATATTCAGCTTATGTTATTTCAGACAATTCAAGGCCCGATCCCAGGAGTGTTTGATAGAATTTTGGATTGCTGGGGTATTTTTAAAATAAGTGCTTGTGAATACTAACATTTGACATTGAGCGAATGGGAAACTCAGGTTAGGGGGTCTGGGGTAATTTTTCAGCTTTGTGTTGAAAGGGGGGGGGGGGTCGTGCGACCCTCTCGTGCACCACCCCCAAATCACCTAAACGACACCATTGTCAGTATGAACAAGGGTGAAGTTACAGCTCTGACACTGATTGACTTGCCGGCTGCTTTTGACACCATTGAACATGCTATAATAACAAATAGACTCACACATTGGTCTGTTTTATCTAGACAGCCTTAAATTTGATTTTCTTCTTATTTGAAAAATGAGCAACAATCCAAGAAGTCACACTCTCTTATGGGGTTACACGGGGCTCCGTACCGGGACGACTGCTTTTTACCACAAAACTCAGCGCTATATTCTCCAGTCTCGATATAAGCCACCATCTTTGATAACCAAATAATACCTATCATCTAAATAATATGTAGAGAAGTTGCAACATTGTTTGATTGTGTCGGCTTGAGTGACAGGGTCCAAGCTGAAGCCTAACCCTGGCAAGACAGAATTTCTTCTCATTTGGTCCAAACTTCAGCGAGAAAAAATCTTATATAATTTCCCATGCCTAATTCTAGGTCAAGGCACAAATCCATCTTCATCAGCCAAACAGAAGCCTGAATTTTTGAAAACACATTTCCTAAATATGTAGGTCCACCATATCTTCGACCTGCGAAGAAGTCTAAAAAAATATGTCCTTAGCTCTTGCAAAACAAATTGCAGGGACACTGGTCAGTAGCAAATTAGATGATTGTAACTCCCTCTTTCACAATATTCCAGTGGAGAATATCGCCAGATTAGAACGTGTTCAGAACTGCTTTGCTAGAGTGGTAACCAAAGCCCCACTTTTTGTCACTCTGTTCCTATACTAAAACAATCACTCTGACTTCATGTCATATTTCTCATTCATTTTAAAATATGCACTATAACTTTACAAACCCTGAAAGAAAAACAACTTGAATATATCACTTACTTGTTTGGCCAAAATAATCAAATTATCCACACTCCACAAATTCATATAGATTTTTTGTTCCCCTTAAAACTAAGATTGGGTTAAGAGCTCTCTCTTTGTTGCAATTGAAGGCCTAATTCCGTCGCTCTTTAACACATCTTCTTTGCAACGAACGCCTCTCCATTGCCGTTTGGCACCTCCCTATCACCATTCAAGGCCTATGTGGCACCTTTTATCAGCTCTTATTGCCCTTCACTGCTTCTGTATCGACCTTTATCATTTCTTCTTCGCCTTTCACGCCTTCACTCTTTAATTCCTCACCTTCCCCATTTAGCGCCCATACATAGCCCTTAACGCCTTCTCCTCACCTTTAAACGCCTATCCATCACCATTTTATATTCCCCATCGTCTTAAACGGTTTGCCATCGTCATTTGACGCTTGCTGGTCACCCTTTACCGCCTTACCATCGTCCTTTAACGCTTCCCCATCACCCTCTGACGTCTCTCCGATGCCATTTAACACTTCTCCGTGGCGTTTTAGCGACAGTCTATGACCTTTAACGCCTTCTTTTTGCCCATAAACGCCTATGAATCACCCTTTAACGCCTCCCCCTCATCCGTTAACACACATCAATTGTTATTTAACCCTTCTTCATTGTCCTCTAACGCTGTTCCATAGCACTTTAATGCCTCCCCGCCACATTTTAACGCATCTGGTCACACTTTAATGTCTGTTTTCCGCCCCTTAACGCCTTTTAGCGCCTCTGGTTCGCCTTTTAGCGCCTTGTCCCGTAAACGCTTCCCCATTGTCCTTTAACACCTGATCATTTCACTTTGAGCCTGTTTAATTAATGACCTTTGCCTACCCATCATCATCCAGCTACTCCCCATCGCCCTATAACGCTTTTCAATAGTCATCCAACGCTTCATGGTCATTATTTAATGCCTCATCTTTGCCCTTCACCGCATTGCCATCGCCATTTAACGCCTCCCCATCGCTCTTTAGCACTTTCCCATCGCTATTTGACACATCTGCAGCGGCTTCGACGCCTCTCCATCGCCCTTTAATGCATCTTCATCGAACTTTAATACATATTCTTCACCCTTTAACACCTTCCCATCGCCCACTGACGTCTCTGTCGCCATTTAACACTTCGGCCTTTAGCGCCTTCTCCTCGCCCACAAACGCCTACATATCATCATTTAACGCCACCCCCTCACTCGTTAACATACTTCTATTGTTATTTAACGTTTTCTCTTTGTCGTCTAGCGCTGTTTCATGTAGTCTTTTAATCCTTGTTGGCCTCTAGCGCTCTTCCATACCCTTTTAATGCCTCTCTGCCACCTTTTAGCGTTGCCCTTTAACGTATCCTCATTGTCCGTCAAAACCTCGCCATTGTCCTTCAAGGCCTCAGCAGGGCTGGCTAATTGTTACTATGCCGCGCATCAGAGAGACATACAAGGTCAATACCCACCAAAAGGGTTATATTGCGCGAAAAGAAATGATGCCAGGAATCGCCTACATAAATGATGTAGGCAGGCTTCATAATACAATTTAACTGTTACTAATTTTTCAAACTTTGACATTGAAATTGACCTTCGACCTAGATGATGACCTTGTGACCTTGACGATGGCCTTGAATTATCAAAGTAAAACCAACATGGATTTTCCATTTTAATGTAGACGAAAAAGAGGTATTGCTAAAAGGCGACCCAGAGGCGATAAAGAGTGACTGAAAGGGGTTAAAAGGCAATGGGGAGGCGTTAAAGGGCAATGAGGAGCCGTAGAAGTGCAACGAAGAGATGTTAACGGGCAAAGAAGAGGCATTAAGAAGCGACCGGATGTGTGAAAAGGTGGCTGGGTGGCATGAAAGGGCTTTAGAACAGCGTTAGAGGGCGACAAGGAAGCATTAAATGCCAGTAGAGAAGGCGTTAACGATGACGGAGAAATGGTCAATGGTGACAGGATGATGTCAATTAGCAATGGCAAGTCGTTAAGTGACGACAAAAAGTGTTAATGTCATTTAGCACTTCCTTGTTGCCCTCTAACGCTGTTTCATATTCCTTTCATGCCATCCCGCCACCTTTTAGTGCACCCCGTCGCCTCTATTTGTCTCTCAACGCCTTCTCATGCCTTTTAACCCCTTTCAGTCGCTCTTCAGTGCCTCTGGTTCACCTTTTACCGCCTCCCCATTGTCTTTCAACGTCACTCTCTCGCCTTTTAATACCTCTTCATTGACATGTTATGCTTTTTAGTCTTAACACCTCTCCATCACCCTATAACCCCTTTATTTCACTTTGATGATGTTTAATCATTAAAACCCTATTAGAATTAGATTATCCGGTAAAAATCACACACACACAAGGTATTGGACGTTTAAAATCATATTTAACCCTGTCTTTTACCTTTTGACCTACAAAACAATATCAGAAATATACTTTTTATGCAAAATAACACGATCACAAATTCCTAGCTTTATTTGTTAAAAATCATATCTTTGCTTTCCTGACCTTGTAATTAAAAAAACTAGCCTTCAAAATAACCTTTAATCATCAAAATAGTTGCAGAAATGGACTATTCATTCAAAATAACATCAAAAAGAGGTACCATACTTATTTTGCTATTTTAACATTTTTGACCTTGGAATTGACTTTTCGATGACATTGAATGAAAATTGACCTTGAAGATGCCCTTGAAACACTAAAATTATACTATAATTGTATTTTTCGGTCAAAATTCCACGAAAAAAGGTATTACAAACGTTCCTATCTTTATTTGCGAAAAATGATGTTTTCTTTTACTTGACCTTGAAATTGACCTTCTGACCTTGAAGATGACCTTGAATAATCAAAATTATTTCGGATTAGGATTGTCCAGTCAAAATTACATGAAAAGGAGGTATTACACAAATTCCTAGCTTCATTTGTTAAAAAATGGTAATATTTTTCTTTATTTTATTTTGAAATTGACTTTTTGACCTTGAAGATGACCTTCAATCATGAAAATAGTACAAGAAATGGATTGCACAGTAAAATCACATGAAAATGAGGTATTACACATGTTCTTAGCTTTATTTGATAAAAATGGTATTTTGCTTACTTGACCTTGAAATTGACCTTTTGATCTTGAAAACGAACACCATGGGACAATATTTCGCAAAGGGAACATCAAAATTTGTGTACGAGGCACCCTAAGGATCACAAAAATATAAGTTTAAAAATATATCTTTCGTGTGGTCAGGAACCCTGGCCACTAATTGTTCATAGCTTTACTTGTTGAAAAAAAATCTTTTTTGACCATGAAATTGAGCTTTTGACCTTGAATTATTGAAAATTAAAGCAAGAATCGAAAAAATCCAAAGCTTAATAAATTCCACTTGGTAGAAATATTTTTCCTACCAAGTTGCACAATTCTACTAATTATATAGAGTTTTTTCTATAAATAGCAACTTAGAAAAGTGGCGGCCATTTTGTTTTTCGTGTAATTCTATAAAAAATGATTAAATTTAATGTCATCCACCAAAAATGTATTAGGGAGTACCCATAGTTGATGTTTAAAATGGATGACAGCCCCTAACATTCCGTCCCCCCTACTGATAAAAATCACAATTTTGGTCCACACCGTGCATTTTGCACGGGTCAAAGCTATTGTCAAATATTATAGGTAAATCATGGCCTATATTATAGGCCCATTAATTTACCCCCAGATATAATAATTTTATTTGCACCCATTATTAAAAAAAAAAATGTAAAGTTTTAAGCAGCGGCAATATGTAAAATAAAAGTTCTGTTTCCCAAATATAAATTTGAAATCGCATTGTAGCCAATGTGTTAAGACCACCGTCTCGGGGTTTGACTATTCTGCTCAGCTTCCATATTATGTAGTATGAAACTTCTATTTGTGTAATTCTGTTGTGGGTTGGGTGATTACGAGACTATTTTGAAGGGAGGGTATTGAAATGACTGGCAGCAATTTACACACCATTATTTAATGTATATGCTATATCAGGCTGAACAGCGGCATATCGCGCCAATAATAGCTCCCCGTAAGCAGCGCTACGGGTGCCAGTGGCCGCGGATCCCTTAAAGTGATTAGTCACGTGCACCATTATCAGGTTAATGATGGTCCCAAACATACACCTGTTTATGTTTATCAGTGTTTATTAGCTATTCACTAGGTGGCGCTTTCCTTCAGTGACTTGTAGGGACGCGCGCTTGACCTCTGGCCGCCATGTCTCGAAATTAGGGCCCTGTGACATGAAAGGCCATGCACGATGCCTTCATGTTGAGTGAGAGTTGACCAGGTGTTTACTGCTTTACTTTCAGGCTTCTCGTCAGTGGCGTGAGAACCAGAAGGACATGTCCAAGCAGAAGGTGGGCTCTCAGCTTTCAGCTATGAACGCCGCCACTGCCCAGGTAGTTACTTTGACATCTGGCGGACCAGATGACACGGACTACACAGCCGTCGGCTCAGCAGTACAGACCATGTAAGTTTGCAATTTCACGAGGATTCTGGGGAATTAGGGGGACATGTATATTGTTTCCCAAATATAAATGTTTGTCATAGAATGCAGGGCCGGCGGATCCGCTCCGGCCGGTCTGGTTTGCGCTGGACCAGTTTTATTATATGAATAAAACCTACTTGATATATGTTGTCCATTTACTCTTCCAAAGGCGAAGCTAAGGTAAGGCTTATATGACTGCATGCTGTCGGGGTCATTTTCAAAACCAAAATTCTGTGTCTTTAACGTTTTATTATTATTATTGTCTATAAAATGTCGTCGCTTAATATTATGGTTTAACCTTAAGCTATATGCCTACTTTCATGCAAAGGCAGTATCTGCTCACGTAGGCCTGCAAAGGAGCATATACTTAGGAGAAGATACGTTTTCTATTAAAAATTTCAAATAATAAATTTATATTTATTCTAGGAGGGTGGTGGAATACCATGTGCCCAAAAGCTAAACCATGAGCAAAACATTTTGTCGCTTTGTTGTGACATGGTCCCAGCGCAAATCAGAGGGTTATCTCGTTAATTAAGGTCATGCTTATGATTGCTGATTCGCTGAGCTTCGACACACAACCAATCACCATCCTTAAATCCGACTTAAGTTTTGTCGTTTACAGTGAGAACAAACTTCAAATATCTTAATTCATCATTCATTTTGACCTTTTTCAGCTCCTCCAACATCGGGGAGTTCTCCAAAGACGTGAAGATGCTTGCAGCGCTGCAAGAGGAAGACAACGACGGCGATAAGCTGCTGGATGCGGCCAGGCGCTTGGCGGGAGCCTTCTCCGACCTGCTCAGCGCGGCTCAGCCCGACACTCAAGAGGTAAGCTACAGACCCGGCATTGCTCTAGTGTGGGGCTTGAAAACGTCACGTTCTCTTGCCAATGAAAAAATACATGGCTGCAGATCCGCTATGTCTAAGTAAACTATGGGTGCACAGTTTCTACGGATACACTGATTAGTGCTCTAATTCCTAATGCGACCTTGTATGTTTTGTTTCTTGGAGAACTGACTGGAAGTCTTTCAAACACGTGTGAGAACTGTTGCGATTTAATTGTTCAAAATTGTTAGGTTTATTCCTTCTTCTATATTTTTATCCCCGGCCCGTATGGGAAGGGGGATTCTAGTCCCGCTAGGATTCTGTCTGGCGTCACGTTTTTTTGTGGGCGCAAAAACTTGATAACTACTAGTCTTTTTTTTATGAAATTTCGACTTAAAGTCAGAAATTATTCATATTTTACTATCACATTCCCCACCATATGGAGATGTGCAGGTGACTTTTTCAAGGTTTACTGAAATTCAAAATGGCCACCACGGATCAACTTCAATTTTTTAGTGGGTGCAAAAACTCAAAAAATTAGTTTGGCCAATTTTTTTAAATTTTAACATCACATTCCTAGCAACATGTGGATGTGCAAGTGACTTTTTAAATATGCTACCAAAATTCAAAATGACCGCCAGAAGTCAATTCCAAAATGTTTTGTGGGCGCATAAACTTTTAAACTTAATATCAGAAATTATTCTAATTTTAGAATCACATTCCCCACAATATGGAGATGTGCAGGTGATTTTTTAAGGTTTTGCTGAAATTCAAAATGTCCGCCACAGATCAATTTCAATTTTTTTTAGGTTGCAATAACTCAAAAACTCAAAGTCGTAAATTATTCAATTTTACAACCACATTCTCCACGATAAGGAGATGTGCATCTGTTTTTTCAAGGTTTTAAGGAAATTCAAAATGGCCACCATACATGAATTTTATATTTTTTGTCGGCGCAAAAACTCAAAAAAGTCAGAAATAATGTGGAGGTGATTTTACTAAAAAATTAAAATGGCCATCACTCGACTTTTAAGATAATTGTGACTTTTTAAATAATTGTGACGGCAAAAACTGTAACCTAATTAATGTCGGGGGATGATATTGGACTTCAGGCCTTGTTGTATCTTATTCTGATTATATAAAATAATTGCCTGCTGATGTTCTGTTTGTCTTCATTATTATTTTGTAAGTTGGGTTGGAATGTAAACATCACTTGTCATACCAGCACCGCTTAATCTTAGCTGTATGTGTGGATTAAAAGTCCCACTTCTCTTACCTGGGTTTTTATTTGACCTAGATACCTTTATTTTATTATGTCCTATTGGCTACGACAGGCAACCAGTTTTTGATTAAATGTCCACCTATGTTTATAAAGTACTAATTATAAATATATACAATATTATTTTTTATTTAAAAATGTAAAAGCTTAGCCTGTTCTTTTAGCTCGTGTCAACTTGTTTGACTGCATGCACGAGACTGTACACATTCTGGTGACATTGTCTATATTTCC
Source organism: Flabesymbios commensalis (assembly GCA_964017125.1). Taxonomy (NCBI): domain Eukaryota; kingdom Metazoa; phylum Annelida; class Polychaeta; order Terebellida; family Flabelligeridae; genus Flabesymbios; species Flabesymbios commensalis. The sequence goes on from OZ024902.1 coordinate 72,953,800, forward strand.
GTGACTGTTTACTTGAAACAAACAGCAGTAGCTGCTCACTTGAAAATTATGAAGTTACTGTTGTTTGCGTTTGTACTAAGTATATTTATAGCCTCTGCTATCTTCACAACATTTTGAAATCAACTTTACTTCTCTTCTTTCAAACAGCACGTAGAGTTGGTGATGTTTGTAAGTATCAGTAAATGTGCAGTTATTATTTGTACAGTGCACACATTTCGCGTCATTGAGATTAAAGGGTTATATTTCACATTGTTTCAAGTGGTAGTCCATCCCTTTAATTCCGAGGCGACAATGTATCTTCTACACCACATTTAACTTGAAACGCACAGGTTCGTTCACTTTTTATACTCTTTTCATCAAATCATGCTACTTTTTTCCATCGATGTTTCTGTGACTTTTCTCTTTGTAGCCCCTTGTAGCAACCCTATATTTCCTTTTCTTTTCGTCCACCTTGATCAATGTGAATAACTGTCGAAATGCCCACCTCTAAGGTGAAGGACAAAACACGATTATAGCATCTAGAATTAAGGCTATGGACGTTCTTATTAGAATGGATTATACATTATTCTATGTACGTCTTTATTGTGATGGATTAAACATTATTCTATGGACGTCCTTATCATGATGTATTATACATTATTCTATGTACGTCCTTATTATGATGGATTATACATTATTTTATGTACGTCCTCATTATGATGTATTAGACATTATTTTATGTACGTCCTTATTATAATGATGGATTACCTTGTAAATGCGACAAGGGTTGGTAGAAGGGCTAATCTAATAGCCACAGGTGCTAATTGGATAAGGGCGCTAGGATGGCTAATGTAACTGGACAAGGGTGCTGAGAGGTCTAACGTAATTGGACAATGGCGCTAAGATGGCTAACCTAATTAGACAAGGGCGCTAGGATGGCTAACCTAATTAGACAAGGGCGCTAGGATGGCTAATGTAACTGGACAAGGGTGCTAGGATGGCTAATGTAATTGGACAAGGGTGCTAGGATGGCTAATGTAATTGGACAAGGGTGCTAGGATGGCTAATGTAATTGGACAAGGGCGCTAGGATGGCTAATGTAATTGGACAAGGGCGCTAGGATGGATAATGTAATTGGACAAGGGCGCTAGGATGGCTAATGTAATTGGACAAGGGCGCTAGGATGGATAATGTAATTGGACAAGGGCGCTAGTATGGCTAATCTAATTGGACAAGGGTAGTTGAAGGGCTGATCTAAAACCATTATAAACATAAACGAGGGAAAAATGCAAAACATAGTAAGCCTATTCTGTGTTTTTAATAAGGGTTTAAATAATAATTATTAATAAATTAAATAAATAAATAAGGGTTTATATATACTAGTATAACCACAGGGATATCGGACCCCTTGTTGACATGGAACACGCTCTGCTTGTTCAAAAGAATGTACATGAATTTGTATACAACTGTATATAATTCTCACTAACACTCTTGACTTTTACACCTTTTTCCAATGTTGCTCCAACACACGCTGTCAGCATTAAAATCAAAATATATATTATCATTTATTCATAAAAAATGATAAGAAAAATATAGTCTACAAACTAGCAAGCTTTGTACTTTTAATCCATTGTGACGATCACATCAGTCACGGCGACATGATGGTGAGGACACGGCATGCAAACTTGGTTTATTTAACTCCAATTGGGTTGTAGTTAGTACGACAATCTGGTCGAGGTAGTAGGCACTTTTGTAAATTGTTGTCGTCAACCTGTTCAAAACGATTAAGATATCACACCCCTACAATTACTGTGACCAGCTCTTTTGGAACCATTGCTGCGCTAAGACGTCAGACATTGCAATATAATCAATATGTAATGATGTACTAATTTGTTGTTCTGATTAATGGTAGAATGTGGTGATGAATATCTCCATAAAATTTGAAATAAAAATAAACATCCTGAATGCATACTTTGGCCCTAGTTTTTACAATGTTTTACGAGGTACTGGGAATACATGTAGTTATCAGTGCCCAGTTAATACATTATACATATATATTATTAATAAAATAAATATTAAAAATATAAATTGTGTTTTACACTTCAGTCCGTTGAATAGATCATTTAATACTTTTAATTTTAAATACTACGTAGCATGATATGGTGTAATCCGGCCGATCAAGGAGATGTTCAGGCAAATGTATGACAATTTTTAAACACCTGATAAAGATGCCCACTACCTTTACGTGATTTTCCTACGAACTAGAAGCCAGTTTACTTTTAGAGTTAAATAAACTAAGTTTGCACACCATCATGTCACCGAGACTGATATGATCGTCATAAGGGATTAAAAATAGACTATAATCTTTTTCATTTTCTATGAATTCATGAGAATATATACCTAGATTTCAATGCAGACGGCGTGTTTTAGTCCGACATTGGGAAATAGTGAAAAAGGTGAGAATTCTGTGCAAGTATGGCTCTTTTATTAAGTAGGGCTGTTTCTAGTCTGGAAGCCTGGGACAGAAGATTTCACCCCATCAGGCCCATGAAAATTAACCATCTGACGCTAATTAGGTCATCGATGTGATGCAAAAAAGGTTTGTCAGCTGCGCCACGGAGGTCGGATCTGAACCCCACACCCCCCCCCCCCCCGACAAAACCCCCAGCGGGATGATTTCACCCCATATGGCCCATAGACAAAACTTTGTCACAACAAAGTAGTACATCAATACATTGTCAAAAACGTAAAACTGACAAAATATGAGGTCGGAAAGGTTCTGTCAGATCCCTTTTAAGTGACCACCCCATACTCACTCCAGCGGTTTCATTATCCCCATATGACCCATGGACCAAACCAAATAAAAGTGGTACAAGAATAAAATATGTACATTTTTTTATTATAAAATATCAGGTCTGGAAGGTTTTGTCAGATCTCTTATATAAGTGCCCCCCCCCCCCCCATACAACGGCCTTAAAAACTCGATCAATGATTCCTTCAAATGGGTATTTCTCAGGGTTGACTCCAATTTCTCGGGCGTTTCTGAGATGGACCAGTGATATTGAAGGCATTTTGATGATGACATTCTTGAATCTCTCTCGCAATCTTTAATCGATGGGGACAGCCATTTATCAGTGACAAAATGTATGACATCACCTTCTGCATACATTACTTTTTGAAGAAGAATGAGAGCTATTGCGCCAAAGCTTGGTGGAAGAGAAGAGCTCGTCTGCAAATGTAAGACAAATGAGGCATCAATGATGGTGGTATTAATTGACGATGGAGGGGTCACTGTAACTTCTGACTCAAGAGGTTTTATGAGTGTAGCTTTATGAGTTTTCTGCATTGTGCCATCAACATGACTAAGAGAGAGTGGGACTGGTGTGAGTGAATACTCAAGAACTTCTGCCATGTCTATATTCTGTTGTAATGAGTGATACCGAATACATCCAAATAGATCACGTACCAAGCAGGCTGTCACCACTTCATTGCACCACTTTATCTGTTTTTTAGGTTTGTGTTTACCTGCTTCGGATGCAAATGTGAGCAGATTTTGTCGAGGTATTCTCATCACAAATCGGCTTGGATCTTCAATGCACTCATATATGAATTTTCTTAATAGTGAAAAGTAACTTCTCGGTATTGTCCGATGCGGCCTCGCCTGTCCCTATATTATAGAGATGTGTTAGACCAGATTCGCTATCAAATGGCCAGGATTGATCGTAGACTTGATGTATTGTCCTTCGTTATTCTGTGACGTTTCATACTTGAGGTAACATCCTCCTTCCTGCTCATGGCGAGACCATCGAATACGTATGGAATCACACTGGATCGAAGGAGATAATATTCAGCCCAACGTTGTATAACGGAGATAGAGTTAGTAGGGGAAGTAATTCCAGTCCGCTGATTTGATGCGTCTGAATTGATACCATCAGCGTAAGATCTATTGGACTTCCTAAAAATGGCTTAGTTGTTCTGCTTATAGTGAAGAGCCCCCTTTTAAACTCAGCATACACTTCTGGGTGTGTTTCAAGGAGTCTGAGAAGGTGATCATGGTACATAACCAACCAACCAACGCGTGGATAATTAGGGCTGTTCAACCGAAAGAAGTAATATTGGTAATCTTGGGCAGTCAGGCAATGTATGCATCTAAATCACCAACTCTGATACTTCGACTGTATTCATGAAAGATGTATCATCTGGATATAATTGAAACATAACTGAACATTGTTTTCATGTTTACCAGCATAATAATAATAATAATATATCTTTATAGTATGTGTGTCTATTGAGTAAGAATTGTATTCCTGGGAAATGTCTTTCATTTACTTAGTGTATTCACGAGAATCTAGATTTAATGTTATAAATCGACCAGGTCGATCTCATCCCAGCACGATCAAATTCTACATAAAGCATAGTGTTTAACTAGACCATGGTGTTTACCTCGAAAAAAATGATATGTATCATATTAGTTAGTAGAGTATAATATTCGCTCCACTGAAGGGGTGGGGTGGTCACTTCTGATCTGACAAAACCTTCCCGACCTGATATTTTGTCAGTTTAATGGGGGTTGTCATAATTTATTGTGTACTACTTTGTTTTGACAAAGTTTGGACCATTGGTCAGCTGGGGTATAATAAAACTGCTGGAGTGAGTGGGGGGTGGTCACTTAAAAGGGATCTGACCTAACTTTTCCGACCTCAAATTTAGTCATTTTTACGTTTTTTATTATGTATTGACACTACTTTGTCGTGACTAAATTTTGTCCATGGGCTAGATGGGGTGAAATCAACCCTCTGGGAGGGGGGTTTTGTCGGCGGGTGGGGTCAAGATCCTACCTCCGCTGACAAATCTTTTTTGCATCACGTTGATGACCTAATTAACGTCCAAGGCTCAAATTTCATGGGCCTTATGGGGTGAAATCTTCTGTCGCAGGCTCTCGGTCTATTCCCTGTGAGTATAACATACAGTTTTACTTTTGCTTACTATAGGCTAGATAGAATACATGTGTAGAATACATAGGTAGGAAAGACATGATGTGTATATTTAGTGATCTATTTCTCTTCCTTTCCCTTATATATCATATTCTTAGTATTTAAAAGCCACGACATAAACCACTATCAATAAACCGATATTAGCATTTTCAGTTAATCTACTGTTGTAATGGTGTAATGTAATGGTGAAGATTGTTTTTATACATCGTGTGTGATAGGCCTACTGTTGGAAAACGCAGTACGTTTGAGTAACCTCTATGCGGACACTCCCTGTCCTTGAAAAATACATCACTTGGCATGCGTTGTCTCATGCTGGCTCAACGCACTTACGCCAGCAGTCAGTCTACATCTGTGAACATGAAGGATTTCAAAGTAACACGTCCGATGCAGTATTTTGCTGTGCAAAGTCAATAGTTAATAACTTCTTCCTTGAAAACTTTTGGCTTCCAACTACAGTATTGTACGGGCATCTCAACCAGGATTCGTGTTCTTTCCTCTCTGATGAAATGAAGAGATGGAGAGAGAGAACGAGAGAAAAAGCCAGCCGGTGCAGTTTTATGGTGTGTTTCCTTTACAAGCTCATGATTAATTGATGAGAGAGAAATGTGAGAACACGATGCTGACCTTTAACTGCGCTGATCTGCAGCGTAAGAGGCGCCTCCGTCTTCTCTTCTAGTAAAAACAAACTGCAGACACGTGTTTACAATGGCGTCAAACTATTTTAAGAAACGTCCTATACTTAGCTGTACCATCAGCTCTCGGAGCTTACATGTAGTTGACCTAGATCTCAAGTATCTGATTGGTGTAGATGACTAAAATCTAAGTCTTATATCCAAATGTGGTAATGAATGGCTTTTGAATCGCTTGCTGACCTAAGTGAATTCCGTGATTGAACACCTTTTCTTGAAGTACTAACAGAGAAGGGTTAGGTAGCGAAGAAATATCTTAAGATCGTGACATTGTGACATTTGCTCTGATTTGTAGGCTTACGACAGCTCCTGTTGCATACTCTTATCAAGGCTGCAGACTCTTATTGTTGGCTAACGGCAGCTCCCTGCTGCAGACTCTTATTGTTGGCTAACGGCAGCTCCCTGCTGCAGACTCTTATTGTTGGCTAACGGCAGCTCCCTGCTGCAGACTCTTATTGTTGGCTAACGGCAGCTCCCTGCTGCAGACTCTTATTGTTGGCTAACGGCAGCTCCCTGCTGCAGACTCGTATTGTAAGCTAACGGCAGCTCCCTGCTGCAGACTCTTATTGTTGGCTAACGGCAGCTCCCTGCTGCAGACTCTTATTGTAAGCTAACGGCAGCTCCCTGCTGCGGACTCTTATTGTTGGCTAACGGCAGCTCCCTGGCGCAGACTCTTTTTGTTGGCTAGCGGCAGCAGGTTTCGCCACGGCACCAATCCATCGCAGTTGTACTGGCGATTATTTTTACATTTCTTCTCCGAACGATCTTATTCCATTTGCGACTGCCCTGGCACGACCACTCTCCATATACCTCCCGACACTAATTTCAGTCGACTTAGGCGCAGATTTGTGATAAATTACACACCCTGTTCGAATCACAGACGTTAATTAATATGCTCCGAGGCGCGGACCCTCCCCCCCCCCCGCGATGCTGCGGCAATGAAGGCGCGCTTTTCTCGGGCTCCCACCGTTATATGATTTCATTACAGACAAGATTATCCGCTTGAGACCGCTGAGGTCAAAGACAATGATCTATTTTGGCTGAGCCACAGTGTACAGTACTGTTTCACAGATTACATAATTTGAGTGGAATTTTTAAAACAAAGCGTTCGTCTACTGATCACAGCAGATAAGTCATTATACCAGGTCAATTCTACAGTACAAAGAGAGCAGCAATAATTGTTAACTTTTGCAAGTAAGCAGTTTATGTTTTCATGATGGGCAACACATTTAATTTTCACTGTGCTGTTCACTGGAAAAGAATAAAAAATCAGCAATTTGGAGATATTCCATAATACATCAAACATCTTGCAGCATAGAATCTCGTTCACCGGCATTGTGTACGCGCCATTGAATCTCCATTTTGTAGTCAGAATTATCAAACTGAATATCAGCCAACACAATGCCTTGACTGGCGTATTGACGAAAAGACGGGTTCGCCGTAAGCCCGTATCTGCTGGCTATTTCCTGCTATATTTTGGGAGATATTGTATCTCTTTTAGTATGTACACAAATTTCGTCGCATGACTCATGAGATAATGTGAAAATATATTAAGAATGCCAGTTGGGAAAGAACTGTTTACCAGTGGCCGGCCTGGTTGATTTGACGCTTGTCTCGCTGCTCCGATATGTTCATTTATTATACGGAGCACCTGCGATACCGCCAGCGACAGTAGACTTACACTGAAAACAAATACGAATGTCCAGATGATGGGAGGAGGCAACTCTTTGCTCGCAGAGCAGAATGGCCGCGGTGTCTGATCTCCTTTCCATTTTCTTTGGTCTGGTCAAGCCATCTTCTCATCAGAAAGGTAGACCTGTCCGATCTGCTTGTTTGTCTGTCCATAATCATATTCTGCCGTATAAAGCCCGAAGCTAGCAGTTGCTTATTTCTTAAAAAGAAATCTACTAGCTCTTGGCTTTCCATAGTTGTATTGATGGTTCGTCAGGCATCATCATTGAGTATTTTCGGACATTCATCTGGACATGTGCTGATCAGCTAATTACAGTTTATTTTCTGTTTTGTCGCCATGTTCATTTCGAGGATACATATATTATATTTATTTGTCAGTCATTAATGGAAACGCAGTAGTAGTAGTAGTAGTAGTAGTAGTAGTAGTAAGTCATTGCTTTACTTCACTTTTTGGCACAAATGGTCTTTTCAGTGACATTGTAATACGATAAAAACGTTGTAGTCAATTGATGAGATGACTGATGTACAGATGATGATGTGAGGGTGTGGGTGATAGGGCATGGTGGGTTATTGAGAGCGTTTTCTTTTGCTCGTCTAATAAGGAGTTCTGGGCATGACTAGGGGATCTACCCCCAGACATGCCCAGACGGCCGGAGACTTGGGTTTTCGCTGTGCAATTTAATGCCTCAACTCCGTGGCACGCCGCGCAGCTCTGCTATCCTCGGGTCGGATAGTCCCCAGAGTAACAATAGGAAGGGTAACTCCATTCATTCCCCGTCAGAGACCTAATGTCAAACACGCTATTGCCGGTTATCTAAGGCTACCACAGCCTACACCAGCGCATGCACTGATGCGGGTGCTGCATTGGCATTGGAACAGATCCTTAATGACCCTCCCCGGATGGGGGCGAAAAGTACTACTACTAGCAATCATCCCAGTACCCCCATGGAAGCGCAATAAACAAGCACAATAAGAAGTACCGGGAAGACGAATCATCTGGAAGTGACAAACTCTTGGAGCCCTGTATACTAGTAGTAGTACTTTATGTTTCCAAGTCAAGATTTGAACCTTAAGTCTTATAGACCAGTTACCCCTACTTTTTTCAACCGCGTGTCTAGGACTGTTTATTGCAATGTAATTTCTACTAATATTCTCGTATATATGTAGAAGAGTAGGACATGAATACTGTCTTGCGTATGACATGGATACTCTCTTGAGTAGGACATGGATACTGTCCTGAGTAGGACATGGATACTCTCTTGAGTAGGACATGGATACTGTCTTGAGTAGGACATGGATACTGTCTTGAGTAGGACATGGATACTGTCCTGAGTAGGACATGGATACTGTCTTGAGTAAGACATGGATACTGTCTTGAGTAGGACATGGATACTGTATTGAGTAGGACATGGATACTGTCTTGAGTAGGACATGGATACTGTCCTGGGTAGGACATGGATACTGTCTTGAGTAGGACATGGATACTGTCTTGAGTAGGACATGGATACTGTCCTGGGTATGACATGGATACTGTCTTGAGTAGGACATGGATACTGTCCTGGGTAGGACATGGATACTGTCTTGAGTAGGACATGGATACTGTCTTGAGTAGGACATGGATACTGTCTTGAGTAGGACATGGATACTGTCTTGAGTAGGACATGGATACTGTCTTAAGTAGGACATGGATACTGTCTTGAGTAGGATATGGATACTGTCCTGGGTAGGACATGGATACTGTCTTGAGTAGGACATGGATACTGTCTTGAGTAGGACATGGATACTGTCTAGAGTAGGACATGGATACTGTCTTGAGTAGGACATGGATACTGTCTTGAGTAGGACATGGATACTGTCTTGAGTAGGACATGGATACTGTCTTAAGTAGAACATGGATACTGTCTTGAGTAGGACATGGATACTGTCTTGAGTAGGACATGGATACTGTCTTGAGTAGGGTAGAGTTCAGGTCACACTGCCGGGTGATAATGGTGCATTCAGACAATCGTGGTTGACATCATTCTGCAATGTGATCATATGACATGTGTGTATCAGGTCGGCCTGTTATTCTGTTATTCGGATCAATTCTACTGCCCCCCCCCCCCCCCATCCGAAGACCACTTTGCAGACAGCGTGAGCACGGCATTCAACGATTTGCTGCAGCTATCATATTAACGTAACATGACCCGTACATTCACCTTTCTGTTGTCACGCCACACAATTATTGATGGACTTTCCGTACATTTTATTGAACATCAATGTTACATCAACGAGATAATTACCGCATTGATGCCCTTTTAGAGGCGGCTGCAATTATCCACGCGTCACATGCAAAAAAACAGCGGGTTAAGGATATCTTTACATTTCGGTCACGGAAGAGGATGATGATTGTCAATGAATAAAGACTCGTTCTATTATTACAAACGCACTTAAGGTTAACAATATCTATTTTTCAATTTTTATTTTGATACATGTAGGATATGCAATTATCCAACATTTAATAATAGCCAGAAATGTCAACATCGCCAATTCATAGGCGTACCGACTGGAATGTACATGTAAATCAATTTGGTATTTTAGATCCATTTGAGCTCAATTGTCAAGTTAATTGAGTGGCAAGGACGACTGCAATGGTGCTGAACATATAATATTCCCAGCATAGCTAATGTATCAACCATGCAAAGTGTAGCATCAGTAACTGCCTACTTTTTCAAATATATGGAATATACAACCATGACTGTCCATGTACGCTAAATATAGAATGTGCCGAATCTGTGGTGATGGTTTATTTTTCAATGCCAATTGATAAGCCATAAACGCGTTTGTTGTGTTGTGAGTTAACTAAGCTTGTGCTCTCACCCTGTGTTTGACAGCCACGCCAAAACTTGCTGACAGCGGCCAGCCAGATAGGCGAGGCCAGCCAGGACATCATGAGAAACGTGGACGACGGAACCCTGATTGACCGCTCATATGAGGTAGGTAATACCCTCTCCTGGTAGCCAAAGAGTCCTAGCTTTCACTGTAATGAGTCACAGATAGCACTCTTAGATGGCGATATAATTAGCGAATATTAATTTAATTGATGTTAATTTTATAGGAATCAAATGGTCACGAAGATTATTATTCTGGAATTTAGTAGATTATTTTTTTCTAGAACTAATCAACATAATAATGTTTAAACAGGGTAGGAAGCTTTCTTTTATTAATGACGTGTACGTATTAGAGGCCGTCCTTATTTATAAGGCCGCTAATCGTGTTGAAATATGGACGTCCTTTAATAATATTAAAGGACAGTGCCTTATTGTTTTTTAGGAGTATTTCAAGCCCATAAATGCTTAAAATAAAATACTGTAGGTCAGTTTCTAATATATATTTTAAACAAACAAATAGTAATAATTATATGACATTAATTATTGTTGATGACAATACGTCTTCCAATCTTAACAAAACAGTTTATTTAGTATAATCTGGTGGCATGACCCCCACCCTTTTTGCACACAATCTGTATACACCTTGTTGAAACCCGCATTTGTTTAAACAAACTGACCGCTGCATTTATAAATCCTAGGATTGCGAAAATACTATTCTAAGCGAATATTTAAAGAAATGGCAATCATTTTTGTAAAGCCTCATATGTGATGCCTGTTTTTTGGCAAGTAGAAGAGATAACCCAGTTTTTTCAAGCTCGATGATTACATAATTATATTGATTGTTAGTTCATATCATTTCAACGTGATAAGTTAGTAAAAAAATAATGTTTTTCGGGGGAAAAAACAAAGTGTGTGCTCATTGTGTTGATACAGTAATGGGCAAAAGTAAGTCACCGTATAACTACATCATAATTGATGTTAGCATAATATTATTTATACTTGGCAAAAAAAAGAAACGTTTTAACTTTCAATGTCATGAGCCAGCAGGCCATGATCCCAAAATGAGGGTCATCTGAAAATAAGCAATTATGCGGGCTGGGATGGAGGAACAAGAAGTCAAAAATGATGGGTCCGTTTCATGTATTGCTACGGCTCAAATTGACAGAAAACAGGTTAGCAATACTGGGATTTAACACCAGATTTCTAGACACCTCTGATAGGCCACGGCAGTAAAGATAAGGACAAATAGTGCACTATAAATCCCAGTGCGGTAAAAAAACGTGTGTTTCTGCATAGACACTAACGTTACGTGGCCGGCCCCGATGGCTCATTCGGTCCGGTTGTGGCTAAAAACTCAAAGTACTGGGTTCGAATCCCGGACGGGTCGGATATTTGTCATCGAGGTTGTGCATATATACAGTGCTCCAAGCTGTTCAACAGTGCTGTTTATGTTACTGTGCACTATAAAGAACCCTTAAAGCATTCGTATTTGTGTAATCACATTCGATGTGATTATGAGTAGGCCTAAATGTTGGATTTCAAAAAAAATATCAATCACAATGCTTTCATATTTTTGTCGACAGTTTTTCATTCGATTTTTATTTTGGAGGTAAGTTCTCAAAACCAGTTTACAACGTATCCTACGCTTTGTGGCAAACGAACGCTTGGTGATGTAGGCCTATGTAACATGGACATATTTTAGTAATCTACCTGCGGTGGCTGTGTGTCCAAAATAGTAAAATTCTCCATTATTTTGCAGTGATAAACTAGCGGCCTTCTCTGTCTATATCAGCATTAGCTGACAAACTTACTTTGTCACTCCCCACACAAACGTATTAAATAAGTATCTGAAAAGATTATAATTACGGTTTGATTATCTGTATGTATCCAGCTGTTTTTAAATGATTGTGGCACACAGTGAAACATTATCAAATAACAGCTGCTGTATATCGATGATGGCAACATATAACAGCAGGATATTGCTGTAATAGCGGAGCTATGATGGCATTTCTATGACTGCAGGCACTTGATGCTGCTCGGTATAAACCCCGTCATTGGTTTGGGTGCTGAAGTCACGTTCAGCAGCCAGTCATACTGTAAAACACAGCGGTTTTATCTCCATAAACAGCCATAATAGCACTACGTTTTCAGGCTCTGTGCCTGACCCTGGCGTGGTCATCTAAGCAGATATACTTTTTAGAGTGCCGTACAGATCGTTGGCAGTGTAGTTGCCGTCTTTGCAGTGTAGATTTAATATTGGATTTGATTTAATACGACCTATCACGTCTGCATTTATCTTTCTACAATGTCCTAATTTACTCTATGTTCGTTGAGGATAATTAAACACAATAAGGCTTGTTGTAAATTCCAAAGGCTTCGTTATAGCTATGACAGATGATAAGCAATCAAGAATCAATGTGGTCAACTAATACAAAACAGTCAACATGTAGCAGTACAGAGCGGCCAGTAGGTCAGGTATCTGCCATAGTGAATATAAAACTTTTGTTAGCTCCCGCCGTCACCGTAGGTGAGCGAAGGGAGCTATGGATTCTACCTCCGTTTTTTTTTGGCCTCTTCTTTTGCCTATAACTTTGTGAGAAAATAAGCTAGGATAACAATTTTTGGTATGTGGGTTACTTCCAGGTGGCTAATGGACGGGTTAAAATATTTTTAATCTGAATTCAATACGCAAGGTTGCAGAGGAGAAAATGATGATGTGACGGCGTTGGGCCGTTGGGCCGTTGGGCCGTCCGTAAACAATTCGTTTCCGGAGCATATCTCTGAAAGTACTTGTCCGATTGTCTTCAAATTTTACACACAACACCCCTAGGGGGTCTAGTTGTGCCTTTTGGGGTATTTGAACTTTGGCCTACTTCTGGTTCAGAACTATGACCTATTTAGACGTTTTGACGCGCACTTCGTTTCCGGAGCAGATCTCGAAAAGTACTGGGCCGATGACAGTCATATTGCACATACATGTTCTCTAAGGTCCCTAGTTGTGCCTTTTCAGGTTTTTGGACCTTGACCTTGAAGTTGACCCAGCACTTTGACCTAATTTATAACATCGGTAAATCCGACTGAAAGATTTTGCGGAATATCATGAAAACCGCTCAAGATAGCTACACCATTACTATAAAACAAATTGTGAGGTTTCAGGAGAGGATGCATCTTGAAAAATTTCAAGTCGATAAAATTAAAAATGGCCGCCTATCGGCCATTATTCACCTCGACAGGCCTGATATTGCGGAATATCATGAAAACCGCTCAAGATAGCTACACCATTAATATCAAATAAATTGTAAGGTTTCAGGAGAGGATGCATCCTGAAAAATTTGAAGTTGATAAAATTCAAAATGGCCGCCTATCAGCCATTATTCACCTCGACAGGCCTGATATTGTGGAATATCATGAAAACCGCTCAAGATATCTACACCATTACTATAAAACAAATTGTAAGGCTTCAGGAGAGGATGTATTTTGAAAAAATTATTTTTGTCAAAGTTCAAAATGGCCGCCAATCGGCCATTATTCACTTTCACATGGCCGTTATTTGGTAAGCCGTGCTAGATGGCTAGACCATTACTATAAAACAAAATGTGTGATTTCAGGAGAGGATGCATCTTGAAAAAATTCGACTCGATAAAATTCAAAATGGCCGCTTATCGGCCATTATTCACTTTCACATGGCCGTTATTTGGTAAACCGTGCTAGATGGCTAGACCATTACTATAAAACAAAATGTGTGATTTCAGGAGAGGATGCATCTTGAAAAAATTCGACTTGATAAAATTCAAAATGGCCGCTTATTGGCCATTATTCACTTTCACATGGCCGTTATTTGGTAAACCGTGCTAGATGGCTAGACCATTACTATAAAACAAAATGTGTGATTTCAGGAGAGATGCATCTTGAAAAAATTAGACTCGATAAAATTCAAAATGGCCGCTTATTGGCCATTATTCACTTTCACTTGGCCGTTATTTGGTCAACCGTGCTAGATGGCTAGACCATTACTGTAAAACAAAATGTGTGATTTCAGGAGAGGATGCATCTTGAAAAAATTCGACTTGATAAAATTCAAAATGGCCGCTTATTGGCCATTATTCACTTTTACATGGCCGTTATTTGGTAAACCGTGCTAGATGGCTAGACCATTACTATAAAACAAAATGTGTGATTTCAGGAGAGATGCATCTTGAAAAAATTAGACTCGATAAAATTCAAAATGGCCGCTTATCGGCCATTATTCACTTTCACATGGCCGTTATTTGGTCAACCGTGCTAGATGGCTAGACCATTACTGTAAAACGAAATGTGAGATTTCAGATGAGGATGCATCTTGAAAAAAATTGACTTGATCAAATTTAAAATGGCCGCCTTTTCGGCCATTATTCATTTTCACATGGCCGTTATTTGGTAAACCGTGCTAGATGGCTAGACCATTACTATAAAACAAAATGTGTGATTTCAGGAGAGGATGCATCTTGAAAAAATTCGACTCGATAAAATTCAAAATGGCCGCTTATCGGCCATTATTCACTTTCACATGGCCGTTATTTGGTAAACCGTGCTAGATGGCTAGACCATTACTATAAAACAAAATGTGTGATTTCAGGAGAGGATGCATCTTGAAAAAATTCGACTTGATAAAATTCAAAATGGCCGCTTATTGGCCATTATTCACTTTCACATGGCCGTTATTTGGTAAACCGTGCTAGATGGCTAGACCATTACTATAAAACAAAATGTGTGATTTCAGGAGAGATGCATCTTGAAAAAATTAGACTCGATAAAATTCAAAATGGCCGCTTATCGGCCATTATTCACTTTCACATGGCCGTTATTTGGTCAACCGTGCTAGATGGCTAGACCATTACTGTAAAACAAAATGTGTGATTTCAGGAGAGGATGCATCTTGAAAAAATTCGACTTGATAAAATTCAAAATGGCCGCTTATTGGCCATTATTCACTTTCACATGGCCGTTATTTGGTAAACCGTGCTAGATGGCTAGACCATTACTATAAAACAAAATGTGTGATTTCAGGAGAGATGCATCTTGAAAAAATTAGACTTGATAAAATTCAAAATGGCCGCTTATCGGCCATTATTCACTTTCACATGGCCGTTATTTGGTCAACCGTGCTAGATGGCTAGACCATTACTGTAAAACGAAATGTGAGATTTCAGATGAGGATGCATCTTGAAAAAAATTGACTTGATCAAATTTAAAATGGCCGCCTTTTCGGCCATTATTCATTTTCACATGGCTGATATTTGGTAAACCGTGCTAGATGGCTAGACCATTACCTGATTACTATAAAACAAAGTGTGAGTTTTCGGGGGAGGATGCAACCTGAAAATTTTTAACTTACGAATTCAAAATGGCCGACAATCAGCATTATTTACCTTGATAGGCCTGATATCAGGTAAACCGTGCTAGATAGCTAGACCATTACTATAAAACAAAATGTGACGTTTAGAGAGAGGATGCCTTTAAAACACTTTCGACTCAATCGAATTCAAAATGGCCGCCTATCGGCCACTATTTACTTTCACATTGCTGATATGTGGTAAACCGTGTTAGATAGCTGGACCATTACTATAAAACAAAATGTGAGATTACAAGAGAGGATGCATCTTGAAAAAAATTTACTCGATCAAATTCAAAATGGCCGCCTATCGGCCATTATTTACTTTCACATAGCCGGTTTTTAGTAACCGTACTAGATGGCTAGACCATTACTATAAAGCAAAATGTGAGATTTCAGGAGAGGATGCATCTTGAAAAATTTTGAATAGATCAAATTCAAAATGGCCTCCTATCGGCCATTATTCACTTTCACAAGGGCGATATTTGGTAAACCGTGCTAGATGGCTAGACCATTACTATAGAATGAAATGTGAGATTTCAGCTGAGGATGCATCTTGGAAAATTTTGACTTGATCAAATTCAAAATGGCCCTCTATCGGCCATTATTTACTTTCACATGCCCAATATTTTGCAAACTGTGTTAGATGTTAGTCCATTACTATAAAACAAAATTTGAGGTTTCGGGGGAGGATGCACCCTAAGTTTTTAACTAATTTATATCAAATTCAAAATGACCGTAAATCAGCTATTAGTTAACTCGATTGGCCTGATATCGGGTAAACCATGCCAGATAGGTAGACCATTACTGGGATACTGATTAGGATCATTAATTTCAATGGAGGTTTGCAATCTCTGACAGACTGTCTAGTTCTTATCTTACTCTTAGACTGGGCTTCTTAGACCTAGTTGTCTTGCGTCTTGATTTTTGACCTAGACTAGGACTACATTAATAACCCTATACAAAATTGCTTAAATCAAATTCTAATTCGGAGCGGGAGCTTCTGGACTTATGTAGTCTTGTTGAATTTGTTTAGGGGGTTTTATATAATTGCTCTAAATTGTGAAAAACTGGTAAAATTTTGAATTTAATTTGCGATAGGTAGCTGCGAAAAAATGTAGAAGGAGTTGTGTGATTCACTCTTTTTGGTTATTACTATCCTATATTGTTGACTTCTAGTATTTTAGTTTTTGCATGGTAAAATACTCTGTCTTGACAACTTCCATTTGCCAAACCAAAAGCAGTAACTACTGGCGTTTCAGCTGTGTTGCTTAGAGTGTGCACAATAGTCTATTGTAAAGCGGTTCGTTTGAGTAGAGGTTGCATTATGGCCAGTGTTTTTGAATGAGCATCAGATAGAGAACGTGTTCTTTCTCGTCACATCAGGATATGTTGCTGGCCCTGGCCAAGGCTGTGGCCAACGCCACAGCTGCTCTCGTGCTTAAGGCCAAGGGAGTAGCCGGTACCTGCGAGGAGCAAGGCGATAGGGATCAGGTGATCAGTGCTGCCACCCAGTGTGCCTTGTCCACATCACAACTCGTCGCATGTACCAAGGTATGTAATCTATGCAAAGCCAATATGCCGTAACTGCTCACTTGAAAAGTAAACATTTACTCCCATGTGGCTTTAAACGGAAGTATTTTACCACTCAGTACTGTATGTAACTACGCGAAAGCGGTATTTATGGTGATGATCTTAAGTGCAGCAAGCGAGAATGAAATAAGTCCAAGACTAAAGAATTTGTTACAATAACCATCCAGTTTGCTTAACTTACAATCAAGTTGTCATTACATTTCTAATGACTTCTTTACAAAATTCATCCATACTTCACTATTGCCGTTGCAGACCTTATTACTGAGAACGGTCATTTAATCAGTAATGCATCCACTAGTCGCGAATAGTGACATAACAGTTTTTTAAATAAATGTGATTTTTTTAAAATTTTAGTGGAAATATTATAATTACTAATTAAAATGAACTAAAATCAATTTATGTCAGGACCCACTTTTTAATGAGAATTATAATCAACAACAGTCTGTATTTGATCACCTGATAATAATTTAAATAATTGCATTGTCACCAGCACCAGACCTTTTTTATATAACTGAAAATAGTTATATAATTATAACTAAATAATTTTATTTTTTGTTCAGGTTGTGGCACCGACTATTCACAACCCTTCGTGTCAGGAACAACTGGTCGAGGCAGCCAAACACGTGGCCAAGTCTGTGGACTCTGTGGTCAATACAGCAGAGGTAGTCCATTCTTAACTGCATGGCTTTTCAACAAAATATAAAATAAGTGACTGTTCTATGTCTAAGTGAGCTGGTTGGGAGGAGTGAAGAATTGTGTGGTTTTTAGGCTGCAACCGGATAGATTAGGCCGGATGCCGATTGTCGTCCATCTGCCTGTCACTTTTAGCACTATAACTGGAGTGCACATTAAAATTCAAATACAGATTAATCATGACTAAAGCTTGATTAATTTCACAGTTGACCTTTCAGTTACCCCTATGATCTTGACTTTTTTTCAATAAACAATTTTTCGTTACCGCGATTCACTTAACATTTTTTTATTTAATGCTCCAAAATTTATACCATACCGGAGTATATCCATTTCACTTATAGCTCGGATGAGTTTGAAATTGGGCATGATTCAGACAAAAACTAGGTCATAGCGGCCAAAATGTCAGATTCTCGGGTAATATTTTTTTAATTATATGCTTAATATCCGGAAAACTGGGCCAGATAGCTACACCATTACTACTGAACGAAATGTGCTTTCAAAGATTAAATATTGTGGGGAGCCTCCGTGACCTAGAGGTAGCGTGCTATCCCATTTTTATTTAAAAAAGATTGTTCTTGAATATTCTAATGGAAAAGAAATAAAGTTAAGATAACATTCTTAATTTAAGATTACTAATTCATAACATTTAGGACAAATCTTATTCAATTTTAATCTCTCGTCTGATTTGTTAAATTTTAACAATATTCTTATTTATGTCCGATGGTGAAACATTGCCTTGTTTTTATAGGATATCCAGGTACAATTATGTCCAATGGATTCTCTGGCATTATATCAGAGATTATTTAATGCTTAAAATATCGCCCGGTTTGATTGATGTACGAGAGCATTTCAGTTAAAACATTTCGGTACGTGCTTCGGTAATCAGTTCCTGTACGTGATTAGGCCTATGTCTTGATGAATCGGCCTGGGTGTCTTTCTCCTGAGATTTCGGCTTTATTTTGCAGGACTCTTCAAAGGATGAGAAATCGCTGGGTGATCTGAACGCGGCTGCCACAGCGGTGACAAAGGCTCTGGATGATCTGTTACAACACATCAAAAGAGGGGCTCACGACGGCAAGGAGGTAAGCAGCGCCGCCTGTCTTGTCTACCTTACCCCTGGCATTCTGAATTATCACCCAGCATTTTTCGTCATCTGAAGATCTTCAAATTACAAAAAAAAGAGTTTAATTTGATACGAAAAATATATGCATCTTTCAAATTGAGTTACAGTATAACCTCGGTTCCGGACCACCTCAATAAGCGAACCACCTCGCGTCTCGGACCACTTTTGTCAAGTCCCAAAGTTTTTCCCATTGACGTAATGGTTAAGGATTAACCCTTAGCGTACCACCCCCGCTATTCGGGACTCGGACCACTTTTTTGCGCCAAACCAGTCTCAACCTCGATAAGCGGACCCTCTGGGTCATCAAGGGTCAATTTTTTTGAACCCCCAGAATCACTGACAGCGCACTCACACCTACCGTGAAAGTCGCGCCTCCACGCTTGGATGCCCACAAACGCATTTGGATAAGACCCTATAACTTCTATGGTCCTAATTGTGAACACCCTGCGCCGTGATATTCAGAAGGCAGCCTTGGTGAGACATTAAAATTGCCATGGGCCCTACATGGTCGACATGGCGCCTTCACGCTTGCTTGCACACGAGCAACAGTCATCTGATTGCTCATAATTAATCTTATTTCACGTTAATTTAAATATTTTTGTGGCTTTTAATAAAATAAAGCTTATAACGATAACCTTTTTTCATTCTTCATCTTTATAATGTATTGCATACCGTTCTTTTTGTAAATTGTAGGAAATTTAATCACTATTAGCTACTAAATAAAATTATAATATGATTATCGTCATTAATCGGAAGTTGCAACATTCCTGCCACCTCTTCGGGGAATTTGACCCTCAGAGCTCAATATATCAACGTTATATTCTTTTTGTGCACTCGAGAGACCCACGTGTTCTTAAAATTTTGTATCTGTACTTTTACTAAATTCTATACTAGCTATTAAGTCTCATTAATTAAGTCTGATCATTTTATATTAATAATGTAATACTGATCTGTACATGACCTAACAAATACACTTATTCGTATTTACAATAAGAGGCGGCAATTACGTGTCTGATTTATCATGTTTATACATGATAAATAAATATAATAAACATAGCACCAGCTTACCAAAATATAAAAAAACAATCTCAATTAAATTATCATTCAATGTTGTGTATCAATATGGCAAAAGCGAAACCTAAGAAGCTCACGCTCAAAGAAAAAATAAATCTCATAGATGCAAGTCACATTCACGATCAGCGACAATTAGCGGATTAGATGAAATAGATAGTGACCTTCCACGCTTAAAACATTTTCAGATTCTGTAGAAGGGATTACCTCTATTCTAATGTTCTTTGGTGTTACTGTTGAAAAATCGAAGACTGCTCAGGATAGTTTGCGTGTTACTGTACTGTAGAGACAGCATGCAAACTGTGACAAACTTCAATGAATGATTTTAATGTAAAATAATGTTTTATTTAATTTCGGTAATTATTTTTGTGCTAATTTAATGAAGATTTTTGTTATTGTATGTGTTTGTTTGTAGTTAATATAGTACACATACTGTACTTTGAGCATGCAAATATACTATCGGGTATACTCTAAAATTTCACTTAGTCGACCACCTCGCTAATGGGACCACTTTTCGCAAGTGCCTTTGGTGATCCGTTTACCGAAGTTCTACTGTATTTGATTGACTGAGCAGCGATCTGTGGAGTGTCTACCCTTGTTATTTTTTACCTTCAGGTGATATAGTTATTGAAATTACAAAGTTCTGCTGTACACATAAAAATGCATACAGAACCACCCCCAGCTGTAATTAAAATAATTTTATTTGCAAACGTTTATTTGTAATAACCCTTTGATCGCTACTAACGGTGTAGAGCTTGAATGATTTATAATTTTTTTTTACAATTACAGGTAGATGAAGTGGACACCATACTGACCGCCACTGACCGCTTGTTCAGCAGCATGGGGGATACTCCTGAAATGGTTAAACATGCTAGAATTCTGGCACAGGTGTGTTGGCTGTTTCTAAAGCGGAAATTAAATTTGTAATTATAGAAATAATTGGATTTGTTTAGCAATAAAATAGCCATAGTCCATTAAATGAAGTTGAGATGTATTTTCCATGACTGACTTGAGTCAAACACAATACTTTACATCGGATGAATGAATGGAGCTGCAGGCCAACATAATCTACACAGGTGGGCGCACTTCTACGACTTGAGCCTCATTTGAAGGTGTTGCAGTATCTCTATAGCTCTCCTAAAGTTCATTCATGTACAGTACTGATGTAAGACCCTGTTTACGAGGACGTAAGGCCCGGAAGAAATACTCCCGGGAGACATATTTATGAAGCGATATTAGGGGGGTGGTGGAAAATGTGTCTGGTGGGCACAGTCCTCCCTCAGTCCCTCTCTATACGCCCGCCTCGTGTGTGTTTTACAGGCCACGTCTCAGCTGGTGAACGCCCTCAAGAGCGACGCAGAAGGACAGGCAGACTCGGAGCAGCAGAGAAAACTCCTGGCCGCAGCCAAAATGCTGGCCGACGCCACCGCCAGAATGGTGGAAGCGGCAAAGGTCAGTGCGGCTCTATCGATTATTTCACATCACTCCCCTCCCCCTCCCCCCCCCCCCCCACACACACACAGACGGCAGCTCAGCATCGGGACGACGTTGAAACGGCGTCTACTTTTGCACACTTGTCTCGGGTTCCATCTGGAATATAACGGGTGATTTGTAGCTCCCTCGTTTCTGGTAATTCCCTGCAGCAATTGGTGTTTAGTTGGCCGCCACCGCGCTGTCTAAGTACATCCCTCATACGGCATGATGAGAGAATCAACAAGGTCATGTGAGAGCAATACACCAATCACCACGCAGCCTCCAATACCAGTTGTCAAACCATGTGGTTTATTGTCTGTCCGATTGCCGCCTGAGTGGACGCCAGGGCTTCAATCAGCCTACTTGTTTGATGTACTGGTTATCAGTATCCCCCTACTACTTGATGTGGTTTTCAGCAGTGAAAACTATTTGATTGCTGCTGCTCGTGTGCACATTTTATGTTTCCTTTATCCTCGGTATGTAGTGAAAGTGTGTCCCACCCTTTTTATCATTATTGAATTCTTAATAGCGTTGTTAAAAAGTGAGAATTGAAATATAAATAGAAACATGGCATAAGCATTTGACACTAGATAATGTGACTTATTTGATTTAATAACGTGACTTTAGATATCACGATGCAATTGATGATATAAAGGAAGTGAACCAAGGTAAGCATTCTAACGTCTGTCCATACAGGGATGTGCCAGTAGCCCACAAGACGGTGGACAACAGGCGGCCTTGAGGCAAGCGGCGGAGGAAGTACGCACTGCCACAAGCACTGCGGCATCAAATGCTCTCAAAAAACAGATCATCAATAAACTGGAGGTAAAAAATTGAATGTCATACTCTGCAAAGGAGACAGCTTACTGTTGTCTGCTTTTGTCAACACTCCAATGTCTCTGGTTTGCCATTTGGTGTAGACATCAACCAAAAATCGTAGAAAAAAATTCCAAATTACTAAAATTAGAGCAATCGTCATCTCAAGCTGTGTTTCCAGACATATTTGTCAGCTGATATCAGTTTTCGTTCTACGATAGGTGATTCTATAATAGCTTGTCCTTGTTATCAACATGAGCAAGGTGGGTTTTAATTAATTAGACGCCTTTTGTTTGAAGATATTCATGTGGGGCATACTAGTATCAATAGTGGATTGTCATGTATCCATTGATATGGTAGATTTGATTAAATATGCATGTACCTGACACTAATTCAATTTCAAATTATATATGATTGATTTTTGTAATTAAATGAAACTATAGGATATAAAGCCGTCCAGTTTAGTTAAAGATGAGAATAGTTTTATTCATATTCAACACTCGGATGGCAAAAATTGTGAGGATTTATCAAATGAGATTTGTACCGTCGGGTGGAATACAAGTGTGTTTTATTTTTTTCTATTTAAGTTATGTCACTTGTTTACCTTCAACATGTTAAGGTTATCAATAATAGTTAGGTAGCTTTCATAACTGTTCCTAAAACTTGTTCAAGATTAAACCAGCACTTAAGGCAAAATTTGTCATGTAGGAAAAAGAACAATAATCCATGTAGACATATATGCCTACTTGATGAAATTTTATAAGAAAAACGTCATGATTAATATGTAATTATTTACTTTTTAGCTGGCTGCAAGAAACGCGGCATCTGCTGCGACGCAACTCATCAATTCGTCCAACAACGCAGGAAGATATAACACGAAGGAAACATCGCAGAATCAGTTGATGAAACAATGCAAGGTGTGTTTCGTTCCGAGAAGTGCATGATGCCACAGCATCAACTCATCAGTAGACTAGACGTTAATTACAAAGCTTGATATACTTTTGCACAGAAGTACATACTAATTTTAAAAAGCAAGGCCCTAGCCAGGATATCCAAACAAGGTGTCCAAACTTTTACAGACTTGACTGAATGAGTCGCAAAGCGACTCTTCCGCTGCCGGGGGGTATGTGGGGCCTCCCCCAGAATTTTTTTTAGAAATTAGACTTGATTTGGTGGCATCTGGAGAGGGTTCGGGGGTAAATGTGTAAACCCACCTTCCCTTTTCTTGAGTGTGTGAATCGCAATTTGTTCCAGATATTTAAGCGACATATTCAGTGTACAGCTAACATGTGCGCAACATTAATGGTTCTTCTTAGACTTACAATGTAGGCCTATGTTTAGCATGCTTTTTTAGGAACACTGTGCTAGGTAGAGGGTGAAAATGAGTGCCGGTGAAATATTGATTTTTAATGCTTAATTAATAGAAGTAAAAATGAAATGACAAGAACACTCTCACTACTTGAGGTAGTTACAGCAGTTGTCCACTAACGTTTTTTTGGGCGGGGGCCCTAGGGTAGTGGTTAGCACCGCTGCCTTTCACGCCAGAGTTCGGGGTTCGGTTCCCGGTTTCGGCAGTTTGAAAGAAACAAAAATGTTTCTTCCCCATCCACGTGTGAAAGTCAGTATTGTGGGGAGCCTCCGTGACCGAGAGGTAGCGTGCTCGGCCTCAGACCGCCAGGGCTCTAATTTCGAATCCTGTGTCTGGAGGGCAGTGTCATCTCAATCATCTCACCATCCTCAGGAGGTTCTCCTGGCCCAGTTTAGCCTATATGTGCACAAAGGTGGCCTAAAGCCCGATTCATTTCATTTCCACTAACGTTTTTAGTGGAAGCTTGCGTAAAAAGAAATTATCTGACAGCTAGTTGACATTAGGCCTACATAGTAAACAACAGTCTTGCCAGAAGAAGCATGCGAATCTTTTTAAAACGTTTGGCTACAATTACCAAACAAACACAAAGACGTACGCTGATCTAATGCTGGTTTAACGTTGGCCCACTGTCTACAACGTTGCACCAACGTTAAACCTACTTTTATTCAATTTGTGCTTGTTGGGTGGTTCTCATCCAATCGTGATGGAATTTTATAAGCACTATTTTCTACTGATGCGGCGACACCCTGAACACTTTTATTGAAAAATATCATATAATTTGAAAGTTATTTCTCTTTGACATGTAGTAGGCCTTAATATCGCCCTCACTAAACCCATTAGCATTGTCTGAGAATTTCATTACGGCATGTCAAATGGCCTAACTTCTGAAAGACATGCAAAACCATCGCTGCATCACGAGACAAGACTACGGTAGGCCTAAGTGTAAAATTTCAGGAAATTGTTTGGGAATCGACAGCGAAATTCATTCACCCTGACTATATCATGTTGTGTAGGCACTCACTAGACTTACGTTATAATACGGACGTCAAAATGTGTGTTCGTCCAGCGTACATGTAAACGACGGCCAACATTGGATCATCGCCACGTGTCCACTGAGAGTGCGCGCGCATTGTGAACCTGCAACGATGGCCTGCAGCGTCCGTTGTGACTAAAACACCCTAAAATCGTGAGATATACGCAATGGTACTAAATCTGAGATTCCGCAACGATTAATCAGTCCAATAATGAGCTCATTAGAATCAGCAACATTTCAACTAGGCCTACATTTAGGCACTGCAGCTTGTTTTCTGCTATACATCACTGAAATGTTATTGGCATGTTTTGGATCATGGGGTGGCCATCGTTCCCACTTACCCTCCTTTGGAACCACGCTGAATACTGGTTACTACATGTTTAGGTCCTAACCGACACTAGACATGCTAAATGCGGCTCACATGTCTATTTCAATATTGAAATAGTGCCTCAGCTGATATAATACAGGCAATAGCTTCATGCACGGTGTTTGAGGGTATTGGTTCTGGTTCATGATTAGCCTAGATCTACTCATTTGATAATTCGACTAATAATATTTAGGAGGCCGTCCTGGGCAATTTTCTTGCATTTTTTGCCCGTCCAATTTAGAAAATGCCCGTTCAAAAGACGGGAGGACGGGTCTCTGGCTAAGGCCCTGTTAAAAAGTATAGGAATTTGAAGACGTATCCATATATTTTAAAAACGACTAGAAGGGTCTAGTTTTTTGTGAACAAAAAACTGGCTACTGTGGACAGTAGAGCCTATGTATTAAGCGGAATTTAGTATTCCGTTTTGGTGCGAAACACTTGTCTACACTCCCAGCTAACACGACGTTGACCCAATGCTGGCTCACCATCTGTAACGCTGGCCCAGCATCAAACCAGCACTGGTTCAACGCCTCGTGGCGCCAAACACAACACGATAAACCAATACTGAGCTAATGGTGGGTCAGCGTCATAGACGGTGGGCCAACATTAGCCCAGCATCGGGTCAACGTCTCGTGTTTGACCGCCTGCACGATACAAAGAGTTGGAGAGAAATGAATGGGAGACAGACTCACAGCATAGAAGACTCGCATCACGGGCTGAGACAGAAGTGCGGACAAGGGTAAATTAACATGTCCCTACCTCTCTGTGAGAGGGGAGACATACTGTAACTAGAAAGGTCTAGTTTTTTGTGAACAAAAAAACTGGTGATGTCTCCTTTCCAGCAGCATAACCATAAAGGTTGATAGCTAATAGATGTATTGTCAATGGCCTTTGTAATTAATGTTATTAAATGGCTCCTGTGGACAGTAGAGACTATGTATTAAGCGGAATTTATTATTTTGTTTTGGTGCGAAACACTTGTCAACACTCCCAGTAAAGATGAGGTCAAACCAGCACTGGTTCAACGCCTCGTGTTTTTGTTATGTGTCCTTTGTGGAGTGTTGTGACACTGGCCCACATTCAGTGTGGCGTCACAAGACACGGTAACCCAATACTGGGCTAATGTTGGCTCAACGTCGTAGATGGTGGCCAATAATAGCCCGGCATTGGGTCAAATCTAGTGGGTCAAATCTTGTGTTTGACCGCCTGCTCGATGGACGGAGAGAGCGCACAGACACAAAACTGATCGGACGAACAACTGAGGGGTGAGAGGTAAAGCAGTATGTCTCCACCTCTATAGAGAGAGACATAATAAATAGAAACATTCGTGACAAGGGTTACATTTATTATATTGATAACTGCTATCACGTATCAAAATACCAATAAACAGTTATTAGCTCCCGCCGTCACCGTAGGTGAGTCGGAGGGAACTTTGGATTCCGCCTCAGTTCTGTTTTTTTACCTCTTCTTTTGCCTATAACTTTGTAAGAAAATAAGCTAGGATAACAATTTTTGGTATGTGGGTGGATAATGGACAGGTTAAAATATTTTTAATCTGAATTCAATACGCAAGGTCGCAGAGGAGAAAATGATGATGTTACGGCATTGGACCGTCCGTGAACAATTCGTTTCCGGAGCATATCTCCGAAAGTACTTGTCCGATTGTCTTCAAATTTCACACACAACAACTCTAAGGGGTCTAGTTGTGCCTTTTGGGGTATATAAACTTTGACCTACTTTAAGTTCCCAACTATGACCTATTTAGACGTTTTGACGCACACTTCGTTTCCGGAGCAGATCTCGAAAAGTACTCGGCCGATTACAGTCATATTGCACGTACATGTTCTCTAAGGTCCCTAGTTGTGCCTTTTCAGGTTTTTGGACCTTGAACTTGAAGTTGACCCAGCACTTTGACTTAATTTATAACATCAGTAAATCCAACTGAAAGATTTTGCGGAATATCATGAAAACCGCTTAAGATAGCTACACCATTACTATAAAACAAATTGTAAGGTTTCAGGAGAGGATGCATTTTGAAAAAAATTCAACTCGATCAAGTTCTAAATGGCCGCCAATCGGCCATTATTCACTTTCACATGGCCGATATTTGGTAAACCGTGCTAGATGGCCAGACCATTACTATAAAACAAAATGTGAGTTTTCGGGGGAGGATGCACCCTGAAAATTTTTAACTTACGAATTCAAAATGGCGGACAATCAGCATTATTTACCTCGATAGGCCTGATATCAGGTAAACCGTGCTAGATAGCTAGACCATTACTTTAAAACAAAATGTGACGTTTCGGAAGAGGATGCCTTTTAAAAACTTTCGACTCAATCAAATTTAAAATGGCCGCCTATCGGCCACTATTTACTTTCACATTGCCGATATCTGGTAAACCATGTGAGATAGCTGGACCATTACTATAAAACAAAATGTGAGATTTCAGGAGAGGATGCATCTTGAAAAAAATTGACTTGATCAAATTCAAAATGGCCGCCTATCGGCCATTATTCACTTTCACATAGGCATTATTTGTTAAACCGTACTAGATGGCTAGACCATTACTATAAAACAAAAAGTGAGATTTCAGGAGAAGATGCATCTTGAAAAATTTTGACTTGATCAAATTCAAAATGGCCGCCAATCTGCCATTATTCACTTTCACATGGCCTATATTTGATAAACCGTGCTAGATGGCTAGACCATTACTATAGAACTAAATGTGAGATTTCAGCTGAAGATGCATCTTGAAAAATTTCGATTTGATCAAATTTAAAATGGCCGCCAATCGGCCATTATTTACTTTCACACGTCTCAATATTTTGCAAACTGTGTTAGATGCTAGTCCATTACTATAAAACAAAATGTGAGGTTTCGGGGGAGGATGCACCCTCAAATTTTTGAACTAGTCTATATCGAATTCAAAATGACCGTAAATCAGCTATTATTTACCTCGGTTGGCCTGATATCGGGTAAACCGTGCCAGATAGGTAGACCATGACTGGGATACTGATTAGGATCATTAATTTCAATGGAGGTTTGCAATCTCTGACAGACTGTCTAGTTCTTATCTTACTCTTAGACTGAGCCTCTTAGATTTAGTTGTCTTGTGTCTTGATTTTTGACCTAGCCTAGGACTACATTAATAACCCGACACAAAATTGCTTAAATCAAATTCTAATTCTGAGCGGGAGCTCCTGGACTTATTTTATTCAATTTTATTCCCCTCCTACATTAGTGCAAACAAATCATAGCATATTGGTAGCATACAATTATTTTTCAAATGACAGAATGTGGCTGATGAAATCATTCCTAAGCTGGTACAGGGCATCAAGTCTACAATGAACAATCCGGAGAGCCCATCTTCTCAACTACAACTGATCAAAGCAGCCCAGGATATGCTAGCGGTTAGTAGTATTTCGCCTGTGCCAAAGCAAACACCACCAACAGTTTTCTGATCATGATTAAAAACTACTCCTTATTTTATATCAATTTGTAAATCTATTGGAATTATATTTTTCATCAAGTCAAAAATGTTGTTATATTGTTTCAGAAATAGTTTTTTTCTGATTTATTGTGAAATAATATTATTAGATTTTTTTATCCCCGCACGTAGGTGAAGGTGGATTTTAGTCGCGCAAGGATTCTGTCCGGCGTCACATTATCTTGTGAGCGCAAAAACTACTGGTCAATTTTTTTTCTAATTTTAACATGACATTCCTAGCAACATGCGGATGTGCAAGTGATTTTTAGCCCGTCTTTTAATTTTAACTTAAAAAGGCGGGCTATTGCAATTGAAGTTAGGCGTTGGCGTCGCCGTCAGCGTTAACATTTACTTGTGGGCGCGATAACTTGAAAAGTTTTTCATGTATCCTTCCCATATTTGTTATACGTGTTACTAATGACCAGTTCTCGGACAAGTTCAATAATAACTGAAAAAAAATTCAGAATGGCCAACTTACTGCGATTTTTCGCCTTTTGAGTCAATAATTTGACCTTCTGGGCATGAAAGCTTGAAAAGTTTTTCATGTATCCTCTTCAAATCTGTTATGCATATTACTAATAAGCAGTTCTCGGACGAGTTTAATAATGGTTGAAAAAAAATTTTAAATGGCCAAATTATTGAGATTTTTCGCATTTCACATCAACTATTTGACCTTGTGGGTGCGAAAACATGAAAAGTTTTTCATATATCATCTTCAAATTTGTTATGCATGTTACTGATAAGCAGTTCTCGGACAAGTTCAATAATGGCTGAGAAAATTTTTTAAATGGCTGATTTATTTTGATTTTTCGCATTTGATATCAATAATTTGACCTTGTGGGCATGATAACATGAAAAGTTTTAATGTATCTTTCTGAAATTTGGAATGCATGTTACTAATGACCAGTTTTCGGACAAGTTTAATAATGGCTGAAAAAAAAGCAAAATAACAGATTTTTTTAGATTTTTTGCATTTTACGTCAATTATTTGACCTTGTGGCCGCAATAATAGCTTCAAGTTCAATAATGGCCGCGGGCTGTTGTCGAGTGTGCTCTTGTTTAAAGATGCAACCAAAATTTAAAATGGCCGCCAGAGGTCAACTCCAAAAGTTTGTGTGGGCGCAAAAACTTTTAAACTTAACGTCGGAAATTATACAATCACATTCCCCACGAAGGTTTTGCTGAAATTTAAAATGGCCGCCACAGATCAACTTCAATTTTTTGGCGCACAAACTCAAACCTAAAAGTAAAAAATTATTCAAATTTTACTTATCACATTCCCTACTAAATGGAGATGTGCAGGTGATTTTTTCAAGCTATTACTGAAATTTAAAATGGCCGCCACGGATCACCTTCATTTTTTTTGTGGGCGCTTAAAATCTAAGACTTTATGTCAGAAATTATTCAAATTTTACTATGTGTATCACATTCCCCACCATATGGAGGTGTGCAGGTGATTTTTTACGGTTTTACTGAAATTTAAAATGGCCGCCATTAGTCTCTGGGATGATTGATCAAAAATAATTTTCCATTGAACTTTACTCATAATTAGGTTTCTTGGTACCAAAACAAAGATAAACATCTTAGCTAAAAATCTAGAGGGGGTACCTTTATCAAAATGATCCAAAAATGGTAAACCGGGGCAAAATGTTCCGCCATTAACTAAAATAATATTTTGTATCATATATCGGCCATTATCAGTGATATCTGCACATATGAGGTGTCTTAAACCCATGTTTTGATGGTCAAATGACATTATAAAGCCGGTCATAGGAGGGTACCTTTGACATAATTGTCCAAAAAGGGTAAACTGGGACAAAATTACCCGCCATTACTAAAAATTCTAATTAGTGTCATATCTCGGCCGATATTACAGATATCTGCACATATGAGGCGTCTATACCCAGGTTTTGATGGTTAAATATCATTTTAAAGCCAGTTATATATTGATCAGGTGACTTCTTGCTGTCATTACCTGATGCTCTGTGTTTTTTGGTTGTCAAATATTTAGTCACAGCCGTCGTTAAGTTGATCTGATTCAATTATAACATCTTCCAAGAAAGTAATAGGCAACATAAGGACAGTGGAATATTTTGTCTGACTTTAAATGACCTTCACTGACAAAACGTGCCGTTAAGCACTATTTGCACATGCCCATTAATTTTCCTTTTCAATCTGATATAGCCACATTCCACCAGGGAACAAGATCTCACCTACTGACATGTCTCAATTCCTAAATGTTAGTTTGAACGGAGGAAAATATGTGATGGACCAGTCTTATCTTCTTATGTAGGATAGGCCAATGTCGACGTTGGAAGATTGTGCAGAAAGAATGTTGACAGAATAGATGGCTTGTATATATATATGTACTCAACAATATAAAAATATTTCAAGGGACAGGAGGTGGGATAATTGTGAAACTCAGCTGAAATCCCATAAAGTCAGACTTGCTATGAGACTTAGTCTCATAGCAAAAAAAAGATATTTCGCCAAAATTGTAATAACCAAAACTGAATATACAATGATCAAAATATAAATGCTAAACCATGGACCAATTGTCACAAAATGAAGCAAAAAAATGAAGCGGCCAAGCTTACATCAACCACATCTGCATTTAAGTAGGGACATCGTGTGTGGTCTACCGACCTTACTTTTATCTTAGGACATCATAACATATCATGTTTGAAAAGAATAAACACGTGTCTGTAATGCTCATTTATCTTAGTGTTTCATAAACTATTTGAAGAAATTGATTGTGCGAGCCCACACTTCAGGGAGAAATCACCCAAGTCAAGTATTCGGGAGTGAATAATACACTGGAAAACAATACCAACCGGTTGTCGACCAAAATTTTATTATCATATTATACTAGACTGCATTAGAACATTCTGCTACCTATGAAAATATTACCATGGAACATGTTATAATGGAATCAGGTCAACTAAACATATTCTCACATGATGATGCAATACTTTACCATTATGATGTCACATACTGCAATTGAAATATTTATTCTGACATTATAATGCCACATCATCAAGTTATAATCGCATATCGTTCCATTAATCTAATTAAATGAAAAAGATGAAAAAGCGGACATACAGTGAACAACAATACCAATCTTGTGAGTTACTTGGGTTGTTCAACATAATATTGTACCACGCATACTGCACTTAGAAGATCTGCTACGTTATAATTGAATCAGATCATCTAAACGGCGGCTGCGACTATAAATGTTTGACAATAAAAAACCACAAAGAATCAGGTAATGGCAGCAAGGAGTCACCCGATCAATCTAAAACTTGTTTTAAACTGATATTTGACCATCAAAACCTGGGTATAGACACTTCGTGTGTGAAGATATCCATCATATTGTCCGAGATATGACACAAAATTGAACTTTCGGTAATGGCAGGATATTTTGACCCAGTTTGCCCTTTTGGACAATTCTGTCAAAGCTACCCGCCCATAACTGGCTTTATAATGTTATTTGGCCATCAAAACCTGGTTATAGACACCTCATATGTGGAGATATCTGTAATATTGGTCAAACAATGATACAAAATATAATATTCGGTAATGACGGAACATTTTACCCCGGTTTACTCTTTTCGGATAATTTTGACAAAAGTACCCCCCTCTAGATTTTTTGCTAAGATGTTTGTCTTTGTTTTGGTACCAAGAAACCCAATTATGAGTGGAGTTCGACCAGATTCTATTTTAAGCCCTTTTTGGAAATCATCCCACAGACTACATGAATGATCTTCATAATTTCTTGTGGGCGCAATAACTAAAAAATTGCAGTCCGAAATAATTCATATTTTACAATCACATTACCCACCATCTGGAAATGTGCAGGTGATTTTACTGAAATTAAAAATGACCACCATAAATTGACTTTTTAAATATTTGTGACTGAGAAAACTGTAACCTCATTTATGGAAGGGGATGATATAGGACTTCAGGCCGCTTTTTTATGCAAGATATTGGTTACTGTTTTGCAGCCTGGAGGGAAATTGGTAACTTCGGCCAAAGCGTCAGTGCCCACGGTGAACGACCAAGCCTCGGCGATGAGCCTGACCAACGCGGCTAAGAACTTGTCGGCGGCTCTGGGCGAGCTGCGGACAGCGGCGGACAAAGCGCAGGAAGCCTGTGGATCACTGGAGATTGACGGAGCTCTGGATCAGTTGCACGCCCTGGAGAACGAGCTAGAGGCAATCAAGCGGGCCGCAGTCACGGGACAGCTCATGCCACTACCTGGCGAGTCTGTGAGTACTAGCGACTCACCTGTGATAGGTTGATATGTCCATCTCTAACAATCACACACATGAGATCGATATATTTTGCTTTGAGACTCATCAATGGTCATTACTGTTTTTCAATTCGCTGATATTCATCTTTCAAAATAAATTTTATTCCAGAAATGTCACTTGTAGGAAATAGAGTTCCCTACAAAGTAAATGACAAATTTATATTTTTGCACATCAATGTTTTGAGATTTACAGATTTATATTTATTGGATGCAGGGAATTTGGCCTAATTTAAAAAGACTAAACAATCCTAACCTAAACCAGCAACACATCAGTTTAATCATGTCTCATCTTACTAAACTATTTGAAAACAAGGTAAATTACATCAGCGCAGACTGGAAATATCCTTCTAATCCATGTACATCAATACCATTTACATGATGTATTGTTTGCTACAGGCTGAAGATGCTGCAGGCCAGCTAGGCACAGCAGCAAAGACTGTCGGCACAAACATGGCACAGCTCCTGACAGCCGCAGCTCAGGTAAAAAAACAACAAATTATCCGTCTCCATGCAAACAGCGGTGACTGCTGACATAAAAGAGTACTCGAGTTTGTATTTACACAGTATTGTAAACACCTGTAGCCGCTTACCTGAAGAGTAAGCAGTCTTCTAACAGATTAACCCTTAGAGTGGTATCAAAATGTGGCATTTACACACTGAGAGTAGCAAGGGGTTTTGTCCAAAAAATATTTAAAAAATAGACATTTTGACTAATGCCCAAGACTTCTAACAAATCGGTCGGAACCCAACCCAAATACACATGGTGACATATGGGAGTTACCCCAAGGTCATGGTAAGGTCATCTCAAGGTCACAGCCAGGTCAAATCAGCTCGAAACGGTCGAAAATAGCTTATTTTTGTAGTTTTTCTACAATTATGTTTACTTGAAATGTGTATGATGGCTTGAAACCTACCTAGATTTCAACACGGACCTATACCAAAACACCCCGAGTTCATAGAGGTAATATAAGGGTTCAAGGGTTTTTACCCCCATCACATCACCCTTGTGTCACCCCTCTCTGATCTAGCAGAAAAATCCGAAAATATTAAAAAAAAATATATATGGACCAATGGCCAGCACTTTCAATAAAGCGTCTGGAACCCAACCCAAGTACACACCGTGACATGGGTTGGGGTCAGGTTCATGGTGGAGTTACCCCAAGGTCATGCCAAGGTCAGCTCGAGGTCACGACAAGGTCAAATCAGTTCAAAACGGTTGAAAATAGCTTAATATTGTTGTTTTTCCTACAATTATGTACACTTGAGATGTCTTGAGATGGCTTGAAACCAACCTAGACTTCAACACGGACCTATACCAAAACACAGAGAAGTTACAGGGGTGATATAAGGGTTGGATGATTTCTACCCCCATTAAATCACCCTTGTGTCACTCTTGTTTGTTCCGGCAGAAATAGTCCAAAAATATTTAAAAATATATATTTGGACCGATGGCCAGCACTTCCAATAAATCGGCCGGAAACCAACCCAAGTACACATGGTGACATGGGTTGGGATTAGGTTCATGATGGGGTTACCCCAAGGTCATGCCAGGGTCAGCTCAAGGTCACGACAAGGTCAAATCAGTTCAAAACGGTTGAAAATAGCTTAATATTGTTGTTTTTCCTACAATTATGTTCACTTGAGATGTCTATGATGGCTTGAAACCAACCTAGACTTTAACACGGACCTATACCAAAACACAGAGAAGTTACAGGGGTGATATAAGGGTTGGAGGATTTCTACCCCCATTAAATCACCCTTGTGTCACTCCTGTTTGTTCCGGCAGAAATAGTCCAAAAATATTTTAAAATATATATTTGGACCGATGGCCAGCACTTCCAATAAATCGGCCGGAAACCAACCCAAGTACACATGGTGACATGGGTTGGGATTAGGCTTTATGGTGGAGTTACCCCAAGGTCATATGAAGGTCATCTCAAGGTCACAGCAAGGTCAAATGAGCTCAAAACCGTTGAAAATAGCTTATTTTGTTGTTTTTTACTACAATTATGTTCACTTAATATGCCTATGATGGCTTGAAACTGACCTAGACTTCAACACGGACCTATATCAAAACACCCCGAGAGGTTATACGGGTAAGATAAGGGTTTGAGGGTCTTTACCCCAACCCCCTCCTCAAATCACCCTTGTGTCACCCCAGTCTAATATGCCAGTTCCCGCCTAAACCCCAGGAAGGAGCTATATCGAAACGCCACAAGAGGTTACAGGGGGTAATGTAAGGGTTGGAGGGGTTTTACCCCAATCAAATCACCCTTTTAAAAGTCTGATAGACCCCTATGTCAGAAATAAATAAAAAAAAACATTTGATAGCTATGATTTGACCAATGACCAGTAGACCTACTTCAACTACATCTGATGAAGCCCAACTCAAGTAAACAATGTGACGGGTTATGGCTGGACTTCATATATGGGTGCTACTCTAAGGTTATGGCCAGATCATATGAAGGTCACAGTAAGGTCAAATCAGATGAGGGCACAGACTATTTATGTTGTGACAATGTGGTAGTGATAATTCCGACAGGTCACTGAGTATTTATGTTATAATATACATGTGTTAGTGAGAGTTCCATGGGGGCACTAAGTAGGCATACCAGTAGTATGTGTTACCATAATGATAGTTTCCAGATCCCCCTTACGACACAGATAATATATCTTAATATGTGATACAATTTGTGTAACATCATGAACATAAGCGCCTTTGTAAATTTAGGTCCCCTATGTTGATAAATGTTAGTTCTCTATGCTTAAGTCACTATATATACTGATATATAGGCCTAAGTGTTCATAATACATGCTCATATATGCATGACAAATCTGTAGGCATAGTTCTATATATACAATGCGGGTATTTTTCACTATCTCCACGATTCTACTTTGCCTTTTAGTTCAAATTATTACCCCCCCCCCCCCCAGACTATAGTTATTGTCAAGATTAATGTATAAATAATAAATAAGAACAAGTGAACAATCTGATATTCCCACTTGTAGAGTAGGCCTATCATGGGGCGCGGGCCTACTGTACCACGCTGGCAGTAGGCCCCGGCAGTAGGCATGTGCAAGTCTAATGTCACGATAAGCCCGTTTGTACCTCTGGGAACTAGCGTCTAGAAAAAGATATATAGGATGACAGTACATGTACTTGTTAACGTAGAGACTACTAGTTTATTTTTGTGTTCCAAAATAATAATTATATTGTGTAGGCCTTCATATGTTAATCTGCAAAGCCAAAAGACGGTACATGTATATGCTTAGTAAGCAGAAACTGCCTTTGGTTTTGCACAGGAGTATGCCGGTGTAGGCCTACGACATATATATAATGAAGCTCATAGAAATTATTAGCCAAGTAATTAGCCAAATAAGAAATCCTTTAGCCAAATCTATAACTTGTTGGCCGAGGCCTTGTGCGCTGAAAAAAATGTTTTGGTAATTATTTGCAAAAAAGGTCAACCAGCTAGGGCATCCAGTAGTCGTAGAAGGCCTTTATCAATTTTGGGCGACATTGATAAATAAATGACTGAGATATCGCAATGGACAAAGCGACGTCTGTTGCGCCGACATTGTAATTTTCGATTACCAAATTGACATTTAATTGGCTATTTTAATCGGGTCGTGGTAAGCTCATTTCTCATTTTATCTTTAGAAAAACTTGGGCAGTGGGCAATCTATATTAGTCAAAAGGCTCTACAAATTGTCAGTGAAATTATTAAATAAACGATCGAGATATCGCGATGTACACACCGAACACCCGTTTCGTCGACACAGTCATTTTTCGACTTTCTGTGTCATAGCGGCAGCAGCAAAACATTGTCGCCATAATTTTCGCCAATATTAATATCTTATCACCAAATCTTTTCTTTTATATTCAATCAAGGGCGGATCCAGAGGGGGGGGTGCATTAAAAAGCCCCCTAAATTGGCCAAAATATGCCAAAAAATCTTGCCCCAAATCCCCCCTTTTTCAAATCCTGGATTCGCCCCTGTCAATGGCGAAATCTCAAACGGGTAGGGCGGGCCCTGTAAACTGTATCTAGACATATATTTCAGTTAAAGCTAAATTAGTTGCCAGGCATCACTGATGACTGTTGTATAAAACACGAGTATACTGATTATTTGACATGCTGCAACCATGAATATAGCCACTTTTTCACCCAGACTTAAAATTCTAGTCATACTGTCCATTATATCTGTTATTCCCTCAGGGACCTAACCAGGGCGTCCCTATTTTGTGTTTCGGCCTGGCCGGCGCCATTTTGTTCCACTTCGAGTTTAAATTTGACCAAAAGCGCTAAAAAGAGATGGTACATGGACATGGACATGGGCTGTAGCGCTG
This sequence comes from Flabesymbios commensalis, assembly GCA_964017125.1. Taxonomy (NCBI): domain Eukaryota; kingdom Metazoa; phylum Annelida; class Polychaeta; order Terebellida; family Flabelligeridae; genus Flabesymbios; species Flabesymbios commensalis. The sequence goes on from OZ024902.1 coordinate 72,991,083, forward strand.
CCAGTCCGGACCCACAGACGGCAACACTATTATTTATCCTATTCCAAATTGTTGGCCCGCCTTTTAATTTTAATTAAAAAAGGTGGGCTATTGCAATAGAAGTTCGGCGACGTCGGCGTTAACATTTACTTGTGGGCGCGATAACTTGAAAGTTTTTCATGTATCCTTCCCAAATTTGTTATGCATGTTACTAATCACCAGTTCTCAGACAAGTTCAATAATGGCCGAAAAAAAATTCATAATGGCCTACTTTTACGTCAATAATTTGACCTTGTGAGCGCGATAACTTGAAAAGTTTTTCACATATCCTCTTCAAACTTGTTATGCATGTTACTAATAAGTAGTTCTTGGACAAGTTCAATAATGGCTGAAAAAAATTCAGAATGGCCGATTGATTGCAATTTTTCGCATTTTACGTCAATGATTTTACCTTGTGGGCGCGATAACTTGAAAAGTTTTCCACGTATCCTCTTCAAATTTGTTATGCATGTTCCTAATAAGTAGTTCTTGGACAAGTTATATAGTGGCTGGAAAAAAAATCAAAATGGCCGATTTATTGTGATTTTTCGCATTTTACATCAATAATTTGACCTTGTAGGCGCGTTAACTTAAAAAGTTTTTCACGTATCCTCTTCAAATTTGTTATGCTTGTTACTAATAAGTAGTTCTTGGACAAGTTCAATAATGGTACAAAACAATTTAAAAATGACCGATTTATTGTGATTTTTCGCATTTTATGTCACTAATTTGACCTTGTGGGCGCGATAACTTGAAAAGTTTTTCATGTATTATCTTCAAATCTGTTATGCATGTTACTAATAACCAGCTCTCAGACAAGTTTAATAATGGCTGGAAAAAAAATTTAAATGGCCGATTTATTGTCATTTTTCGCATTTTATGTCAATAATTTGACCTTGTGGCCGCAATAATGACTTCACGTTCAATAATGGCGGTGGGCTATTGTCAAGTGTGCTTTTGTTGTTTATTATCTCAACAAATTGCTTATATATACTTTTATTATAAATTTAACAACATATTGGACACGTCATATGGGTTCTTAGTCTATAAATATTGATTTTTGAAAAAAAAATTCAATGCCCTGCATATAAAAAGCAAATCGGTATTTGTGAAACGGTTCAGACCCGAAATATAGGGTTTGTCCCAAATACGTTCACACTGATATATCGGGTTTGACCACTCCAAGGGTTAAATGACCTGTTTACAAACCCCATACATTACTGGTTCACATCAAGTATGTAACTTTCCATCATGGTAAATGAGTCGGAATTTAATCTATCTCACTGATTCAAAATACATTTAAAATAAATTAAACAAGCAAGAAATTTTATTATGAAGATATGTTAAAATTTACAATTACAAATTGTATCTATGAATTACAAATAATTACATGAATGATTTAACCTCTATGATGCTTATCAATTAACAATATAAGATATAATAAGTACTATTCCATATTGTTTTTTCTCAGGGAAATGACAACTACACCGGCATTGCTGCCAGAGATACAGCTAATGCTCTGCAGAACCTGATGGCAGCTGTGCGCGGAGTGGCCTCCACCAGCGACGACCCAGAACTACAGAGCCGTATCATAGCCTGCACACAGGACGTGCTGGACAAGTCTGCCAACCTTATAGAGGAGGCCAAGAAAGCTGTCAACAACCCCAATAATCCGGACAATCAAACCAGACTGGCACAGGTAAGATACTGCAACGCAAAAGGCAACAGCAGTTGCAATGGCAAAACAGTAGCTTCGTACATGCAAAGTAAGCAGTTACTTCTGTTTGCCATTGTATATCTTAATATACTTATTTCAGCAATAACTGTTTTGTTTCAATATTTTGAGCGACAATCATGAACTATAAATTTGTGTACTATCAACAAAAACTATTAAAAAATATATATTACGAGTTGCTGCCAAAAGATTAAAAGAGCTTGTATTCTGTTATTGAGCTGGTTCTATAATTCCCAGCATGTCTTGGTTGAGTCTTTGATTTTATTGTCTATGTGATTTTTCACCTCCCTCAGCCATTGAGGCTGTGGGCTATAGTGATCACTGGTGGGCAGGCGGTCGGGCGGGCGTTCGGTTGTAAGGCAATAATTTCAAAAAAATTTGACTCAAAGCCTTCATTTCTAGCTGTGCCAACTGCAGAGCTAATGGTATCAGTTCAATCTGTTATCGCTGTGATTTCGATCTCTTCATCTTCTTGTCTCAAACGAGTGAGCTCAGGCACTCTACATTAAGTGATTAATGTCCACCTACCTAGTCTGAACATTAATTGTTCATGCGAAGTGCGAGAATCGTATAGTTTGCAGAAAAAATGACCTAAAACATTTCATGTCCGAGAGTGGTATGTACAGTACTATAACATTTCACGGGTTGTGTGTATAGGAACGTACACAATAGAGACTGGCTGTTCCGCCGTTATAACGCCCCCCCTGCCCCCATTGCATGACCGCGTGCCACAGTGAGGAGGGGTGGCGAACAATAGATAGGCCCTTTTCTCACATGATTCCGCTCTAGCAGATATTATATGGCAGTATGTTCTTGCTTTACAAGTAAGCACATATTGCCTTTTCAGTTTTGTACACTTACAAAATAGTAGACTACGGCGGCGTGCGTATATTGAACAGACACCTGCAAAAACTAGTCTCATTTTTCACAACATATATTGATATGTATACTGTGATAGACTGTATCCTGACAAAAGATTTTTTTGCTACTTGATTTTGATTCAAATGGAAAAAGCGATGTAATTCAGCAAATAATATCTACATAATTATGTTTTACAGGTGTTGCATGAAGATATATACCGCTATATCTAAATAAAGTATTAATGGGTGTGGGGATGGGAATTCTGATACATGACAAGATGTTGTATCATTGTGTTGTACTTCTCTCTACACTGTCATTCTCTCAATGATAGTGATATTACCACAACTGTTACGTACAATATGTTTTTCTCTGTTTCCCCATCATCTTTTTTTTTTAAGTCTTCTGCAGAAAGCGGCGTAAAGCAATATTCATAAATTCATGGTGTTGTCCATCTACTCCCTTCATCTCGACAATATGAAAGTTATGTCCTTCTATATATTCAATGAAAAATATTACCAGTTAAACATAACAAAGTATTTTTTTTTTTTGTTGTATTTGAAGTAAAATATTTTAAGGAAGAGGCCTGATGCTAGAAATACTTAATTTCTTTTTATGAGTATTGATTGATTCACTCAATTAAGATGATTTCTTTCCCTTCATAAGTATTGATTGCTTCACTAGATTAAAATGATTACTTTCCAATTATCGATTATTGATTGATTCACTAAATTAAAATGATTACTTTCCGTTTAATAAGTATTGATTGATTCACTCAATTAAATAATTACTTTCTCTCTTAAAATGATTACTTTCTCTTCATTACTATTCTTTTATTCACTCAATTAATAGTGCTATAAACTTGATGTTCAGGCTGAATTACATTCAATCTAATATTATTGAAGATGAGTGTTTAGTGTATATTTGAAATATGTTGTGCAAAGGTAACTACATGTATTAGGCCTATTTGCTTACTTTTCAAGTACTTACTGATAGTGCTGTTTCCCTTTGTGAGGCAGAGCCAACGCAACCAAATTTAGTGCATACATATTCCCATCGAATATTATTTTCTTTCATTTAGATCATGAGATTAAGGGATCATAAAAAATATGTTTGAAAACTATCAGTAGAGCATATGATTGCAGGTGGCTAAAGCAGTCTCACACGCACTGAACAACTGTGTGAACTGTCTACCTGGGCTGCGGGAGGTGGAATCTGCAATACGTAACGTGCAGAATATGAGTCAAAGATTATCTGCTAATAATGTGAGTTTGGAAAGATTTTCTGTGTTGCTACAGTTTATATGTGTCTAGATATTTTCATAAGCTGAATGTATGGCAGTTGTTTAAGTGACAATGCACAGATTTAGGCCTGAATGTAATCAAGCTACGACTGTTATCGTAATACTAAGTATTACATTAAATCTTAACCATGCTAGTCACGTGCATTATGTCATAAAGCATATTTAATTTCATAAAAATGATGCAACTCATCGGAGTGTATTTAGTGCATTCAGTTTAGGGGTATAGTCTGAAGAGTGCTTGAAATAAAGTTGTGGTATCGAAGAATAGTCATTTACCCCTTAGTAGGAGAAGATAAATCTATTCCCATAGTTTACCTTCACTATGAGATAATTTACCAACAGTAACTGCTGTAATATGATTTATTGAGGGTAATGATGGATGTGTATGTTCAGTACCCCACGACAGAGCGTGGCTTCCAGGAGATCCAGATAGAGCTGAGTAAGCGGGCTGCCGAAATGAACGATGCCGCGGCCGAGGTGGCGTCAGCCTCCGTCAGCTCGCCGCAGAGAGTGGCACAGGCGTCCAACAGGTCAGAAAGCTTTAACTCTTTACAAATGCAAGTCATTCTCAATCACTTAAGGTTGTCGATCGCGGTAGTGAGACACAATTTCAAGTGATTGAAAATGTAATAGCTGAGCACTCTTAGAGTTAAACGACAATCATGACTATAATATTTTTTAATCATCTTTTGTAGAAGCTTGAATAGCATCTTTCGGCAGTGGAACGTCAGCTTGATTTCAAATAATTCACTCCTGATTTGACAAATCTAAATAATTTTCACTCTCTCTCAAGTTGTGGATCGCATCAGCCAGACTCAAAAGGTTGCAAATTTGTATCAGATGACTTAGATGTTAAAGGGTTGACAAATCTCAAAAGATATAGTTTTGGTGACATAATCATCCTTAATGGGGTGTAGCCCTTTATCCGTAAAGAAGTGTAGCTCTTTGTCCTTAAGGAGCTGGAGCTCGTTATCTTTGAGCAGGTGTAACTCTTTTTCCTTAAGGAGCTGTAGCTCGTTATCTTTGAAGAGGTGTAGCTCTTTATCCTCAAGGAGCTGTAGCTCGTTATCTTTAAGCAGGTGTAACTCTTTGTCCTTAAGGAGCTGTAGCTTGTTATCTTTGAAGAGGTGTAGCTCTTTATCCTCAAGGAGCTGTAGCTCGTTATCTTTAAGCAGGTGTAACTCTTTGTCCTTAAGGAGCTGGAGCTCATTATCTTTGAAGAGGTGTAGCTCTTTTTCCTTAAGGAGCTGTAGTTCGTTATCTTTAAGCAGGTGTAATTCTTTGTCCTTAAGGAGCTGGAGCTCGTTATCTTTGAAGAGGTGTAGCTCTTTTTCCTTAAGGAGCTGGAGCTCATTATCTTTAAGCAGGTGTAACTCTTTTTCCTTAAGGACCTGGAGCTCGTTATCTTTGAACAGGTGTAACTCTTTTTCCTCAAGGAGCTGTAGCTCGTTATCTTTAAGCAGGTGTAACTCTTTGTCCTTAAGGAGCTGGAGCTCGTTATCTTTGAAGAGGTGTAACTCTTTATCCTCAAGGAGCTGTAGCTCGTTATCTTTGAACAGGTGTAACTCTTTGTCCTTAAGGAGCTGTAGCTCATTATCTTTGAAGAGGTGTAGCTCTTTATCCTTAAGGAGCTGTAGCTTGTTATCTTTAAGCAGGTGTAACTCTTTGTCCTTAAGGAGCTGTAGCTCATTATCTTCAAGCAGGTGTAACTCTTTTTCCTTAAGGAGCTGTAGCTCATTATCTTTGAAGAGGTGTAGCTCTTTATCCTTAAGGAACTGTAGCTTGTTATCTTTAAGCAGGTGTAACTCTTTATCCTTAAGGAGCTGTAGCTTGTTATCTTTAAGCAAGTGTAACTCTTTTTCCTTAAGAAGCTGTAGCTCATTATCTTTGAAGAGGTGTAGCTCTTTATCCTTAAGGAGCTGTAGCTCATTATCTTTAAGCAGGTGTAACTCTTTGTCCGTTATCTTTGAAGAGGTGTAACTCTTTATCCTCAAGGAGCTGTAGCTCGTTATCTTTAAGCAGGTGTAACTCTTTGTCCTTAAGGAGCTGGAGCTCGTTATCTTTGAAGAGGTGTAACTCTTTATCCTCAAGGAGCTGTAGCTCATTATCTTTGAAGAGGTGTAGCTATTTATCCTTAAGGAGCTGTAGTTCGTTATCTTTAAGCAGGTGTAACTCTTTGTCCTTAAGGAGCTGGAGCTCGTTATCTTTGAAGAGGTGTAACTCTTTATCCTCAAGGAGCTGTAGCTCATTATCTTTGAACAGGTGTAACTCTTTTTCCTTAAGGAGCTGTAGCTCATTATCTTTGAAGAGGTGTAGCTATTTATCCTTAAGGAGCTGTAGTTCGTTATCTTTAAGCAGGTGTAACTCTTTGTCCTTAAGGAGCTGGAGCTCGTTATCTTTAAACAGGTGTAACTCTTTTTCCTTAAGGAGCTGTAGTTCGTTATCTTTAAGCAGGTGTAGCTCTTTATCCTTGAGGAGCTGTAGCTCATTATCTTTGAAGAGGTGTAGCTCTTTATCCTTAAGGAGCTGTAGTTCGTTATCTTTAAGCAGGTGTAACTCTTTGTCCTTAAGGAGCTGGAGCTCGTTATCTTTGAAGAGGTGTAGCTCTTTATCCTTAAGGAGCTGTAGCTCGTTATCTTTAAGCAGGTGTAGCTCTTTATCCTTAAGGAGCTGTAGCTCGTTATCTTTAAGCAGGTGTAACTCTTTTTCCTTAAGGAGCTGTAGCTCGTTATCTTTAGCCAGGTGTAGCTCTTTATCCTTAAGGAGCTGTAGCTCGCTATCTTTAAAGGGGCGTAGCTTAGTATCCTTAAAGAGGTGTAGCTATTTAAACATGTTAAAGGTCTGTAGCTCTATCCTTAAAGGGGTGTAGCTCGTTATCCTTAAACAGGTGTTGCTCTTTAAACATAGTAAAGGGGTGTAGCTCTATCCTTGGATGGGTTTTGCTCTTGTTGAAGGGGTGTAGCTCTATCCTTGAAGGGGTTTTGCCCTTCAAACATGTTAAAGGGGTGTAGCTCTATCCTTAAATGGGTTTTGCCCTTTAAACATGTCAAAGGGGTGTAGCTCTATCCTTGAAAGGGTTTTGCCCTTTAAACATGTCAAAGGGGTGTAGCTCTATCCTTGAATGGGTTTTTCCCTTTAAACATGCTAAAGGGGTGTAGCTCTATCCTTGAGGGGGTTTTGCCCTCTGAACATGTTAAAGGGGTGTAACTCTATCCTTGAAGGGGTTTTGCCCTTTAAACATGTTGAAGGGCTGTAGCTCTTTTATTTTCTCAATTTTTTACTCGGAACATTTCATATCAACTGGGTAGAATTGAACCTGCAATTGGACACTTAACATTAGACAGGCTGTTTTTGTTGCAGGTTTAGCAGGACATACGAGGACTTCATGGACAGCGGCCTGCAGATGGCCGGAGTGACCAGAGAGACAGAGACTCGCACACAGATTGTGACTGGCATGAAGAGTGTGACTACCATGTCCAGCAAACTACTGATCAGCTCTAAGTCCCTTGTCGCCGACCCCAACGCCCCCAACATCCGCAACCAGCTACAGCAGGCTGCCAGGTGTGTGGTCAAAGTCTGGCTAATCTGTTATTATATATAATCTGTTATTGTATATATTGCACTGTAATGCAAATGCAGCCAGCAGTAATACTCCTGTAAATCATGACACTAAGACATTTGTGTTACATTTGTGTAAAAAGTAAAATCAACTATATATCATTTTTCATACATTTACCATCGATTTATCAACATTGATAAAGCTTCTGCTTGTAGATGCTCACTTAATCAAATTGATAAAGCTTATCCTTGCAGATGCTCACTTAATCAAATTGATAAAGCTTCTAGTACATGCTCACTTAATCAAATTGATAAAGCTTCTAGTAGATTTTCACCTAATCAAATTGATAAAGCTTATCCTTGCAGATGCTCACTTAATCAAATTGATAAAGCTTCTAGTACATGCTCACTTAATCAAATTGATAAAGCTTCTAGTAGATTTTCACCTAATCAAATTGATAAAGCTTATCCTTGCAGATGCTCACTTAATCAAATTGATAAAGCTTCTAGTACATGCTCACTTAATCAAATTGATAAAGCTTCTAGTAGATTTTCACCTAATCAAATTGATAAAGCTTATCCTTGCAGATGCTCACTTAATCAAATTGATTAAGCTTCTGGTGGATGCTCACTTAATAAAATTGATAAAGCTCTTCGGTGGATGCTCAATTATTAAAATTGATAACGCTTCTGGTAGATTCTCAATCAATCAGTCAATCAATCAATCAATCAATCAATCAATCAATCAATCAATCAATCAATCAATCAATCAATCAATCAATCAATCAATCAATCAATCAATCAATCAATCAATAATTTATTAACTATAAAAGTCTGTACAGACTAATTAGGTATAAAGATACATGTAATTAAAATACACTGTTTTATAGATATATATATATATATATATATATATATATATATATATATATATATATATATATATTATATATATATTACATATATATATATAAAATGTAATGGGATACATAATATATATATATACAACAGCGGAATAAAGCACCTGACAAATCTGTCAATTATACTGTTTATATACATACCGTATTTTCAGGTGTATAACCCGCTACTTTTTATTACCTCCCGCCGTCACCGTAGGTGAGACGGAGGGAGCTATGGATTCTACCTCCGTTCTGTTTTTTTCCTCTTCTTTTGCCTATAACTTTGCAAGAAAATAGGATAACAATTTTTGGTATGTGGGTTACTTCCAGGTGGATAATAGACAGGTTAAAATATTTTTAATCGAAATTCAATATGCAAGGTCGCAGAGGAGAAAATGATGATGTTACGGCGTTGGGGTCATAGTTGTGCCTTTTCAGGTTTTTGGACCTTGACCTTAAAGTTGACACAGCACTTTGACCTGATTTATAACATCGGTAAATCCGACTGAAATATTTTGCGGAATATCATGAAAACCGCTCAAGTTAGCTACACGATTACTATAAAACAAATTGTAAGGTTTCAGGAGAGGATGCATCTTGAAAATTTCAGGTTGATAAAATTCAAAATGGCCGCCTCGGCCATTATTCACCTCGACAGGCCTGATATTGCGGAATATAATGAAAACCGCTCAAGATAGCTACACCATTACTATAAAACAAATTGTAAGCTTTCAGGAGAGGATGCATCTTAAAAAATTTCAAGTTGATCAAATTCAAAATGGCCACCTATCGGCTATTATTCACCTCGACCGGCCTCGTATTGCGGAATATCATGAAAACTGCTCAAGATAGCTACACCATTACTATAAAACAAATTGTAAGGTTTCAAGAGAGGATGCATTTTGAAAACTTTCAACTTGATCGATCAAGTTCAAAGTGGCCACCTATTGGCCATTATTCACCTCGACAGGCCTGATATTGGGTAAACCATGCTAGATAGCTAAACCATTACTATAAAACAAAATGTGAGATTTCAGGAGAGGATGCATCTTGAAAAAATTTGACTTGAACAAATTCAAAATAGCCGCCTTTTGGCCATTATCCACTTTCACTTGGCCGTTATTTGGTAAACCTTGCTAGATGGCTAGACTATTACTATAAAACAAAATGTGCCATTTCAGGAGAGGATGCATCTTGAAAAATTTAGACTTGATAAAATTCAAAATGGCCGCTTATCGGCCATTATTCACTCTCACATGGCCGATATTTGGTAAACCGTGCTAGATGGCTAGACCATTACTATAAAGCAAAATGTGAGTTTTTGGGGGAGGATGCACCTTTAAAAATGTTGACTTGATCAAATTAAAAATGGCCGCCTTTTCGGCCATTATTCATTTTCACATGGCCGATATTTGGTAAACCATGCTAGATGGCTAGACCATTAATATAAAGCAAAATGTGAGTTTTTGGGGGAGGATGCACCCTGAATTTTTTTAACTACGAATTAAAAATGGCCGACAATCAGCATTATTTACCTCGATAAGCCTGATATCAGGTAAACCGTGCTAGATAGCTAGAATATTACTATATAACAAAATGTAACGTTTCCGGAGAGGATGCCTTTTAAAAACTTTCGACTCAATCAAATTCAAAATAGCCGCCTATCGGCCACTATTTACCTTCACATTGCTGATATTTGGTAAACCGTGTTAGATAGCTAGACCATTACTATAAAACAAAATGTGAGATTTCCGAAAAAGGATGCATTTTGGAAAATTTGACTCGTTCAAATTTAAAATGGCCGCCTATCGGCCTTCATTTACTTTCACATGCCCAATATTTTGCAAACTGTGTTAGATGCTAGTCCATTACTATAAAACAAATTGTGAGGTTTCGGGGGACGATACACCCTGAAATTTTTTAACTAGTCTCTATCGAATTCAAAATGACCGTAAATCAGCCATTATTTACCTTGATTGGCCTGATATTGGGTAAACCGTGCCAGATAGGTAGACCATTTCCGGTATAATGATTAGGATTATTAATTTCAATGGAGGTTTGCAATCTCTGACAGACTGTCTAGTTGTTATCTTCCTCTTAGACTGAGTCTCTTAGACCTAGTTGACCTAGCCTAGGACTACATTAATAACCCTACACAAAATCGCTTAAATCAAATTCTAATTCGGAGCGGGAGCTCCTGGACTTATGTAGTCTTGTTACTCCTTGGAAAGCCTGGTGGGGGTTATTTACCGAATTGTAATATTATAAGCAAATGATAACTTTAAAATAGATATTTTATACGTTTAATAATACAGAAACAATACAATCTTAATACATTATAGCTGCACGTCAAATTAAATGGATTTGATAATCAGCAATACCATGCATGATAGACTTTGTTAAAAGTTAACACATGTTATATATGGAAGACAAGCAGAGTAAAACACTTGCAATCAGGTTAAAAACGCTATTGCCATGATGTATAAAATGTGCTGTTTCCCACACCAACAACCAGAGATAAAATAAACACACATCATTATACAAAAAACAATCTGAAAAATATTGTAGAAATTTGTATATTCCGTATATATAAGTACATTGTTATCAAGCACAAGTACATGTATTATAGATTAGAACGGCTTATGTAAATTATCTGAATTATTTTGGCCCTAAAAAACATTAAAAATAACATGCAAAAATTAATTAACTTCATAACTTTATAACTCAATTTGGTAAATGTCTAGTTTTTAATATTTGATGGAAAGTATTACTCATTTTAAGCTGCAGATTACTTATATATGTATGAAGAATTAAGTATTGCAGTGGAAAAACTGAACTTATATGAGGGTCCTTTGTTGTTCAACAGGGCGGTGACAGAGAGCATCAACCACCTGATTACAGTGTGCACGGTGTCCGCCCCAGGACAGAAAGAGTGTGACAACGCCCTGAGACAGATGCAGGCCATGAGGCCATTGCTGGAGAACCCATGCGAGCCCATAAACGAGGCGTGCTACTTTGAATGCTTGGACGGCGTGATTAACAGGTCCAAGGTGAGCTCATGCTACCAACATACACTTAGTCTGCTCTGCAAAGTCAAAACTCCCTACTTGTAAAGTAAGCTGTCACTGCCTTTTGACTTTGTACAGCAGTATTTACCCTTCCATGTCTCGGCTATTCTTGACAACAAGTTATTCACACTAATTACTTCTGCTGATTCTCAATGATTTTCACATCGAAATCATGATTTAATTTCCTTCTTGAAATCATGGACAATCATGTTGAGCTTGTGTAAGCCTACTGGCCCAGTTTAGAATGTATGTGCACAACAAAGGCCTAAAGCCTCATTAATTAATTCATTCATTCATTCTCATTCATTCATTCATTCTTTCTGAAACTATTATCTTTCTCAGACAATACTATTCTTGTTTATACAGCTTCAGTCTTTAGGTGTACATATGTATTAGTTTGAATGACACATTTGTGTGGTGGTTTATTCTAATTAATTACTATAACCTAATATACTGCCTGCATGCAATTTTGATGGCAGAATTCAAGCCCTCAATGTCTAGTGTATAGAATTATGCTTATATTTCCTACCTTACTTCTAATGCCTCCACTATCCATTGTCAGATAATATTTCCTACCTTACCTCTCATGCTTCCACTATCTGTTGTCAGATATCGCCTACCTTACCTCTTATGCCTCCACTATCTGTTGTCATATATTGCCTACCTTACCTCTTGTGCCTCCACTATCTGTTGTCATATATTGCCTACCTTACCTCTTGTGCCTCCACTATCTGTTGTCATATATTGCCTACCTTACCTCTTATGCTTCCACTATCTGTTGTCATATATTGCCTACCTTACCTCTTATGCCTCCACTATCTGTTGTCATATATTGCCTACCTTACCTCTTATGCCTCCACTATCTGTTGTCATATATTGCCTACCTTACCTCTTATGCCTCCACTATCTGTTGTCAGATATCGCCTACCTTACCTCTTGTGCTTCCACTATCTGTTGTCATATATTGCCTACCTTACCTCTTGTGCCTCCACTATCTGTTGTCAGATATTGCCTACCTTTTCCTCTTATGCCTCCACTATCTGTTGTCATATATTGCCTACCTTACCTCTTGTGCCTCCACTATCTGTTGTCATATATTGCCCACCTTACCTCTTATGCTTTCACTATCTGTTGTCAGATATTGCCTACCTCACCTATTATGCTTCCACTATCTGTTGTCATATATTGCCTACCTTACCTCTTGTGCCTCCACTATCTGTTGTCATATATTGCCTACATCACCTATTATGCTTCCACTATCTGTTGTCATATATTGCCTACCTTACCTCTTATGCCTCCACTATCTGTTGTCATATATTGCCTACCTTACCTCTTGTGCCTCCACTATCTGTTGTCATATATTGCCCACCTTACCTCTTATGCTTCCACTATTGCCTACCTTACCTCTTATGCTTCCACTATCTGTTGTCAGATATTGCCTACCTTACCTCTTATGCTTCCACTATCTGTTGTCAGATATTGCCTACCTTACCTCTTATGCTTCCACTATTGCCTACCTTACCTCTTATGCTTCCACTATCTGTTGTCAGATATTGCCTACCTTACCTCTTATGCTTCCACTATCTGTTGTCAGATATTGCCTACCTTACCTCTTGTGCCTCCACTATCTGTTGTCATATATTGCCTACCTTACCTCTTGTGCCTCCACTATCTGTTGTCATATATTGCCTACCTTACCTCTTATGCCTCCACTATCTGTTGTCAGATATCGCCTACCTTACCTCTTATGCCTCCACTATCTGTTGTCATATATTGCCTACATCACCTATTATGCTTCCACTATCTGTTGTCATATATTGCCTACCTTACCTCTTATGCCTCCACTATCTGTTGTCATATATTGCCTACCTTACCTCTTGTGCCTCCACTATCTGTTGTCATATATTGCCCACCTTACCTCTTATGCTTTCACTATCTGTTGTCAGATATTGCCTACCTCACCTATTATGCTTCCACTATCTGTTGTCATATATTGCCTACCTTACCTCTTGTGCCTCCACTATCTGTTGTCATATATCGCCTACCTTACCTCTTATGCCTCCACTATCTGTTGACATATATTGCTCACCTTACCTCTTATGCCTCCACTATCTGTTGTCATATATTGCCTACCTTACCTCTTATGCTTCCACTATTGCCTACCTTACCTCTTATGCCTCCACTATCTGTTGTCATATATTGCCTACCTTACCTCTTATGCTTCCACTATCTGTTGTCAGATATCGCCTACCTTACCTCTTGTGCCTCCACTATCTGTTGTCATATATCGCCTACCTTACCTCTTATGCCTCCACTATCTGTTGACATATATTGCCTACCTTACCTCTTATGCCTCCACTATCCGTTGTCATATATTGCCTACCTTACCTCTTGTGCTTCCACTATCGGTTGTCAGATATTGCCTACCTTACCTCTTATGCTTCCACTATCTGTTGTCAGATATTGCCTACCTTACCTCTTATGCCTCCACTATCTGTTGTCATATATTGCCTACCTTACCTCTTGTGCCTCCACTATCTGTTGTCATATATTGCCTACCTTACCTCTTGTGCCTCCACTATCTGTTGTCATATATTGCCTACCTTACCTCTTATGCTTCCACTATCTGTTGTCATATATTGCCTACCTTACCTCTTATGCCTCCACTATCTGTTGTCATATATTGCCTACCTTACTTCTTGTGCCTCCACTATCTGTTGTCATATATTGCCTACCTTACCTCTTATGCTTCCACTATCTGTTGTCAGATATTGCCTACCTTACCTCTTATGCCTCCACTATCTGTTGTCATATATTGCCTACCTTACCTCTTATGCTTCCACTATTGCCTACCTTACCTCTTATGCCTCCACTATCTGTTGTCATATATTGCCTACCTTACCTCTTATGCTTCCACTATTGCCTACCTTACCTCTTATGCCTCCACTATCTGTTGTCATATATTGCCTACCTTACCTCTTATGCTTCCACTATCTGTTGTCAGATATCGCCTACCTTACCTCTTGTGCTTCCACTATCTGTTGTCATATATTGCCTACCTTACCTCTTGTGCCTCCACTATCTGTTGTCAGATATTGCCTACCTTTTCCTCTTATGCCTCCACTATCTGTTGTCATATATTGCCTACCTTACCTCTTGTGCCTCCACTATCTGTTGTCATATATTGCCCACCTTACCTCTTATGCTTTCACTATCTGTTGTCAGATATTGCCTACCTCACCTATTATGCTTCCACTATCTGTTGTCATATATTGCCTACCTTACCTCTTGTGCCTCCACTATCTGTTGTCATATATTGCCTACATCACCTATTATGCTTCCACTATCTGTTGTCATATATTGCCTACCTTACCTCTTATGCCTCCACTATCTGTTGTCATATATTGCCTACCTTACCTCTTGTGCCTCCACTATCTGTTGTCATATATTGCCCACCTTACCTCTTATGCTTCCACTATTGCCTACCTTACCTCTTATGCTTCCACTATCTGTTGTCAGATATTGCCTACCTTACCTCTTATGCTTCCACTATCTGTTGTCAGATATTGCCTACCTTACCTCTTATGCTTCCACTATCTGTTGTCAGATATTGCCTACCTTACCTCTTGTGCCTCCACTATCTGTTGTCATATATTGCCTACCTTACCTCTTGTGCCTCCACTATCTGTTGTCATATATTGCCTACCTTACCTCTTATGCCTCCACTATCTGTTGTCAGATATCGCCTACCTTACCTCTTATGCCTCCACTATCTGTTGTCATATATTGCCTACATCACCTATTATGCTTCCACTATCTGTTGTCATATATTGCCTACCTTACCTCTTATGCCTCAACTATCTGTTGTCATATATTGCCTACCTTACCTCTTGTGCCTCCACTATCTGTTGTCATATATTGCCCACCTTACCTCTTATGCTTTCACTATCTGTTGTCAGATATTGCCTACCTCACCTATTATGCTTCCACTATCTGTTGTCATATATTGCCTACCTTACCTCTTGTGCCTCCACTATCTGTTGTCATATATCGCCTACCTTACCTCTTATGCCTCCACTATCTGTTGACATATATTGCTCACCTTACCTCTTATGCCTCCACTATCTGTTGTCATATATTGCCTACCTTACCTCTTATGCTTCCACTATTGCCTACCTTACCTCTTATGCCTCCACTATCTGTTGTCATATATTGCCTACCTTACCTCTTATGCTTCCACTATCTGTTGTCAGATATCGCCTACCTTACCTCTTGTGCCTCCACTATCTGTTGTCATATATCGCCTACCTTACCTCTTATGCCTCCACTATCTGTTGACATATATTGCCTACCTTACCTCTTATGCCTCCACTATCCGTTGTCATATATTGCCTACCTTACCTCTTGTGCTTCCACTATCGGTTGTCAGATATTGCCTACCTTACCTCTTATGCTTCCACTATCTGTTGTCAGATATTGCCTACCTTACCTCTTATGCCTCCACTATCTGTTGTCATATATTGCCTACCTTACCTCTTGTGCCTCCACTATCTGTTGTCATATATTGCCTACCTTACCTCTTGTGCCTCCACTATCTGTTGTCATATATTGCCTACCTTACCTCTTATGCTTCCACTATCTGTTGTCATATATTGCCTACCTTACCTCTTATGCCTCCACTATCTGTTGTCATATATTGCCTACCTTACTTCTTGTGCCTCCACTATCTGTTGTCATATATTGCCTACCTTACCTCTTATGCTTCCACTATCTGTTGTCAGATATTGCCTACCTTACCTCTTATGCCTCCACTATCTGTTGTCATATATTGCCTACCTTACCTCTTATGCTTCCACTATTGCCTACCTTACCTCTTATGCCTCCACTATCTGTTGTCATATATTGCCTACCTTACCTCTTATGCTTCCACTATTGCCTACCTTACCTCTTATGCCTCCACTATCTGTTGTCATATATTGCCTACCTTACCTCTTATGCTTCCACTATCTGTTGTCAGATATCGCCTACCTTACCTCTTATGCCTCCACTATCTGTTGACATATATTGCCTACCTTACCTCTTATGCCTCCACTATCCGTTGTCATATATTGCCTACCTCACCTCTTGTGCTTCCACTATCGGTTGTCAGATATTGCCTACCTTACCTCTTATGCTTCCACTATCTGTTGTCAGATATTGCCTACCTTACCTCTTATGCCTCCACTATCTGTTGTCATATATTGCCTACCTTACCTCTTGTGCCTCCACTATCTGTTGTCATATATTGCCTACCTTACCTCTTGTGCCTCCACTATCTGTTGTCATATATTGCCTACCTTACCTCTTATGCTTCCACTATCTGTTGTCATATATTGCCTACCTTACCTCTTGTGCTTCCACTATCGGTTGTCAGATATTGCCTACCTTACCTCTTATGCTTCCACTATCTGTTGTCAGATATTGCCTACCTTACCTCTTATGCCTCCACTATCTGTTGTCATATATTGCCTACCTTACCTCTTGTGCCTCCACTATCTGTTGTCATATATTGCCTACCTTACCTCTTGTGCCTCCACTATCTGTTGTCATATATTGCCTACCTTACCTCTTATGCTTCCACTATCTGTTGTCATATATTGCCTACCTTACCTCTTATGCCTCCACTATCTGTTGTCATATATTGCCTACCTTACCTCTTGTGCCTCCACTATCTGTTGTCATATATTGCCTACCTTACCTCTTATGCTTCCACTATCTGTTGTCAGATATTGCCTACCTTACCTCTTATGCCTCCACTATCTGTTGTCATATATTGCCTACCTTACCTCTTATGCTTCCACTATTGCCTACCTTACCTCTTATGCCTCCACTATCTGTTGTCATATATTGCCTACCTTACCTCTTATGCTTCCACTATTGCCTACCTTACCTCTTATGCCTCCACTATCTGTTGTCATATATTGCCTACCTTACCTCTTATGCTTCCACTATCTGTTGTCAGATATCGCCCACCTTACCTCTTATGCCTCCACTATCTGTTGACATATATTGCCTACCTTACCTCTTATGCCTCCACTATCCGTTGTCATATATTGCCTACCTCACCTCTTGTGCTTCCACTATCGGTTGTCAGATATTGCCTACCTTACCTCTTATGCTTCCACTATCTGTTGTCAGATATTGCCTACCTTACCTCTTATGCCTCCACTATCTGTTGTCATATATTGCCTACCTTACCTCTTGTGCCTCCACTATCTGTTGTCATATATTGCCTACCTTACCTCTTGTGCCTCCACTATCTGTTGTCATATATTGCCTACCTTACCTCTTATGCTTCCACTATCTGTTGTCATATATTGCCTACCTTACCTCTTATGCCTCCACTATCTGTTGTCATATATTGCCTACCTTACCTCTTGTGCCTCCACTATATGTTGTTATATATTGCCTACATCACCTCTTATGCCTCCACTATCTGTTGTCATATATTGCCTACCTTACCTCTTATGCTTCCACTATCTGTTGTCATATATTGCCTACCTTACCTCTTATGCCTCCACTATCTGTTGTCATATATTGCCTACATCACCTCTTATGCCTCCACTATCTGTTGTCATATATTGCCTACCTTACCTCTTATGCCTCCACTATCTGTTGTCATATATTGCCTACCTTACCTCTTATGCCTCCACTATCTGTTGTCATATATTGCCTACCTTACCTCTTATGTCATATGTTAAGTTTCGATTCTTAACAAGGACAAACTTTCAGATCAGTATCCAGTACTTGACGAGTATTTCCAGACAAGCTACAAAATAAGTGTTATTCGCTGGACAACTATGTATATATATTGTAGCACTTGTTAACCCTTTCGAGCCTGAATTTACCATTGACATCTGCATTCATTACAAGCCGCGAATTGCTACCGCAATTCTCGACTTGTAGTGGATAAAGATGATTTGATGTGGTTTAAAAATTAAACTAAATTGCCATGTGTTGGCAAACCAGTTTCATGAAAATTTGCATTAAACCTTAGTTGTAGGAAAATTAAGTCTGTTTTCAGAGATGTAAAATGATGCTTTAATGCATCGTGAGGACTTAAAGGGTTAAGCAGATCTACTCTCCACACCAACCAGCAGTAGCTACATACTTGAAAAGCTAACAATCACTGCTTTTTGCTTTAGGTACATTCACATTGTTATTCCGTTTGCTTATTATGTGAGATTGTTTCAAGTTTTATATTAATTCAGGCTCTCGGTGAAGCCATGACTGGAATCAGCAACAGCTCCAAGCAGACTCAGCTGGACGAATTCTGTGATAACGTGCGACATTTTGCCGATTCTGTCTGCGGCCTCACAGAAAACACAGGCCAGGTGAGAACTGGTCCGATATAAAGGATTAAGCAAATGGCAGTAACTGCTCACTTGTCAAGTAAGCAGTTACTGCCGGTTAACTTCGACCACAGCGTTTCACTATGTAGTACAGTACCGACCGGGACCACAATAAGCCCAATGCCAGTAATATTTTGGGCCAACGTCAGTGAAGTCGGATGGAACGAATCACAATATTGAGGACATGTGAGCTTTCCCACATTGGTGTGGAAGTTCCGCGGATTTGTTTTTCCACTTTTTTCTCTGCCCCCCCCCCCCCCAAAAATACGTTTTTATAATTTGTCTTTTTATCATTATTAAATGCAAACAAGTTCTGTTGGATCACCCTTTTTTTCACAAGCATCACATAATTCCTTTTAATAAATCCACAGAAATTACCGGTATGCACAGGCGACTAACTTGTAAATAATGATATAATATTGGTTATATTATTAAAAAACATTAGTCTTCGTCACGGAAACCTTTGTCACTCAGTCAAACCAAATAGAGTGAAGTTACCTATACTGCCCTGCAAAGCTGAAATACTGTAACTGCTTACTGTCCAAGCCTTTTGGTGCAGTTGCAGTTAATTACGTTTGACTTGACTGCTTATATAACTGTTGCAGGCCGCCTACCTGGTGGGTATCGCAGATTCTGCCAGCGAGCCAGGTCGCCCCGGACTAGTGGACCAGTCACTTTTTGCTCGTGCCAATCAAGCCATCCAGATGGCGTGTGAAAGCCTCACCAACCCCGCCAGCTCACAGCAACAGGTATAAAATATCCTTGCCAGTGAATGTGTCACATCTGTCACACCCAGATATGGCACATTAACTTTAGGGGGACGACTTGTGTGCTCGTTAATTTGAACATGGCATGGGAAATCTACTTCACCCCTTTGTGTGCTGTTGATGTATTTTTGTTGGAAGTAAATTTTGCTGGTAGCTTGACAATATGTTTTTCAAAGTGTATTGTGTTTCTGCCACAGATTGGAAATGTAAACATACCTCCTTTTTACCTAACTGACGGATTTAACACTTTAAGGGTTAAATTGTTATCTTACTACCTGCTGTCTTTGATTTAACATAGTTTAACCAATATTTTCTTATTTTTAACATTAGCTCCAGTAGGTTGCTGCTTAATATTAAAAAAATTAGGTATTACTGACATGTTTTTTTAAAATTAAATAACACTATCACAAAATCTTGAGAAGCATGAACCATTATAGATGGACTAATAAGATGTGATGGTGGGCCGGTCCCCATCACTCTGACCTACATGTAGATAGTAGTTCTCTGATCTCGACCAATCATATCACTAATATACAGGTCACGTTGGTGTGGATCAACGGTCCCGGTTTTGTGGCTTTGCTTATGGCTTAGCTTGGCATTGCTTGTCTTTCGGCTAATCCTAATTCAATACGACAGTCACTCAGTAGTGTTCAGGAACAGAAAGATAAAGATCTCACCCATCTGATCTTGACTAGATCAACCAATGAGATGCTTGAGATTTACTACCTGGCATTACAAGTGCTCCACAACTAATACTTCCATGAAAAGACAAACAACACTAACTTGTTACTTTTCAAGTAAGGTGTTATGCTGTTTGCAGTATTTCACAATTTGTTTATGACTTTATACAGCATTGCTTTCATGAATTGTATGTTGAACTGACTGGCACAAACTCATAACTTAACTTCTTTTCATATTTTCACTATTAGGATTTTCGCGCCATGGTATGTGCTAGCTTAATTGTTTTTAGATGATGTCTTTTCTCTTGTCGCTATGTCACTATGTACAAGATCAGAGCTACCAAAATCAACTTTCCACATTTTTGAGCAATATAAATTGCATTAGTTCAAGATGATAAAGAAAATTTTGCAGTTACATTTAAAGTTTTTATATGCATAATTTATCCTTCTGAGTCTGGGTGTCGTATCTGTCACTTCAATGAGTGGATGACAGGACACTTCAACCCCTACAGGATGCTCTGCTCTTGTAAAAGACTCTTCTGGATGTCATTGTTTTTTAGTTCTCTTCTTTTTTTATTTGTATTCACTGATGTTTTTATTTCTTTTTGCATGACTGTATTTTTGTCAAAAAATTATAAAACTCATGTGGCTCAGGGCACGATGACTTTCAGGAGGAGCCGCTTTTTTCTGTAGATAGACCGAATTCTCGTGAAAAACAATACATGAGAGAGGTAATGATAGCAGCATGCCATCTTTTTACATCCCGCAGTATAGATTGTGATTCTGAGGTAAATTCATCGATCATGTCCCCAGATCTGTGTTGATCCTGAACTAAAGAATTCTGTATGGTATTGTGCTGTAACAATATTTTTCTGCGTTCGATATCGTTTTAATTTAATCAATGACTATCAATGATTATCAAAGGATTATCAAATGATTCTCACGGTGGAAGCCAAATTGTAACTAATTGTCCTGTATTTTTAATCAGATTTGCAAATCAGTATACAATATACATTTCATCCATATCTCCCTTCGTTATGTATATATATATATATCCTTATATTGAACTCATAATATCAGATGTTAGACAGTATACTCTTGATCTCGCTGCACAATTTCTAGTAGAATCCCACAATGTGCAAATATATAATTATATCCTCCACGCTCATGTATATACTCCTAAAGCATGCTATCACTGAACTCCCCCGCACACTGGTTTATTTCATGAGGCTTCCTCTTCCCCAATGGCATTTGCGACTGTATTATAAATCATTCAAATCAGGCAATATTCACAATTTAAAACAGTGAAGTGAAGATCAAAGGTTATTCCTGTTATACAGTGATCGATGATGCCTACACTGCAAGACTGTTTAATTCTGAGTCTGGTATCATTGTATTTTTTTTGTCCCATGGGTCTTTTAAACGGTTAAATCTTTGTTACTATTACAGATGAAAACTCTACCGCAATTTGTATACTCACAATATTTGTACAACTTTTTTTACTGTGGCTGTGGTGTCAGTTTAGCCATCGGAAACTGTGTCATTAGAAATCCCTAGTCCATGTACTTGTTATTTGTATCTGTGTAATGTAAAATAGTCTGTATAAAACCTACTCCTAATTGGAAGCTAAATTTGAAACATTATTATTATGGTGAAATGAAAATAAAGGTCGTAAATAGATGTATTGAAAATATTCGCAAACATTTTGCATTTTGCAAACATATATTTGTCACTTGTGTAATGTTTAATTATTTAGGGCATACTGCATCCAATGTTAATTTAGATTAAATTCAAAAGTAGTAAAACATAGTTTAATAATATTAAGATTATTTTGTTCATGTGTTGAATTATCAAGCACAGATGAACCACAGCTGAAAGTATTTGAAATTAAATGATCAGTGACATCAATTTTGGACCCAAAATTTAATTATGTTATTCTTCCTGTCGTATTTTAGAATTGCTACATATATACTGCCATGTAAAAGGGAAAAGCAGTAACTAATTTTGTATCTGATTTGATCAAGTACACTACTTTTTGCCTTTGCATAGGAATGTATATGATCTTTGTGAATCAGTGTACACAAAGACACATGACTGAAGGGGTATAATGAGATACAATACCATGCACAAAGTGTTTTTAGCCTATTTAATATGCCTTGTTTGTCGCGCAGCGAACAAGGCATATGATCGATCCTATGAAAAACGAGCATAACTACTGGCCGCCCACTGACCGTCTTTAAATGGTAATCATTCAACTCAATATATTCATACCTACCTCGGTCACCTGTTTTAAATACATCCAAGACACGAAAAATGAAATAATTAGCAAGTAAATGTTTTAAGCCATTTCTGCGGATCTGAACCGACAATGGCGACTTTCTGTTTGGAATGTCATCCGGGTAATTGGTAAGCCTAAAACACGAAACGCATGATTATGCATGTTTGAAAATCGAAATAACCGGCGGTTTGTCTCAACTCTGGGTATTATCGCTGGTTATTCCGGTTTTCCAACATGCTTAACCAAGCGTTTTGTGCTTTAGGCCTACCAGTTACCCAGATGACATTCCAAACAGAAAGTCGGTTAGATCTGCAGAAATGGCTTAGCACATTTGCTTCCTAATTATTTTTAACAGGTGACCGAGGTAGGTATGAACATATTGAGTTGAGTGATTACCATTGGAAGGTGGTCAGTGGGCGGCCGGTAATTATGTGTGTTTTTCTATGGGATTGATCATATGCCTTGTTCGCTGCGCGACCAACAAGGCATATTGATTAGGCTAGGGTGTTTTAACCCTATAGCACCCAGCTATTCAGGGTATAATATGATACAAAGCTATGCACACGGGTGTTTTAACCTTATAACACCCAGCTATTTAATTTCATTTTTATTTATTTTTAATTACTTTCATTTATGAAAAAAATATGGTGATTTTGTGAAAAATCCAAGTATAATAATTTACAATTCCATGAGGTGTATTCAAAATATGCCATCTGATCCAGAACTCAGACAAAGGTGTTTGAGGGATTGACATACTGTACCTGTTTTGTTTGAGAGTGGGTGCCCATCAAACACAAGACATTGAACCAATGTTGGGTTAATGCTGACCCATCGTCTTTGAAGCTGTCTGAGCATTATTCTAGCATTGGGTCACCGTCTCCTGTTTACTGGGTTTCCCCATACTGTCTGCCGTTAACGTTTGACCATTCTCTTTTGCTCAGGTCCTTTCTGCCGCCACAGTAGTGGCCAAGCACACATCCACCCTGTGTAATACCTGCCGTCTGGCTTCCTCCAAAACTAGTAACCCCGTGGCCAAGAGACACTTCGTCCAGTCAGCCAAGGACGTGGCCAACAGCACAGCCAACCTAGTGCGGGCTATCAAGGTAGGTCTCCTGCGCCCCTCCCCCCCCGGGCGCTTATTTCTTTAGTTTGGTTGATGTGGTTGTGAATATAATATTCCCTTGTAACATGTTGATGGTATAAGATTATCATTTTCCTACCCATCTTGTTAAAATTAAGGTTAATGATGGGTTGCTAGGTATGATTTTGGGCTTGCATAACCTCAAACTACGTATTGGTGTATCGACTTTGTGCAAAGTGCAATCGCGAGGAAACATACAGAAATGTTAGATTAAGTAACATTTCCCATACACATATTCCTCTTTACTTTTGTCGGATTATTTTGCATGGCACTTTTGCTTTTCAGGCATTGTCTATTGTCATCATGCCATCTGTCCGCCACTTTTAGCACTAAAACTTGTTTTGCGTTACCAGAATGCACATTAAACTTAAATATGTATCGCTTCAAAATTTATACCATATATCTATGTCATCAATTCTCGGAACTGTTCGAAAATGGGCGCACATCAGGCGATACTAATATGTGTAATATCTGGAATACCGGGCCAAAAAGCTACACCATTTCTATAGAACAAAATATGTTGTATCAGGGGCGGAGGGGGGGATATGCCCTGGACAAATTCACCTCGATAAAATTCAAAATCTCCAACTTGTGGCTGTTATTGATGCTAGTATGTGTAATATCTGAAAAACCGTGCCAGATAGCTAGACCTAACCATTACAATAGAACAAAATGTGCAGTTTCAACCAGGTTTAATATAGGTAATATCCGAAAAATTTCGACTCGATAAAATTAAAAATGGCCAACCTGCATCCATTATTGACTTTAATATGCGTAGCATCTGGAAAACTGTGCCAGAATGCTTGAATAAGGCACCCTGAAAAATTCGGGGAGGATATGGCCTAAAAATTGAATTTGCATACTTGTTTATACGGGCGCATCTACCCCTGAAGTACTCAAGGGCAGAAGACAATTTAAAAGTATTGATAACTAGCCACCAAATTATTGGATAAAAAATACAAGTAAACCTCCGTCAATAGTTATTTTTTTGATTTTTATGATGTAAAGTATGTATGGTTTTTAATAGGATCAATGTCATAATTACTCGTCGAAATATGGTCAAATCAAACTTGATTGATGGTTCCAACCCCCAATACCGGGGGACAGCACTGAGAGCAATTTTACGTTTTGGGGAAAGTCGACCATCTTATTGTAAATAATCAATACTAATACATTATAGTACAGGGGCATATGTTGATATTTAGGGTCATGTTTGCAAACTTTGTTAATTTATGTTGCACACTTTTTTTGTGACCACAGGGGTATACTGATATAGAAAAATCTTGGTGCCAATTTTTTTATACATTTTTTGTGTGTTTTTCGAGGGAATTATGAAATGACTGAAATACAGTAGAAAGAAAAAATACCAATTTTCAAATTCGTGTTGAAATGTGTCATATAGCACCTTAAAATGACCAGTGAGACCCATGGAGTAGTTCTAGCACAAAATTATCATGTTTCTGAGCTTACATCAACTTTTATATGGGATAATGACATAATTTACATACGCCCCCAGGTAAACATATTAATGTCATTCATTTCAGAGTCCATTAGTGCAGTGTACAAAGAATATTGAATACAAGTTTTCACGTTGCTTCCACACTGACATTAATCGGTATGCGACGCCAACAGATAAGACTTGGTAGTGTGTATACTCCTTAAAATCTCCGCCCAAACTGCCTTCGGTGAGGAATAATTAAAGACGACTATAGGTGTGCTCAACGATTAAAGGGTTAAGTGTAACAGGTCTAATATGTCACACCATGTCGATTTACACTTCATCATGTTCAGTTACTGAAAGTTTCAAGCTTGTTTTGGTAAAAGATAATGGCAACTGTCGATCCGAATGGATCGCTGCTGATATTTCAGTGACATAGTATTCGTGTGGCGGCTCAAACATGTTAGTGATCGTAAGCTAAAGGTTTCCAGCCTTACGCAGTCGGACACATTTTATAAAAGGAATTACTAAACTTGGGGTGTGGGAATTCATTTATTATACTTTAATCAATATAGTTTGCATACAAATTTGTCCAAATAATCACTTCGCTTCTGAGAAAATGCCTTCATTGTGTCAAGCTTTTTGAAGGGTTCTATAAAATCAGTTCTGAAAGTGACCTATCATATAACACCCTATGAATGCGTGAAAAGCCTGACAATTAAGGCAGTATCTAGATGATAACAATCTAATCATACATTGGTTTTGAGGAGAATCAGCCGCATTTTGCAACTCACACCTGCCACAAATGAAGGATTATGGTGTGAATATATTCTTCCGTTTTAGTAACAATACACCCGTATCTGGAGGTATATGATCTCAATTGCTTGGTCTGTACTCGCTACAGACATGGTAGCATCAATGCGTCGGCTGTTTCATGCAAGATCTTGCTGGCTGAACAACCAGTCAAACTATGTTTCGGTTTGATGCTGAACAACAATGGCTAGAAGGATTTGTTTGATGCTTTTGCATTTGTGGCTTGATTGTCATTCGTAAATCATGAATGTCCATCTACAATAATACAGCTTCGCTGCTGCTCCTTTTTTTCAATTTGCCGAGAAGCTTGCCATTACATGACAGCGATGCACCACTACCATCTGCTTGAAATTCTAGTAATTTAAATGTGAAGAAGGATTGTTTTCTGATTTATTCACTATTCGCTTGTATTAATTTATGTGATATATTTGTTTCTCCAATAATTCAAATTTGGACAAAGTCTTTCTATCCCTACAAAGTTTTGTCTGAGTATATAATTTCGAATTGTGTCTGGTAAAGTATATTATGTATAAAGTATATGAAGCTGTCTCAAGTTTTCAGCAAAACTCAAACAATTTATTCTACAAGTCACTTCATGCATATATGACATATTGCGCCGATGCCTATTATGCCTCGACAATGATTTTGGTAGGCCTATTCCATGTCCTAACAGCAGTGCTACATATAGTGACCCTTAGGAATGGATGTTCGATATTTTGTTCAAAGAAGTTCAAATGTGAAACATCTAAGATTTGTCTGGTACATGTAGTTGGAGATCCATATATGTCGGCCTCAATCCAATTTATATCAATATATCATTGGATCTTGATAAATTCCAAATAACATGCAAGGCACAAATTTACCATAGTGGCTCATTCGGTCCTGATACTGGTTACGGGTTCAAATAATGTCTCGAAAGGAATGTTCGTATTGGTGTATGGCTATGTAGAGTTCTTTAAAAATCTGTTTAGATGAAATGGGTGGGCTATAAGGGGTTATGCCATCATCCCCACTTAAGGCTACCACCTGTCACAATGCTTACATAAAGTGCAGATGGTAGTGGTAAAACGCCATTCACTTATTCAGCACAATCTTAAGCGACTGCAGTGAGTATGCTACAAAGTCACATGGGGGGCCGGGCCATGCTTTGGTGATACACTGGAATGTTTTTTGGGATCATATTCATCAAGCCTGTTAGTTGGTACAAAGATCATATATTGCATCAGCATCCATAATGATTATTGTTATGTTTACATACACAGATGTTTGAAAATAAGGGATAACAAGCCAAGCCTAGTATTCGTACAATGGCTATTGGCCTTGTAATATGTGTATACATATTACAATTCAGGGGTTCCATTAACTTTATAATATTCCTCTCATGTAGTGTGATGATCATCTGTCAACTTTAAGATTTAAGGAAGCTTTCGTTGAATTAATGATAACGTATTTGGTAAACACTCTCCATTATAAGTATTCATTTTCCATAGGAATAATACTAATAATAATATTAATACAAATTGTAAAGCGCGAAAATCTGGTCTTTTTGATGGCGTCAGACACACAGTGAGAGTGGTTGGAATATTGCTGGTAGGTCGGGGGATCTCTGGGTTTCACTGCCAGGTGCTTGGCAGCTATGATCATGTTGCAGGCCCCGTCTATCAAGTCCTTACCGGCAGATGTGATGGGCTTCTGGGCTTGGCGCGCCTGTAAAGTAATTGTCATACTTTTTATGTCACACACAACAAAGACATGAGCTTTTTGTGATGACCATACAGTGTCAAAAATCTTTAAAAATTACATTTCCTCTTTTCTGGTGTGTGGTTAACAATCGTTATAATCAGTGACTCAGTGTTGTTTGAGATATAGTGTATTTAATGAAATGGGCTCATTTTCATTCACCTTGAGATGGAAATAACGGCAGTAGTTCTCATCTCAAAGTGAGTAAAAATAGGAGTAACAACAGGGTGTTAACAAACTTAAAATGAGAGTAACACCAGGGTGTTAACTATGTGAAAATGAAGAGTAAAACCAGGGTGTTAACAAATTGGAAATGAGAGTAACAACAGGGTGTTAACAAAGTAGAAATGAGGAGTAATACCAGGGATGAGAATACTAGGCTTGGCTTGTTATCCCTTATTTTCAAACATCTGTGTATGTAAACACAACAATAATCATTATGGATGTTGATGCAATACATGACGATGTGATAAGTGGGTACATATTTAGCACATTACCATATATTGACTACAGAGGGCAATACCAGTCTGATGTGTGTCTTGTGTATATTTTGCTACTATTTCTTTCTAGTTTTTATTGGAGAGATACTTGACTAGAATTAAAGCGCTACCCGTACTCAGGTAATTAAAAAATGCACATGCTCACGTACGTGTACAATACAAAACAACACCATAGTGCATACTGAATCATGAATGTTTTGCTCTGATATAAAATATACCTGCTAAGCCAAATGCGTTTTTACAGTTATCAACGCTAAGTCACAAATTATAAGATGAGGTTAAATGTTTGTTACGACACAGAATTAATTTTATCGTATACCATGAGTCACACTGATCATTTTGGTGCATCACATGACATGGTTAATCATGTTTGGCACACCATTTTTCTGACACTTCCGTTGTAAGCCATTGTCCACACTGATCATTTTGAGGTGCTACATGACATGGTTCATCAAATGTATAAAACAATGATAATTAAAAAATGGCGCAGAATTGGAACTTTACATGTCATTATGTAAAAATGCGAAGAAAATGGATAAAAATAGTTTTAAAAAATTGGCCCCAAAGTTTTTATTATTCAGTCGCTCTCTCTGAGTGAGAAAAATGATGGTGCCACAAATTACCAT
This sequence comes from Flabesymbios commensalis, assembly GCA_964017125.1. Taxonomy (NCBI): domain Eukaryota; kingdom Metazoa; phylum Annelida; class Polychaeta; order Terebellida; family Flabelligeridae; genus Flabesymbios; species Flabesymbios commensalis. Next base: position 73,019,896 of record OZ024902.1, read on the forward strand.
ATTGTGCAAACATGGGAGACATATGCCCCTGCACTATTATGAGTAATATCCGGAAACCGTACCAGATAGCTGGACCAAAATGTGCGATATCAGGGGAGTATATCCTAAAAACTAGATAAAGCCTGAAAACTAGATAAAGCCATTATTGACTTTAATATGTGTAATATCTGGAAAACTGTGCCAGATAGCTAGGCCATTACTATAAAACAAGTATTTAAAATGATTTTCACTTTTAAAACGATGATTAGAAGCTGAGGCCCGAGGCCTTGTTTGAAATGACACTAATAATAGTCCTTGGGCCAGACCAAAATTTAGTACCAATTGGGGTGACTAAACTTTATTGCGTTTTTCAGTTAGATACATATATCAGGGGTCTGAAAATATATGATGGCCTTTTCAGAAGGGTAGCTTAAGGGCAGTATTCTCAGTTTTAAAGAGAGGGGGGTCTTAGAATCAAAAAGTAGGTATTAATTATATCTTTTCATCTAAAAGTTCTACAAAAATCCATAATACATCGTTTCTGACATAATTTGGGTCGTGGAATATGTTTTTGATGTTTTGAGAATGATATAAATAATATTTCACCAACAAATCCAAGATTGCCGCCAACTTGAGGCTCTAAAACTTGTGTATTTCTTAACTCTATGAAATGGTTTATTTATGTCTACAATGTTTTTAAGTAAATATTCTAGTTATAGACAATCAAACTAGTATTAAATTTAACTATTTTTTGTTTAACTTATAAATGTAAAAGCAGTTTAGTTATCCAACAGACGCGTGCTTTATAGCGCTTGTAGTGAGGAACGACAGCGTATCTCTATGAAATGTGTAACAATAAGGCATATATGGCCAATGTTAGTCTTTTATTATGTACTTTGTTATTGGTGGAATCAAATAATACATATTTATATTTTCCTACAAATTTAAAAGACACTAATTATAAATAAATTAATGATAGCATGGTTCATTTATTTGGACGTTTTAGATACCCTGTAATCATGGTAATAGTGGTATGTTATTTTGTGGTTGTTATCATGATTATGTGATTGGGCCAGACCAATATTTAGTACAATTCAGGGTGACTAGAAAAAAACAACTCTGGATGGTTGTGTATGCCTTACACATGAGCACAGATGTATGATGACCTTTTCAGAACGGTAACAATAAGGTCTATTTTTTATTTCATTGTTGGTTTATCTTATCTATTCTTTTCTCGGTGGAGTCAAATAATAAATATTTATATTTTTTCCACTAATTAAAAAGAAACAGTAATTATAAATTCATTAATGATAGCAGGGTTCCTTTCTATAGACGTTTTAGATTAGATACACTGTAATCATGGTAATAGTAGCTATATATTTCTTCGGTTGTTATCATGATTATGTAGCATGGTGGTTATTTATCAATTTTGATAATTATCAACAAAGTATATACCCGAGTAGCTAGATATATTAGTTTGAATAGTATAACAAGGTAGTTCTTTGATTTTGGCTCAATTTATTAGATCCGTTTCATCTGTATAAATTTGAGTTCATCAGTAATGATGATCGTAAACAATGGTCTGTTCCAACATGGTCAATATTTACGTATTTAAAATTGAACAGAAAACAAAAATCAAATTAGGATGTCGATGAAATAAATGAAATAAACATGCTACCCATATCATTACCAGAATTCAGCCGTTTAAAAAACGACAGTATTATGTTTAATGCGCGAACACATCGTTGAACGATCTTTTTAATCTGTCAGATTCACACAAATAATTTAGGTGTTTATGATTAGAAGTCATCATTATCTTTCATTATTGTAAAATCTGAGAGCCTCATCATCATCGTTATTATACATGTTTGTACAGTCCTGCAAAGTGCATACATCTGTACATTTTAATACATTTTCAAGACATTGACACTGTGGCAGTTTACAAATACACATACAAAAACACGAGAGGAGATTTAGCACTGCATCTGAAGCTGGGGAACCAGACTTCCATTTAATTATAAGGTTTTTTCATCAGCATCCAAAATCCAGTCGCGATCATCCTCAGGATGGGGAATATTAGGAAGCTTATTTTTTATTTTGGACAATATAAACGGCATGTAAACTCTTGGAGTACGTCATAAAGTTCTGAAAATAGTGCCCAGCTTCTAACGAGATTTGCCAATGCATCTGTAAATTTGTGATTGTTTTTGACTGGTGTCAATTAGGCACCAAGTTTATCTTGTCCGGAAAACAAACTTATGGTGTGGGATCCTGTGCAACGTAGCTCTATAAGTGTAGCCATATAAATGTAGTCCTATGTATGTATCAATCTCATTGTAATATTCAGTGTCATGTTTTGCATGAAGCAGCATACGCGAATCAGCTCCTTCATGAGTTGATTGTTACTCACCCACCTCAGTTATATGTCTCAATTTTTCCCAGATGTCACATACATTATTTTCCCGTTGAGTTTATGCAGTTTATCTGGGCTCTTCCAGTCATTAGCTAAACATTGAATTAATCTAGATTTACTGGTCCCCCAGCACCGCAATCGTCTCCATTTTTTTAATTTTATGTCCAGGCATGATACTTGAGAGTGAAACCTTGATCAGACCCCCTGTTCTGTCTCTCCGCAGCCATAATAGAATTGTCATTGTACACAGCAAAACAATCTTTCATAATGACGTCCACTCTGTAGTGCGAGTGCAAACACGTGATCAGAGAGATCAGTGAACGTGGTATTTTCACCTGTACCTTTCGCACAAGACTTATTCCATCCATGATTCATGCTGAAAGGTGAATTTGCAGATTTAGCCAGGTTACCAATGTCTGCAAGTTTATTCGCAAGCACAGCTTTATTTTTTTATTTTTTCCATTGTACCATCACAATTGGCAAGAGTGTAAGGAATTGGTCCAAGAGGATGTGCTAATACCTTGCACATGTCCAGAATCCTGCTGTTTGCAAAAAGGATCACTTTTCCAAAGAGTCTATGGTCAGCCTATATAGTATGGTCTATTTATTAGATGTTTTGGTTCTTTGTTGTTTCTCAGTGTCAGTGAATGTTTTTAGTTTCTGTTTTGGCAACCTATCATAAAATGCTTTACTTCTGTTCTGTAAACGGTATGGTAAAATGCCTCGTAGTTCTTCTGCCCAGTTTCATGTGCTAGCAACAGGTCACTGGAAATGCCAGGTGGTGCAGTTGTACCAGCTGAAAAATTAATTATATTGCAAGGATTACTTTGAAAAGGATTTGTCCAACTGGTTTGCAGTAGCTATACAACGAATGGACGTCAGTTTCATCTTTTCTACCACGTGATGGCTGCAAATGTGAATGAAGATTATGTGGAGAGTCGATTTCAACACTGCACAACTGCTGTACTTCTATATTCATCATTGAGGTAGTACTTACTCACTGCACATGGTTTTGTGCTGAAACCTTTGGTACCACCTGCAGTGTGTGGTATATTTCTTAATGGTTTCTTCAATAGTTTGGGCAACAGGTATTCGACCATAAGGGTTTTCTTTGCTAATCTGAACGCTGAAGCCACCACCTGTAAAATATTTGTAAATTTTCGGGTGTTTCTCTGGAAGTCTTGTCATTTGAGTATGGTATACCGTCAAGTGTTTAGCATAATTTTGTCTGTCGTATGGAAACCACCAAGACACCAAAACACCAATCGTCTACAGGTGTAAATGCCAATTAATTTCTCTGAATGAACGAAGTAATCTGAGCATGATTTCTACAAGGTCAAGGTATGAAACTGATAAGGGATCACAATTCTTACGCAGTGAGTCAATGACTTCATCAATAGTTTTAAAAATTGAATACATGAAGAATTAAGTGGAATTCCACTTATGCCTTCATGGCAGGTGTTTTCATGAGGTCCATTGATGGAGTATCCTCACAATACTGAATGTTTACAAGCGAGTGGGGAATAACATGGATGCCAGAGTCGGGGAAGCACCTGCATCAAACAGTTTTAACCACTACAGTGTCAACGCCCTACATTAGAAAGAAAAAATATGTGCTGTCATTTCAACTTAAAACCTTTATTAGTCAACGCTATACCCCTAAAAAGGTAAAGCTATTTTTATAATTTGAAAATAATTATATTTCGTTAGATGTTCCATTTTGAACGCACGGGTAAATATCGAGATTTCGAAAGTATGTTTGTTCCTCTGAAATGCAAAATATCTCGTAACTTCCTTAAGCTACCGTTATGAAAAGGTCATCATATTTTTTTGTTCATGTCTAAGGCATACGAAACCATCTAGAGTAGTTTTTCTAGTCACTCCAAATGGTATTAAATTTTTGTTTAGCCAAATCACATAACAACCATAAAATACCACTATTACTATGTTTACAACGTATCTAATCTGAAACGTCAAAAGAAATAAACGCTGCTTTTCATTAATTTATTTATAATTAGTGTTTCTTTTTAATTTGTGGAAAAATATAAATATGTATTATTTGATTCCAACAAGAAACGAATAGATAATATAGACCAACATTGGACATAATAGGCCTTATTGTTACACATTTCATAGATATACGTTCTCGGTCATCAGAACAAGTGATATAAAGCACGTGTCTGTTGGATAACTAAACTGCAATTATTTTTTTATTCAATGCTTGTTTGATTGTCTATAACTAGAATCTGTGTTTAAAAAAATTCGAACATCATGACGTAAATAATCTAGTTATATCATAAAGTGAAGAAATACAGTTTTAAATTGGCGGCCATCTTGAATTTAGCGGTGAAATATTTTAAAAATTATTTCCAAAACACTAAAAACGTATTCCTTCACCCAAATTATGTCAGAAATAATATATTATGGATTTTTGTACGACTCATAGATGAAAAGATATTATTAATGCTTATTTTTTAATTTAGAGACCCCCCTCTCTTTAAAACTGATGATACTGCCCTTAAGCTACCGTTCTGAAAGGGCCATCATATTTTTTCAGACCCCTCATATATGTAGCTAACTGAAAAACACAGGAAAGTTCAGTCACCCCAATTGGTACTAAATCGTAAAAATTTGGCCCCTGGCAGACTATAAAGCAGGTTGGGCTGTTATTTTAATCTGCACCTCCTAATATGCACCTTCTTACCATGTTGCTACTATGTTTACGCAGGCTCTCGACAGTGATTTTACAGATGCCAACAGGCTGAAATGCTCTGATGCAGCCAAGCCGTTACTACAGGCAGTGGACGAACTGACTACGTTTGCGTCGTCGCCAGAGTTTGCGTCTGTGCCAGCGAAAATCAGCTTGCAGGTAGGTCAAATCTCTAATGGCCTATGTGTGCGGGTTTTAACATTTTGGCGCGATGTTCAATTGAGATATTTGCAACTGTAAATATAGAATGGATCATTTTTAGCTCCCGCCGTCACCGTAGGTGAGACGGAGGGAGCTATGGATTCTACCTCCGTTTTTTTTGGCCTCTTCTTTTGCCTATAACTTTGTAAGAAAATAAGCTAGGTTTTACTGAAATTCAAAATGGCCGCCACAAATCAACTTAAATTTTTCTTTGTGGGGGGGTGCAATTTTTTTTTAATTTTAACATCACATTCCCAGCAACATGGGCATCTGCAACGATTTTTAAAGATGTTACCAAAATTCAAAATGGCCATCAGAGGTAGACTTCAAATTTTTTTGTGGGAGCAAAAACTCCAAAACTTAAAGTCGGAAATTAATTAAATTTTACTATCACATTCCCCACGATGTGGAGATGCGCAATTGATTTTTTTAAGGTTTTACTGGATAAACTTCATATTTTTTGTGGGCGCAAAAAATAAAAAATTCAAGTCAGTAATAATTCACATTGTACAATCACATTACCCACCATCTGGAAATGTGCATGTGATTTTACTGCAATTTAAAATGTCCACCACAATCGACTTTTCAAATATTTGTGACCACAAAAATTCTAACTAATTTATGGCGGGGGATGATATAGGACTTCAGGCTTCTTGTTTTAACTTTGTTAACACCCTGGTGTTACTCTCATTTCCACTTTGTTATTTGATGAAATGTTACTCCTCATTTTCACTTTGTTAACACTCTAATGTTACTCTCACTTCCACTTTGTTAACATATGTGTTGCTACTCTCATTTTAACTTTGTTAACACCCTGTTGTTACTCCTCATTTCCACTTTGTTAACACATGTGTTGTTACTCTCATTTTAAGTTTGTTAACACCCTGCTGTTACTCTCATTTCCACTTTGTTACCACCCTGGTGTTACTCTCATTTCAACTTTGTTAAAACCCTGCTGTTACTCCTTATTTTCACTTTGTTAACACCCTGGTGTTACTCTAATTTCCACTTTGTTAACACCCTGGTGTTACTCTCATTTTCACATTGTTAACACCCTGATGTTACTCTCATTTCCACCTTGTTAACACCCTGGTGTTACTCTCATTTCCATTTACCACTGTTACCACTGTTGTTACCCCTCATTTTCACTTTGTTAACACCCTGTTGTTACCCGTCATTTTCACGTTGTTAACACCCTGGTTTTACTCCTCATTTTCACATAGTTAACACCCTGGTGTTACTCTCATTTCCACTTTGTTACCACCCTGTTGTTACTCCCACTTTTGGGCGGGGGCCCTAGGGTAGTGGTTAGCACCGCTGCCTTTCACGCCGGGGTTCGGTTCCCGGTCTCGGCGGTTTGAAAGAAACAAAATTGTTTCTTCCCCATCCACGTGTGAAAGTTAGTATTGTGGGGAGCCTCCGTGACCGAGAGGTAGCGTGCTCGGCCTCAGACCGCCAGGGCTCGAATTTCGAATCCTGTGTCTGGAGGACAGTGTCATCTCAATCATCTCACCATCCTCAGGAGGTTCTGTTGGCCCAGTTTAGCCTATATGTGCACAAAGGTGGCCTAAAGCCTGATTCATTTCATTTCATTTACTCCCACTTTTACTCACTTTGAGATGAGAACTACTGCTGTTATTTCCATCTCAAGGTGAATGAAAATGAGCCCATTTCATTAAATACACTATACATGTGTATCTCAAACAACACTGAGTCACTGATTATAACGATTGTTAACCACACAAGAAAAGAGGAAATGTAATTTTTAAAGATTTTTGACACTGTATGGTCATCACAAAAAGCTCATGTCTTTGTTGTGTGTGACATAAATAGTATGACAATTACTTTACAGGCGCGCCAAGCCCAGAAGCCCATCACATCTGCCGGTAAGGACTTGATAGACGGGGCCTGCAACATGATCATAGCTGCCAAGCACCTGGCAGTGAAACCCAGAGATCCCCCGACCTACCAGCAATATTCCAACCACTCTCACTGTGTGTCTGACGCCATCAAAAAACTGGTGGGATCATTACGGTTAGTTGTCCTACAAACAAAATCATGTGATCAACCCAATACCTGTAGTGCGAAGGTGAACAGCGATAAGTGCTTACTTTTCAAGTCAGCACTTATGGTTGTTTTTGCATTGCAGTGTGATATAATTTAATCTGTTTTTTACAGCATGTGAAAAAAGATTCCGCCTGTCAATTTTTTGTTGAATATCAACAAGAATTGGAAAGGTTTAGTCCTGCATTAAACAACACCATGATTTGTTTTCAAGTAAACACTTATTGCTATTTGTTTTTACTGTGGGGTATAGTAACAACCAGGGGGGGGGGCGATACAGATGGTTGTAAGCAAGATAGCTTCATAATGCCTTGACGTAGGGCCTTTAATTTTTTTACCTCATGTGTATGACACTAATCTGAAGGTCAAGTTCGACATTCAGTGACCTTGACCTAATTTCAGATGTGCATAAAAATATCATCATTGATATTGTGGGACGGAGCCTTCGACTGAGGGGTCCTGTCATCAATTGTTGGCTATTTTTGCACTGTGGGACAGTAACTGGTAATTTTTATCAATTAGCGCTGGATACTTACCAGTAGACACTTGTATTTTAGGGAATGTGCGCCCGGTCAAAAGGAGTGTGAGCGGTCTGTGGACAAGGTAAACTCTTGCATACGTGAGCTGGACCAGGCGTCGCTGGCCGCTGTGAGCCAGTCACTGAGCCCGCAGAGTGGCAACTCCCTGCAGGGCTACCAGGACCAGGTGATCAACAGTGCCAGAGAGCTGCTGGACATGATGGAGCCGCTGAAGCACGCCGCAAAGGGAGAGGCTGAGAAACTGGGCCACCTGGTGAAAGAGATCGCCAACTACATGGAGCCTATGACCAAAGGCACCATCGGCTGCGCGTCCAAGACCATGAACTCTAAGCACCAGATGGCTATGTTGGATCAGGCCAAATCCGTGTCCGAGTCCGCTCTGCAGATGCTTATAGCCGCCAAGGAAGGAGGCGGCAACCCCAGAGTGAGTGTGTTTTTTGTTTCACTTACTACACAATTACACCATAGTTGAGTTAATAAATGATTTACAATTGCAACCAATAAATTCATTGATAAGCAACTGCTAAATTGTGTATTCAGGATAGTAAAACGTGAAGCAAACAATTATTACATATGCATGTGTGATATATGTGTAATAGTGGGGCCTAGATTATACTGCCATGCAAAGACAAACCTAGAATATACTGCCATGCAAAGACAAACTGTTCCCCAGGGTAATATTCAACCTCAAATAAGCAGCTGATTTTATCAAGGCCGTTTAAAAATAGTGATCACTTTTATTCTCACTTTATTTCATGTAGTAATACATGTATATTGTAGTTACGAGCCCACCTTGGTTGCTTTCATTTGCAAAACAATTGATTAGTCGGGGAAAAAATATGTATCCCACCCAGTTTATTAGCTCCCGCCATCACCGTAGGTGAGACGGAGGGAGCTATGGATTCCACCTCCGTTTTTTTTTTACTTCTACATTTGCCTATAACTTTGTAAGAAAATAAGCTAGAATAACAATTTTTGGTATGTTGGTTACTTCCAGGTGGCTAATGGACAGGTTAAAATATTTTTAATCTGAATTTATTACCCAAGGTCACAGATGAGAAAATGATGATGTTACGGCATTGGGCCGTCCGTAAACAGTTCGTTTCCTGAGCATATCTCTGAAAGTACTTGTCCGATTGTCTTCAAATTTTACACACAACACCCCTAGGGGGTCTAGTTGTGCCTTTTGGGGTATATGAACTTTGACCTACTTTTGGTTCATAACTATGACCTATTTAGACGTTTTGACGCACACTTCGTTTCCGGAGCAGATCTCGAAAAGTACTGGGCCGATGACAGTCATACTGCACATACATGTTCTCTAAGGTCCCTAGTTGTGCCTTTTCAGGTTTTTAGACCTTGACCTTGAAGTTGACACAGCACTTTGACCTAATTTATAACATCGGTAAATCCGACTGAAATATTTTGCGGAATATCATGAAAACCGCTCAAGATAGCTACACTATTACTATAAAACAAACTGTGAGGTTTCAGGAGAGGATGCATCTTGAAAAATTTCAAGTCAATAAAATTAAAAATAGCCGCCTATCGGCCATTATTCACCTCGACAGGCCTGATATTGCGGAATATTATGAAAACTGCTCAAGATAGCTACACCATTACTATCAAACAAATTGTCAGGTTTCAGGAGAGGATGCATCTTGAAAAATTTCGGGTTGATAAAATTCAAAATGGCCGCCTATCGGGCCATTATTCACCTCGACAGGCCTGATATTGCTGAATATCATGAAAACCGCTCAAGATAGCTACACCATTACTATCAAACAAATTGTCAGGTTTCAGGGGAGGATGCATTTTGAAAAAATTCAACTTGACCAAGTTCAAAATGGCCGCCAATCGGCCATTATTCACTTTCACATGGCCGTTATTTGGTAAACCGTGCTAGATGGCTAGACCATTACTATAAAACAAAATGTGTGATTTCAGGAGAGGATGCATCTTGAAAAAATTTGACCCGATAAAATTCAAAATGGCCGCTTATCGGCCATTATTCACTTTCACATGGCCGATATTTGGTAAACCGTGCTAGATGGCTAGACCATTACTATAAATCGAAATGTGAGATTTCAGATAGGGATGCATCTTGAAAAAATTCAACTTGATCAAGTTCAAAATGGCCACCTTTTCGGCCATTATTCATTTTCACATGGCCGATATTTGGTAAACCGTGCTAGACTACCAGACCATTACTATAAAACAAAGTGTGAGTTTTCGGGGGAAGATGCTCCCTGAAAATTTTGAACTTACGAATTCAAAATGGCTGACAATCAGCATTATTTACCTCAATAGGCCTGATATCAGGTAAACCGTGCTAGATAGCTAGACCATCACTATAAAACAAAATGTGACGTTTCGGGAGAGGATGCCTTTTAAAAACTTTCGACTCAATCGAATTCAAAATGGCCGCCTATCGGCCACTATTTACTTTCACATTGCTGATATTTGGTAAACCGTGTTAGATAGCTGGACCATTACTATAAAACAAAATGTGAGATTTCAGGAGAGAATGCATCTTGAAAAATTTAGACTCGATCAAATTCAAAATGGCCGCCTATTGGCCATTTTTCACTTTCACATGGCCGATATTTGGTAAACCGTGCTAGATGGCTAGACGATTACTACAGAATGAAATGTGAGATTTCAGCTCAGGATGTATCTTGAAAAATTCTGACTCGATCAAATTCAAAGTGGCCCCCTATCGGCCATTATCTACTTTCACATGCCCAATATTTTGCAAACTGTGTTAGATGCTAGTCCATTACTATAAAACAAAGTTTAAGGTTTCAGGGGAGGATGCACCCTTAAATTTTTTAACTAGTATATATCGAATTCAAAGTGACCGTAAATCAGCTATAAGTTACCTCGATTGGCCTGATATCAAGTGAACCATGCCAGATAGGTAGACCATTACTGAGATACTGATTAGGATCATTAATTTCAATGGAGACAGACTGTCTAGTTCTTATCTTACTCTTAGACTGAGCTTCTTAGACCTAGTTGTCTTGCGTCTTGATTTTTAAACATTAATAACCCTACACAAAATTGCTTAAATCAAATTCTAATTCGGAGCGGAAGCTCCTGGACTTGTGTAGGTTTGTTTTTATAGTAAGCAGTGACTGCTGTTTGCCTTCTGCATATGACAGTACAGGAGTATTCACTCATCAATATAGTTATTAGTCTTTTGTTAATCGTATGGATATAATGTGGTACAGCTATATTTGTTGATGTTTATTTGCAGTCTGTTCACGCTCACAACACAATCAACGAGGCCTGTGACGGGACAAAAGAGATGCTCCAGGAACTTTTGTCCAGTCTGGAGGATGCAGTATCTGCCGCCGGTCATCTGGATACGATGATAGATTCCATAGCCAAGTCCATGAACAGAGTAAGTATAACATAGCATAATTTATACGATAGATTTCATTGCCAAATCCATCAACAGAGTAAGTCTAATATACATGTAGATGATTTATTTCATAGCCAGAGCCATAATTACAGTGGGTCTAACATACATATTACATAATTATGACAACGTTTGACATAGGCTGTAAAGCACACAAGAAAACAATTTTTTTTTCAAAATGTTCAGTTTTAGATGCATAAAAAAAGTGTTTGAACAGCTTTTTTTATTCATGGAACTGAATGAGCCATATACAAATGTTAGAACAAGTAAAAGATGGATGTATAATTTGTATGATGGGTTGTGGTTTTGACTGTTACAGGCAGAGGAACACGTGGCTGTGCCGTCCAGCGCATCCTACGTGGACTACCAGACCAACATGGTGAGACTGGCCAAGGATATAGCTCGAGCAGCACAGGACATGGTGAGTTACTCAAGAAGATAATGTCGAGTCATTTAAGCTGCCATGAAAAGGCAAACAGCAGTAACTGCTTTCTTGAAACAGCTACTGCTGTTTGCTTTTACATGGCAGATAAATTAGTACATTCTGATCTATCAGTAAAGGACTCAATTGCTTCCTAGTAAATCAACTGTGTGTTTCATATTTAAGTAATATATATACATATGTATGGTAAAAAGAAAATTGGTAACTCTTTTATAGAGCTTAAAACTTCGCCATTCGATAAATTGAACTTTCATAGGTGTACATGGTGTAGATGTTTCTGGTCATCATGGAATCAGACTACCCATTATTGCTTCATGCTTTTTCTTCAGGTTGGAAAGTCAGGTACAAGTTTACAAGATTTGGGAGGTTTGGCCAACATTCTAGCCAGAGATTATGACCAGCTTTCGGGACAAATGAGAGGAGCCGTGGCCACGATATCTAACCCTGAGGTGAATATTATAGCCAACACCTTACCTGGAATCTTTGAGCGCCAATAACAACTGAGATCTTATTTTTTTATTAGTTATTAAATAACAGATCTCGTGGCCGTAAATCGTGTTAAATCAGTAAGAATTGCAAGTGTGTGGTTTCAAAGTTAACTTTAGATTAACTTTAGATTCTGCTTCAGGATTGGAAGCGAATTATTTTAAAAATCCAGAAATCTAATAAAAATCAAACCATTCATACATAGCTATATTTAAATCATTGCTTATTATAACTACGTACTAATAAGCAAATCAGTTATGTATGCACAAAATCAAATCATTCCTAAATACTGATAATCAAGTAATACAATACATACTTGTAATCTAATCATTCCTAAGTACTGGCAATAAGATCATACATACATACTGATAATCAAGTCATACATACATACATCTTTACTGATAATCAAGTCATCCATACTGATAATCAAGTCATTCTTGCATAATGATAATCAGATCATCCATACTGATAATCAAGTCATTCTTACATAATGATAATCAAGTCATCCATACTGATAATCAAGTCATTCTTACATAATGATAATCAAGTCATCCATACTGATAATCAAGTCATTCTTGCATAATGATAATCAAGTCATCCATACTGATAATCAAGTCATTCTTACATAATGATAATCAAGTCATCCATACTGATAATCAAGTCATTCTTGCATAATGATAATCAAGTCATCCATACTGATAATCAAGTCATTCTTACATAATGATAATCTGGTCATTTTTATATAATGATAATTAAGTCATACATCCATACTGATAATCAAATCATAACCACATCAGTGGCGGATCCAGAATGTGCAAGAGGAGGGAGCGTAAGCCACATTTTGGCTGAAAAAGGATTGTTAGGTTCACTCTATTCCAAAAAAATGCATGAAAATGCAACATTTTCACCAATAAGGGGGGGAAGGGCGTACGCCGGGTACGCCCTATGCTGGATCTGCCACTGCACATAATGATAATCCAATGATTGCTGCTGTTTCAAGGTGGGACGAGTGATCCGGACATCAGTTCAGGATCTAGGTAGCAGCTGTATGGATCTGGTGAGAGACGCTGGCACATTACAGGCACATCCTGGGGACGCGTTCTCAAGAAAGGATCTGGTGGATCACGCTAGAAAAGTAAACGAAAAGGTTAGACATCTGCCTTATATGCTGAGTAGTATGTTCTCTATTACTTATCTTTTCAAGTTTTGGAAGATGTTGCCAATTTTCCAATTCATTCTCATCCTAGAATAATTTGTTTTCACTGTTTATACTGTATATCGCAGCACTTAGCCCATTTTACAATTTGGAAGGCTCTTTAGAAAAAAACCCTTTCAGTACTTTACTATGCAACCACAGAAAAGGTTTTCCTCTGGCTGCATGATAAAGTACTGCTTCAGTGCAGGGCTCGGTTGACAGAAGACCTATACTTATTAATGTCATTTATGTGTAATATCCAGCTACAAGTATGACATTCCCCAAAATGCAGTCCTAAATTACACGGAAGGTTTTTTCTATGTTGGATGTGTATTTTGCAGGTTGCACACGTGTTGGCGGCTCTACAGTCCGGTGCCCGCGGTACTCAGGCCTGTATTAACGCAGCTAGTACGGTGAGCGGTATAATAGGAGACCTGGACACCACCATCATGTTCGCCACGGCTGGTACTCTGAATGCCGAGAGCGAAGAATCATTCTCAGATCACAGGTAACACCCATCACATCTATAACGCTAAAAGCCAGTATCTGCTTACTTCAAAAGTAAGCCAGTACTTGCTCACCAAGTATCTAATAAGAAAGGTCTGAGCTTTCTTTTCATGTTCGGCTATTCTATAAAATCACTTTATTTTCATTCACTAATCAAAATGAAAGAAAGAGGAGGTTTAACCAACATTCGGTCAATCTCTACACAGCAAACATAATACATTGATTCAATGTTGTTTCAATGTTTGGCCACCGTCTGCGAAGCTGGCCAAACATTAAAAGAACATTGAGTGAACGTTTCGTGTTTGCTATGTAGTGTTTGCTGGGCTCCAGACATGACCTTTGAACTCCTAGGCCCGTTCAAACCAGATGAAACGCTCCTAGAATCCAAAGAATATTTTGTAGTGAATGCTCAATTAATGAAGTTCACTTTTGAGGTGTTTTTGATAAATTACTTTGGGAGATTCAAATTGTGTAAGCATAAACCTAATGTCGGTGAAAAATAACCCTTTCAAACTTGAAATTTCACCAGCATGTGTCCGGGATGCTATAAATCCTGTCAGTGCCTGTTTCTAACATTGAAATATCCAGTTAAAAAATTGCAACACTCGAAGGGTTGACTTTGTGAGGTAGGAGGGAGTGTGTGAGCACGCAACATGAGCATGTAAAGATGGGGGAGGAGCACAGTGTGCATGATGGGGTAGGAGCACAGTGTGTTTAATGGGGTAGGAGCACAGTGTGTTTGATTGGGTAGGAGCACAGTGTGTTAGATGGGGTAGGAGCACAGTGTGTTAGATGGGGTAGGAGCACAGTGTGTTAGATGGGGTGGGAGCACAGTCTGTTAGATGGGGTAGAAGCACAGTGTGTTAGATGGGGTAGGAGCACAGTGTGTTAGAAGGGGTAGGAGCACAGTGTGTTAGATAGGGTGGGAGCACAGTGTGTTAGATGGGGTAGAAGCACAGTGTGTTAGATGGGGTAGGAGCACAGTGTGTTAGATGGGATAGGAGCACAGTGTGTTAGATGGGGTAGAAGCACAGTGTGTTAGATGGGGTAGGAGCACAGTGTGTTAGATGGGGTAGGAGCACAGTGTGTTAGATGGGGTGGGAGCACAGTGTGTTAGATGGGGTAGAAGCACAGTGTGTTAGATGGGGTAGGAGCACAGTGTGTTAGATGGGGTAGGAGCACAGTGTGTTAGATGGGGTAGGAGCACAGTGTGTTAGATGGGGTAGGAGCACAGTGTGTTAGATGGGGTGGGAGCACAGTGTGTTAGATGGGGTAGAAGCACAGTGTGTTAGATGGGATAGGAGCACAGTGTGTTAGATGGGGTAGGAGCACAGTGTGTTAGATGGGGTATGAGCACAGTGTGTTAGATGGGGTGGGAGCACAGTGTGTTAGATGAGGTGGGAGCACAGTGTGTTAGATGGGGTAGGAGCACAGTGTGTTAGATGAGGTGGGAGCACAGTGTGTTAGATGAAATAGGAGCACAGTGTGTTAGATGGAGTAGGAGCACAGTGTGTTAGATGGGGTGGGAGCACAGTGTGTTAGATGGGATAGGAGCACAGTGTGTTAGATGAGGTGGGAGCACAGTGTGTTAGATGGGGTGGAAGCACAGTGTGTTAGATGGGATAGGAGCACAGTGTGTTAGATGGGGTAGGAGCACAGTGTGTTAGATGGGGTGGGAGAACAGTGTGTTAGATGGGATAGGAGCACAGTGTGTTAGATGAGGTGGGAGCACAGTGTGTTAGATGGGGTGGGAGCACAGTGTGTTAGATGGGGTGGGAGCACAATGTGTTAGATGAAGTAGGAGCACAGTGTGTTAGATGGGGTGGGAGCACAGTGTGTAACATGGGGTAGGAGCACAGGTTTTTAGATAGGGTAGGAGCACAGTGTGTTAGATGTGGTAGGAGCACAGTGTGTTAGATGAAGTAGGAGCACAGTGTGTTAGATGTGGTAGGAGCACAGTGTGTTAGATGGGGTAGGAGCACAGTGTGTTAGATGGGGTGGGAGCACAGTGTGTTAGATGGGGTGGGAGCACAGTGTGTTAGATGGGGTAGGAGCACAGTGTGTTAGATGGGGTAGAAGCACAATGTGTTAGATGAAGTAGGAGCACAGTGTGTGAGATGGGGTAGGAGCACAGTGTGTTAGATGAGGTAGGAGCACAGTGTGTTAGATGGGGTGGGAGCACAGTGTGTTAGATGGGGTAGGAGCACAGTGTGTGTGCACACAACATTAACCTGTAAAGATCAATCACTTTGCTACAAATTATATTTTTCACACCTATTACTTGTATAATATATATATATATATATATATATATATATATATATATATTATGCACACAAGTAATAGGTGTGAAAAATATAATTTGTAGCAAAGTGATTGATCTTTACAGGTTCATGTTGTGTGTGATATTATTAAGTCTACACCCACTATGTGGTGGTGGAGACTTATTGTTTTTGCTGGGTTCGCCCGCCGCCGCCACTTGTTTCTGCTCTCACTCAAAAACCCCTACTCGGATTATTTCCAAATATTTACAGTATGCATAATGGCCCTGGGAATTTGCCTGGTAAATTTTTTTTGCGTTTTTCAGTTTCTTCAACAAAATCCAAGATGGCCGCCAAAATCCTATGTCACTTTCTAGAGCTTGAACCGCTTTATGGATTTGTTTCATGTTTAGTTTAAAGGAAAGACCCTACTCTGCACCTGTGATGATTAGTTTTTGGTGTGATTCTGATAATAAAAACTATGAGTTTTCTATGTTTCCGAATTTTAGCGGATATTTCAGTTTTGTTCATTTTGGTTATTATCAAAATTTGTTAATTTAGCTATACGCCCCTGCTCGGATTATTTCTAAATATTTGCAGTATGCATATTGGCCCTAAGGAATTTGCTCGGTAATTTTTTGGGGCGTTTTTCAGCTTTTTCACCAAAATCTAAGATGGCCGCCAAAATCCTATGTCACTCACTAGAGCTTGAACCGCTTCCTGGATTTGTTTTATGTTTGGTTTGAAGGAAAGACCTCACCCTGCACATGTGCTGATTAGTTTTTGGTGTGATTCTGATAATAAAAACTTTGATTTTTTTACATTTCAGAATTTAAGCAGATATTTCAGTTTTGTTCATTTTGGCTATGATCAAAATTTGATAATATAGCTATACACCCCTGCTTGGATTTTTTTTCAATATTTGTTGGCCCCAGGGAATTTGCCCGGTAAATTTTGTTGGTGTTTATCAGCTTTTTCAACAAAATCCAAGATGGCCGCCATGTCACTCTAGAGCTTGAACTGCTTTATGGAGTTGTTTCATGTTTTGTTCAAAGGAATAACCCTACCCTGGATATGTGCTGATTAGTTTTTTGTGTGATCATGATAATAAAAACTTTTTTTTTTCCTTTTTATGAATTTAGCTGATATTTCTATGTTGCTCATTTTGGCTATTATCAAAATTTGGTAATATGGTTATACAGCTCATATTTTATCTTTCGTTTATGCTCAGTGGCTCTGAGAAAAAAAATCAGGAGAATTGTTTTTTTTCATTTTTTCAACAAAATTTAAGATGGTTGACGAATCACATGTTACTCTGAAGAGCTTGAACTGCTTCACCGATTTGTTCCAAGAAAGCAACTTACTCTGGCCATATGTTGATTAGATTTTGGTGTGATTCTGACATCACATTTTTACGTGGTTTACATACAAATTTGGTGACAGTGCTGTATTTCTCTATAATTAATGTACTATGTGGGGCGGGTGGAGACGCAAGCTTTGCCCCTCAGGCAAATCTAGTTTTAGTCTGAATTGTCATTTAAATGGCCATACCTCGTTCCAACATTATTCCGCCATAGCGGCAGTGTATACTGCTTGCTGGGTACTTTGCAGGCAATAGTATTTGTAATAAAGCAAACAGCCGTAACTGCTCACTATTCAACTGAACAGTTACTGCTGCTTGAATTTTCACTGCAGTACTAACATCGCTATTCTTAGCTGAACGTTAACCTTGAGCACTTCTTTATTTCTTCTAGATGTATCATGTCCTATGTATCATGTACTAGATGTATTTCTTCTAGATGTATCATGTACTATGAAAACAGAAAATACATTTGATGATGTACGCATTTTGTCGGGGAAAAAATTGATGAACATTTTTTTTTATGTAATAAAGGCGACCGCTTTACACTGCCTTCCAAAAGCAAACAGCGGTAACTGTACACTTTTTAAGTAATCGGTTACTGGTATTTTCCTTTGACTATATCAGCACTATGTGAGAAATGTGTTTTTGTGGGTGGCTGTGACCGGCTTTTCATATTACAAGGCTCAGTTTGCGGCTGCTGCTCGTGTGTTTACAGCCAGCCCCTGACAGTGACCAAGACTCGGCAACACCTCGCTGGCCCCGACAGGTGTGCACTTTACATGTAGTGGCATGGGACGTTATGTTATTATGGCAGGCTTCAAGTCCTCTTGATCTCACCCGTTCATCCCTCTCAGTGCTCTCATCATTGTACCATGTTAACCTTTTCACTACCATACATGACGGAAATTAATACATGACGGAAATTTCCGTCGTCATTCGTCAATGAACGTAACCATAAAATGACACAAATTTTCGTCAAATATATACTACATTTATGTATTTTTCGTCATTTGAAGCTGGAAATTGCGTTAGCAATTCCAGCTTCAAATGACGAAAAATAGAACTTGTACCATGTTAATCTGTCCTATAAAAATAAACAAAAGTTACCTAGCTGCTTTGACTGCTTACTTCAAACTAAACTTTGTATGTCAATAATTGAGTGCTGGTGATAAAAAACATTGTGGGACCATCACCTACCTCAGCATTACACTGATTATCTTTTTTTGAAAGAAATAAAATTGCATAATTATGAAACTTTGGTGCATGTACATGTAACTGTGTGCCAATACAACTTTGTCCTGCACATATCGGTACATGTAAGCAGTTCTTGCATTTTGCCTTTCAAGGGGAAAACTGATCTGGCACTATACGTCGATACTAATCCTTTAATAAGTTTGAATATGAGTGTGCACTGAGAGTGGAGAATTTGCCCACCCACCTTAATACGCCGGCACAAGTTTTTCGGTGCAGCTATATTTTTTTCGTGTTTTATTCACAGTCTGTTCGATATCTGCTTTAATCACGTTTGCTCACATCACACTTTATTTCGCATCATTCACATCGTGCCATTCGTTATTGAAAACTGCATACAGCAGTATTTCCTTAAATTACAAGCTAGCAGTTACTGGTGTTTTTCCTTTGCATGGCAGTACAGTGTGGTTATACATTAATTGTCTACTGTGGAAGAGGTTTTTATTCTTTTAAGCTTAGCACATTTGTAACATTTTTTGTAAAACATATTTTCAAGGTATATTCCATTAAAAAAGGAGGTTATGATCTTTTATTTGATAATAATATTTTATTTTATCAAAATCCAGTCCTCATTTTTCACGTCCCACTTACGGTAGCAATACACACATGAAGATGGTTGATAGTGAAAAGCTGTGTGTTATGGGGGTTAAACACATCATCTGTATTTGTCAGTCACAAATACTTGTGTAATGGGGGCTCTGTATTAGTCAATTACAAATACTTGTGTTATGGGGGGTAAACACATCATATGTGATCTTACTGTATCCCTGTGTCATACTTCAAAAGTAAGCAGTTATCGGGTACTCTACTTTTGGCTTTGCATTGCACTCCTACTTGTACCAATACCCATCTGCAAAGAAAGCTTTCCAGCGTCTTTGCCCTTTTTTCTTTTTAATTTGAACAAGTTTAGCTCTGTAATTGTAAAAGTATTTTTCCTTCATTTGAAGCTGTCCTTTTTTGGAAATAAATAAAAGCCGTTAACACAATGACATACATGTACCATGATTAACAACTCGCTTTGCAATCTTTGTGTCTGCGATCAAATGTCATGTTGCTATGTATAATCCCATCGATGAACATGCTACTTCCTAAAATGCCAAAAAATTAACACTTTGTCAGCTGACTCGATTCGTTGACCCTGTTTTATTTGAAGATTTCGAATATAATGAATTTCTGTAATTTAATTAAGCGTAATAGTTTTAATTTATCGGTTTTGTGAACCTAACCAGCCCTCAGTAGAAATTAAATTTCAATGTCTCATTAAGTTTTCAATGATATTTTACTAATATTTGAATAAAATTTAAATTGAATAAAATGATTGTCCCTTGAATTATAATCACATACATTTTATTTGACGAGGCGTTTTGTCTTTTAATGTTGTAAGCCCTAACAATTTGGCTGAATGGCCAGTAAAACACACTTGAATACTGCTTGATGACTGACATTTTTAAATTTTACAGAGAGAACATCCTGAAGACAGCGAAGGCTTTGGTGGAAGACACAAAAACGTTGGTGGCAGGGGCTGCATCGAACCAGGAGCAGCTGGCGCAGGCGGCACAGGGTGCTGTGATGACGATCACACGGCTGGCAGACTGTGTGAAGCACGGGGCGTCATCACTGGGGTCTGACCAACCCGAGGCTCAGGTAGGGGCATGTCAACAACGCAATACAAAGTAAAACAACAGTGACTTCTTATTCTCCAAATAAGCCGTTACTGTTGTTTGCTTTAACAAGGCTGAAACTTTACAGCGGGCACAATTCCCCATTCTGAAGGTGAATAAATATGAAGTGCAAGGATGTTCAATCAACATTACCTAAACATATTTTGTTTTTTGGAAGGGGGTTTTAAAAATTCCTTGAAATTGGCAAAAATATGCCAAGAAAATCTTAGGGGGCAAAACCCCTCGGCCCCCTTTTTGCAGATCTTGGATCTACCTGAAATTAGCTGCCAAACTAAGTCAATTTCGGCTATACATATTTTGTGCAAGAGCATTTTGAAGTTGAAGTATTCAATATCCCGGATAAAAATCCGTTGTTACAACCAACTTTATGTATATTTTACTTTAGTATTTAGCCTGGATCAATCTTATTTAATAATTTCGAATGTCTTTAATTACACATGAATTGAAAATGTATACTGTTGAAATTTAGCAACTCAATTGTATAAGATGTTTCAATAGATCATCATTTATAACATACTAGATAAATATTTAATTTCAAAAATACATTGGTCAAATTGTATAGTTATGGTCTTGACACTACACCAACCAGTTATTAGGCTATTTTTGCAAAACATTTTCAGAAATTTGATGTGTTATGCTTAGAATAATAAGTCCCATTCTTAGAAAAATCTTTTTGTATGCCATTTTATCTTTTTACCTACCTTTTGTTTAGTTTTGTACTATAGTTCTTTTGACATCAGTTCATCTTGGTTCTGCATAAGTCGCAGCAAGAGTTGAGCTGAAGTGATATCAACTGCCATACTATTTTGTATTCGTTAGATTTTAAATTTTGAGGAATAATTACATAGAGTAGTGTGCAATTGCTATCCGTCACAATCAACTCTAAGCACGACTATCCTCCTTTTTATCCCCCGCCCGACGAAGTGGGGGCGGGGGGTATTGGCGTCGCCTCGGATGTCCGTCGGTCTGTCTGTCCGTCATGCGTTCGAATGTCCGCATTTCGTTTCCGGAGCAGAACTCGGTAACCTGTGCATGGATTTCTTTAATTTTTGACACACACATCCCTTAGGGGGTGTAGATGTGCCTTTTGGGGTTTTTGAAATTTTACCTGCTTTATTGGCCGACCATCGGCCATAACTAACTTTAATATGCCTGATATCTGACAAACCGTGCCATATAGCTAGACCATTACTACAAAAAAAAATGTGCGGTTTCAGGTAGGGATATGCTCTGAAAATTTTCAACTTGATCAAATTAAAAATGGCTGACTATCGGCCGTAATTAACTTTAATATGCCTGATACCAGACAAACTGTGCCAGATAGTTAGATGCTCTAACCTTCATAATTGGCATAATTTGAAAAATGATGATGATAAAAGTTATTTGTACACTTCTTTAATTTTTCTGATCCAAAAAATAATATTTATTCTGTCCAAATTTGGATAAATTCAAGATGGCAGACAAAAAACAAAACGGGCCAATTGTTATCAAAGTTTTTGAAACGTGCACAGGAGAAGCAAAGTGAGTCATCGTCTCAACTGTGTAAAATGCGAAGGGGCTATGCCCCTTTCTAAACCCCATGCATATAGTTTTAGAGCAGCCGCGCGCGAAAAAAATTTTTTTGCTAGAGAAAATCAAAAACACATAAAATTAAAATCTACCAACAATATTCAACATTGATAAGGCATTAAATCTATTCACAGCATTAACCCTTGGAACAAAAATTCCATAGGATATGTACCAGTTCAATAAATACTATAAAACGAAATGTATGGTTTCAGTGAGGGATATATATATATATATACCCTTTTAATGGCAACTTGCTCAAACTAAAAAAATGCTGACTTGCGACCAACATTGACTTCAATATCTATAATATACACACTAATCTAGATAGGTGGATCATTATTGTAGCACAGAATGTGAGACTTCAGGGAAGTATGCACCCTGTAAAATTTCTATCACGCGGGCGGGGCGGGGGATTATGGTGGCCGGCTGGCCTCCTGTTTAATCTGTTTTATTAACCGGTTACATCAGTTATTGGGAATGAAATTTGCATATGTCTGGTGTTAATTTAAACAAATGTGAGTAATTTTCACCCACTTGAAGTTGTGAGTCGCGTTAGCGAGACACAACTTCAAGTGGCTGGAAATTTAAATGGGATAACTTGGCGGGTGAAGGGTAAGCTGTAGAAGTGTGTGTGACGATTGTACTGTGTTCCAAACCAATATATTATGTTAGACATCCGTTCATAAAATATCAAAATGTAATGAAGTTACTTTTCATTAACTCAAAAAGCACTATCTTGTTCTTTTATTTTTGTTATAGAGAAAACCTCCATTCCTCGGAACATTCAAATCCTGATACACTACCTTTATTTGTCTCTTATTTCTACTTTCTTGATGTTCGCACTATTTTATTTACTTTTTAGCTGCACTCATGTTTTGTTGTGGCATACATATATGAAATTGCCAATATTATATTGGGTTGTAGACTTTCTGTCACCACAGTCATGCATTTTAGCTTTATTTGTATGTGTGGTTTTTAAGTAGGTCCTAATTGTTTGTATATTTTGTATATTAGTGATTTTTCTATGCGGAACACACAATATAAAAGGAAGAAGATAGTGCTCTATATTTTTCTAAGTGGTCTTTTCGTTTGCTTTTGTGTATAAATCCGGTGCCAAAATTTCTCAAATACATATTCTTATAGAACGAATACAAGATTATGAAAGTAGAAATAGTTCACTGATTTCGATTTCTATATATGCTTAGACTTCAGAAGAAGAACAGAATGTAAGGTTTTTATAATCTCATGTTGTTTATTTATTTTCTCGTCGTGTCCACGTGTCACTAATCGTCGTCTCGGGCCTAAAGGGTTCATCTTCCACTATATAAAGAGTGGCAGGTTGGACTCCTTAGCTTCGAGGCGTCCGAATGTACAATTGTGTTTTCAGTGAACGCGTCATTTTCTGTATTTTCTGGTATTATATGTTAACAAAAATGAACCGTGAACGGGCATATTAAAGTTTATTGTGGTGCACCACTTTTAGAATAATACATTTTTACCTTATTAGAATACTTCTGTCGACGTTAGCAATGTAGCCGTATTTAAGGCTATTATTTGTAGAAAATCGTAGCTTTTATTTCTCAGTCGTATTTAAGTTGAGTTACAGTTTGTTTCAGTGTATTTAGTCATATCTGATGCTATACGGCTATGGGGGGAGAAGTGTGATATCATTTAGCAGCATGACCGTAGACATTATTGATGTTGTTTTTCTCTTTCTCTCGCTCTTTTGCTGTCGATATGTACACGCAACCTAAACGTACACGCTGCCTCATTGGTGTACACTACACGTCGTGTGGATCAGGTGCTGCTGATCAACGCGGTGAAGGACGTGGCCGCGGCGCTGGCCGATCTCATCAGCGCCACGAAAAACGCCTCAGGGAAGTCAGCCCAAGACCCCAGCATGTCCACCCTGAAGGACTCGGCAAAGGTTCGTGACAAGTGCCATCTGGGCGCTCCCCAGCTCTACCGCCCCGGTGGCCTGGCTCACCTGTCTGCTATCGACTCACCTACTCTGGCCGTATGTCTGGTTTGCTTCCTACTCTGCTTCTGCCGAGTACGGCACGACGTCATAGTACTGGCTCAATACCGGGCGCCCGGCATCCAGCAAGTACTGCGTCATGCTCGATCGGTCTTCTCAGGTCACTAGCACCTCATCAACATTATTCAAGCGCGGGGGGGGGGGGGGGGGTTCAACCGCTGAACTATTGACTGATCACCCCTAATGGATTGTATTGTTATTTATGTAAGTCAAATGTTACTTTAGTTTGACCGTAGACCTACTCGCCAGAGGAGATGGAAATCAAATCACTTTTAGATTTTAGATATTCTGTGTAATGATACTAATCGCTTTAGTTTTATCTCAGATTTTTTATTCTAACTTCTATGCAAGACAAGATATAATGCGTTGTGAGATATTTTTTGTATCTGGAGTAGAATTTAAATGAACACGTCCTAAAATAAAAAAATAATACGTCATGGAATGCTTAGTTAATCCATTTACTAGAATCTCTGCTAACAATTCTGTTGGATGAGGTGCTTCTGACCAGCTTCATTTTAATTCACTTAATTTAATCTATGCAGTGTTTTTTTAACTGTTTATTTACACAGCTCTGTTTTACGTTCTGTGTACATTTTGTATTGGTGATAGTTACTTTCACACCTATTTTAATTATTATTTACGATGATAAGCTGCATCTTGTCATTGCAATAATGTTCTCTGTGCTGTGTTTGTGTGGATAAGCTAAATTGTCACTAATGATACACTTTAAATAAAAACCATTATGTCATAAACTTGAAAAAATGCCAACGCTTTATTTTGATTCACTTCATTTCTATCAATTTTCAGTTGCATCACCTTGCAAATCCAGGATATAACACTCACAGCACAGAAAAGATTTATTTTAAAATATCCCCCATTTAATTTATATATCATTTACTCCTTTCTGACTTATTTGGTAATGTCTTAACTGTAATAATTGATTTATTAGATCAGTTTGCCTTCACCTCCAGATACAAATAAATTAATCACCCATGTTATATTTTACCACTTGGTTATAGTGGTAATTTGTGTATGATTATGTATTGTGATTTCTTATCTTCAGTCTGCTGCTATAATCACCTCATTATTTACGTGTCATAATCCTTTGGGTGTGGGTATTGTTGCCCTCCCTGCTGTTGTATATCTTGTCCATTGTTGAATATGCACCCTATATATTATGTTTCATTTCCATTGCCACGCGTTTATTCGTTATGTAGGCCCTACCTTAAAATTACAGGAGTGGGAAATTTAAATAACTTACAGAAATGAATACTGTAATATACTTTAATTTAGCGGGTATGAATTTTCGCGCAAAATCGATTTTTGACCACATCGCAGTTTTTCGCGCAAAAATAATTTTTAAAGTTGATTTTTTTTGGCCTGGAGACATGTAATTTTATCTCGCGGTAGCGACTGTCATCACTCTTCTCGAACAGTGGTCACTATATAATGCAACGTCGTAAGTAAACCTAATGGTGTGGTCACCAATTAACCGGAGGGGGATGACCGACCATTGAGGCTAATCCTCTTGGCAGGCGCGGCTAATTAACCCTATCAATCCAACAGGTTATTATTTAATTAGTTATTATCCTGCTGCTGATTTACTACATGTGCCGTTTCAGTGAAATATGTTTATATATTTTTGGCTTTAATTTTTTTTTTAAGCTCATCGTTTGTGTTTGATTATGGAAGTTTAAAACTAACTGTATCTGTGCACATAGTTGCATGGATTTGGTGGTAACTACTGTCACTTATTTCAAATTCTTAGAAAATACATCACCAACATAGGCGTCCACAGCTCTCCTAACAACATTGAGTCTGTCACTAGTGAATACAACGCGTTGATCCAGTGCTGGTGAAATGCTGACCCACTGTCTTCGACGCTGGCTCTGTATCACGCCAGGATTGGATCAACGTCTCGTGTTTGCTGTCTCACCACTCAACTTGACATAGAAAAGATCAATACATCTATCATAAAACCCATTCATGCCCGCTGGTTAATAGCAACCATCAAAGAAGTCACACAGAAAACACACTGCATTATGAAGGGCTTTGTACAAAAAAAAAAAAAAAATGGGAATAAAATACAAATATCATTATCAATTTATGTTTTTGTAATAATAATAATATATAGAATATAAATCCTAGGACTTTCAAAATTTTGCGTGACAATCGCACGATTAGATTACATAACCATGGTCGACTGCACAGTGGCAGTCACACCCTTTAAAACCCAGTCGCAAAGTTCACGAAATACTAATTTGATGAACAATAATCCGCGGGGAATATAATTTTGCGCTTACGGTCCTTGCGCGAAAATTAATTCCACCCGAAATAAAAGTATATTACAGTAGATCATAAAGTAACAAATTAAGTGACAAATTGAGTTTTATTATTATTTTTTAATTCATAGACTGACGTGCAAAAAATAGTAGCAACTGTTCATTTTGCCTGACACCAAAGCTGGTTTTGTTAAGTACTGGTAGTGTTGGGCAAAGCCAAAGAGCAAGAACTGTTTACTTTTGTAGTAAACAATTCCTGATCTTTGGCTTTGGAGAGCAGTACATGGGTACTGAACAAAATGCACGGCAGAATATACTAAGCTGGTGCTCAGTACAGATTCATCGCAGTTGCGTGTAACCTTACCGTTTTATGTTCTCTCATATTTTTTAACGCTTATTCTCTTTAATCTGATTTTATTATGCACCTGATTGAAGATAGACATTACTTAGAAATATTAATGTTACTTTTGCGTGACAGCAGTTGTCATGTAATGATCGATCACGACACAACACTATGTTATAGGTGATGGTAACAAATGTAACATCACTGCTAAAAACAGTGAAAACAGTGGAAGATGAAGCAGCTCGTGGAACACGCGCCCTCGAGTCTGCCATTGAGGCCATTGGACAAGAAGTCAAGGTGAGTGACAACTCGAAATATTGAAGAGTCGAATAGTTAGTGTTTCTCTTATTAACACAGCACTTTTCGGCTAAAGCCTGAATATGTGATAATAAATACTTTTTTATTCATGAAATTAATTTATTTGGGATTATAACTTTGTTTTTAAAAGACACTTAATATTATTATTTTATCACTTTTGTTTGGTTTCTAAAATATTAATTATGAAAAAATCAATAGGCCCATTCGAGTGGCTGTTTTCGTCATCGACGTTTTTTCGTTTTGTTATTATCCTACTCGATTGGCTGTTTGATTTTTTTCCGCGTCAACGTAACGAAAATTCACCGTCAAGTTTTTGTTGAATGACCTTTGACCTTTTTGACGAAAAAACGTCGATGACGAAAACAGCCACTCGAATGGGCCTAATGTGTTTCGGTAAAAATGTCTTTAAATTGGTGTAATTATGGAGAATACTGAGTAATTATGTAACACAATATGTTCGATCCATTAGCTGAGGTTATGTACATGTTGACAGACGTATGTGTCCACTGACCGCGTGGAGAAAAAGTACGCCCCTGAGATTCTAATGAGGGCCACCAGACCCATCACACTGGCCACTGCTAAGGCTGTGGCCGCTGGCAACTCCTGCAGACAGGAGGACGTGATCGCTGCCGCCAACATGGGCAGGAAGGCCATCTCTGACCTGCTGAGAGCCAGCAAGGTAATCACCAGCACCCAACCATTAAAAAGCAATGGTGGAAAAAAAAACTATTTTAAAGAGTTGCCCAACGTGTTCATCCACATTCTCATGAGATACGGATAATATCTGAGTTGATATTCTAGTTTTATATGAATGCTTGTTCTCTAGTCATCGTCTGTTTTTCAGAATTACTGTTCTCTATTGGCCTAGTATAGGAGGCCTACATGTATATCAATGGACACACGTGTGTCTATACCATCCATACGTAATTACTTGACAAAAAATAGGAACTGTGTGAGCGCACATTGTATCTTACATAGATGAAACATTGTATCTTACGTATAGATACATTTTTAGCTTTTGATCATGTTCAAAAGCAATGTCCCCATTCATTTTCGTTATCCCTGACTGAGACGATGGCAATGTACAGTAAGTTTCCATTGAAAATGTATCGTTTTTTTCATTGTATCAGGGTGTGTCCGGATCAGCGGAATCCATGGATTTACGTAAGAAAGTATTACGCTCTGGGCAGGCTTGCTCCGAGTACTACAAAAAACTGCTGGAACAAGTGAACATGGTGAGCCTGATCACTCCTACCTCTCATCTCAAACTAATATCTTGTGGAAACGAGATCAATTGACCATTTAAGCGCCAAACACGACTATAAACAATTTTAATATTTTTATTTGCACTTTGAACTACACATTTTTAAAGTGATACATTAGCATGGTCAGCAAGTTTACAAATACTTGGTGTCCGATTTGACACATCGAAATAATTTCGCCCACATGAAGTTGTGAATAGCGTCCGCGAAGTGTGCGATAATTCCATTTTGGTAACTTGCTACCCGAGGTAATAAAGAACTGAAAGCTTACCAACATGTTATTTCAGATTATTCAAAGACCAACACCCGAGGGCAAGCAGATGCTGGCGGTGCTTTCTAAGCAAGTGGCCACAACCGTGACTGACATTATGCACTCAGCGGAGGCTATTAAAGGTAAGCTGATGAGAACAACAGCCTGCAGTTCTTACATTTACACTACAGTAAGCGAATGCTACATGCTCTCTGTTGCTTATTATTATTTCTCGGTGCTCTCTGATTGTGCCGACTCATAATAATCACTTCCACACACAATTTGAATCACTGGATTTTCGCATTATGATTTCTGCTGGAAATCACAGCTTGCCATCACAGACATCCCACCAAGCACGATACGTTGATTCTATATTGTGTTAACATCTCGTGTTTGCTTGGATTTTTTGACCGATGCCAACGTTGGAAACCTCATATGTATAGATTGTAATATTTACTTCAGACTACACTGGCTGCCCAAGCACCATGTTCATTGATTTGATAATGTTTCATCAATGCTAATCCTGTGCACCTAAAATATGGTTTTAACAGACAGAAAGTAATTTTAATAATTGACATTTATTAGAATTTAAAAAATAAAGATGTGATTGTTTTTTAAAAACAGCTCGTATCATTTTAAAGATATTATTTTAATAAATACATTTTAAGCTATGTTTGATCCAAAAAAATATTATTTGAAATTGCATTCAAGGTTTTAGCAACGAACTGAATGGCATTATAGGGGTTAACATAATTTGTTCTTGTGCATTTGCCCCTTTTGTTTTCGAACCCCTAACTATCAACTTCTAACCACAAAGTGCTAACGCCAGATATTCATTTTTTTTCTTTTGAACTGAAACCAAAAAAATTCCAATTGAATGTGAGAAATTTTCACACTTATCTTTAGCACTTAGTCGGCGGGCTATATTTCAAAAGGGGCCTAAATAACAAAGTTTGCCTAACTCTCATGACAATTATGTTTCTTGGTCTCATTTTAAAGATAAATATATTACCTTACATTTGAGACCGGGTGACCCTCTAAAAAATTGACCGAAAGAAGTAATTTAGAGCCGAAAAGGTACCTACCCTCTGGTACCTGAATCTGACTAAAAAAGTGTTTGAGAATTTTTCACAAGATGAAATTCGAGTTTATTTCAATAATAATTTAAAAGGCTGCATTGTAGTTTATATACCCTTTAACTTCTAGAAGATATTTTTATTACTTAAAAATAGCCGTCTTACCATAGCACATCAAATTAAAGGGATCGTTCAGATAACACCGTGTAATGTCATACCTTCTCATTTATGCCTTGTCAAATATATGTTGCATAGTTAGACTCGGTAACATTGACAAAAAATCGAAAAGGTTAATATGGAGCAAAATATCATCGTAGGACAAAAATGAGTTGGTAGAATAGCTTTTACTATATATTTTGAAACTGCTAATACTGCAAATGACAGTATTGTGTTATATTATATGTTGTGCTGCACATATGAGTTCCTAAGTGTTGATAAAAGTACATTTAGTATATTTATATATAAATATATATAAAAAACTGTAAATTAACCCTTTAAGCACAAAGTCTAATTTAAATTTGGACCTGCTTTAAGTACTTTCTAGTTACTTCAAAACACAGCAATAAATGTCTTGTTATTTTTGTACAGTTATGTGTGCTCATCAAAATTAAAAACGAATAAATAGATTGACGACCTAAGGATTAAATTATTGTGAAAAATTTGTCTAAAATAAGTAACTTGGAGTCAAAACGATATCGTCGACCCTCTGGTATGTGAATCAAAAGATGATATTTAAATTTAATTCAAAAATAGTTTTTTTAATTGTAATATAATTTTTAATGGAAAGGTGTCATTTTTTAAATAAGATTTAATTTTATTTTCCAAACCCTTTAAAATCTAGGGGTATGATATTTAATATGTTCTAACACCTGCAATTTTTATCTAGCTAGAACCACTTGTGATGACTTTAACGATCATTACTCAAACAATGTGCACATAAATCGGTGTATGTTATGCAATTTAATCTGCTGGTGCCCACTTTGCTCAAGAATAACATTAAAATAAGTTTGAATCGTGGTACGTACAACCCAAATCTTTAATCACCATGAGGCTTCCCGGAACTAAGGGTGAGGGTTAAAAAACTCTACCCCCTTCATGCGCTTCGTCGCTAATTTGAAAGGAGGTACATTATTCCCTGGTAACTCTAAATATCGTGCAGCGGCCTGGAGAAAATAGAAGAACAAGCGGACATGTACATGTGGATAGACTATCGGTAATTCAGTTTTCAAGAATTAAATTAGTCAATATAAAAAAGATAAACCAAAATAATATGGTTAATAATTTAACCGTGCACACATATGTCGGCCTATCCAAATGCATCAGAAAATGTGCAATGATATGTCAATCGTTTGTTTTTTTAGAAAAACACTCATGCTCACAAATACCGCTCCTGATGCGAAAAGAAAGAAAGCAAGCTTGTTATTTGTGTAAAACATATGAACTATAGTGGATTGAAAATGGTAATCTAGGATGTAAAATAGCTCATCAGCGGGATATAATAATAAAGCCTACCCACGAATTGCCTTTCTTGTTAATAACCATAGTAGCTGAACTGCAACACGAAGATACGTAGTATTTAAGGGGTGTGCGTAATGTATTTCTCAAGCATATAGAAAAGCCTATTTCGGATTAACAGAATCTACATAACCGATCACGATATAATCCCACACTGATTGTAGGACAACATCTTGGCATATTGTGCTGCCATTATGAGATATCCCAACAATACAAAATGTTATCTTGACAAAAAATGACATGTTCTGAAATTATATCGCCGTATGCATGATATACTGTCATTATGGGGCGATGTATGGATATCATAATACATACTTGTAATTTTAGATTTTAACATTGCGCTGTCATATCTAAATATTATAATGTTGTGTTTTGGGATTATAGTTCCATATTTTGAAAATATGCTCCCAAATCCTAACCTTTTGATGACATGTAAATATTAAAATGTGATTAAAATGACATATACCGACATTATTGTCATATACGGGACATGGGTAATATGCCATATGGTAGATAGAATATCCCTCAGAGCCGAGTACTGCCAAATAGGCTATCCAAGACATCTTTATATTGTCATATCCTGACATTTCCTGTATAATGCAGTGATTTTAATATAATGTAGTTATATCCTGTCTTGCAAAAACATATGCTGACATTAAAACATCGCACCCTGGCATTAAATGACACATAAAAAAAATTCATGCGATAAACTGTCATTATCTCAACTCCTAACTGCACTAAAATGGCATATACTGACAATGAAGATAATCTTGATGTTATATATTCTGACATTATTGTGTAATATTCGCTCATTTAATGCTTTAAATATTATAAAATTAGAATATGCTGTACTGAAATTACCAGATCCTGATATTATACTGTATAAATTATCACAATATTAAAATTAAATATTTCTAGATATATAATTAACTATCATAACATTCCATTATCAAATTATAAAAATACATGTACACTGCAATATATTGAAATGCTATTCCAGCGTATTGATGCCATTCCTTGAAGTTTTATTCCCATTTTATATTATACTGTCATGTCCCTATATGAAAATGTCATATCCTGACTTATGAGTTTGATAGCATATATTACAATATTGTGCAGCATCCTGACATTAAAATCAAACATCCTGAAAACTAAACAGTATTTCCTGACATTGTAATGTCATATCTTATTATCATAATGTCATACCCTGACATTGTAATTGCACATTTTGACATTATAATGTATTATGCCGACAGCATATTGTCATATTCCTGGTATTATAATGCAAGATACTGACATTATAATTACTGTCATATCTGAGCACTATGGCGATATAACTTGTCATTATAGGGCTTTATTTAGTCTAGCCCTAATGTACCATATCCCAAAATTGTAATGCCAAATCCTGAAAAACCAATCCATTTGGCAAACAATAGTCAGAGTATTCTCATGTCTTAGCAGTATCATCCCATATGCTGTCATCACAATATCACCTTTTAAAACATACAACTATATCCTGACATTATATTGTCATATTCCACAATCATAATGCATTAAATTAAACGATAATATTATATTCTGTCGATTTAATGCCATTACCTAACATTGTAGCACAAAATATTGTTGGTAAAATGACATTGTTCTCACTTAAAAACAGGTAGTAGTAAATTATTGCTTTGCGTCATTTTTCGGCACAAATAGTAATTTAAGTGGCATTGTAAAAATTGTAGTCAATTGTATTTAATTTAATGCTGAAACTCCGTGGCACTTCGCACAGCTCCGCTATCCTCGGGTCAGATAGTCCCCAGAGAAACAATAATAAGAGGGTTATTAACTCCATTCATCCCACGTAAGAAACATAGTGTCTAACACTCTATTGCCGGTTGTTTCAAGGCTACCACTGCCAACATCAGTACCTGCACTGCTGACAGCGCCTGCACTGATACGAAAGCTGCATTAGCACCATTGTTGAATAGAAGAACCAGGGTACGCCACTTTACAATCTGCCCGAAGATTATGGCCAAACTCGTGGAGGCATGCTTTAAAGCATGCGACAGACAAAACAGATCCCTGTGACCCTCATCAGTACTACTATTAGCAATCATCTCAACACCCCACTTAAGCATAGGGCGTCATGTCCTCACAAAACAGTCCATATTCTCACAATAAAACATGATACCTCTTAAATTTTAAATGTCGTTAGTTGTTTTTTCTCAATTTACTTTTAATAATAATGTAACCCTTTGATCATAAATCACGACTGTTATTATTGTTTTTATTTTTTGTCAACGCACATCATGTAAAAATTAATAAAAAAAAATAATGTTAAATTTTGAGATAGCGGGACATAACTTCAAGTGGGTACAAATATCCATCCGACTTGGCGCTTAAAGTGTTAATTTATATTTATTTATATAAATGTATATATAAATAAACCAAATGTAATTTTATCAACACATATGAGCTCATGCATAAACATGTAATTTGCAGTATTACCATTTTCAAATGAACAGTATTTTTACGTTATTTTACCAATTATCTATTTTTATATACGCGGATATTTTGCTCAATTTTAACCTTCTCTGACATTTTTGTCCGATGTAATAATGTAACAATATGACATGGTATATGACAAGGTATGACATTGCATGGGGTTATCTGAAAAATCCTTTTAATTTGACGTGGTATACGTTTTTTTAAGTAATCAAAAATATCAAAACCCTAGAGGTTAAAGGGTCTATATAGTAAACTTTAAGCTCACTTCAAACTATTGCACCATATTTTTATGGTTCAGCATTCAATTTATGTTAGAATTAATACATTTTGTTTGAATTAAACCCGAATTTCACATTGTGAAAAAAATTATGAAGCACTATTTTTCATTACTCTCAGATACCAGAGGGTAGGTATCTATTTGACTTCAAAATACTTCTTTCGGACAATTTCTCAGAGGGTTACCCGGTCTGAAATGAAAGGTAATATATTTATCTTCAAAATGAGACCAAGAAACATAATTGTCATGAGAGTTAGGCGAAATTCAAATTTATAGATATCAGCCCACCGACTAACTCCTGAGGTTTTTATATACACTGTGTGTGCATAGCGATTATCATTTTTACGTGCATATCTAATAATCTCCCGTACACGACTCTAATCTCATTTTATTATGTGACGTTTCCCGTTGAAACTGCAGCAAATAGGAGGGGTTGTTGATCTTATGTGGATTTAATGATGGCCCTCCATCTACGACATTGGGTCATCTTTAAACCACAATTGCAGCAGACGTGAATCTTTTACCCAATCTAGATTATTCCAGTGCTCCGTCTGCGAGGCTGACCCAGCATTAAATTAACATTGGTTCATTGGCTCATGTCTGGCCTACCGTGTAAAGTCAAAGATAGTAGCTGTTCACTTTGAAAGTAAGCAGTTACGGCCCTTTGGCTTTACAGAGCAGTGCTAGTATATGGTTAACGCATCTCGCTTGTTGGTTTTTCTACACTCGTTCTTTCATTTTTGTACTGATATATTATTCATTTTCACTGATTCTCCTTCTAGCTACTTACGGATATAAACGAGGTACATTGATCATCTTTGCTAATCACTTGTCAATGTTGTAAAAATCTGTTAGTGTACACTCGGCTTAGCAGAGCGTTTGTTTGATCGCTCGGAGATTCAAGGTTCCCACTATTCTTACCTCTGGCAGACACGACCCTTTAATCTCTGAACGATTTTTCAGGCTGTGCAGCTGAACACTAGTTCTAGGCCTGCTGTATTGACATGTAGGAATATTTGAAAAAATGCTAATATTGTTTGCTGCTTTTGGTGTTGTTTGATTGTTTTTTTGTTCTTTAATTCCACCATTTTAAAGGGACATGCCCAGGTCCACAATCATCAAACAATCGGTGATTTTATTTTAGCTTATTAATATGACGATATGATGTAAACATTAAAAAAACTTTTGCAGTTCTAATCTATGGACATGTTCACATCATATGGTTATATTAATAAGCCAAAATAAAATCACCGATTTTTTTTATGATTTAGCCTGGGCATGTCCCTTTTAATGTTACACTGGCGTAGTTTTGTATTTGTCATTACTAACTATATTCGCATGTATTTTTCATCTATTTAGCTGAGATCAGATATAGGTATTGCTTAAATCTTTGAAATATACTTGCGTTGTGATAAATTGTTCTGAAATGTTTTTTCCCTTGGCTTTGTTCTCAATATTAGAAGACTGTTGTATATAGTAACTGTTTTTTTTTCCAAAAAGTTACATTTTATTAGTGCTAGGCAAATAGAGTACTGCTCAGTAGACAGCACAAAATAACGCTTATTACAACACCGTTTATTTAACCCTTCGCTTGCTGTGTCATTTGACATTTAAATTTATTTTAATAGAAAATTCTACCACCCATTAAAACCAGTAGGTTTCGAAGCTTTAATACAATTAATATATAATTTTAAATTTATAGTATTTGTCATCCACTGCAAGTTAGTAATTGCGATAAGTCACAGCTCATAGTGAATGGTGGCCTGCATGATAGCGATCAACATTGATCTTAATGCAGGTCTCCTGATCCTCACAACATATATTATAATGTATTTTTGTCATCTTATTTGGTTACATGTATGTCTGTTTTTGCTGTGTGACAAATAAATTGGTCTGAGTCATGGTGAATGCGATTATTTTTAAATATCTTAGTATGTAAAGTACTAGTTTGAAGGAATGACATCAATACACGTCTCTACAATATCCTGGTATGTAAAGGGTACAACAATCGTGGTCTTTATGTCTTTAAACCCTTTAGGCCCCTCGTCGTCTTTATGTCGTTAAACCCTTTAGGTCCCTTGTCGTCTTTATGTCGCTAAACCCTTTAGGTTCCTCGTCGTCTTTATATCGTTATCCTTTAGGCCCCTCGTCGTCTTTATGTCGTTAAATCCTCGCTCGTTTTTATGTCGTTCGTCTTATTTATGCGACACGTCGTATATTTTGAATCAAATTGCTTTACGGTATGATCTATCACAATAACGATTTTTGAGCTCTCATTTAAGATATAACATTTAGGTATTCATAACAACCCGTTTACGTTTTCACATCTCAAGGTGAATGAAAATGATCAGCATCCGGAGACGTTGGTCCAGTACTGAGCCATCCATGCGACTACACCGCAACCATCTAGTACGAAACAAGCATCCACACCGCCTTTACCAACCGGTTGGTAGTGAAGAAAAATAGACGGCTACCAAATGGTAAAGTTTGTCTAACTGAGCATTTAACATAACACAAATTGTAACGTTTTGTCTGTGCAGGTTCGGACTGGGTGGATCCAGAAGATCCTTCTGTGATCGCGGAGAAAGAGCTGCTGGGAGCGGCCAACTCCATTGAAGCCGCTGCCAAGAAACTGGCCCAGCTACAACCCCGTGCACAACCCAAGGTAACTAACCCCCAACTGTCAATGTGTGTGTCTGATGCTCACATCACATGTCTCATTCTATATTATCATTCTGTATTCATATTCTGCGTATCACATGCAGTTAACACATTAGCGTATTATTCGCAGATCTCTCCGAGATGTTGTATTCATGTTGATGAATTCCAGTTGGTGGTGGAATTTAGCTGTGGTTGCCTAAATCTAGATAACATTGTATAAACGTGAACTTGGAAATTAAATCGGCAGTAAATTATGCTGATGTTTTTTGTTTTACTATAAAAGAGCCGTTTTATTGGTGTTTGTACTGCACAAATTATACTGCGTAAACTAGGGTAATTTGAAGGAATGGGGTATAGCTGGTGTTTGTTTTGGTCTTCGCGGCCAACGCCTTTTTCAGCCCGCAGCATTCTCGGGACATGGGACCTCTCCTCCCCAGGTGCACGCATACACCACACACTCTCTTTCTGCCGCTCACTGCCAGATATGTTTGATATATTTGGTGGTGTTAGTGAAGTCTACCGATTATCAAACATGTCATGCAGAGATTCGGCGCGGTCACTGGCTGCGACATTGCCACACTCCCTTACCCTATCTCTTACCAACATCACACACATGTCTATAATCACCAATCCCGGCTAGTTATTAGACCAACGTCTCAAGAATGAAGCTTTGCACCTTTGATTTGGATATATTTGTACAATTTGAAAACAAATGTGTCATTAAAATCATATAGAACACAGAAATAAGACCGTAAGCATTGAACATGTACCATGACATCACACACATATATAATTACATATTGGTGAATGCCTGCTAATTATTGGTGGTTGAGCGTCAGATAGCTTTGGTGGTCTTTGATTTGGATAAACAAATGTATCGTTAATGGCATATATAGCGCATACATTTAGAATGTAGGAATAGCAAGTAACACTTCTGTTTCCTAGAACTGAATACAAACATTTTTCAACTCTAAAAGGCAATTTACAAATACTTAGGTTTTATATAAATCCCAATTCTTATTTGTTGTTAAATTAGACATCACTTTGCATACAACCATTGTTTGACGCACACACGTATTTTACTTTTACATTGACCAGTGAAATCTAGAGCAAGCAAGAAATACAAACTAATTTTTCAAATTTTCCATCTTTTGAGCTACAATGATACAATCTATTGGCTCACACAATCATTACGCACGCATCGCTTCAGAGAAATGGAAAGAAAATACGAAGTTTTTCGTTTATACCGCCACAAACGGCAATATCTCAATCAAAACACACTTACACCCTGATAATAACAAACTAGAAAAAAACATGGTCCCTTGTGACGAAAAGGTCCTATCTGTCACTGTTATGGCTGATATGACCTTTTGAGTCCAAGGTGACTAGAAAAGCATGCACGTATGTTGGTACTGGGGCGTAGGGAGTGTGTGGGCAGATATAGCTATATGACGCCACTCGACCAAAGACCAACAGACCGCCGTCAGAGGTAATAGCTTTGAGTCTCTGCATGTTAGGTGTCGGATCCTGTGCCCTCGAAATCGCCGCCCGAGGGATGGCTCAATAGTGGGCCAACGTGTTCTACGCTGCACCAACATTGAGTCATCATTCGGTCAGCGCTGCATGTCACTCATCTGTGCGTGTCTACACAGTCTGTATATGAAGTGCGTTTTTGTCAATCTCAGCATGTTGTGATGCATGGCTCGAACACTTCTTGCACGCCCTTTTTCCCACTCTTACTCCCATTATTCATTGTTAGTGTAACTTCATTGTCTGTTTACGATTTTTTCTCACTTGCTGATTCGTTTCATTGTTAAGTTTACTTTCATTGTCTTTTTTATGATTTTTTTCACTTGGTGATTCGTCCATTTTTATTTTAGCATTTTTTTGTATTTTTCTCCTATTTAAGTTTTCTCGGTTTCAATATATAGTTCAAATTATTTTACTTTATTTTAAATACAATAAATACCTTCACTATTTATTTTTCGATGTAATTCATTATTGTAATAACTATTATTGCACGAGAAATCAGATGAAAAAAAATATGATACCGAGCACCAAATGTTTTTCTAGTGTTGCGATATTATTTCCCTGTTCATGTTAGACAGTTAGTTTACTGTTTAGTTGCATGCTGTTGTTAATAGTATAAGCAGTTGTTTATTTGCTAATGAACAGCACTAACAGGATGAATGTTAATATTGACCATTCAAATCTAAATTGTCACTTTCCCTTATTACATAACTATTTTGGTCAAAGGACACGGCTGTCACAGACGAGCTATATTTTGTCGCGCACTACAATCATTGAAAATTAAATGCAATTGGTCAGGCTATGTTGCATTCATTGACGTTGTGTTTATTATGCACACTGGACGTTTGCTTATTTTTGTTCAGACACTGTGTCTTATATAGTCGTCCGCTCGAGCCAAAGTGTCAGAGCTGTCATTCATACGAGTGTCAGCCACGATGCTTCGTCTGAAGATACCAGTTTATCTGCATTCATGAGCACTACGATCAGACATGGCACCCTTCTAATAGTAAGACTCGCATTTGCCGTGGTGAAATTATTTTGGCTGATTTCTCAGTCAATATCAAAGACTTTTAATGACATTTTTCCATATCCTATTTTCTGGTCAAATTTCGTTGAAATAGTATTCTTTTTTTTCAGTTTTAATCTCATATTAAATTTTACTACATGTCAAATGGCTCACTTTTGAAATAGATAAATTGTCAAGGTAGTCGTGCATGACTTAGTCAGCTTTGGTAAACCAGAAAATAATTCTTGCAAAATTTCATGCAAATTGATGGAAAATTGACAGCGGAAATCATTCTCCACGGTTAATGGGAATCCCACTTATTGTCGTGCTAAGGCAAACAGCAGTTACTGCTTACATGAAAAGTAAGCAGCTTCAGCTATTTGAGAGAGAGCTGCACTAGCGTCCTCAAGGTGTACACCGATACAGTCACAGTGCACACCTCTTGACTCACATCATTTCACTTCTGTTTTCCAGACGGCAGACGAATCTTTGAACTTTGACGAGCAGATACTGGAGGCGGCCAAGTCCATAGCTTCGGCCACGGCGGCGCTTGTAAAGGCAGCGTCGGCGGCTCAGAGGGAGCTGGTGGCACAAGGAAGGGTGAGCTCATCACACCTCTCTATAATATTTCATGTTTCCTCTGATGGGAAATCCACGCCGCTCTCAACTGTTCATGTAGTTTATTCCTATAGATGTATTTATATCCCCCGCCCAACGAATTATAATAACTATTTTCACTTTATTTTTACTTTATTTTATTCTTACTATTTTTACCAATTATGTTAAATGTGTTTGTAGATTGGTGTCAACATGATGTTTTACGGGGTATTATGTGGTTGTAGATTGGTGTCAACATGGTGTTTTATGGTGTATTATGTGTTTGTAGATTGGTGTCAACATGATGTTTTACGGGGTATTATGTGGTTGTAGATTGGTGTCAACATGGTGTTTTATGGTGTATTATGTGTTTGTAGATTGGTGTCAACATGATGTTTTACGGTGTATTATGTGGTTGTAGATTGGTGTCAACATGATGTTTTATGGTGTATTATGTGTTTGTAGATCGGTGTCAACATGGTGTTTTACGGTGTATTATGTGTTTGTAGATCGGTGTCAACATGGTGTTTTACGGTGTATTATGTGTTTGTAGATCGGTGTCAACATGGTGTTTTACGGTGTATTATGTGTTTGTAGATCGGTGTCAACATGGTGTTTTACGGTGTATTATGCGTTTGTAGATCGGTGTCAACATGGTGTTTTACGGTGTATTATGTGGTTGTAGATTGGTGTCAACATGATGTTTTACGGGGTATTATGTGGTTGTAGATTGGTGTCAACATGATGTTTTACGGGGTATTATGTGTTTGTAGATTGGTGTCAACATGGTGTTTTATGGTGTATTATGTGTTTGTAGATTGGTGTCAACATGATGTTTTACGGGGTATTATGTGGTTGTAGATTGGTGTCAACATGATGTTTTACGGGGTATTATGTGGTTGTAGATTGGTGTCAACATGATGTTTTACGGGGTATTATGTGGTTGTAGATTGGTGTCAACATGATGTTTTACGGGGTATTATGTGGTTGTAGATTGGTGTCAACATGATGTTTTACGGGGTATTATGTGGTTGTAGATTGGTGTCAACATGATGTTTTACGGGGTATTATGTGGTTGTAGATTGGTGTCAACATGATGTTTTATGGTGTATTATGTGTTTGTAGATTGGTGTCAACATGATGTTTTACGGGGTATTATGTGTTTGTAGATTGGTGTCAACATGGTGTTTTACGGTGTTATATGTGTTTGTAGATTGGTGTCAACATGGTGTTTTACGGTGTATTATGTGGTTGTAGATTGGTGTCAACATGGTGTTTTACGGTGTATTATGTGTTTGTAGATTGGTGTCAACATGATGTTTTATGGTGTATTATGTGTTTGTAGATCGGTGTCAACATGATGTTTTACGGTGTATTATGTGTTTGTAGATTGGTGTCAACATGATGTTTTATGGTGTATTATGTGGTTGTAGATTGGTGTCAACATGATGTTTTACGGGGTATTATGTGGTTGTAGATTGGTGTCAACATGATGTTTTACGGGGTATTATGTGGTTGTAGATTGGTGTCAACATGGTGTTTTACGGTGTATTATGTGTTTGTAGATTGGTGTCAACATGATGTTTTATGGTGTATTATGTGTTTGTAGATCGGTGTCAACATGATGTTTTATGGTGTATTATGTGTTTGTAGATTGGTGTCAACATGATGTTTTACGGTGTATTATGTGTTTGTAGATTGGTGTCAACATGATGTTTTATGGTGTATTATGTGTTTGTAGATCGGTGTCAACATGATGTTTTACGGTGTATTATGTGGTTGTAGATTGGTGTCAACATGGTGTTTTACGGTGTATTATGTGTTTGTAGATTGGTGTCAACATGATGTTTTACGGGGTATTATGTGGTTGTAGATTGGTGTCAACATGATGTTTTACGGGGTATTATGTGTTTGTAGATTGGTGTCAACATGG
Organism: Flabesymbios commensalis; assembly: GCA_964017125.1. Classification (NCBI taxonomy): domain Eukaryota; kingdom Metazoa; phylum Annelida; class Polychaeta; order Terebellida; family Flabelligeridae; genus Flabesymbios; species Flabesymbios commensalis. Next base: position 73,061,566 of record OZ024902.1, read on the forward strand.
TGTTTTACGGTGTATTATGTGTTTGTAGATTGGTGTCAACATGATGTTTTACGGGGTATTATGTGTTTGTAGATTGGTGTCAACATGATGTTTTACGGGGTATTATGTGTTTGTAGATTGGTGTCAACATGATGTTTTACGGTGTTATATGTGTTTGTAGATTGGTGTCAGCATGATGTTTTACGGGGTATTATGTGTTTGTAGATTGGTGTCAACATGATGTTTTATGGTGTATTATGTGTTTGTAGATTGGTGTCAACATGATGTTTTACGGGGTATTATGTGTTTGTAGATTGGTGTCAACATGGTGTTTTACGGGGTATTATGTGTTTGTAGATTGGTGTCAACATGATGTTTTACGGGGTATTATGTGTTTGTAGATTGGTGTCAACATGGTGTTTTACGGGGTATTATGTGTTTGTAGATCGGTGTCAACATGATGTTTTATGGTGTATTATGTGTTTGTAGATTGGTGTCAACATGATGTTTTACGGGGTATTATGTGTTTGTAGATTGGTGTCAACATGGTGTTTTACGGGGTATTATGTGTTTGTAGATTGGTGTCAACATGATGTTTTACGGGGTATTATGTGGTTGTAGATTGGTGTCAACATGGTGTTTTACGGTGTATTATGTGTTTGTAGACTGGTGTCAACATGATGTTTTACGGGGTATTATGTGTTTGTAGATTGGTGTCAACATGGTGTTTTACGGTGTATTATGTGGTTGTAGATTGGTGTCAACATGGTGTTTTACGGTGTATTATGTGTTTGTAGATTGGTGTCAACATGGTGTTTTATGGTGTATTATGTGTTTGTAGATCGGTGTCAACATGATGTTTTACGGGGTATTATGTGGTTGTAGATTGGTGTCAACATGGTGTTTTACGGTGTATTATGTGTTTGTAGATTGGTGTCAACATGGTGTTTTACGGTGTATTATGTGGTTGTAGATTGGTGTCAACATGGTGTTTTATGGTGTTATATGTGTTTGTAGATTGGTGTCAACATGGTGTTTTACGGTGTATTATGTGTTTGTAGATTGGTGTCAACATGGTGTTTTATGGTGTATTATGTGTTTGTAGATCGGTGTCAACATGATGTTTTACGGGGTATTATGTGGTTGTAGATTGGTGTCAACATGGTGTTTTACGGTGTATTATGTGTTTGTAGATTGGTGTCAACATGGTGTTTTACGGTGTATTATGTGGTTGTAGATTGGTGTCAACATGGTGTTTTACGGTGTATTATGTGTTTGTAGATTGGTGTCAACATGGTGTTTTATGGTGTATTATGTGTTTGTAGATCGGTGTCAACATGATGTTTTACGGGGTATTATGTGGTTGTAGATTGGTGTCAACATGGTGTTTTACGGTGTATTATGTGTTTGTAGATTGGTGTCAACATGGTGTTTTACGGTGTATTATGTGTTTGTAGATTGGTGTCAACATGATGTTTTATGGTGTATTATGTGTTTGTAGATCGGTGTCAACATGATGTTTTACGGGGTATTATGTGGTTGTAGATTGGTGTCAACATGGTGTTTTACGGTGTATTATGTGTTTGTAGATCGGTGTCAACATGATGTTTTACGGTGTATTATGTGTTTGTAGATCGGTGTCAACATGATGTTTTATGGTGTATTATGTGTTCGTAGATTGGTGTCAACATGATGTTTTACGGGGTATTATGTGGTTGTAGATTGGTGTCAACATGGTGTTTTACGGGGTATTATGTGTTTGTAGATTGGTGTCAACATGGTGTTTTACGGGGTATTATGTGTTTGTAGATTGGTGTCAACATGATGTTTTACGGGGTATTATGTGTTTGTAGATTGGTGTCAACATGGTGTTTTACGGTGTATTATGTGTTTGTAGATTGGTCAACATGGTGCTTTCTCAGACGACGAAGATGATCAATGGTCACAAGGACTGATCAGCGCTGTAAGTAGATCATTGGTCACTTGTATCTTGTGTCTAATCTAATTGTACGATGTAATATTATTTGTATACAATCATTTAAATAAACCCACTTTATTAGCTCATCCGGCTGTTAGGCCTAGATGAAATAACGGCCGGATGAGCATATGCCATCGTATTGCGTCTGTCTACAACTAACAAGAAATGCTTCTCTTCCCTCAATTTTCAGCCGATTTCAATGTTGTTTGTTTTGTTTGAAAGAGCTCGTGCCTGTGCATACAATTTCCTCACGGATTTCAGAAATTTTAATTATTAATTAACTTATGACCTAATTAAGACCGAATTAAGACGCTGTCCACAATTTACAAGAAATGCTTCTCCTCCCTCAATTTCCGATTTCAATTTTGTTTGAAAGAACTCTATCAATGCATAAAACTTCTTCACAGATTTCACAAATTTTAATTATTAATTAACTTATGATCTAGCTAAGACCTAATTATGACACTCTGTTCACGATTCACAATTAATGCTTCTCCTTCCCTATTTCTTATCTGATTTCAATTTAGTTTGTGTTTGTTTCAAAGAACTCGTGCATGTGCGTAAATCTCTCTCACAGATTTCAGAAATTTTAAAAAATTATTAATTATTTTATGAACTAATTAAAACCTAATTAGGACACTCTGTCCACAATTAACAAGAAATACTTCTCCTCCCACAATTCTTATCCGTTTTCAATTTTATTTGATTCGCTTGAAAGAGCATGTGCATATAAGTTCCTAACGGATTTCAGAGATTTTAATTCGTAATTAATTTATGTCCTAATTAAGGATGAGCTTCTGTGTCATTAACACTCTGGAGATAACACACTCTCAATTTCAGTTTGATTAACACAATAGAAACACACCATATCTGCAAGACGTTGGTACAATGTTAGTTTGTGTAGATATATTTTATTCAGATAACATACAGCTGCAAAGCCACAAGATGTGACCTGAAATAAACAATCTTTTAATAATGGCAATACATAAGTTTAGTATACACCATTATTACAAAGATATAAACATGATGAACTAGCAAAAGACACCGACCCCATGCTGATCCAATGCTGGGCCATAATTGATTGAGGTGGACCAGCATTGAAGCAGCACAGGGCCACTGTCCAGAGCCGGTTGCTGAGGCCTTCCGTATTGTATTTACATCACATCGTACACCAGCAAGCAAGAGACATCGGTTGAACAGGTTATGTTTACTAGGTGGACACTCTGTTATGTTAGCTGGTTACTTTTAACAGGCTATGTTTACTAGGTGGACACTCTGTTATGTTAGCTGGTTACTTTTAATGGGCTATGTTTACTAGGTGGACACTCTGTTATGTTAGCTGGTTACTTTTAATGGGTTATGTTTACTAGGTGGACACTCTGTTATGTTAGCTGGTTACTTTTAACGGGTTATGTTTACTTAGTGGACACTCTGTTATGTTAGCTGGTTACTTTTAACGGGTTATGTTTACTAGGTGGACACTCTGTTATGTTAGCTGGTTACTTTTAACAGGTTATGTTTACTAGGTGGACACTCTGTTATGTTAGCTGGTTACTTTTAACAGGTTATGTTTACTAGGTGGACACTCTGTTATGTTAGCTGGTTACTTTTAACAGGCTATGTTTACTAGGTGGACACTCTGTTATGTTAGCTGGTTACTTTTAACGGGTTATGTTTACTTAGTGGACACTCTGTTATGTTAGCTGGTTACTTTTAATGGGTTATGTTTACTAGGTGGACACTCTGTTATGTTAGCTGGTTACTTTTAACGGGTTATGTTTACTTAGTGGACACTCTGTTATGTTAGCTGGTTACTTTTAACGGGTTATGTTTACTAGGTGGACACTCTGTTATGTTAGCTGGTTACTTTTAACAGGCTATGTTTACTTAGTGGACACTCTGTTATGTTAGCTGGTTACTTTTAATGGGTTATGTTTACTAGGTGGACACTCTGTTATGTTAGCTGGTTACTTTTAACGGGTTATGTTTACTTAGTGGACACTCTGTTATGTTAGCTGGTTACTTTTAATGGGTTATGTTTACTAGGTGGACACTCTGTTATGTTAGCTGGTTACTTTTAACGGGTTATGTTTACTAGGTGGACACTCTGTTATGTTAGCTGGTTACTTTTAACAGGCTATGTTTACTTAGTGGACACTCTGTTATGTTAGCTGGTTACTTTTAACGGGTTATGTTTACTTAGTGGACACTCTGTTATGTTAGCTGGTTACTTTTAACGGGTTATGTTTACTAGGTGGACACTCTGTTATGTTAGCTGGTTACTTTTAACAGGTTATGTTTACTAGGTGGACACTCTGTTATGTTAGCTGGTTACTTTTAACAGGTTATGTTTACTAGGTGGACACTCTGTTATGTTAGCTGGTTACTTTTAACAGGCTATGTTTACTAGGTGGACAATCTGTTATGTTAGCTGGTTACTTTTAATGGGTTATGTTTACTAGGTGGACACTCTGTTATGTTAGCTGGTTACTTTTAATGGGTTATGTTTACTAGGTGGACACTCTGTTATGTTAGCTGGTTACTTTTAACGGGTTATGTTTACTAGGTGGACACTCTGTTATGTTAGCTGGTTACTTTTAACGGGTTATGTTTACTTAGTGGACACTCTGTTATGTTAGCTGGTTACTTTTAATGGGCTATGTTTACTAGGTGGACACTCTGTTATGTTAGCTGGTTACTTTTAACGGGTTATGTTTACTAGGTGGACACTCTGTTATGTTAGCTGGTTACTTTTAACAGGTTATGTTGACTAGGTGGACACTCTGTTATGTTAGCTGGTTACTTTTAATGGGTTATGTTTACTAGGTGGACACTCTGTTATGTTAGCTGGTTACTTTTAATGGGTTATGTTTACTAGGTGGACACTCTGTTATGTTAACTGTTTACTTTTAACAGTTTATGTTTTTTAGGTGGACACTCTGTTATGTTAGCTGGTTACTTTTAACAGGCTATGTTTACTTAGTGGACACTCTGTTATGTTAGCTGGTTACTTTTAACGGGTTATGTTTACTAGGTGGACACTCTGTTATGTTAGCTGGTTACTTTTAACAGGTTATGTTTACTAGGTGGACACTCTGTTATGTTAGCTGGTTACTTTTAACGGGTTATGTTTACTTAGTGGACACTCTGTTATGTTAGCTGGTTACTTTTAACGGGTTATGTTTACTAGGTGGATACTCTGTTATGTTAGCTGGTTACTTTTAATGGGTTATGTTTACTAGGTGGACAATCTGTTATGTTAGCTGGTTACTTTTAACAGGTTATGTTTACTAGGTGGACACTCTGTTATGTTAGCTGGTTACTTTTAACGGGTTATGTTTACTTAGTGGACACTCTGTTATGTTAGCTGGTTACTTTTAATGGGTTATGTTTACTAGGTGGACACTCTGTTATGTTAGCTGGTTACTTTTAACGGGTTATGTTTACTTAGTGGACACTCTGTTATGTTAGCTGGTTACTTTTAATGGGTTATGTTTACTAGGTGGACACTCTGTTATGTTAGCTGGTTACTTTTAACGGGTTATGTTTACTAGGTGGACACTCTGTTATGTTAGCTGGTTACTTTTAACAGGTTATGTTTACTAGGTGGACACTCTGTTATGTTAGCTGTTTACTTTTAACAGGTTATGTTTACTAGGTGGACACTCTGTTATGTTAGCTGGTTACTTTTAATGGGTTATGTTTACTAGGTGGACACTCTGTTATCGGGTTATGTTTACTAGGTGGACACTCTGTTATGTTAGCTGGTTACTTTTAATGGGTTATGTTTACTAGGTGGACACTCTGTTATCGGGTTATGTTTACTAGGTGGACACTCTGTTATGTTAGCTGGTTACTTTTAACAGTTTATGTTTACTAGGTGGACACTCTGTTATGTTAGCTGGTTACTTTTAACGGGTTATGTTTACTAGGTGGACACACTGTTATGTTAGCTGGTTACTTTTAATGGGTTATGTTTACTAGGTGGACAATCTGTTATGTTAGCTGTTTACTTTTACCAGGTTATGTTTACTAGGTGGACACTCTGTTATGTTAGCTGGTTACTTTTAACAGGTTATGTTTGCTAGGTGGACACTCTGTTATGTTAGCTGGTTACTTTTAATGGGTTATGTTTACTAGGTGGACACTCTGTTATGTTAGCTGGTTACTTTTAATGGGTTATGTTTACTAGGTGGACACTCTGTTATGTTAGCTGGTTACTTTTAATGGGTTATGTTTACTAGGTGGACACTCTGTTATGTTAGCTGGTTACTTTTAATGGGTTATGTTTACTAGGTGGACACTCTGTTATCGGGTTATGTTTACTAGGTGGACACTCTGTTATGTTAGCTGGTTACTTTTAACAGGTTATGTTTACTAGGTGGACACTCTGTTATGTTAGCTGGTTACTTTTAACAGGCTATGTTTACTAGGTGGACACTCTGTTATGTTAGCTGGTTACTTTTAATGGGTTATGTTTACTAGGTGGACACTCTGTTATGTTAGCTGGTTACTTTTAACGGGTTATGTTTACTAGGTGGACACTCTGTTATGTTAGCTGGTTACTTGTAACAAGTTATGTTTACTAGGTGGACACTCTGTTTTGTTAGCTGGTTACTTTTCATGTTGCTCAGCTACTGTTGTTCAGTTTGTCTTTGCTTCGCAGTACTTAACACTCTACTAGTATGTCGATCACCGCATATCAGCCCTCACCATGTGCTGTTACAATCCCTCAAGTTTTTTGACTGCTTTAATATTTTGTTTCGCAAATAATTAGGGCTCCCCTACCAGGGGGAGACTTTTTGTTTTTGTACGTTTTTTTCTTCCTGCGGGCGCCGCATTATCCATACCCTCTCACCCTCATATCTACAAAACCGCTTACTGGATACAATTATTAATTCGTAAGCTGCATCAATTTTTCAAAAAGTTCGGAAAAATATTTGGGTCATGGCAGGCATCTTAAATTTGTTTCGTCAATTTCAGACTTTGTCACCCTGATATCTACAAAACCGCTTTTTCGATTCACTTGGTGTTCAACATACTAAATGCAAGTATTATTCCTAGGCTGCATCAAATTTTTCAGAAAGTTCGGGACAATATTCGGATCATGGCGGCCATATTTTATTCTTTTTTTGTCAAATTAAACCTTGTCACCCTGTTAACTTCAAAGCCGCTCATCCAATGTACTCATTATTCGACATACTGTACAGTTGTATTAATCCATAGCCCTCAACAATTTTTCAGAAAGTTCGGAATAATATCCGGGTCATGGCGGCCAGCTTTTTTCGTAAAATTAGAAGCTTGTCACCTTGGAAACTTCACAGCCGCTTATCCGATACACTCAATAATAAACGTACTGCATGTTAGTATTAATTTCTAGACTGCAGCAGTTTTTCAGAAAGTTAAGAGACATACCTGATTATGGCGGCCATGTTTAATCTTTTTCTGTCAAAATAGCACCTTGTCACCATAAAGCTGCTAGCCTCTTGATAATTACATGTACAAAATGATTATCTGGTAAATTTTTTAATTTTTATTTGAAAAGTGCAAGGGGAAAACTTCTTGGGTGTTTACATTGTAAATACTTACTTCTAGTTTGCTTTACAGGCACGTATGGTGGCCGTGGCCACACACAGCCTGTGCGAGGCGGCCAACGCCATGGTGCAGGGCCAGGGTAGCGAGGAGAAGCTGATCTCGGCAGCCAAGCAGGTGGCCTCCTCCACGGCTCAGTTACTGGTGGCCTGCCAGGTGAAGGCGGACAGGGACTCTGTGGCCATGCAAAGACTTCAGGTGAGCCTCATGCATCACTGCGCAGATTTAAAATAATATCATTTGAATATCACAAGCTTTTTAGCTCCAGCCGTCACCGTAGGTGAGACGGAGGGAGCTATGGATTCCGCCTCCATTCTGTTTTTACCTCTTCTTTTGCCTATAACTTTGTTATTCCAGGTGGATAAAGGACAGGTTAAAATATTTTTAATCTGAATTCAATACGAAAGGTTGCAGAGGAGAAAATTATAATGTTACGGCGTTGGGCCGTTGAGCTGTTGGGCCGTCCGTGAACAATTCGTTTCCTGAGCATATCTCTGAAAGTACTTGTCCAATTGTCTTCACATTTTACACACAACACCCCTAGGGGGTCTAGTTGTGCCTTTTGGGGTATGTGAACTTTGACTTACTTTTGGTTCAAAACTATGACCTATTTAGTCGTTTTGACGCACACTTCGTTTCCGGAGCAGATCTCGAAAAGTACTGGGTCGATTACAGTCATATTGCACATACATGTTCTCTAAGGTCCCTAGTTGTGCCTTTTCAGGTTTTTGGACCTTGACCTTGAAGTTGACCCAGCACTTTGACCTAATTTATAACATCGGTAAATCCGACTGAAAGATTTTGCGGAATATCATGAAAACCGCTCAAGATAGCTACACCTGATTACTATTAAACAAATTGTAAGGTTTCAGAAAAGGATGCATCTTGAAAAATTTCGACTCGATAAAATTCAAAATGGCCGCTTATCGGCCATTATTCACTTTCACATGGCTGATATTTGGTAAACCGTGCTAGATGGCTAGACCATTACTATAAAATGAAATGAGTGATTTCAGATGAGGATGCATCTTGAAAAATTTTGACTTGATCAAATTCAAAATGACCGCCTTTTCGGCCATTATTCATTTTCACATGGCCGATATTTGGTAAATCGTGCTAGATGGCTAGACCATTACTATAAGACAAATTGTGTGATTTCAGGAGAGGATGCATCTTGAAAAATTTTGACTCGATAAAATTCAAAATGGCCGCTTATCGGCCATTATTCACTTTCACATGGCCTATATTTGGTAAACCGTGCTAGATGGCTAGACCATTACTATGAAATGAAATGTGTGATTTCAGATGAGGATGCATCTTGAAAAATTTTGACTTGATCAAATTCAAAATGACCGCCTTTTCGGCCATTATTCATTTTCACATGACCGATATTTGGTAAACTGTGCTAGATGGCTAGATCATTACTTTAAAACAAAATGTGAGTTTTCGGGGGAGGATGCACCCTGAAAATTTCAAAATGGCCGAAAATCAGCATTATTTACCTCGATAGGCCTGATATCAGGTAAACCGTGCTAGATAGCCAGACGATTACTATAAAACAAAATGTGACGTTTCTGGAGAGGATCCATCCTGAAAAATTTAGACTCGATCAAATTCAAAATGGCCGTCTATTGGCCATTATTCACTTTCACATGGCCGATATTTGGTAAACCGTGCTAGATGGCTAGACCATTACTATAGACTGAAATGTGAGATTTCAGCTGAGGATGCATCTTGAAAAATTCTGACTTGATCAAATTCAAAATGGCCCCCTATCGGCCATTATTTACTTTCACATGCCCAATTTTTGCAAACTGTGTTAGATGCTAGTCCATTACTATAAAACAAAATGTGAGGTTTCGGGGGAGGATGCACCCTTAAATTCTTTGACCAGTCTATATCAAATTCAAAATGACCGTAAATAGGCCATTATTTATCTCGATTGGTCTGATATCGGGTGAACTGTGCCAGATAGGTAGACATTACTAGGATACTGATTAGGATCATTAATTTCAATGGAGGTTTGCAATCTCTGACAGACTGTCTAGTTCTTATCTTACTCTTAGACTGAGCCTCTTAGACCTAGTTGCCTTGCGCCTTGATTTTTGACCTAGCCTAGGACTACATTAATAACCCTACACAAAATTGCCTAAATCAAATTCTAATTCGGAGCGGGAGCTCCTGGACTTATGTAGTCTTGTATTTTATATAATTTACTTGCAATCAAAACGATCTTCATTCATCTTAACCATAGAATGCCCATTACTATTTATTTTTTGTAGCGTTAATATGCATAATATTTCAAGAGTACAGAGGTTTAGGCCTACCATTATGAAGTTTTTGTGATGGGTTGAACCCCCACCCCTCCCCCCCCCCCCCCCATGCATCATAAGTGGGAGGGATTCAAACCCCCTTCCTTCCCACCCTTGAAATAAACCCTAAAATATAGGAAAATCGCATTTATTTGGTGATCGAACATGTCATGTTATTTAGACTTTTTCATTTTCAGTTTGCCGGTAATGCTGTAAAGAGAGCCACAGAGGCTCTGGTGAGAGCGGCTCAGCAGTTTAGAGAAAACGGTATCGACGACAGATTGACTGTGAACGAGAAGATGGTGGGAGGCATAGCTCAGGTAATAATACAAACTCAAAAGTGGCCCTACAGTTACCACAGTTACCAAGAGAACACGGGTCACGAGATACTGACTCAACTGTTACTGAGGCCGCAGACACGATGTGTTGATGCGATGTTGTTTTAATGTTGGGCCAGCGTCGTAGACAGACAGCAACAGTGACATAAGTTTAGACTACTTTTCTTAGTTTTCTCTGTTTTTGGTTGCACTTATGAGCCTCACATTTGTTGTATCCGTTTTTGACAAGCTTTACAACGAGCCCACCTAGACAGCCCTGCGACGCTTGGTTTAAGTCCTGTGACGTCATCAAGTTAACTGTCAAATATTCAGGAAATACGACGTTTTACTTGCGAGATATCATTTACTTCTTTTTAACAAGCTTTTCAGAGAGCTAAGCAGAATAGAGCTACGTCGCTTGGTTCACAAAAGTTACGTATTTTTGGTCTCCTAGCGCCTATGATCCTGATTTTTTATCTTGTAACGGCGCGAATCATCACTAAATTTAAGCTCAATTGCGTAAAAACTCGATGAGATATATTGTTTTTGAAATTGAACAAAGTTGAAATTTCAGAAACAAATAGTGCTAGATCCCTGCCGAATGCGACGTCAATTAATTATATTAAATATGAGGAGCATCATCTCTTAGAATACCTGTGAATGTAGTTGATAATCACCTTAAGTGACCAGGGGGTAAACATGTTAAAGTCGAATGAAATACTAGATATAAGACTATGAACCTGAACCTTTTTATCCCCGCCCGTAGGAGAAGAGGGATGTTAGTCGCGCCAGGATTCTGTCAGGCGTCATCTGTCAATTACTGGTCATTTTTTGTTGAAATTTTGACATGAAACTCCTTGCAACATGGGGATGTGCAAGTGATTTTTTAAAGATGCTACCAAAATTCAAAATGGCCGCCAGAGGTCAACTCCAAATTTTTTTGTGGATGCAAAAACTCTAAAACTTGAAGTCAGAAAATTATTCAAATTTTATAATCACATTCTCCACGATATGGAGATGTGCAGTCAGTGCAGATGACTTTTTTAAGGTTTTGCTGAAATTCAAAATGGCCGCCACGGATGAACTTTAAAGCTGAAATTATTCAAATTTTACAATCTTATTCCCCACGATATCGAGATTTGCAGGTGATTTTTTTAAGGTTTCACTGAAATTCAAAATGGCCGCCATGGATAAACTTCATAATTTTTTGTGGTCGCAAAAACTCAAAAATTAATGTCAGAAATAATTCACATTTCACAATCACATTACCCACCATTTGGAAATGTGCAGGTGATTTTACTGAAATTTAAGATGGCCACCACAAGTCGACTTTTTAAATATTTGTGACCGCAAAAAAATTTATGACGGGGGATGATATAGGACTTCAGACCCATTGTTCACCATTTTAATAACTACCAAATTAGGCCACTTTTATATTAGATTAAGAAACACATACCATAGGATCTTTGAATATAATTAGTTTCTGACTTGTATGTTGAGTCTGAGGACAGTAAAGTTGTTAATTAAAATTAGGTAATATCTAATTATAACCAAATTTTTGATGCTATAGGTCATTAACTTCTGAAAATGAGACTTGTTGACTTGAATACAAGACCATTTTAGCCTACTACATGCTAGAACTAAGGTCTGCAGAGTTGCTGGTGAAGAAACCACTGCCCTGGTCTGTCTAGCAACATTGGGCAACATTGGACCAATGTTGCTAGAGTGTTGGGAATTAATCTCTCACTCAAATGGCCTGTCCAAGCAGTATGAATTGCTCCGTTATACATGTATGATCGGTAACATTGGCTGCCTGCTGTCTCGATGAAGGACCGGCATTCCCTGTGCTGTGCCGACGTTGAGACAGTGTTGGGTCAGTGCATCGTTGTAATGCTAGTTGAATGGTGGGCCATCGTGCAGATAGTGGCGAATGATTGAACCAACAGTGGATTAGTGAATTGTGTTGACTGGGCTGTACAGTAGGCCCTCATAGTTAGAACTAGGTGCAATGGCGGCATAAACAACATTGACCCGCAATAAAACATAGCATTAGAACTGCAACCCCCTCCGACCTTGAGCCGGGACAAAAATATAACGGCTAAAAATACCGAACACATTTTTCCATAACCAGCTTGTGTCTGCGCTCCTGTGTAAAAAATACAATTTTTTTTAACAAAATAATAGAAACTCGACAAGTGCTGAGCCTCTGAAAATGGAAGAAAAACGTGGCAGAGCGAAAATGACAACCCCCTTCATTGTAATAGATATCCTAAAATCCTGGTTTAATCCACATCAACATCAATATTCCATCAATTGAATAACATATATAGAGGCTGACAATTTAGCAGGAAAAGCGTTTCAAGCAGTGTGAACGCGATTTGAACATGATAAAAAAAATTGCCCATTGCCCACACTTCCTCGTGAAATAGGTATTTATAAAAATGATAGTGTTTGAAAACTAGACTGTCAGGAGCTGTTACGCAGTTGTAACGGCTTCCGCGTTTCCGCGATTTAAAAATTATTGAAAAAAAAAGTTGATAAATTTACATTCTCTTCGACAAACTTGGATATATATTGGATATTGTAATGCATAGCTTGTAATGTAAACATATTTCAAAGGCAATTAAAGACTGGTCCAAGGTTTGTGTGACGCCCTTTTCGCTAATGTAACTGATGGGCAGTGTGTGTGATAGCTTTTTGTTGTGTCTTTGACAGATCATACAGGCACAGGAGGCGATTCTGATCAAAGAGAGAGAACTGGAGACTGCCAGACGCAAACTGGAGACCATCCGCAAGGCCAAGTATAAAGACAGGCCGAACACCTCGGAAGACGACGATTCCGGATCAGCTTTCTGATCCAGATCACCAGCTAAATTATATATAACACACACAGATATAATACCTTGAGTCCAGAGGTGCCCTGCCTTATTTTGTACAATGATGCATTTGTAAATTATATGAAGAAAAATATATATGATGGGCAATGTTGACTCACTCAGAGAGCAACGTGGGCATTTTTTCTCTGTATGATCACAGAGATGACCACGTAGGCCTACTACACAACGAAAGGCCCTCTGGATACCGAAGAAAAGGGGGCAAATATTTTCGCCATTGTATCATACATTATTTAGATTATATATATATATTAGGTTAGATTAATAGAGCCACATGTATCTTTGTTAAGTAGACCACACAGACAATAGGTATCACGAATGGTTAAGATGCATTTCGATTTTCTCTACTCTAATATATTGTTACTATTATAAGAAGACAGCTGAATGTTGTTAAAATGATAATGTGTTGGTCATGTTTAAGGCCTGTTCGGCAAGGTATACCTTGGTTGATTAGGTCGTTCCAGCTGGTGCTTGCTGTTCCACACTGACGCCCATCCCGTCCCTGTACATACCACACTGTCCTATGATGTATAGAATAAGGCAATCAATAATCACCAGGCTAAGCATAACATCTGACCAATTTCATAGAACATCTGTTTTATAAGTTAAGATTTTCTCAGTCCTAAAAAATCTTGTTTCTATCTCTTATGACCATACTCTGGCATATATAATGTGTTGACATTGGATGATCTAGCTGAGGTCATACTCCCCTGCAAATCCAGACACATATAACTGCTCTCTTTTCAAGTAAGCTGTTACTAGTGTCTGCCTTTGCAGGACGACTAACAGAGCTAGTCCGTTGTGGCCTTCAATAAATTGTGAGGACCAGTAATGCACCACCCTAGTCCAGGCCCAGGTTTCACCAACCGACATAAGTCATAATGTTGTTTCCCAATCAGTGAGCTTAAGACTGACTTAAATCCAGTATGACTGAGCCAGTTGATGAAACCGGCCCATGATGCTGTTCAGTCGGCTCTGCCGTACAATGCCAACAGGCAATGCTACCTTTTGTCTTATAGAGCAGACTACAGGGCTAGAGCTTGGACAGAGTGTGCACTAACCACCAGTGCCTAAGCAGCAACATTTGTTTCTATCTAACTCTGTATATCTTATATTCAGGGTAAATGGCTTTGTTTGTAAACTGTTTGGTGTTCTACAAGAAACAAGACTGAGAGGCACGTCATGGCAATGTAACCTACGCGCCAAATATATATATATAGACATCAATGCCAGGACGTCCACTAATCGAATCTGGGATCATCAGACGGTACCAGTGTAGCCTGTATACCCACAAATGTCCCATTAATTAATCGTTATCCAGGATACATGCAGTTTATTACAAACTAATGTAAGCGAATGTTTTGTCTTCTTTGAAAACAGTTTGCCTTCTTGTCCAAAAGCACAAAGCCATGGTCCGAACTTGATGATTATACGCAGGACATAGTATACAATAAAGCCAAAGTACAGACATAAGTAGAAGTTTGAAGTTTTTTAGTTATGATGAGAGTAACATTGGCTTTGTCCAAGCATAAATACATTGTATAGAGTGGTTCTGATACACTGATCTGCACAGCCAATGGGCAGTAGTTGGTTACTTGAGAAGTTAACAGTTACTGCCTTTTGGTTTTGTTCGCAAGATCAGAATAAAGCAGCATTTTGGTGTTGGGATCCTACACTCTAATACAACAGTACCCGTAACTTTTGTATTTCAGTTTTAATTAGGCCTACATGCACAACTTCCTCATTACCAAACACCCAAGCAACGCCCAACATCTTGTGACGTTGCTTTATTCCTTCTATCTGCTCACTGCAGTGGGATTCACAAGCCATTATCTGTTTTATGTTAATAATTATACATGTTGTGCACAAAATAGGATATTTTAAGTATGACATCGGAACTCCGTAGTTAGAGAAGCTCCCTATAAATGGGGTGGTGGATGTCTAACTTATGATTAAACCAGAATGATTAATGCTACATTCTTACAGTAATTTTATGTTTTGATATTTTCTTTGATTCACCGCCACTCGTCTCTGCCTGGGTTGACAATATACATTGACCCATTGATGGTTGAATGCCGGCTCACCGTCTAAGACGTGGGCCCATCATCCAACCATCGCTGGTTGAATGTCTAGTGCTTGCCGGGTAATGTGTCACATTTGTATGCACCGTCAGGTTTTCACTCACTCTGGCCCACAAGCCACTGGTTTCGGTTTTCTGTATATTATTATTATCCTCATCGCGTTGCTGTTGTTGTTTATTTTGCCAGGTCAAGTCTCGCACGGGACTTATAATAAGTTATATGTATAATCAATGGTGCTAATAACGTTTCTATAATTAAGATGGTGTAGATATGTCTCGCCGCGGTGGCAGTTGACCTAGTTGTCAACTGACTGATTGGTCAATATCGTCTGTATATATGCCAACCACCACCACGGTGATAACTCGTCTGGGTTTTTTCCGGCAGTGTGTCTGTCTGGTTGTAGTTTTCTATACAATGGGTCTTGGACTTCGCGTTAGCAAAAACAATTATGCCACTATACTGTATAATATTTGTTGATAACTTTTCTTGATCCAAACAGCCAGTGACTGTTACTCATCACATTCATTTCGTATAGAGGACAGGACTGTTGTCTTTAGTTTATGTTTAAATTGATTTTCTGTCAAGAATCTCAGAGTTGATTTTGCGAAAATCTATATATCCAGTTACTGTGAGCATAAATGTACGACTTGGTGCTGTTCGAGAAAATGCGGATCTGGTTTACAGCTCGGGTGAACCTCATTTATCTATGTGTAAATTGAGGTGTTTCACTTCCTTTCCTTTGGGCGCATGCGTGTCGTATACTGCCGTATAAAGTGCAGTAATAGCTTACTTTGCAAGTCGGCAGTTGCTGCATTTTGGCTTTGAAAAGCGGTATTTATATGATAAGAGTAATACTAATACTGTGACAATTAACTGACTATGAAGCCCTTTCAAGAAATCCCTCAAAACCAAAAAAAAACATCTTTCTCAAAAACGTCCATTATTTTGCAGGTCCTTGTATTCAGGATTACCTAATAATTTGAATGCTTTGGGTACTTGACTCGCTGTGAAGTAAAACGTCCATATGTTCTCAAGCGTTAGTTAATCCACTGAGGCGTTTAGGCCTAGGGGCCCATGTCTCTGTCCGATCTCGATCTGTGGCATTTCATTTGACGAGTCTAGACCGATCAGAAACCAAAAATATGGGTCAGACAGACGTGGATTTGCGTTGTTTCAATGCTTGGCCAACGCCCGTGACTTTGATCATTGAACCAACACACGTCACTACCACTAGTATATTAAACGAAACATTTGATAGAATTGATTTACAATTTTTCCAATGATTGATCTGATACATTTCAATTTGGTCAAAGAAACAATTATTTACAAAAGTGATTACAGGTGAAAACGAAGGGGAGCTGCAGGATGACTCAACATATCAATGTGTCAAAACAAATCGTCTGTTTGTAACTCTCTGTCTGTATAAATATACATATAGGCATATGACTGGCTGTTCTTGGTAACACTTGATTTGTTTGTAAGGGCTAGCTTACTTTAAATAGTTGATTCTCACTAATGCTACACCTGTTAAAAGTGTCACACCATATCAAATGTAACTATCTCTGTGGCGTCTACTCAAAACCTTGCTATTAAAGCGTCACATATGCCACTTTGAAAAGTGATGAATACGACATTTTAAAATCGATGATTAGAGAAAAGGAAAGAGACCTTCGTTGTTTATTCAAACAATGGATTTGATAATGTTTTGTTATCTGAGCAAATCACAACCATTTTTATCCTCCGCCCGTAGGGGCGTTTTTTCGCCCCATGATTCCTTCCAGCGTCACACTTTTTTGTGGGCGCAAAAAACTAGTGGTCATTTTTTATTTATTTTAAAATAACATCCTAGCAACGTGGAGATGTGCAAGCGATTTAAATATGCTACCAAAATTTAAAATGGTCGCCAAAGGTCAACTTCGATTTTTTTGTTGGAGCAAAAACTTGAAGTCAGAAATAATGCAAAATTTACTTTCACATTCCCCACTATCATGGACATTTTCAAGGTTTTACTCAAATTAAAAATGGCCACCACTGATCAACTTTTTTTTCTGGGTGGGCGCAAAAATTTGAGTCAGAAATTATTCAAATTGTACAATCACATTCCCCACGATATGGAGATGTGCATTGATTTTTTACTGAAAGTTTTACTGAAATTCAAAATGTCCGCCATGGATGAACTTCATAATTTTTGTGGGTTCGAAAAACTCAAAAAATGAAGTCAGCAATAATTCAAATTTTACAATCACATAACCCACCTCTGGAAATGTGCAGGTGATTTTACTGAAATTTAAAATGGCCACCACAAGTCCAATTTTTAAATATTTGTGACTGCAAAACTCTAACTAATTTATGGCGGGGGATGCTATAGGATTTCAGGCCTCTTGTTAAATTTATTTCTGTAGAAGTCACATTTTGCCTGGGCCTACAGAGATATCGGTGTTTGATATGATGTGTCAGACAATATCTGCCTCAGATGATTTAGTCACCGAATTGGAGCTTGTTATTGCACACTATTAATATATATCCACATAATATACAAATTATACTCATTTCTACAGTGTCTTGCTTAGGTCACGTTATGCAAGATTTTATGATATGTGGTGTATATCTACGTCTCATGGTAATAAACACTTGAAATAAAGTCTGTATTGGATGTTGTTTTATTTTTTTAACGCCAATGCGTACTTGTAAGTAAGCAATCACTGGCTTTTGGTGTTTCACTTTATTGTTTTCCATACATGTTCAGTGATTGTTGTTTTCACCACTCAGCTTAGTTTCTCCACCATACATGGACCGAAATCCAAGGGGGTCTGCAACGAGAGAATCTTATGTAGGCCTAACTGTTTTATAGGGTTGCCTCTGGGGAATTAAGAAATGGAGGGGAGTTAGTATGCACATGTTTATTAATCAATTGCCCTCTTTTTATCCCCTACACAACAAAATCGGGGGCGGGGGGTTATGGCGTTTTCGGCATTATTTTGTTGAAAAATGTATTCGATAACTCGTGTCTCGTCTGAGGTTTCTAGTAGAATCTGTACTACAATAATAGCAAAATAGTAAAATTATTCTGAATGGAAAACAAAACATTAATGAATATCAGTAGAAATGCATAGAGATTTGATAGCAGGTAATCCAATTACAAAAGTAAAATCGATATGAATGGTGTTACATGTAATATTATTAATGAAATGCTCTTATATAGCGCAGTTCCAGTCCGTGGGTCAAGTCAGTGCGCTTCATACAAAAATAAATAAACACGATGCCGGTATATCATAACACAAGATTATAATTCTGTTCAGCGATAACATGATATAAGGTAAAGTCCATTATCATAAATGTGACTTCTGATAGAAGCAAACGACTATGCTCCAGTGAGACAAACCCAGGTTGTCATCCACAAACGTACTTTATGCCTGGGCGGGGGCCCTAGGGTAGTGGTTAGCACCGCTGCCTTTCACGCCAGAGTCCGGGGTTCGGTTCCCGGTCTCGGCGGTTTGAAAGAAACAAAATTGTTTCTTCCCCATCCACGTGTGAAAGTTAGTATTGTGGGGAGCCTCTGTGACCGAGAGGTAGCGTGCTCGGCCTCAGACCGCCAGGGCTCGAATTTCGAATCCTGTGTCTGGAGGACAGTGTCATCTCAATCATCTCACCATCCTCAGGAGGTTCTCCTGGCCCAGTTTAGCCTATATGTGCACAAAAGTGGCCTAAAGCCCGATTCATTTCATTTCATTTTACTTTATGCCTACAAGGTCAAATATGAATTTTTCACTAGGTAATGCTAGGAACATGTGTAATACCTCATTTTTATGTTATGCTACCTTGCATTTGCCTTCACTGCAGGAATCACATGATATTGTCGCGTGGTAATACGAGCGTCGGCAGTATCAGTTTGGTCGTCGAGCTGTCAAAACGTGTTTTCACACACCAGCTGCAGTCAGTCAGCTACTTGGATACCGCTATTGGATATTTCTGGATACGATCCTATGTTATAGCTGTATTACCCATGGTAAAACGGTTCTCTATTTGTTACAAATACCGTGTATTTGTATAATTTGTAAATACAGGACTGGCCCAGGCTAAAATCATCAAAAAATCGGTGATTTTATTTCGGGTTCTTAATATGACCATATGATGTAAACATGTACATAGACTAGAACTGCAAATTTTTATAATTTTTGTGCTGCGCATTCATCAGTTAGACTAGATATAGAGACGAAATTCCCGCATTTCCAATTTTTGACATGGTTGTCAATAATTAGAAATCAGGAATTTCGTCTGTATATCGAGCCTAACTGGTGAATGCGCAGCACAAAAATTATAAAAATTTGCAGTTCTAGTCTATGTACATGTTTACATCATATGGTCATATTAAGAACCCGAAATAAAATCACCGATTTTTTGATGATTTTAGCCTGGGCCAGTCCCTTTAATGTAAATACAAGGTATTTACAAATTATACAAATACACGGTATTTGTAACAAATATTTTTTACTACTAAGCGGATCAAATAAAAATTCTTTGATATAATGACAAATCCAACAGATATTTTGCTACCTGGCATCACTCACACTTAACTATTGGATATACCGCCAATACAAATATAAAACGTAACGTTTGTGCAAAAATTATTCATGATCAGGCCTAGTCAATGATAATTGAAATAGCCGCGAAATTGCTGCGTTAAATTTCCTGTCATGATAAATATATAATGAAATATTTGAATCACTTGTTATTCTGCAAATGCTTTGAGGCGTTTCTTTGCAAACGATAGGACCACAGTTGTAGGTCTACAAATAAATATATAAAAACACGTAACTGCACAAGTAGAATTATAAAAACATAAACTGGGAAAATTACAAGCTAGCCTTCTGAATATCAAGCTTAAGAAATTTTCTGATTAACGGGCATTCTGACAGTAGTGAGGGCACAAACCGAAACACAACACCCAGTCGTCATGATACAATATTGTGGGGAACCTCCGTGACCGAGAGGTAGCGTGTTCGACCACAGACCGTCAAGGATCGAATTCGAATCCTGTGTCTGGAGGGCAGTGTCATCGCATTAATTTCACCATCCACAAGAGGTTCTCCTGGCCCAGTTTAACCTATATGTGCACAAAGCCTAAAACCTTATAAATTGTAGAAAATTGTAAAGAAGTAAAAACCGACCTTATTATAACGATTACATTACAATTTACCCATATTTTATGAATATTTCACCCAAGTATCTCATGTCATATAGATGTGTTTATCCTAAAATGTTTTGATATTTGTAAAATATAATTCGTTAAGATATAAATATATAGCATGCATACAGCAGACCTACAGCTCTACAGGTAGGCCCCTAGGCCTAATTACAAAAGACATCATCAAGTTGTAAGTGACATAATAATGTAGAAAGGCATACTAGTCCAGGCCCTGCCATAAAGTCCCGTCTACATCTCTTTAGGCATAGATTTTGACGATTGATTTGAAAATAGGATACCCCTATAGCATCAATAATCTACTAGGTGTTTTTCTTCAATTTACAGCGAAACTCAGAAATCGGTCATTTTCCAAGGTGGCAGCCATTTTGCCAAGGTCAAACATTAAATCGATATATCTTTTGACAGAAAAGAGAACTTAGGTTGCAGATTTGTACTGTCATGTGAGTTGTTAACTTTTAAACAATATGTTTTAAAATCAACACAGAACAAACAATGCATAAATGAAATGAACGCAACATGTTACTTCATGTATAACGTTTTCAACATAATCATATCTGACCTCGACCCTCAGATCGAAGACGGGTATGGATTTACACTGACAGAAATCAGGGAGGTGATAATGACTGAGAATAATAGTGTTGAACTATATAATCGTGATGTAAAAAAAGATGTTCATTGATTACTATGGTAACATAATTCAATTTTGTCCCAGTTATAAAGTGAATGAGCCTGAAATGTGTTTCTCAGCAGATATATCCATTGACGACCTGCCCAGAACAATTTGTAATAAGTACGTAGTAAAGTCAACAGGAAATTCTTAGAAAGTCTTTTAAAAACATTGGTTTCAAACCATTAGCGTATTCCTTCCCCGCCATGCCCCTAATGGTTGCGTATAAGGTAAAACCTGCTATGTATATATGTTAGGTCACAAGACAACCATGGACCTTATGTGTCAAATTTTGACCTTGACATATCAAGGTCACCTCAAATTCATGGCCGGTTATTTATAAATGTGCTCAAAACATTTAGATTGTGAAAAAAATGATTATTATAGGCATATAAGGTTGACCAAATGCACCATAAGACCGATAGCAAGAAGCATATTGTGATATGACCTTGATGCTTTTTTAAAGGTCAACCAAGGTCATCCGGTGCATATCTCAAGGTGGTTCTGTACCTAGATTTGATCACGGACATTCAAAGACTCCTCACTGAAAATGTCATGCTTTATTCATTTTTTGCACAATTGTTATGCTTAACAGCCCTACTATCTATGGTACTGTGCACTATAAAGAACCCTTGAAGTCATTCGATAAGAATAGGGCATAGTCCCTTCCTTCTTTCGCGATATTGCCATGATTGTGCAAAAAGCAACGTAAAGTCACCAGAAGCATTCCAGTCGCTCGTTAATTTTCTCTTGTTTTCCTGTGACATTTATCGCCTCTTTGAAACCCTTTTGCGCACCTTATTTGCATTGTAGGACCCCCTCAAGCTTTTCAATATTTCCCCGTCGCATTTTAATTCCTATCCGTGGAACAGTATCAGTGGCGGATCCAGGAATTGCCAGACGAAGGGGGGGTGTCGATTATTTTTATTTATACACATCACAGGTGAGGCAGGCAACCTCCAGAGGGGTCTGGGGGCAATTTTGAAATAAGGCTTCAAATGGTGCGTTTTAGAGCATATATTGGCCCAAATATGGTCGTATTTTTGTTTTTGGGACACTGAACGAGGGGGGGGGGGGGCACCGCCACTAGAACTTTTGGGCCTTTCCGTCTTCCTTTGACAGTTTCCTGGACTTTTAACGCCTCTTCGTCACCCTTTAACAATATCCGTGAACGTGTTTTTATCGCCTTTTGATGCAGGTATCTCTGCCATATAGTGCTAGAGGTCACAGTCAAGTTCACACAGGGCAAGGATGAGGAGGCGTCAAACGCGATATAGAGGCATTGAACGGCGAAAGAGACACCTTGTATGGCAACTGAAACGAGCTAAAAGGAAACAGAAAGACGCTAAATGGAGACGGGGAGGCGCCAGAGTACAATGAAAAAACGTACAAGCTTCCAAGCTCATTGTGAATTACTGAAGTGTGACAGAGAAGTGTTAAAGGTCGATGGGAATGTGTTAGATGGCGACGGAGAAACGTTGAAATGCGACAAAAAGTGGTAAATTAAGAGAAAGAGGCGGTAAAGGGTGACATAAATACACTAAAGGGTGGCGGACAGACAGCTGATCTTGAAATTAGGTCATGGTCACTGGATGTCGAACTTGACCTTCAGATTAGATCGCTTGTACTTGGCCTTCATTTTTTTTATCTCATTTGAGATAAAAAAAAATGAAGGCCAAGTACAAGCGATCTAAAGTTACTGTGCTTACAAGCCATTTTGGTTTCGGTGACCTTGAAATTAGATAAAGCTCGCTGATTGTTGAACTTGACCTTAAGATTAGAGTCATGCACATGGGGGCCCTGGAGCAGTGGTTAAAACTGCCTGCTTGGAAAGTCGGAGATCGCGATCCCCGATCTGGCCTTCAAGTTTCAAAGAAACAAAATGTTCCTTCTCCGCTCACTCGTAAAGATTTAATATTATGGGGAGCCTCCATGATCGAGAGGTAGCGTGCTCGGCATCAGACCGCCAGTGCTCGAATTTCGAATCCTGTGTCTGGAGAGCAGTGTCATCTCACCATCCTCAGAAAGTTCTCCTGGACCGTGTTAGCCTATATGTGCACAAAGGTGGCTTAAAACACAATTCATTTCATTTCAAGGTCACTTTTTGTCGAACTTGATATCCAGATGTACATGATGTCATGTACATGAGGAAAAAAATGAAGGCCTTAGGTCAAGCTGTTTTGGTTTCCGTGACCTGGTGGCTTTGAAATTAGGTCAAGGTCACTGAATGTCGAACTTGACCTTCATATTAGTGTAATACACATGAGGTAATAAGAAGCCTCAATTCCTATATCATCCCTGCCATAAATCAGGTTTGGAATTTTTGCGGTCACAAATATTTTAAAAGTCGATTTGTGGTGGCTTTTTTTAAATTTCAGTAAAATCACCTGCATATTTCCAGATGGTGGGTAATGTGAATCTAAAATTTGAATGATTTCTGACTTCAATTTTTGAGTTTATGCGCCCACAAAAAATATGAAGTTCATCCATGGCGGCCATTAAACCTTAAAACAGTCACCTGCACATCTCCATATCGTAGAAAATGTGATAGCAAAATTTGAATAATTATTGACTTTAAGTTTGTGCGCCCACAAAATTATGAAGCTGATATGATCGGTGGGGGCCATTTTGATTTTCAGCAAAAAACTTTTAAAAAAATCACTTGCACATCTTCATATCGTGGGAATTTTTATTATAAAATGTGAATAATTTCTGACTTAGGTATATCGTAGAGAATGTGATCGTAAAATGTGAATGACTAGTTTTTGCGTCCACAATTTTTTTGGAGCTGACCTCTGCCGGTCATTTTGAATTTTGGCGGTGTCTTTAAAAAATAGCCATCGATTGATGGCAAGACCCCTCAGCCGTAGGCTCTGTCCATCAATATCAAGAAATAATGAGAAAAAATGACCCACACTACCACCATGTCAATTTTTTTTAAATGGCTGTGGCAGCCATTTTCTTTTCAATGGATTCCTCCCAAAAGTTAATCAGATCATCAGAAATAACTAGAGGACAACCATACCAAATTTGAATGCAATCCAAGCAACGGTTCATAAGTTATCATGCCCACAAGCTTTTCAGGCGGCCATCTTTTTTTAAATGGCTGCGGCAGCTATTTTTTTTTTTATAGATTCATCCCAAAACTTAATCAGATCATCAGAAATACCTAGAGGACAACCATACCAAATTTGAATGCAATCCAACCAAACGGTTTATAAGTTATGGTGCCCACAAGCGGAAATTTTTTTGGAAAATGGCTTATAGCTTAGTGCCAAAAAATATATATGGGATGAATTGCCCATGCACATAAGTCATGTCTGTAAAAAATAAACAAAATTCATCAGTTAATTTTTTAGTAAGAACTGAATTTCTGACTGCCCGCCCGACCGCCCGCCTCTGGTGATCACTATGCCCCACAGCCTTAATGGCTGAGGGGTAAAAATCACTTGCACATCCCCATATTGCTAAGAATGTGATTTGAAAATTTACCCCCCAAAAATTGACCACTAGTTTTTGCGCCCACAGAAACGCGTGACACTGGACGGAATCCTGGCGAGAATAAAATCAACCTTCCACTACGGGGAAGGGATAAAAAAAATGAAGGCCCTAAGTCAAGCCGTTGTGAAGTTATCGCGCTTACAAGCATCTGCACCGCCCACCCCTGGTGATCACTATACCCCACAGCCTTAATGGCTGAGGGGTAACAGCCTTAAAGTGAGGCTATTAAGGTTTTGAAAATCAAATATTTCATATTATTTTGATAGATTAGTATATTTTAAGAGCATCCCAAACGCTACGATTGTCAATATGTCATTTATCAACGTTTAATACGAGGTTTAAAATGCAAAGGTGCTGACAGATTTGGAAACGCCGTGGTTGACATCTGGTGGTCGATATAATACCTATACGGTGGGTGTGACGTCACTCGTTGAACTCATCTGGCTGTGGACATACAGGACATACAGGCTTTCTGTCTGTTGTCATGGTTGTAGGCTTGGCTACTTGTCAGATCAGGCTCATTTTTTCAAAATATTGTGTCTATGTCATCTGTAGACCTAGTAGGCCTGTCTATGATTCAAATATTCCAGCTGAGCTTTTTATTTGTAGCCTATAAACTAGACTATAGGCCTAGGCTAGACCTAACTAGAGAAACCACCCTGCTTGTAAATTTTATAGGCAACCCTTCACCCAGCGAAAAAGTCTGGGCATACCAAGCAAACACGAGGCGTTGGCCCGATGTTGGGCTTATGTTTGCTGGCTAGGCCTACATAACAGAGCCCACTTGATAAAGAAATATAGACTAGGCCTAACACTAACGTCTAACGCTAGTGCTAAATTTAAAAAATGCCTATAGTCTACTAGCCTATAGACTAGAAATTTAACGTTATTTCACATAAAAAAAACTTAAACTGAGGTATGGTTTAATCAGTTAAATAGTCTACTCTTTCTCTTGTAATAACTGGGCATTCGTAAATCTGGGGGGGGGGGGGGGGTAATAATATTTGTGAAGACGATAACAAACGTAGCCTACTATAGCCAATACACTTAATTTATATAGGCCCAATACTAGTGTAGTTTTTAATTCTAACTTGATTAGCATAGGAATTACAGATTGAATAACAACTTTTTATTGGTACGAAAGTTGTAGGCCTACAGAGGAAGCATAGGCTCTACATGTAGGGGAGAGTGGGGCAGGTTCGCACATCTAAGGCAATCTGCTTCGTATTTCTGATTAATCCACTGAGTTGAATTGAATAACAGCTGTATCATGATATTATCATAGCATTATTTGTAATCAAACACAACAAACATTTTATTTGGGGAAATAAAGAGTAGGCCCTACTAGAGACAAAATATTTTTAGCCTTCGTTGTGTGAACCTGCCCCAACACTTGGGGCGGGTTCGCACACCACTGTGCGAATCTGCCCCACTGGCTCAAGACATTGTAATAAACTTCGTTGAATTAGCAGTGCTGGATGTAGGCCTATTGAGGGTTCACACACCCATACTCTGGTCACACACATAATTACCTATTGGTCACACTCATCCTACTGGTCACACACTATCCTACCAGTCACACACCAATCCTGTTGGTCACACACCCTTCCTACTGGATACATACCCAGCCCATATGGTCACACATCCATCCTACTGGTCGCACACTCATCCTCCTGCTCACACACCCATTTTCTTGATCATACACTAATCCTACTGGTCACACACCCATCCTCCTGGTAACACACACATCCTATTGGTCACACAGATATCCTACTGGTCCCACACGCTTCCTCCTGGTCACACACGCATCCTCCTGGTCACACACCCATCCTCCTGGTCACACACTCATCCTACTTGTCACACATCCATCATACTGGCCACACGCCAATCCTACTGGTCACACACCCACAATACTTGTCACACACCCACCCTCCTGGTCACACACCCATCCTCCTGGTCACACACCCATCCTATTGGTCACACACCCATCCTACCGGTCACACACCCATCCTACTGGTTACACACCCATCCTACTGGTCACACATCCATCCTCCTGGTCACACACCCATCCTCCTGGTCACACACCCATCCTACTGGTCACACACCCATCCTACTGGTCACACACCCATCATACCGGTCACACACCCATCCTACTGGTCACACACCCATCCTACTGGTCACACATCCATCCTCCTGGTCACACACCCATCCTCCTGGTCACACACCCATCCTACTGGTCACACACCCATCCTACTGGTCACACACCCATCCTACTAGTCACACACCCATCCTATCGGTCACACACCCATCCTACTGGTCACACACTATCCTATTATTGAGTAAGACTATCATAGGCCTATACATTTGTTCAAGGTCAAAAGGTCAATTTTAGGGTCAAGTGAGTGAAAATATCATTTTTGAACAAATAAAGCTAGAAGCATGTGCAATACCTCTTTTTCGTGGGTTTTTGAGTGGGAAAATCCATTTATAGTATTATTTTCGTGATTCAAGGTCATCTTCAAGGTCATCTGCAAGGGCAATTTTAATTCAAGGTCATGAAAATGTCAATTTCGAGGTCAAAAATAAAAAAATACGATTTTCAACAAAAACAAATAGCAAAAGACGTGTAGTCGTCTTTTTGATATCTTGACTGAATAATCCATTTCTGCTACTTTTTTGCTGATTAAAAACGTCATATGGCCAATTTCAAGGCCGAATATGATTTTAACGGACAATACAGTGCATAATAAACTTCCTCTTCGAAAATTCATAAAGAAATAAAAATAATTATTTCCTTTTTCGAAATCAAACGAAATTGTTTTATCTTCTTTTTTCATTAAAAAGAAAAAAACGAAAAAAAACTGTTTTCGCTTTAAAGGAGATAATTTTCGTTTTTGATAACGAAAAGAAAAATAATTCTTCAATATTATTTTCTGAGAAAAGAATTTTCGTTGTTGGTAACAGAAAGTAGAAAAATGAGAACACAACCGGAAGATACATGCAGCGACCGCAAACGACTGCCAACGGTCACTTAGTCACACATATCCACCTCATCTTATCCTTGAAAAGTCGTGAAAATGATTGTTCGTGCAACTAAGAATACATGAAAACGAAAATTGAAGAATTTTTAAAAGATTTTTTACTAATTTTCTTTCTACGAAAAAACACGACAATTCTTCACTAATTTTGGGGGAAGTCTATTATGCACTGTAATGTGTTTGCTACAAATTGGAACACACATAATACATTGTTTTGGTGTGTTTTTGACTGGATAATCAAATTTTATTGATTTAACATCATCAAAGTGAAATTGTCAGGCAACGGGAAAGCATTACAGGTCGATGGGGAGGCGTTAAAAGGTGAAACTAAGGCATTAACGGACAATTAGGAGGCGTTGAAGGGCGGCGCCAAGGCGTTAAAGAAGAGGCGTTAAAGTGCGACTGAAAGCCGACAGGGAGGCATTAAAGGGCGACGGAAAAGCTTTAAATTGTGACTGAGAGGCACTAAGGAGCAACGGAAAGGTGTTAAAGGGCGAAGAAAATATGATAAAGGTCAACACAAAGCATTGAAGGACAATGTTAAAGGTGCCGCTTTGGCGTTGAATAGAGATGGGCAGGCATTCAAGGGCGATGGGGAGGTGTTGAAGATCAATGGAGAGGCGTTAAAAGGCGACGGAGAGGCGTTAAAAGACAATAAAGAGGAGTTCAGGGCAAAGAAAAGGCGTTAAAGAGTGACAGAGAGACCTTTAATTGCAGCGAAGAGGTGAGGGGTAAAAATTAATATAACATTATTATTACTAGATTCAGGAAACAAAGGGTTAAAACATTTTAAATTTATAATAATGTTAGACAAGTCTTTATTAGGTTATCATTATTATCCTATTAAGTTTATTTTGCATGAGTTTGTGTCCTATTTAGGGGAAAGATGGGTGCTTCGTGTGGGAAACGGTTGACATTTTTGTAGACCAGTCCTTATGAACATAACGTTTGAGGTCCCTATGGTAAGTACTTTCGTGTTTAAAAAGTCTTCAGAAAAAAAAGATATTCACGATTATAATTATTCGTGGTTAAGAGCTTAAAGGATTAATTTGGGCGCAGCGTCGCAGACGGTGGCCCAACATTATTTCACAATTGGGTCAATTTATCGCGTTATCCGGGTAGTGGCCTTTCGGGGCATACAGCGTCTCCTTAAGGCAGTCAGAGCAAACCCAGGCCAATCACCTAATTCTGCTTCAATGTTAGGCCTGCGTCGAATACGATTGACCGGCATTGAACCAGCACTGGGCTGCGACGCTGGCCCAACATTGAGCCGGTGGGTAGGCCTACAGTGTGTGTACCAGGTACATCCTATAGATAGTGCAGGAGGTTGTGTTTTTCACTTGGATCGGAATGTTAATTGTTGATACCAATGCTAATATCAGTCTACTGGGTCTAATGATTCAGAAAAGTTTTAGTGCCATTTTTTTCTTTTGCCATTTTGAGGTTATTTAATACAGGTACCGTATATTTCACATATTCATATTCGTCCTTGTATGTCGATTCAAGACCACTGAATTTCAAAATCTCCATACACATTGAGAAAGAACTGACTTCCTGTAGCGTTTATCTTTAAATTTTCACACTTATCCAAATGGCATTATGTCATAACCTAGAGACAAGTCTACATTTCAACTCTTTTGCCCTAAAATAGTCAGCAAGCGATGTCATGTGTGTTTGATCCAGCAGCGTGCCATGTATACGAGGCATTGGGAAACTGCGTGATCAGTGGCCCAATATTAAACTAGCATCATTTCAACCCAGCTAGCATTGTAAACGATGGTTTAACACCTAACCAACACCGGTTTAGTACATTTCCTCATACCGGGCAATAGGCCTATGCTACAGTGATTAGGCCAGCATGACGCTTTGACCCAGTGCTTGACCCAGTGCTGGCTTAATGTTGGCTCACCGTCTTTGACGTTGGCCCACTTTCTGCTACACTGTCCCAAGGTCTGTGGTTGGGTTCACATTGGGAAGGCATAGTAAAGAACATAATTTTCTGAAGATACAGTGGAATGGCGCTTTCTCAGTGAGCAATGCTGAGTGAGCAAGGAGGGTGCACATGGGTCCTGGAAATTATGGATTGTTCCCAGTTCACTTTTCACCCACTTTTTAACCTCGCTATTCGCTTTTTATAAGGAAAAAATGATATAAATATAGATAAAATAGATATACATTTTTAGGCTCGTTTTTTACACTATTTATAAGCTGAAATCTTCGATGTTTGGACCCTAAGAACAGGCGATTCGCTGTTCGTTTGATTCGTTTTTTAACCCATGTGCACCCTCAGCAAGTTCAGGTGAGTTGCTTTTGACTACTTTCTCATACTTGATCTTTTCTCTTTTGAGGTCATTGGGATGTATTGTGCCATGATGCATCATCCTCTTTTGCTATTAGTTTACTAGATCATATGTTCCCAAACCTTTTGCTGATACCATGGTATCCTTCAGATCCAGACAGTGCGTGGCTCTGGACAAATATTTGAAATATTTTATGGCATTTAATTTCAACTAAAGACGGTGTCACATTATAACGTATAGTACTAGCGTCTCCCAAGATAATCGATACACTATAACATGGGTAGCATAGGTTAACAAGCGCCACGTATACGGCGAACACGCTGCTAGTGGAATGCTATTTGACGTACGTTACTCATATGTCAAGTACATGGACATACTCTGCCATGAAAGTGTATACAGTAAAACCTGTCCATACCGGAATGCCTTGGGGCCAAACTTTTATTCCGGCTTGGACAGGTTCCGGTTTGGACAGGGTTTTTGCTTTCGGAGAGGAACAAACAACGATAACTTGTACAATTGACATGAGAGTTATAATTAAGATTGTGTCGTCGGTAGGTCTAAAAATGATCGGGTTGATGGATGTATACAAATATATTGATATAATAAAAGACACAATTTTTTAAGGATGATTTATTATTTTAAAATAATAAGCATATAATAATCAATTAATACATTATTTTTTTCAAGCATGATTCATATATAAAACACATAATACAGCTAGTATATATGGATTAGTAAATCTAGTACCGGGTATGCATATTGTGTCTGTGATAATTCATATTTTTTTGTAATTATGTGTCACATATTTCACACACGGAGCGCATATGTCATTTTATAAACATTGATTTTTTAGCGCCTAATATAATAATAACATTACATTCTTGTAATCGTCCGTCACACATTTCAAACACGGATAACATTCGTTTGTTTGGTAATAGTCAGGGCCCATTTTTCAAAAAGAGGCATTCTTAAAGTTTGTAAGGCATTTCTTAGTAGAATTTGTCATGCAGTTGTTTTCACACAATTCGGATATGCTGATTCCAAATCTGTCCCATGCCAAGCTCTATTTCTAAAATTGCAAAACAAAATGGCCGCCAAAATAGCAGATAAAGTCTCAATTATCATGAATATACATCATGTCTGGGTGCACAGCGGACACACAAACTTGACTTTCGTGTTCAAAATAACATTTTTGTTTTTAGGAATTTCTTGTTCTAAGACCTGGTCAACTATCACGCAAAAAATCCAAGATGGCCGCTAATAATACAGAAAGTACCATAACGTTTTCCTAAGAGTCATAGAAAGTTGTTTTTGGTGGCTAAATATAGGTTTTTAATAATAATAAATCTAGTACAATACAGTCATAACCTCTAACTTTTATATTACATGTAGTTTCTGGGAAAAATCCAAGATGGCCGCCAATTATACAGCAAGTACTATAATCCTTTTTAGCTCATCCGGCCTTTAGGCCTAGGATGAGCTTATGCCATCGTGTTGCGTCTATCGTCTGTCGTCCGTCGCCACGGGCCTGTGCATTGAACTTCCTTAATTATTAATTAACTTATGACCTAGTTAAGACCCAATTAGGGCACTCTGTCCACAATTCACACGAAATGCTTCTCCTCCCTCAATTCTTATCCGATTTCAATTCTGTTTGGTTTGTTTGAAAGAGTTTAGGCCTGTACATTAAACTTCCTCACGGATTTCAGAAATTTTAATTATTAATTAACTCCTGACCTAATTAAGACCTAATTAGGGCACTCTTTCCACAATTCACAAGAAATGCTTCTCCTTCCCCAATTATTATCCTCAATTCTTATTCGATTTAAATTTTGTTTGGTTTATTTGAAAGAGCTCGTGCCTGTGCATAGAACTGCTTCACGGATTTCAGGAATTTTAATTCGTAATCAACTTGCGCTAATAAAGGATGAGCATCTGTGTCATTGACACTCTGGTTCTAAATGTCGTAGGAAGTTATTTCTGGTGCTCAAATAGTTTTCTGATAATTGCACAAAAGTAGCATGTGTTACTTTCATCACTGTAGCTACATAGGCCTATATTTCAGATTTGCATGAATGCCATCATCTTGCATAATGATAATGCTAGAATAGTCACCCTCATCAATATATTGATCATATATTTGTGCAGCTTCGGAATTGATGTAACGACTCCTTGATAGGACGTCATTTGCTACTTTCTCGTGGTCCTAATTCACACTTAATAAAACCAAATGTGATAGTTCTTCAGGTTGAGCAGGAAGCTTTTACACGAAACTAGTTGTCCATCAATGAGGCTCCAACCACAATCTCATAGATGTTTATAATATTGTTATCTGGCCAGAGCTGTATTTATTGCTAAACAGGCCTAAAATACAACGGAAACAATATCCACTTTTTGTGGCAGGGGTTATTGACGAAGAGGATACATTGAAATACTCCTCAAGTTCTAGTTCTGGGTGTTCATGAATTAATTTAAATGTCTTTCTTTTAGAATTGATGTGCTGGTGTTGTGGAAGCCATTGAGACGGTAGAATGGTACCATAAATATCACCAGTTCTGAGTTTACACAGCTAGGCATTGCTATGATGAGAACTTCGAAAGCAGAATGAGCAAGTTTACATCAATTCCTACGACTACCACATTGTTTGATTGCCATAATAACATTTAACGTCCCATCATGTACCTCAGTATTTTTCACACTTAAATACCAGTGTTCATTGAATAGTTGAATGGCATTGTTCTTTACCAAAAGTGGTGAATTTGAACACATTGAACTGAAACTGTATTGCCCTCCTCCCTGATTCTGTACTTTATCTGTGTTTTGCATAGATTATTAAATGATCAATGTTTATTACAAAATAATATAATAGATAAGTAATTAATACTCTGTATGAATGATAATTATTCTACTATGTCTGGAGGAGATATATAGTTATTAGGGACCTAAATATCTTCACGTCCATCATATGATTTCATCACTTTATATATGGTAAGATTTATTGTCTATAACATTGATACCTCTTCCTGCAAAATAGGGTGGTCGCTCCCATACCACTTCAAGACACAACTGAACCGGTTGGGTTACTGTATATTATGTGGGAGTGAGAGCTTATATCTGATTAGAAGCATACATGACCAGAACCTACTGATTCCTCATACATTCTACCATATCACGACCACATTTAAAAAGTTTCTGTATTTTATGTTAATCTTCACACAAACATCCTGATCGTGCTACAAACGGTATTATTGCCCCAATTACCACATATTCGGCATCATATCTTGTTGCAAGAGTGTACCCAATAATCTTTGGTGACTTGTTCATGACACTAAAGCATTTAGTTGCCAAGACTAGGTTAGTTACTAACATCTTCTGAAGATGGTGTATGTTCATACTATATTTATAAAATAAATTCATTTTCAGTACTTTCAACATTACCATAGCGTGTCATCAACCATGAATCTTATATGCCCAAAACATATATAAGTCAATTTCAGTACCAAATTACAGATTTCCGATATCGTGTAACTGTATTTCATCATAGTGATTGATGGTGATATCATCTATCTCATTCAAGTAAGCCTACATTACGGTTTTGTGTGGATCTCTGAGCCGATGGTTGGAACTTTATTCGCTCAATTATGTCTGAAAACTGTGTTATCAGCGCATTACCAGGCTTTTGTACGGTATATATTCTGATCAAAAATATAAAAATTAAGATGATACTATTATCATGATTATGTAAATTGTCAATGCAATTGAGCAACATAATTTTTATGTGATGTGCACGTTTTAACCAGCACAATATACCTAGTTAGTAGAATCATAAATTGTTAAATTTAAACGACTGCTTGTCTCGATAGGAACGGAACATGTTTTTGTGTTATTATTGCCATGGTTATGCAGACCACATTGATGGATTAACTTTATGTTTTGCTTAGCCCTAGTATAGGGCTTGGGCAGGAGGGTGCCACCCGTGGCCAACGCACATTTAAATTATTGCTTTCTTCCTTACGGTACTGTAAAAACACGATGCACGTGGATATCATATAGGCCACATACTAATAGGCCTAGAACGGATATATGGTGAGCGACAGGTTATCTAGTGCCGGACAGTGATCAACTATCATAAAATATTTTTTGTCGATAGTCTAAACATTTTTACAACATGCCGGATATTACGTTTGTTTCCCTCGGCTTCTAAATGTGAAATAATGACTTTATTAAATAAATCATTATTATTACACTAGCCTACGATGTGTTTTCCTGGCGCAACATTTGTTTTCCCCCCTATAACTTTGTGAAATATTGATAATAGATGTTATCACGGCTCCGAATTGGTTTCCCGGGTGTGAGAAACCTATATGTAGACACCAAAAACACATCTCTACGTTATTTGGAAGCAAAGTTATAGCACATTGCCATGCAGTGGCGGCCATTTTGGATTTTGTCCTCTAGCGGCAAACGCACAAGGTGAAATTTAGGGGACTTTAAGTATGTTGCTCAGGTCGGTTTTAATACACCGAAATGATGTTTTTATGTTCATTGTAAGCCAAGCCGTGATGTAAAGTTGTGACACTTAGCTAATTGTGGCGGCCATTTTGTTTTTGAATTTTGAGTAGGAATAACACAAAATATAGCTTGGCATGGGGCAGATTTGGAATCAGCGTTCCCAAATTGTGTAAGAACAACTGCATGCCAAATTCTACTAAAAAATGCCTTACCAAGTCAGAAATTTTGAAAATGGGCCCTGACTATAACTATTATATATTTTCTGGAATGTATGACTCTGGACTAAATGCTCCGATACGGTATGATTATGTCATTTAATACAATGAATGCCTTGACTAAGAGTAAAAAATAATATAGGAATAATCGAGCGATGAAAGAATAAATCAAATGTTTTTGGGCCATTAAATATCACAAACAGAATACATTTATCCTAAAACACATCTATGTATGTGAGAATTATTTTTAATTGCACTGATATGTTTATGAATTGATACGACCTTTTAATATTTTATTAGTCAAAGATTTTGTTACAATATTTTACTAACCAATTATTTTATTAATCCATTATGTTGTTAAATATCTTACCAATCTCAAAGTAAAGGCGCTATAATAGTTCCTCTAACGCCAAAAAGGTGTTACCAACTCTAACTTCGCAACTTCCCCATTGCATAACCAGATAACAAGCAGGATGCACATTAATTCACCTTGCCGCCCCCTGTTTAACCCTTAGTGCACCGCATGCGATTTGAAAAATTCTAAAAAAAAATTTGATTCTGGTTTGGACAGGTGAAATACAATACAATTTATGCATTTGGGGGAAATAATGAGTCCAGTGTTCGGAGTAGACAGGTTCTGGTTTGGAGAGGGTTAATTAGTATAATTTTGATTGTAATTATTTCGGAACCAAATAATTATTACGGTATAGACAGGATTCCGGTTTGTACAGGGTCCGGTATGTACAGGTTGCACTGTATATGATACTCTGGTTCCCAGAGCCACACTACGCGGCGTGGCCGAGCTTTATGTAGCCTCTGGTATGCCCGAGTGGCGAATGTTTGTGACTTGTTGCTATTTTTAGATGAAAATAGGGTAATCCCCGAATTCAGGCATTTTTGAAAGGTCACTTCCCCGGATGAACAGTTGTTCACAGTATTGTATTTCCCCTCTGACGCATTTCCTATGACTTGACCCAGAAAATTAATCTCCGGCCTCAATAACACAGGCATGAAGGTCACGTGATTAAGAACCATGGCCTATACCCGGCCATAAATGAAATTGGCCGGGCTCGCCAGGCAATGTATATGATACACCTAGCATATTCATAGTGCAATGTGAAAAAGCAACTTTTTATATAGGCACATCACATGTGATATTGGAACGTCGGATATGCGAGCTGTATGTGTTACCAATATTCTAGTCATACGCATGTTACCACAAATTTAAGAAATTTACGAGCGCGACCCATACATTTATCTCATACGCTATAGTGTGATACTGTCTTAAAAAGTAAAATAGCTATAATTGTTAAATTCAAAATTCTATGTTCTAGACCAGTTGGAGAAAAAATGTTATAAATAAATAACTATTAGCTTAATATGACATATGCGTCATAGGTCTATATCTGCAAATGGTATCACTGACGAATATAAGCGTATTTTCTAATATGTATGCATATAATGTTGCCGATTTCATTCCACACTGATCTGACTGTTATGATTTATTATTATCCACATTCTACATCTCATTCTGAAAATTTTGCTATACTTTATGACAAATATGTGGAACTGTATGTATTTTTGTATACTGAAGATCGTAAACTTAAATGACCTCAAAATGACCTTTGAACCCAAAAGAAAAAAATGCACCTAAACTTTTTATAATCGGTAGACCTAGTAGAGACAGAAAAACATTGGTGCCAGAAATTAACATTCCAATCCCAGTGAATATCTATGTCCAACATTACGGCCTGCACTAAGACACGTACACTAACCAGCGATAGTGGTGGAAGGAATAGGCCATTTTTTTGTCTAAAGCACTCAAACAGACTTAAGCCGGGCCTCGGAGTTCAGGAACTCTTTTTCTAGTTCTCAATCAAATTTTACAATTTCAATATCATTCTTGTCAGTGGATATGAATTATGTATTACAATTTCACATTTGAGCTTTTTATTCATTGTTCATGTCCAATTTGTTTGTTAGTTTCGGGGTTTAAAGAGTTGTATCAAACATTTACAAATAACACATTTTAAAATCACTATTTTGAGTCCGTTTGCAACCTTTATCAAAACATTTTCACCTCAAAATGCATCCAAGAAAACAAAATATAACATTATTATTAGTAGATTTGTGGACCAATTTGGAATATAGTATCTTTGTTTGTGCCAAAGACAATTGTACATTTTATTTTTAAATGAGCTATTTTCAATGGCTAGTAAGTTTTGGGATTTTAGAGGTCAAAATCGAGCTTGGCAAACACCACTTTTCAAATGATCAGCATTCAAATTATGTTAAAACATGTTTCAAAACACTTTCACCCAAAATGAATTCCGGCTCTTTTTTAGATATTATTATATACTGTACAAAAAGGGTTGCTTTGACGAAGCAGACAATCCATAAATTGACCAAAACACAGTTGTATGAAAATGATTGGTTTATTCCAGTGGATAGTGATACCAGTCCTCCACCTGTTTGTTATATACATATTGGTTTTGCCGGGTGTGATTATATTCTAATCATACTACACTTAGGTATAATAAGTTAAATAACACAAATCATCTTATTACCGATCATCGTCAGCAATAAATCATTGATTTTGGACCTTTCAGTCCTAAATCGCGAGGGGAGTTACAACTTTTTTATGTATATACTGCAAAACCAAAGGCAGTAACTGCTTTAGACTCAGACTCATTTATTTGTTTCCACATTGTAATCATGTTACCAAAACAGAAACATTTGTATATAAAGTAGAGAACAAGAAACTTTCTAGTCTCTGTCATACTTTTCAGTATATGTATTATCAGTGGTTATGAATTATAATCATAACCTTTATCATCATATGCAGAGGCCAGTTGGTTACTGTTCTGTGAGCTGGAATTGGTTTAAAGCAAAACAATCAGGCTAAAATCATAATAAAATCGGTAATTTTATTTTGGCTTCTTAATATGCCCATATGATGTAAACATGTCCATAGACTAGAAATTTTGTGCTGCTCATTTTCCAGTTGACTGAGAATTAGAGACGAAATTCCCGTATTTCTTATTTTGGACATGCATGTCCGAAATAAGAAATCGGGAATTTCGTCTTTATATCTCACTTTAATAACTGGTAAATGCGCAACACAAAAAATAAAAAAAACTTTTTTAGTTCTACTTTACTCTACTTAAATGACAAAAACTATTTGGTCTAGGAAAAATAAACATCTATCTCTCCTATTGAATTATATTTCGTTAACTGATCTCCCACAGAATTTCACTGCTATTTTATTTGAGTTGAAAATTAAAAATAATTTATCTGACGAGCTTACAAAAATTAATACGATTTGTAATAACTTTCATCACAATTTTATTTTATAAAAACACTAATTTTGCACGGACAAAGCTAGATAGGTAGGCTTCACTGGCATAATTAAAAGGAGAGCTTAAAACACTGCAGCCTGTCATAGATAAATAACACAAATATATACTCGAGTCCTACATACATGTAAATAAAAAAATAGCCATCAATTGATGGCAGGACCCCTCAGCTGTAGTCTCTGTCCATCAATATCAAGAAGCGAAGAGAAAAAATGACCCCCACTATCTCCATATGAATTTTCTTTTTTACGGCAGCTATTTTGTTTTTAATGGATTAATACCAAAAGTTAATCAGATCATCAAAAATACCTAAAGAACAACCATACCAAATTTGATTGCAATCCAACCAAGTTATCGTGCCCAGAAGGTTTTCAGGTGGCCATCTTGGAAAATGGCCGCCGGTTATGGCTTGCTTCCCTAAAAAATATATGGGATGAATTGCCCAGGCCCAGGTCATGTCTGTACATCAATATCAAGAAATAATGAGAAAAAAATAA
The DNA here is from genome assembly GCA_964017125.1 of Flabesymbios commensalis. Taxonomy (NCBI): domain Eukaryota; kingdom Metazoa; phylum Annelida; class Polychaeta; order Terebellida; family Flabelligeridae; genus Flabesymbios; species Flabesymbios commensalis. Next base: position 73,100,011 of record OZ024902.1, read on the forward strand.
CCCCCACTACCACTATATAATTTTTTTAATGGCTGCGGCAATGGCTTTTGTAATTAATGTTATTAACTATGTATTAAGCGGAATTTATTATCCCATTTTGGAACCACGCTCCAAAACCACGCTAGGGTGCGAAACACAATGTGGCTGGTCAACACTCCTAGAAAACAGGAGACGTTGACCCAATGCTGGCCCACCGTCAGCGACGCTGGCTCAGCATCAAACCAGCCCTGGTTCAACGCCTTGTGTTTGTTGGGCTGCGTTCAATAGCATCTGGTCTGGTAGTGCTTACTGCTGTTGGCGATTACAATGTTGGGCCAGCGTCGCCGGTGCTGGCCAGTATCCATTCAGCCCTAGTCAGTACTTCATGCTGGCAGGAGCGCGTGCACATTCAGCGTGGCGCGCTGCTGCAGACAGCGAATTTGAAGTATCCGCTTATTTCACAAGTGTGTATATACCGTCTTTTGGAAGGGCTGTGACAGGCAAAAGAGAGTGCAGTGACGCCAGCGAAAAGGAAGTATATACTTGATTTACAAGTGAGCACATACAGCCTTTTGGCAACACTGTTACATGCAGGACAGAAATGAATAGGACACACAGACCGCGACAGACAGACTGAGTCAGTGGGTTCGTGCAACGACGGACGAAGCCTAAAAACTCTTATTCTATTATAGTATAGATCTATAACATAGCAATGGATGGTGTTTGTTTAAATATGGCATCTTGTAAACTGACAAATACAAAAATAACGTGCAAGTACTCAAACTTCTTGGCTGATGCAGTGACGCAAAATGTTCACAAATTTGACACAACTGCTTGCAATAAGTTATGTAAATAATCGAAGATCAATGATAAAATGAAATAATGATAAACATGAAACTGGACATTGTCAATAGACTCGCAGAATCCAGAAACCTTTATATACCAGGTTTCAATGGAAAAAAAAGTTGAAAAAAAAATTGTCGCCAGGTTCGGCCATTTTGATTAGCGGTGGAAGCCTGAAAATCTAATCAGGTCATCTTCATTCTCATTGGTAACTTAACATTGGGTGAAAAAAAAGTGCCAGAGGAGTTGAATGTTTGTATGAATTCAATATGTTGCACCATTTTGGCGTAGTAGCCAAAAGGCAGCTGAGGAATTTTTCAGGGTGCTTAGAACATGCCATGTATATTACAGATAATAAAGCCAATGATGATCAAAGTCGGCCATTTTGTAATCAGATGAAATTGGGACATTTTCAGGGCATATCACTCCCTGAAACCACACATTTTGTTTTATAGTATTGGTCTAGCTATCTGGAACAGTTTTCCCGATATTACCCATATTAATGTAATGTTAATAATGGCCTCAAGTCGGCCATTTTGAATTCAATCAAGTTCAAATTCGTCAAGCCATATCCCTCCTAGAAACCGCACATTTGGTGTTATTGTAACGGTCCATCTATCTGGCATTGTTCACCAGTTATCAGGCATACTTAAGTTAATTACGGCCGATAGTCCGCCATTTTGAATTTGATTGAGTTCGAATTTTTCAGGGCATATCCGTACCTGCAACCGCACATTTTGTTTTATAGTAATGGCCTAGCTATCTGGCACAGTTTGCCAGATATCAGGCATATTAAAGGTAATTATGGCCGATGGTCGGCCATTTTGAATCTGATTGAGTTGACATTTTTCAGGCCATATCCCTACCTGTCCTCGAGCGCATTGTTCTTCGAAGATTGTTAGATTATCTCAACATCACAAACCAGCACGAACCTCATCAATCGGCATATCGCCCTCTACACAGCACAGAAACAGCACTTCTAAGAGTGGTGTCATGGAACAAAAACAAATACATCAGCATCGAACCCATAACAATAGGGGACATCAACATTCCACCAACTTCTTCTGCACGGAATATTGGTGTAATCTTCGTCGCGTAAGGTCGCACCTAACGCTTACAGCAACCTGCCAGATCGTCCAGTCGCTGGTTATCAAGACCAGACTACTGCAACTCACTCTTACAAGGTCTGCCAAAGTATCAGCTCGCAGCGCTACAGCCCGTTCAAAATGCGGCCGCAAGAGTTGCATGCATCCCATGCCATGAACACATCTCTAAAATAAGGATGCAGTTTCACTGGCTACCGATACAGCAGATAATTACATATAAGACATTGCTGCTGACATTCATTGTGCTACACGGAAAGGCTCCTGAATATTTATCTGAGCTACTGGTGCTGCATAAACCAAACAGAGCGCTGCGATCGGCTAATCAACCTATTTTCAAACAACCGCATTCATTCAACAAGACATTTGGTAATCGAGCTTTTGCGATCGTTGCTCCAAAGCTGTGGAACTATCTCCCCACATTACTGAGGGATATTCACGACCTCAACATATTCAAGCGGTCTCTAAACACATATTTGTTTGAAGAGGCATATATCAGAGTCTAAAGGTGTAAAGCATATCAGTGACACAATTGTTTTCCTCTGCGCCCATGAATCACATGAGATATGTGGCGCGTTATAAATGCTTTAATAATTAATACCTGAAAGTTAATTATGGGCGATAATCTTCCATTTTTAATTTGATAAAGAGTTACAAATTTTCAGGGCATATCCCGACTTGAAACCGTACATTTTGTTTTATAGTAATGGTCTAACAAACTGGCACGGTTTACCAGATATCAAGCATATTAAAGTTAATTATAGTCGATAGTCGACCATTTTGAATTTGATGGTATGGTATAGCAATCTGGCATTCTTTGCCAGATATGAGGCATATACAGGTTAATCATGACCGATCATTTAAGTGGGTAAGTCATCAACCCCAAAAGGCACATCTACAACCCTTAAGTGTTGTGTGTGTGCAATATGAAAAAAATCCCCAATGGGTTTCCGAAATCTGCTTCGGAAACAAAGCGCTGCAAGATATCATGCATATTAAAGTTATCAGTTATGACGGATATCAGAGGCGACGCCAATACCCCCCGCCCCAACTTCGTCGGGCGGAGGATAATTGGGAGGGGGGGGGGGGGTTTAGGGTGGGAAATACCGTTTAAATTATCGGGAAAAGTAACTTGGTTAAAAACTTTACGCAATTAACAAAATTGTTGTCACTAATAACGTCAGTAAAATCGCCATTGGTTCCTGCACCAGTGTTCAAGTTATCAGTGTTTGCTATTTGGCTTTGATCCCCAAAATTATAAGTAGGCTTAGAAACAGCGAAAATTTTGAAATCTAAGGCCTCAAATGACGCATTCTAGACCATATTTCGGCCGAAATATGGTAGCTTTTTTTGATTTGGGGACCCTGCGCCCCCCCCATCTGGATCCGCCACTGAATCCAATGTGTTGTATGTGACTCAAATGAGTGACACAAACAGCAATGTGGATGTCACCTTTTGTGAAAACGGGGAATTGGGCTTGGCTGGCCGAATTCCCATTTTAAGCACCCTTGTCTCATGTATGCACCACGCAGCATATATGGAATCCACTGAATAAACAAGTGTATAACTAATCACAATTTAACCCATAGAACTCTACGCAATTCAATTTAAGTTGTCATCATTTCAAGCTGTGTATCTCGGTACAAGTGACTGAAATTGTATGTGATTGAAATTGTAGTCCAAACATATATCAGTATTTCCAGATTTCAGATATATTTTATTTTAAACAACGGGTTATACGTGTGCTAATACAAACACAGAATGACAAGTGCTAATATATGTATAAGGACGTTCTGATATTGTAATCGACATCAGTGCTATTCGGGCTGAGGGCGTTCTCATATTTCATTCGATATAAATATTATATTTGAAAATTTTCGTTACGGTAATTGCGACACTGAAGCAAATCACACCTATCAATGAGAATGTAAAATAGAGGGGAAATACAGATTTTAAAAAAATATATAACTGATGGAGTTAAGTAAATCAGTTTGACAGATCTATCTTCTGGACAGTGTGTGTTTATAATGATCAACGACAACGAAACATCTGTACTCCGGCGTTGGCGAAATATTGGCTTAAGTCCACAAAGTTGGCCAACACTGTGTCAGTCTCGCGCAAACTGGGATACTCAGTTTTATCAATGATAAAGATGTGACTAGCCAATGAAATGAAACAACGATGAGTATTTCCATCCTAATTATTGAGTTTGACGTATCGATCATCATTTTCATCATGAGGTATAAACACGCCAGTTTGTCATAAAAGAAATCAAAAATGGCTATCCGTATTTTTGGTGAGCACCATAAGATGCAAACGACCGGCTAACTATTCCCATTATTACTATTGAAAAAAAACATGCAAAGAAAGGTTGTTGTCCCAGCACTGGTGTGATGAAAGATGGTCTGAAAAATATTGATAAGCAATTTTCTTTTCCAAGTTGTAACTTGCTAGACATACTTATCATTGATGTATAAATGTTTTGCTAATCAATTACAAATTTGATTAGCAAATGGGCAGAATTGGGTAGCATTTTGCTATACTGAACAAATTTTTCCCTGATGGTGCACACAGTTTACATACTATCTGGTTGGCTTTTTAAGAGATTACTTGTATTATCTGGTTGGCTTTTAGAGATATTACTTGTACTATCTGGTTGGCTTTTAGTGAGCCCTAACATGACTGAGACTACTTGTATTATCTGATTGGCTTTTAGTGAGCCCTAACATGACTGAGATTACTTGTACTATCTGGTTGGCTTTTAGTGAGCCCTAACATGACTGAGATTACTTGTATTATCTGGTTGGCTTTTAGTGAGCCCTAACATGACTGAGATTACTTGTATTATCTGATTGGCTTTTAGTGAGCCCTAAAATGACTGAGATTACTTGTACTATCTGGTTGGCTTTTAGTGAGCCCTAACATGACTGAGATTACTTGTATTATCTGGTTGGCTTTTAGTGAGCCCTAACATGACTGAGATTACTTGTATTATCTGATTGGCTTTTAGTGAGCCCTAACATGACTGAGATTACTTGTACTATCTGGTTGGCTTTTAGTGAGCCCTAACATGACTGAGATTACTTATATTATCTGATTGGCTTTTAGTGAGCCCTAAAATGACTGAGATTACTTGTACTATCTGGTTGGCTTTTAGTGAGCCCTAAAATGACTGAGATTACTTGTACTATCTGGTTGGCTTTTAGTGAGCCCTAAAATGACTGAGATTACTTGTACTATCTGGTTGGCTTTTAGTGAGCCCTAACATGACTGAGATTACTTGTACTATCTGGTTGGCTTTTAGTGAGCCCTAACATGACTGAGATTACTTGTACTATCTGGTTGGCTTTTAGTGAGCCCTAACATGACTGAGATTACTTGTACTATCTGGTTGGCTTTTAGTGAGCCCTAACATGACTGAGATTACTTGTATTATCTGGTTGACTTTCAGTGAGCCCTAGAATGACTGGTACGAATGTCATGTTAAGATCATACTTTTCGTAGAGGAATAAATAATAGTGGTATTTTACGTGATCCCAGAACTTCTATGTCTCCTATTCAGTCCCATAATTATAAAGGCAGTTTCCATTGTAAACTCGAACTTTAATGTCAGTTCTGAAGTGCGTAACAGACCTGATGGTTCTAAGTTAACACGTTGGCGAGTGAAACATATCGCTCTCTTAAAATCGTCCTCCTGTCTTGGAAGTGATAGTCATGTCGTTCAGTCACTACACGATGATGAACAATCATCGATTTTCAAGTAGCATGTGAGAGCATCATGGTGATCGTCCAACTTGGGTCTGCGCACACTTGGAAACACAACACTTTGCAGGTCGAGTCTGGCGAATAGGGTATGACAGTGCTGGAAGATTAGTAAATAATAGTGCACCACTCTACTCGTGCAAAGCAATAATTGAAGAAAATTGTTCGAGCGCTGTCAATGCACAATCTGTGATGATGGCGAGTATGATTAAACCAGGGTGTCACTGTGTTTCACTGAGAAAATGTTTCACTCATTAATTTGTATCACTAAAAGAGTGAACATTATTTTAAAGGGACTGGCCCAGGCTAAAATCGTAAAAAAATCAGTGATTTTATTTTGACATCTTAATATGACCATATGATGTAAACGTGTCCATAGACTAGAACTGCAAAAGTTTATTAATTTTTGTGCTGCGCATTCACCAGTTAGCCTAGATATAGAGACGAAATTCATGATTTCTAATTATCGACAACCATGTGAAAAATAAAAAATACGGGGATTTCGTCTCTATATCTATATAAATGCGTAGCACAAAAATTAAAAAACTTTTGCAGTTTTTGTCTATGGACATGTTTACATCATATGGTCATATTAAGAAGCCAGAATAAAATCACCGATTTTTTATGCTTTTAGCTTGGGCCAGTCCCTTTAACTTTTCGATGAGAAATGACTGAAAGTTAAGATACGATTTATCAATAAATCATCACTAACCATCACAAAAGCTGAGATGGTCTTAACTTTTAATGATAAGATTTTAATTCTTAAATACTCATGTTATTAAAGTAGTCGAAAAAAGACTTAATTTTTAATGACAAATTTATGAAACAAAGGTAAGAAAAGAATAATAATCATTAAATTACCATTTTTAAAGTGAAGATTGTTGCAACTTTTTTGATAAATCATCTATAATCATCTATAGATCTCATCTATTATTTAAAAAAGGTAAACTTTTCAATTAGTGAAACTTCAAATAGTAGTAATCTTTTCTCAGTGAGACGCATCCCAATAGGTGTTAGTGAATGTAGCAGCAGGCACAAGACGGTCATCCAGTGTTGGTTTTATGTTTGACCACTGTCTGTGACGATGGACCAAAATCAAACCAACGCTGGTTGAACATCCCGTATAAGCTGGGGTATGAGTACGGAGAGCAGAGCGTATCATCAGCAGTCCGTGGCGGGGTTGGCGTGTGTGGAGCTCTGGACGTCACAGCCGGACGCGATCAGGAGGTCCATTATATCCAGGTGGTCCGCCTCCACGGCCAGGTGCAGGGGGGTGAGACCGGTGACGGGGCCCGCGCTCATCGGGGCGTTCACCACGGCCCCGGCGTCTAGTAGCAGTCTCACCACGTCGGCGTGTCCATACTGGCAGGCCAAGTGTAGGGCAGTGACGTTGTGACTCTGGCCTAACACGGCCCTGTGCCTGACGTTGCCGCCCGCCGCCAGCAGCACGCCTACCAGGGCTGTGTGACCTTGTTGGCTGGCCAGGGCCAGACAGGTGCATCCCCCGGGGCCGGGGTCGTTCATTCGTGCGCCGTGCTCCAGCAGCTGGCGGCACAGACCCACGTAGCCGTTCCACGCCGCAATGTGTAGGGCACTCCAGCCAGCCTGTTAAACACACAAAAACAACACATTATCACTCTGTATAGTATCATCACGTTGTTTTGAGGGTGTATACTGTTGCATGACCACTTCCTGTAGACATTTATATTAGACAAATATACATTAAAGTTGATTTTTACAAAGAAATCTGCGTTCTGTTGTTCAATCTTTTAATTAATGGATCTACGTATAATATTACTGTACCATCAAGTTGATGTTAAGTGCCTCTGGAAAACTGTGAATCACGCCTTTTGATTGTAAATGCATGAAAATGTGACAAATATTCTTTTCTTGCAATCTTTAGAGACAAATACCCCATTCAATGAGATCTAATTCGTTAATTCAGTCAATGCACTACAAATCAAAGGCTGAATCATTTCCCCCGTGTTAATATACAATATGTTATCTAAGCTTTCTCAGGGTAGTGTTGGTTCAGTGTACGACGTTGCATGTAAAACAGGTGTACGGTTTGCATAACATATTTCTACTGGCTGTAGTAGTAGTAGTAAATCATTGCTTTACGTCACTTTTCGGCACAAAAGGTCTTTTAAGTGACATTATTAATACGATAAAAACGTTGTAGTCAATTGATGAGATGAATGATGTACAGATGATGATGTGAGGGTGATAAGGCATGGTGGGTTATTGAGAGCGTTTCCCTTCGCTCGCCCGATAAGGGGTTCTGGGCATGTCTAGGGGATATACCCCCAGACATGCCCAGACGGCCGGAGACTTGAGTTTCACTGTACAATTTAATGATGAAACTCTGTGGCATTTCGCGCAGCTCCGTTATCCTCGGGTCGGATAGTCCCCAAAGTAACAATAGGAAGGATCACTCCCTCTGGGTAACTCCATTCATCCCACGTGACCTAATGTCAAACACGCTATTGCCGGTTATTTAAGGCTACCACGGCCTACATCAGCGCCAGCACTGATGCGGGTGCTGCATTGGCTCCGCTGTTGAGCGGAGGAACCAGGGTACGCCACTGTCAATCCGCCCAAAGATTATAGCCAGATACGAGGAGGCTGCAGCTACCCTTGGATGATTGCTGTAGACTAGTGCTTCCGTACAATGCCCTACACAGCATCCAACAGACGGGACAGATCCCTAATGACCCTCCCCAGATGGGGGCAAAAAGTACTACTACTAGCAATCATCCCAGTACCCCAGTAAATTAGATCTATATTTTAGCATGTTTTAATGATTTATATAGAGCGATGCTTGACTTGAGAATAATTGAATGTCTTATTTGGGAGATACTAGTAGCTATTGTTGGCCCAGGCAGGTCACCATTTTCCGGAGTTCTGTCAATGTTCACATTATTTCCAAGGGCTGTATCTTTCGTTTTAGTTGAGATATTCCAATAATATTGGTGGTAGAATAATCTATGTTTATTTTGCCGTTCTATAATATAAGTGATGGAATTTAACTGTTTGTGGATTTTTCATACTTTGATGTGACCGGTAGGTGGGTATTACCTAGTCAGAAATGTACATTTTTGCTACATCTAGTAGTTACAGAATGTGAAGTTATTTTGATAACGAAGGATTATTTTTCGATTGTGAATACGTTTTAGGGGAGTTTATATGATATCAAACGTAACTAAATTAGTGGATATTATCAGATGTCAGTATTTAGCAAGTTAAGGTGAATATTTTGGTGATGACGTCACGTCCCGTGGGTGTATACATATGAGCAAGCCAGGCTTGTGCTGGGTAGATGGCACCCACAGCTCTACCATTGAAGACCTCTCTAACTCTCTCAATATGAAGACGCCAGCTTACAGGTTGTACAATGATGACCTTTTGCCAAGTGAAGACGCCAGTTGGGTTGACAATGATGAAATAAGGGAAGTGAGGAATTAGGGACCATGAAGTAATAGCATGAAGTTGTGATGTTCCAAAGTGATGCTCAATATTATAATCCCCTTTGAAGTCGAAGATACAAGTGTGCTGCTTGTTTATGAAGTCAAAAATACAAGTGTACTGCTCGTTTAGTTACCTGCCTCATATTACTTAGTCAGTGGCCAGTTGTGAGCCTTTTACAGTCCCCTTTGTTGACCTTGGGAAATTAGTTGGACCATGGTTATTTACTATGCATTAAGTCGACTCGAACTGGTAGGCCTACACTCTAAACATTGAACTATTTAAGAGGGTGTAAAAATACCAATGGTTTAACCCTGGGTTGAGCTGGGTATAACCCACGAATAAGGTCAACAAACTGTGTCGGGTTGTGAAGTTACTAGTCAGGGGGCCATTCTGTGTAGCTAGCATATTTAGGGTTTTTTCTGCCACCCTCTGTTATACTCGTGATGACCCCAGATATTGAAAGCATGCATAATCGAGTATATGAAAATGCTTGTCGTCAAATAAAATTATCTTGCAAAAGTATATATATGGCCCTGTTTCCATGACAACCCATTTTTGCTAATATGCAACAAAATATGTCAAAAAGGTCAGACTATAGAGATGCTGTTCTAAAGAGTGGGAGTCAAATGCAACATGTTTACCTGTATTTAGTATAAAAGTAATAATAATGTGTTGTTGATAACTAGTTGAGTTACTAGTGTTCTATAATCAACGTTTTTGATAGTTTGCCAAGTTATCTCCGTTACCATGGATACCGATATGTTACCTTTTGACTTTATGCATTTATAAGACTGAAGTTTATATAGGACAGTTTGAATTTACCAGTGTCAACCTTCTCTAATTTTTAAATGATGCAAACAATAAATATGATAAATTTGTTTCTACATCATTTTTCATTCGAAAAATTATGACGTCATAATTTAAAGCGTTTTAGCAATAATGTAACGTTCCATAACGTTATTTATTCCGACGTTAGGAAGGGCCGCTATAACTATAATTTCGAATTTTTAAAATATCTCAAATACTACTGGTCGTATCAAATAAAGTAATATATGTAAGATATTTCCGTGGTCAAGGATTCCGATAAAACCGGTCTCGGAGCTTTAAAAATAGTGAAATACAACTTTTGAATATAAAATAATATGATTAGTTTCCATCACAGTGTCAGCATCAGTTTGTATGAGTGCTGACCTACATATTGGCAGAGTGTTAACTTATCACTTAAATATTCAATTCACTTTTATTGGTGTGTTCCACGACCATCAATGCTTTAAACCTGTTTAAGTCATATTTTTGCTATGATGTCTTACAAGGCTGACTAAGTACAGTGGTGTAGTAGTGACCAAAATGGTCACAGATTTGACCCGACAGCAGCCAATAGATTATGTCAATTGATTCGAAGAACCCCAAAACGTAGATGAGTAAAACTCTGTTAAAGGTAATTTATGTCCACATCGGTTATTTTAGTCATACGTGCCTTGTTCACATAATCATATTAGTTAATTTGATGTGTGTAACAAGTGAATTCCATTCACATACAAAAAGTATATTGATCTTGTTGTATTAATACGATTGACCAAGTCAAAGTCACCAATTCACCCTGAAAAGGGTTGTCCCAACTACACCCTTCCAATTAGTCCGTAATAACAGACTCTGTGTGCGATACAGAGTCTGTAATAATTGCCATTAGTAAAATTCGGCGAATGAAGGCGTCACTGTTTGATCAATGATTTTATTTTATTTTATAATGACATATTAACATCTCATTTGAGTAATGCCTTAAAGTGAGGATTTCAACGCAAATTTTTATAGGTGAATTTATCATTTGAATAGAGTTACCCTCACATATTTCATGATATTTTTTTTATCTCAGTGTACACTGTCTACCAGCATACACAACCACAGCTTTCGCTATGCTGTCCATCTCGGATGTCAACCCATGTGTTTGCGTCAATATGTTGTTACCAACTAAATTGACCAGGAACAGTGTTTTGCCCTCTCAATGGTTTATTTCAGAGGAACTACCTTCTCAATGGTAATTTTGCAAAAACTTTTTTATTAGTACTAGTAATATGACAAAAATGAGGTAAAGTGCTCTCCCAGAGTTTTGTGTCACATCTGTTACCAGTGACAAAATATCAAATTCAACGGAATTATTTTTAATCCCATAAAACAAGTTGTCCGACTAAGCAGTTCCAGAGGCCCCCGGAGATGCTGAGCTTTATTTGAAAAGAAAGCTAAATTCTTTTTTTGATTTATAATGAAAGAAAAGTCCGAATGCAGCAAGAACATAAAACAAGTCTGTGAACGAAAATATGACGATTTGTAACAGAACGACAGCGAAAATGATTAAAATTGTCACATCTGTCACCGTCACTTCTGTTACAAAATTAAATAACAAAAGTGACACTAAATGGATTTACACATGTAGTCACTTTTATTACCTCTTTCAATTATAGTTATACAAGTATTATCTAAAAGCCTACAGTACTGAATGTACTAAAATTTTCTGGGCTAATGCTAGATTGGTATTTAAAATATGGTGATTCTCCATTAACACAATACCTTTATTTTAAAGTTACCTCATTTTCATACATAATAGATGTCCCTTCTGTTGCAAAATCTGTCAATTTTGTTACTCTCATCAATCGTCTTTAATTATTTTATGACAAAAGTATTATCAAGCAAACTGTTTAATGGTAAAACAAATGAGCATACCGATTTGTAGGACATACCACTACACATTTTTAGATCAATTATTTTATATTTTCACTGTTCAGTGTAAAAAGTCAATTCCATCACCAAACCTTGTCACGGCCATGTCACTTCTGTTAAACGACTAATTTTTGCCATTTTTAAAACAAAAGGTTCCAGCATATGCTGAAATCACCTCTAGATGATTCAAGTGGATTGTGTGATTTAATACAAAGTGATAATATAAATATACCTACATTGTTTAGCATTGTGGTTATGGCAAAAGTTTCAATAGGCCTATCTGCTACTTTTAAAATTTGGATTTTGTGTGATGGCTCTATAAAATTTATAATAATTATAACTAGTTATATTGATGTTAAATTCCAATCGACACTGTCATCGCTGTACCATATGTATGTCTGGCTACAAAAATAATTAGTTATTTGTGGTAATATGTCTAAAGTAAGTAAGTAAAATATTTGCTTTACTTCACTTTTCGGCCAGTATGGCCATTTAAGTGAAAATTCCAGGTATTACAATATCCCATATTGTATAGTTAAAGTAGTAAAGGAAAGACAAAGCCAATAAAAGCATGATCGTACTAAAATATTCAGTTTAAAGTGTTTGATATGATAAGATGACGATGCTCCTGGCACCTATATGTAACGAGTCTGGTGACATGTTGCAGCGCCTGCACTACAACACAGTTTAATGGGTATAAAAATATCAGTATAAATAATGTAAAATATGAAGTGATTATAAAATGAACGACTTTTCAAGTCACTATATCTCCATGAAATTGGAGTGATTGTGTAAAAACTACAAGTCTAAGTCAAAACAGTGTCATTGTCAAAACAAATATATAATATATACTATAATACTATATACTAGAATCAAAAAAAGTAAACCCATTTAGACAGAAATATGAATGACATAAACAATGAGCAGAGAAACCATTAAGTAAGTAAGTAAAATGTCTTCTTTACTTCACTTTTCGGCCAGTACGGCCGGAGACATCATGAAACTACAAAAAATTCTCAAAAATTAAAGACTTACAGTGCCCCCACAGTTGGTAATAAGGTCTGTGATATTGGAGGACATCACAGAGCGATCACGAACTGTGAGGACACCGTAAGTCACCACAGGCTAATTGTACGGCAATGGCTTCTCTATGACATGCTGCATTATCCGCCAGGATGCCACAGAGAAACCTTTAAAACAATAAAGTGAAAAAAATAATTATATGGCACTGGCTTCTTTCGGACATCCCGTCCATCGCCAGGATGCCAAAGAGAAACCACTGCAAACACAAAAAAAAACAAATCATAGAGGAACTATGAGTAGACCCACAATGCCCCCACAGCTGGGGATCGGGTCTGTCATCGAGAACTAGCACGACAGAGCGATCACAATCCGTGAGAGCACTGTAAGGCACCACAAGTACAATGAAAAAAAATATAAAATATATAAATATGACTATATAAAGAATATATAAAGAAACTGAAAACTATTCGAAAATAAACATAACAACCTCAGTGAAAAACCCTAAACCACCGGGAAGCAAACACACAAAAAAAGAAAAACCTGGTTCGATGAAGGTTTGGGTGTGCTTGGCCTTCTAAGAAGTTGCCCAGGGGGGACCACGCGGAGGTGACACCCATCCCCCCCAATATGTCTAAAAACACTTATAACTCCAGGCAAAGTTTAGTATTTTTCAGAGTGTTCATATCGCATATCTGTTGATGTATATTTATTACATGTATGCATAGAGTAATTTGTGTAATATATATGTAAGTCAGTGATATCTGACCTCACGTGTAGGCCTACTATAGGTTTCTGCTGAATCTGACGTCCTATGTAGACTATAAATAACTGGAGGCCATGTGAAGTCATTTATTCTAAAGGGTTTTTTCAGCTGTACTTTAATATTTGCATAATTTAATATCCACCATAGAGATAGACAGGGACTTGATGTAATTGTTAATTAGGCTATGTGCCTGTTACACCGGGATTCGCGGTTTGCCTCCGGCTGGATATTAGTAGAAAATCTAACATTAATATTAAATCAGGCATAATGGCGCATAACTGATAACTGTTGATAAATGTATAGTCGTTAAATATGAACAACAGCACAAAAATGCGGTATTTACATATTTATAAAATGTGTATCCTATGAGAAATATTAGTATTGCTGTCACATAAGTTATTTGTATTTTGTTCAGTAACTTGAGGGTGTATTCAATTGTTCCATGTTGAACCATGAATTTTAGGTACCTTGGTACAATACAAAACGCACTATTACTAGATAGCACAAAATCAGGATGCAAATATGGTGCCTGAAAAACAGATTCTGGGGACGCTTCCAATGTTTTCGTGCCGACAAGAGCAGGTTTTGAAGCTTATAAACCAAACAACATATAGAAAATTATATTTGAAAATGCAACATACATTTTTGAATCTTTATAACTTTAAGAAAAACCTGATTTGCTCAAATATGTTTCTGTTGGGAGCATTTCTTACATGCAGGATTGCGCTAAAAGTGATTTAAAAAACAAGCACCAGAGTAATTCATGGTAGCCTGCGTATCACATCTGCAATATAGAAGATTGTGATGATATTTTATTTGCTTAATTGTCTGGATGTCAATATTAAGCATTCCCGATAATATCGGGATGCATATAGGCCTAGTGTATACACAGTAGAAACCCTGTATCGGACCGCCTCACAAACGGACCATCCTGCAATATAGACCACTTTTGTCCAATCCCGAATTATCTTCCATTCACATAATGCACTATCGGATTCAGTTGTCGGATCGACCCACAACTGCTTCATCCACTAGCGGTATTCACTAATGGAACCAGTTGTTCTCAGAGAGCCAGCGCTGGCTAGATCTACTAAGGGGACCAACACTATAGCTGGATCCACGAAGCGGATCAGCGTTGGTTGGTCCACTAAGAGGAACAGCACTAGCAGCATCCACTAAGGGACCCGCGCTGGCTGGATCCAGTAAAGGGACCAGCGCTGTCTGGATGAAGTAAGAAGACCAGCGCTGACTGGATCAACTAAATGCACTAGCGCTTGCTGGATCCAATTAGAGGGGCAGTTTTTATGGATGCATAAAGGAGTATAGTCCTCTTGCTGAGGGGGGTCCTGTGTGCATTTTTAGGTCCCCTAAGTTTCTATTACAATTCGTTTAGGGGACCACCCCAGGAGTGAAAAAAACTTGGGTAGACATGCTGGATCATGGTAGCAACTCAGGAAAACGATTTTCTAAAAGCCATTCTGAAAAATCTATATATCTATATCTTTTGCACTAGTTGGCCCATTTGGATGATCAAAATGTCCAGTATGAGGTTTTTTAGGGTGCTGAATCGATTGGAAGGGGTTTTGAAATGCCCTGAAATAAGGATCATGCAAAATTCAAAATGGCCGCCATTCTGCTTCATCAAAGTTTATTTTTATTTTTATCTTGATTTATAATTGACACATAGTAGTCCATGTGCCAGAATTGGTCCTCGTGCACCCCCACTACTCTCCACGAGTGGTACCATTTTGATCAGGGGACTCCTGTGAGGGATATTAACGATGTTACCAGAAAAAAATTGGGGCGCGATATGGGTTTCGGCCACTATTCAAAATTGCATGACGCAACGAAAATCTAATTTTGACAATATCTCCAGTTCTAATTTACATAGAAAATCACGATCTCTATATTGAAAACCAAATTATATTAGCTAACATTCTATACAAATAATAACATGGTATAGTAATGAGGACAGGTATGGTTATAAAAGATAGCTTTGTGTCTCTGAACTTCTAGTTTATGCCGTTATTGTTCAGAAATACGTATTAATATACTCTGATGGAAATTTAGCTGGGCCATTATCTCGAGTTCTAATTGACATAGAATCTCATTCTGGTGTTTATGGATTTCATGTTTTTGGGTCAACGAATCGACAGTAACCTCTAAAAACATAGGCTACTAGAGCAATACCATAAAAGGTACATTTGAAAGAATCCACGATGGATTTCAACAAATGAGTTTCAAATCACAATGTCTATGTGGATTTTTTTTTCAATTAGCATTGTCATGGAAATAAATATATAATATTGGAAGTCGAATAAATACGGTATTTCATATTGATTCGTATTGTTCTTCGAGTTCCTTCTCCAGCACGGCTCGCAATTTGCGTATAGTCATCTAGAACATCTAGTTCGTCAGAGAGTTGTTGAGCCTTAAAGTAAAATCCTATTATGTAAATTAGTGGTTTCTTTTTCCCGGTGCCCCGTATACTAAGGTGTAACGTGGTGAGCTCAAGAAAAGATAACATTGCTCGGATTAATTTGCTTCTACTACATATCTCTACTTGCAGTCATACCATAATTGTATCATATTTATGTACTATTTGTCTTCCACTATAGTAAGTGAATGTAGACCGTCTTATAGTTTTGACATTTCAATGCACTGATGGTGTGGAAATCTGCGAGTCATGTAGAGTATTGTGCTGTGAAGTCTTTGTCCAGTACACTCATACTAATGCACCCCTCCCCCTGGCAACCCTGTTTTCAGTAAGTGAATGATATAATTTCTAGATATGTAACATAGAATCGCTATACCGTAGTTCAGTATGGTATTGCACCGCATTATAACATTTTTATGTCACGACGTGCATCTATCTCATTGTAATATCAAACTTTACATTGCTATATATGAGAGAGCCAAATTGTATGGTAAAAGGCCATAATAAAAATATAATGATGGCAGATTATAGGACTATAATGTTAAAACAGTTATGAATTTATGACTATGATGCAAAGCCAGGAGAAGACATTTTAATTATGCATATCCTACACATGGTATGCTTTTAATGCCATGCTACGACATGGTAATGTCAGGAATAGAATATTACAGTATACAATGTCACGATAAGGCAATGTCGGAAACATATATTGTAATTGCAATGTCAAGATATGACATCACAATCTCAAACCATGGATCTCAATGTCAATTGAATTATGTTATATGATACAAAGATAATCAATAATTTTAATTTAACATGGTTATATCAACATAGAGCATCCCGATGCATCCCAATGTTTACCTATGAAAAGGATATGCTAATTATGAAATTTACATTATGGCAAAATTATAATAAAATTATATATTTTTCTTAATTTAATGACAATGTCAATGTATGGCAATGAACTGAAAATGAAATGAATGGGGTCTTAGGCCACCTTTGTGCACATATAGCCCGACCTGAGGCAGGCGAACCTCCTCAGGATGGTGTGATGAATGAGATGACACAGCCCTCCAGGATTTGAGATTTGAACCCCGGCGGTCCGAGGCCGAGCACGCTACCTCTCTGTCACGGAGGTTCCCTCAATATTGAATCATTACGATTAAGCAGGGCCGAAACATTTTGTTTCTTTGAAACGCGAAAGCTAGAGTGGGCTTAAAAACCGCAATATCCCGATTTTCCAAGCAGTCAGCTTTAACCATTACATCAGGGCCCCCACACTCAATGTATGGCATCACAATAACAATGTATGCCATCACATGATTTCACGACATTGCATTTTAGTTATGAAAATGTGATATAATGCTATATGTGACCGACAGCGGCACACGGTTGAGACAATGAGTCACTATGCTTCTCCTGTGCACGTTTCAAAAACTTTTATAACAATCTGGCCATTTTGTTTTTTGTCTGTCATCTTGAATTTATGCAAATATGGCCGGTAATGAAAAAAGTTGAAATCATCTTATTTTTTGGATCAGAACAGTTTAAGAAGTGTTAAAATGATTTTCCAAATTATGCCAATTTTAAAGGTTAGAGTGCTATCTGGCACGGTTTGTCCGGTATCAGGCATATTAAAGTTAATTATGGCCAATAATCTGCCATTTTAATTTGATCAAGTTTAAATTTCTTAAGAGAATATCCCTACCTGAAACTGCGCATTTTGTTTTATAGTAATGGTCTAGCTATCTAGTCGGGTTTTCCGGGTATTACACATATGAAAAAAATAATGGCCGATAATTGGTCATTTTGGCCGGCATGACCTAGTTTCTGTTTAAATTTTGCCGATTTTCAAACTCATCCGAGCTATTAGTGAAATGGATATATGGTATAAATTTTAGAACGATACATAAAAAATTGTTGAGTGAATCGCGTTAACGAGAAAATTTGTCGATCTGAAAAAAGTCAAGGTCATAGGGGTCACAGAAAGGTCAAATGTGAAATGAGTCAAGCTTTAGTCATGATAAACCTGTATGTGAAGTTTAATGTGCGTTCCAGTTACGCGAAACAA
This sequence comes from Flabesymbios commensalis, assembly GCA_964017125.1. Taxonomy (NCBI): domain Eukaryota; kingdom Metazoa; phylum Annelida; class Polychaeta; order Terebellida; family Flabelligeridae; genus Flabesymbios; species Flabesymbios commensalis. The sequence continues at coordinate 73,118,175 of OZ024902.1, forward strand.
GTAATAAGTGCTAAAAGTGGCGGACAGACGAACGGACAGACAGACGCGCCTGGTGACGACAATAGGCATTCGCCAAAGTATTGGCTCAGGCCTAAAAAGTCGACTTGTGGTGACCATTTTAAATTTCAGTAAAATCACCTGCATATTTACAGATGGTGGCAATGTGATCGTAAAATGTGAATTATTTCTAACTTCAATTTTTGAGTACTTGTGCCCACAAAATTACATAAAGTTCATCCATGGCGACCATTTTGAATTTCAGTAAAACCTTAAAAAAATCACCTGCACATCTCCATATCGTGGGGAATGTGTTAAAGTTGAATAATTGCCGACGGTCATTTTGAATTTTAGTAGCATCTTAATTTATTTATTAAAATATATTTATACAGGGTGTGACATACATATTAGCAGAGATGCTATTTTTTTAATATGTGCCCTGTCATACATTCAATAATACAATACATTTCTAAAAGATCTGAGATTGTAAATGGTATGTATACAGATTAATATATCCATAATCTAACCATAACTACACATAAAATCAATTTAATTAACACTGCCATATAAACCTTTTTAATGTGGATATCAGATAACAACTAGAAGATAAATTTAATGTTAAAAGTCGCATTGCCATGATAGAAGAGTAAATACCAGTTTTCTACACCGACAACCGGAGATAAAAACACATTTTGTAAGTGGTGAAAAAATCAATCTGGAAAAGCGTAGAAACTTAAGTAACATTAGGGCATCTTGACATTTACACAGGATGACATTTACGCAAGATGATAATACATATGTAAACACAAGCTTTTTATAAACAAAATATAAATCATGAAAAAAGTACTGTGAAGTGCACAATATTTGTAAAACGCCATCATATCTGCATAAAAATATAAGATATAAAATATAGATTCATTAATAGTCCCATAAAAGTATGAATGAATTATTTGTCAAAACAATACAAAAGCACATAAAACGTAATACATACATTGATAGGTGCGTAAAATATTATAATTTACGTATTTGGATCACACGATATCAATCACGACAACAGAATAGTACCACATATGCAATATTACACTGGAAAAAAAAACAATAGCAAACTCAAGGAGAAAATCAGTTGATTAAAGATCTTTGAAATCCAGCATAAGGACCCACCTCGTCTGAAAACAAAGGCGTCTGAGAAATCACTAAACATAAATGAAACAGGAAGAACATAAAATAATTTTGAGGGAAACAGCCATCCATGCCTGGTAATACCCTATGTGAGATCATGAAAAGCGTGATCATGTAGAGTATGTCGGTCTGCTCCGAACAGTAACAGATAATGTCTCTGGCCCGAATTTGAGCCAGGCAGACAACGCTCTACAATGCTTTATTAAAACCAGTGATCCATGCATTGAAACTCAAGGTCAAGTTCAAAGATAGGAGACGTTGAGCTATTATTCAAGGTCACAGAGGCTGATAAAAATTTGTCATCACGATATCTCCACACCTCTAGGCTAGTCCATCTAGCTGTAAAAACAGTGCTCTATGGACATGTTTGCATCATATGGTCATATTAATAAGCCAAAATAAAATCACCGATTTTTTTATGATTTTAGCCTGAACCAGTTCCTTTAAAGCTTTAATATTGTATTCTTACATTCAAGAAACACAATGCGCCCGCGACATTACATGTCGCTGCGATGACAGTTCCCCGAGCACTCGCATTGAAAGAGTCGATGGATTACTCAGGCCAGGAATTTGGCCGAAGGTTCCCACACTAGCCAAGCGTGACAGCGCTCGGCCCAGTCACGTGAGCACTGTCACATTGGAGAGGGGTGGGGTTGATGCGCATGTCACTTTGCACAACACTTTATCAAGCACCCTTTTCATTCCGAGCCTGTTTGCACTGTTTCGCTAGACGTGAGAGGTGTTGATCGCCCGAGCAATCAACACCTTTTAGGTCTAAGGCTGTTTACTTAGACTTATTGGCTCGCCGTTGTCTGCAGGTCAGGCATAATTAATTTGGATCGACCGAGCTCAGAAGAATCATTGGAAGAATCTCCGCTACGCTGCTTATACAATTTACTGTTATAAATACATTTTATAAAATTACAGGTTCATTTTAAGTATCTCGATTCTAAATCATGAAATCTTCAAAATAATAGAAAATACTTCCTGTAGTAAAATATCGACATCTTCGAAATAAACTGTATGATTCACACCTCTAGCATGAAACGAATTGATCCATTTACTGGGAAGTCTCATTTGGCCTGACCATAAAAACTTCATGTTCTATTGTAAAGAACGTATACGATGCCAATGCTTTTAATTTTACTGATTTCACTGAAATAAATCAAATCAGATTAAGCTAAATCACAATTTCTCATGTTTATATTACCTGCTAAGCCGTGTGTCTTAATAGGTTTCTCTCGATAAATTGCAAATTAATTTCTACTTTTTTTTATATGTCGAATAAATAAGTCAGTCTGACACTTATTATGATAATGATGATGATCCATTTAACGATGTCACTGTTCCTAAACATTCAGTGTAGTGTCTATACTAATACAGTTTTGTGCTTGAGTTAAGCGAGCTTGCTGATCAGTGTTTGAGTATACGCGATTGTCTGAATAATACCACAATGATTGAAAGCAACTACTAATAAACTAGGAGGGAAATTTGGCGCATATGTGTCAACTGTATGCCTCCGCCATCACACGAGGCCCATGTAGGCCTACTAACGCTATCTCCTCTCCCCCTGACCTAGAGTTTTCTGAGATATCGTGGTGACAATGTCTGACAACAAAAAAACTCAAAATCACCATCTGCGAATTTTACGTATAGTTTTATAAGTTCCATCAATTTTATGATTACGAAAGAAATACAAATTTCACGAACCAAGCTTTATCAGCCTCTGTGACCTTGACAAAAAGGTCATGGTCCCCCACCCTTTTGCTTGACCTTGAGTTTCATCATTATGAATCACTCGTATTACTATGGAAGCATTGTAGGTGTGGATAAATCTCCATGACATTTTTTTCCTTAATCGGTGTCTGTGACCTTGACCCTGCTCAAGGTTATCAAAACGTTTAGTTTCACTGTATACTGTGGGTGTGCTCAGTGTTATCAACACGTTTATTTCACTGTATACTGTAGGCGTGATCATTGTTATCAACACTTTATTTTACTGTATACTGTGGGTGTGCTCATTGTTCTCAGCACGTTTATTACCCTGTATACTGTGGATGAGCTCAGTGCTCAGTGTTATCAACACGTTTATTTGACTCTATACTGTGGGCGTGCTAATTGTTATCAGCACACGTTTATTCCACTGTATACTGTGGGCGTGCTCAGTGTTATCAACACGTTTATTTCACTGTATACTGAGGGCGTGCTAATTGTTATCAGCACACGTTTATTTCACTGTATACTGTGGGCGTGCTCAGTGTTATCAACACATTTATTTCACTGTATACTGAGGGCGTGCACATTGTTATCAACACGTTTATTTCACTGTATACTGTGAGTGAGCTCAGTGTTATCAACACGTTTATTTCACTGTATACTGTGGGCGTGCTCATTGTTATCAACACGTTTATTTCACTGTATACTGTGGGTGAGCTCAGTGTTATCAACACGTTTATTTCAATGTATACTGAGGGCGTGCTCATTGTTATCAACACGTTTATTTCACTGTATACTGTGGGCGTGCTCATTGTTATCAACACGTTTATTTCACTGTATACTGCAGGCGAGCTTAGTCACAGTTATCAACACGTTTATTTCACTGTATACTGTGGGCGTGCTCAGTGTTATCAACACGTTTATTTCACTGTATACTGCAGGCGAGCTTAGTCACAGTTATCAACACGTTTATTTCACTGTATACTGTGGGCGTGCTCAGTGTTATCAACACGTTTATTTCACTGTATACTGTAGGCGTGATCATTGTTATCAACACGTTTATTTTATTGTATACTGTGGGCGTGCTCAGTGTTATCAACACGTTTATTTCATTGTATACTGCAGGCGAGCTTAGTCACAGTTATCAACACGTTTATTTCACTGTATACTGTGGGTGAGCTCAGTGTTATCAACACGTTTATATCACTGTATACTGTGGGTGTGCTCAGTGTTATCAACAGGTTTATTTCATTGTATACTGTAGGCGAGCTCAGTCACAGTTATCAAGACGTTTATTTTATTGTATACTGTGGTTGTGCTCAGTGTTATCAACACGTTTATTTCATTGTATACTGCAGGCGAGCTCAGTCACAGTTATCAAGACGTTTATTTTATTGTATACTGTGGGTGTGCTCAGTGTTATCAACACGTTTATTTCATTGTATACTGCAGGCGAGCTTAGTCACAGTTATCAACACGTTTATTTCACTGTATACTGTGGGCGTGCTCAGTGTTATCAACACGTTTATATCACTGTATACTGTGGGTGTGCTCAGTGTTATCAACAGGTTTATTTCATTGTATACTGTAGGCGAGCTCAGTCACAGTTATCAAGACGTTTATTTTATTGTATACTGTGGTTGTGCTCAGTGTTATCAACACGTTTATTTCATTGTATACTGCAGGCGAGCTCAGTCACAGTTATCAAGACGTTTATTTTATTGTATACTGTGGGTGTGCTCAGTGTTATCAACACGTTTATTTCATTGTATACTGCAGGCGAGCTTAGTCACAGTTATCAACACGTTTATTTCACTGTATACTGTGGGTGAGCTCAGTGTTATCAACACGTTTATATCACTGTATACTGTGGGTGTGCTCAGTGTTATCAACAGGTTTATTTCATTGTATACTGTAGGCGAGCTCAGTCACAGTTATCAAGACGTTTATTTTATTGTATACTGTGGTTGTGCTCAGTGTTATCAACACGTTTATTTCATTGTATATCGTAGGCGTGCTCAGTGCTCAGGGTTATTCACACGTTTGGTTTCACTGTATACTGTGGGCTTGCTATTAAAGACAATAGAGCATTAATGGCTGCAAGTCGGCCATTTTTACTTCGTGTTAACGGTTTGAATTTCTCACATCGATGTCAAGGCCATTCCAGTGTCTTATAGTTGATGGCAGAAAATAATTTTTGAAAAGTGATGTTTTGCACCTGGGTACCCTAGTGCTTTGGGAGTATCTTGTTACATATCTACTGGCGCTGGCAATTGTAGGCGGGCATAATGATGTTAAATACGGCGGGGCTTTATTATTTGTCATTTTAAAAAACATTAATAATTTATGGAATTTACGTCTACATTCTAGACGCTCCCATCCCACCTCTGTTAATATTTTATCAGCGCTTGTGTAAAGCATGGCACTAGTACATATGCGCGCAGCCGCCATTTGTAACTGTTCTAGTCGATTACTAAGGTATTTAGGACAATTATCATAGATAAAATTACCATATTCAATTATAGGTCTGATTCGACAAGTAAACAATTTATCTAAAGCCGTGGTATAGAGTATTTTAATCGCTTCATTACATTTAAATTTTATTAGTTTTTTTAAAAAATATATTCTATGTGGGAATCCCAAGTGAGGGATTTGTTGAAAACTACACCGAGATGGCAGTGTTGATCAACTTCCTGGAGAGTTGAGCAATCCAGCACCAGCTCCGGATGATGCAGTGACTGATTTCTTCTTGATATTGTTAAGATTACTGTTTTAATGAAATTAAAAAACATTACCCACTGAATAGACCACATATGTAAAGTTTTTAAGTCAGAATTAAGACGTCGCGCAGACTCTATCGCATTATGCACAATTTCAAGTAGACATGTATCGTCTGCAAATAACCTTATATCACACAGTATTTCATCTATTATGTCATCCATGTATATAAGAAAAACCAGGGCTTCAAGGATTGATCCTTGTGGGACAACTGTTTGTACGGGTAGTTCATTAGAGGATAGGCCATCAATGACAACCTTCTGAAATCGATTCTCCAAGTATGAAATAAACCACTTTAACAATAATCCATCTATCCCTTTCCTTTTTAGTTCAAATATAACACCTTTATGCCACACCTTATCAAAAGCCTTTGACATGTCATAATGAGATAAGTGGGGGGAGCTTGACAATTTAAAATAATTTTGATACTAGACAATAAGGAAATATGTGACTTCCAAAATTAAATATTTGAAATATAAATCATATTTTCTAAATTTGACACAGAACATTTTCAAATCTGGATATTCAAAATCCTTTTCCCCAATGATAGTGATTTAACCTGTTAATCAAGCTCATAAAACAGAATAAAAATGGCTATTACTCGTGCTAACCCGGTTAAAGAATTATCATTTGAATTTGTATTTATCTAATAAAAAGTCAAAAAGGAGTTTTAGAATATATTAAAAACAGCGGCTAGTTAAGTACTGCACACTAAAGAATGAAGCTAACTTAGCTTTCACATCTTTCACACATGGCTTCCACGTGTTGCTACATCAATGGAATAATAATTTGACACCTAGCCCAACAATATTCTATAATCATCGATTTCCCCCCAGATTGATATTACAATCAGCCAGTAATAACATCCAAGTACTATATGTACCTTTCACATATCGTTTCACACATGGCTTCCAGTGTCGTCGTAACAATTCTATGATCGTTTGAACATCCGCTTGAATTCGTTTCAGTCTTTAAATGCCAAGTATATCACCAAGAGTTTGTTTAATTATAATTCGAATATTCTTATTATTCCTAAATAAATTGAACACCTACTGTTAATATCCTTATTAAATTGGATGTTGTAAGTATTCGATATAAAAAAATAGATGCCGAAAATCAATCTATGAACATAAACACCCTGAGTTATTTCAATAGATATTTTACTATTGTTATTGCACTATTTCTATTATATTTTATTATAATGACAATACTTTTTTAGACCTATTATTAGGCAATAAGTGATCTTTTTTTTGGTTAGATTATATAAACATGTACAACAAGTAATACTAACCCTGTATAAGGCATTCCTCATACATATTATATAGGCCACGCCAGATAAAAGTGGCGGAAAGACGGACGGACAGACGAACGACCGGACGGCGCATGAAGAAAATATGCGTCCGTCAAAGTTTGGTTGAGGCCTAAAAAAGGAATATAATCGTGACCTGCGTTTGAAGGGTTAAATGACAAAATGGTCAGGACTACAGGTCTCTCTTCACGCATCACAGATTCACCTCAGCCCAACGATGGCACGTCGGTGACCCAGCCATGTGCCATCGCTGCACCGCAAACATCGCATAATGCGCCGAGGTCCCTTTATTATTAGTGTGTCTATATTATACAACTCTTTCAGACCGTATATTTAAGATTTGATATCGTCGCATCTAGTGGAGCGAGGGGTGTCATTTATGACAAACGACCTGACAAAACTGAACGCCAGGTTTCAGCACCTTGCCGTATCAGGTCTGACCGTCAGACTACCAGTCTGACCTTGACAACAGGTGTGTGTAAAGCGGGTACGAAAATGAGGGGTGCGAGCAACATGAATATTCATTATGACGTCATCGGTTTACTGACTGCAGCGTGGAGGTCAGACTCAGGTCAGATTGTTTGGGCCGCCTGAATCAACTGTGAATTGGCCAGGGAGGAGGAGGGAGGAGGGGGGTTCTGAACACATAGCACAGATACGGGTTATCCAGGTTCTGCCGGTGGCAGACAGCTGGATAGATGAAGATGGGTTTCAGGGACTGGATGATCTGGGAAGTGAGCACGATCTCTTAAAGGTGGCCCCATTGCTCATCGCAGACCAGCCTCCCACCCAGCTACACTCTATCTAGATGACATGGAACGTGCACTGATCAAACCAACGGTCTTGTCAAAATCACGTCACGTCGTTCGGTAAAATATGCTTACATCGTACTCTGTGAAAAATGCAAGGAAAATACTAGGCTCCATTACAACATTCCAATTGTAGTCAAAGTCGTATTCGGTTGAAATTGTAAATTTGTTAGGGCCATGTATAACTTTTATATCGTAATTTATTACCGATTTTACATATGCAATGATGGTAATTTCTTCCCAAATAGCTTTTGCAGGATTTTAATTTTACACAACACAAATAAATTATCGGAACGTAATTAAATGTAGTATCGTCATAAATAGACCTCGGCTATGTTTTTCTTCTGGCTGCCAGCTTAGAGTGGTGTACACCTATGAGATTTCGGATAATTGCAGTCCGGGACTACTGCAATCCCGAGCAGTACCTCGGAAAGTCATTGACCCAATGGTGGCTTGATGTTGAGCCACAGTCACAGACGGTGGCTCAACATTAAATCACCATTGGTTCAACGACTCGTGTGTGATAGGACTCATGTAATGAATTCAATCAATTATACTGATACTGCACCAGGAGAAGGGCTGGAGTGCTTATACTGCGTATTAAAAGTAGCGCCGTCGCCACATTCATCAAAACTTGCCATCTGTCTTCACCTCCTTATCTGAGACAGCACGTGAGAAAGTCACCTGCTAAAACACTCTAGTGTCATACCTTTCTGGCCCCAAGGTCCCACATAAGCCCGGAACCACTGTGGGCTATTGTCTGTCGGGAAAGAACATAGATACTCGCAACTAAGCTAATATATACATTGTACATCTTTGCGAGTTTATTTTCGTCACCAGGCCTCAATTAATCTGATTAGCATATATCTGTGACTATACCAGTCATATGCTGGTCAACATGTATAATCTGATAAAAGCATATATTTGTGACTATAACAGTCATATGCTGGTCAACTAGTATTATCTGCTTAAAGCATATATTTGTGACTATACCAGTCATATGCTGGTTAATTAGTATAATCTGATTAAATCATACATCTGGGACTATAACTGTCACATGCTGGTTAATTTAAAAAGACTCTCACCATATATCAGTATCAACCATAGAATGGCAATATTTCGCTGTTTCATATTGTGCCATTTCCAGTTCTGTAGCATTTTTGTGGAGTGGGGAACACCAAAAAGATGGAAAAAATTCAGGAGAGAGGGCTGCGTTTTGTTTATGGTGACTATACTTCAGACTATGATTCTCTTCTTTGCAAATCCAAAATGCCGAGCTTGAAATTGGGGAGGGAAAGAAACATTGCGATTCAGACATACAAAATTAAAAACAATCTGGCTCCTAGATATTTGAAAGAACTAATAACACCAATACAAAATTCAAAATTTCACCTGTCTTTGTTTAAATCAACAAGGCATGGTCTAAATTCATTTGCTTATATGGCCCCTAGGATTTGGAACACTCTACCTGAATGCACACGCAATGCTACCTCTCTGCAAAACTTCAAGTCGCGAATAAATAAGTGGTCAGGTATACACAGAAGCCAACACAAATGTGCAAATTGCATCAAATAACATAGCTCTTTTATTATTATTTATTTTTTTATCATGTTATTTTAAACTATGTCTAGGATCTTAAAATATTCTAGGATAATTATTTAATCTATCTTTGCTTTTAATTATATTTTATACATAGATGCAGGACGTCATTAATTTAATTAATATATAACGTAACTGTGATATTTTTATTCATAATCTTAGCTCATTGTGCTATAATTTATGTATATATAAGTATATATAATTATATAGTAATTGATCATTTTGACTATAATATATTAGTATTATTTTTTTTTTTATCATGCTATTTTAAACTATGTCAAAGATCTTAAAATATTCTCTGATAAATATTTAATATATCTTTGCTTTCAATCATAATTATACATTGATGCAGGACGTCATTAATTTAATTTACTTTTTACATAGTGTAACCGTGATATTTTATTCATAATCTTAACTCTGTGATAAAGTCAATTTCCTGTACTTTACATATATAAGTATATACAATAATATAGTATTTGATAATTTGACTATAATATAATATTAGTAGTAAAATAATATTGAGAAGGTGATATTTTTAATACAGGACTAGTAAAACCTAAGATATTGTTTTGAATAGGCCTATGTGTTGCATACTATGTGATATTGTTAATGTTATTCATTGTTGAATTTTAGTTCCACGGATCGGTCGAATAGCCTCAGGCTAATGTTTTATGGTTTAACTGTACCATGCCGATTGAAAATAAAATGTATCTTATCTATCTTATCTTAGTATTATCTGATTAAAGCATACATCTGTGACTATAACAGTCATATGCTGGTTAATTAGTATTATCTGATTAAATCATACATCTGTGACGATAACAGTCATATGCTGGTTAATTAGTATTATCTGATTAAAGCATACATCTGTGACTATAACAGTCATATGCTGGTTAATTAGTATTATCTGATTAAAGCATACATCTGTGACTATAACAGTCATATGCTGGTTAATTAGTATTATCTGATTAAATCATACATCTGTGACTATAGCAGTCATATGCTGGTTAATTAGTATTATCTGATTAAAGCATACATCTGTGACTATAACAGTCATATGCTGGTTAATTAGTATTATCTAATTAACTCATACATCTGTGACTATAACAGTCATATGCTAGTTAATTAGTATTATCTGATTAAAGCATACATCTGTGACTATAACAGTCATATGCTGGTTAATTAGTATTATCTGATTAAAGCATACATCTGTGACTATAACTGTCATATGCTTTTTAATTAGTATAATCATATGCTTTAATCAGATATTTCTTTTTCAGGTAAATTATTGCAATTCATTGTATACGCAGATTACACTACATTATTCGCTAATTTCAGCAATCTCAACAAAAAATTGAATAAAGAATTAGCAGAAATAAGCACTTGGTTGAAAGTGAACAAATTATCACTTAATTCAGCTAAACCGTAATTCATGATATTTAGAAAAACAACGGGAACAAATTAAATTACCAATTGTCAAAATTAATGGAGAACAAATAAAATGTGTTGATAATTTTAACTTTATAGGGGTGATCATAGACAAGAATCTTACTTGGAAAAATAATTTAAACAAAATCTCAAATAAAATAGTCAGATTAATAGGTATAATGAACAATGTATAATGCTCATATGGGTAACTGTGTCAAATTTTTTTCTTTTGTGTGTTATATCCACAGCGAAGCATTGTCCCGTTTTTGTTTTAGTATTGTGTTTGAGTTATTCACTTAACCTTCAGCGTGTAGCAGCATTGGTAGGCCCACTGTGAGCGTGGGGCTCTGGGCCTGTGCCGGCGCGGTGTTGGGCCAGCGTCGTAGACGGAGGGCCAACATTTTGCTTGCAGAGGTCTGCATTTGTCTGGCAGATGCGGGCAGCGGACCGATGTTGTTTTGTTGTTAGGGCGGCGGCCTAGACGTTGGTCCAGCAGGGGAGCAGCATTGAGTCGTGGTCTAGGATTTGCCAGGGATCTGCTCTCGATATTTTCATATGTGGGTATCAGCGGACACAGGAGGTTAGATCGGTGTTGGTTTGGCGTTGGTCCACAGTCTATGACGTTGGAACAGCGTTGAACCGGCATTGATTTGGCGTCTTGTAACTGCTGGTAGCTCTTGCATAGCACAACATAGTGACACGGCAAACACGAAGCAGTGAGCCGCTGGTGGGTGGATGTTGGTCCGCCATCAATGACACTGCCCCGGCATCGACCCAGCATTGGTACAATGTATCGTGTTTGCTGTGAACTTAGTAAATCCGTTGATAGACACAGGACATAGTTTTGCTGTACGGCATGGACACTATATATATTTTACTGAAAATATTTTGTTGTTTTTTCTGTATTGATAATTTTGATAACGTTTTCTTGGTTTAAATTCATGTGTGGCCCGTACGCTAGCGACCTGAAGCATCTTAGTACGGGTCTCCTAGACGTAATACATTTAAATTATTTGTACATCTAAATTGTGGTCTCATATTACGTTCCAATAAACTGATAAATGAATCTGAGTCTAGCTACTGCCTTGTCAGGCTTGTCACGTATTAATGGGGTGTTATATAATAGGTCACTTTCTGAACTGATTTTATAAAACCCTTTAAAAAGTTTGCCACAAACAACACAATTTCTCCGAAGTGGAGTGATTACTATGACAAATTTGTATGCAAACTATATTGATTGAATTCCGACACCCCATGTGAAGTAATTCTTTTTATAAAATGTGTCCGACTACGCTCACCATGTTTGAGGGACGCCACACGATGTCACTGAAATATCAACATCGATTCAAAACAAGCGTGGAACTTTCAATACATTAAGTGCACTTTAAGGAGTGCACACACTATCAATCTTATCTGTTGGCGTCGCATAACGATTGATGTTAGTGTGGAAGCAACGTGAAATATCCCTTGCCAAACTGCACTAATGATGACATTAATATGTTTACCAAGGGGCGTATGTCAATTTCGCTCAATTAATTTGAAATGATGCCATTATCTCACTACTTTACCGTATAAAAGTTTATGTAAGGTAATAAACATGATTATTTTGTGCAAAAAGTACTCCATGGGTCTCATTGGTCGTTTTAAGGTGTGTATGACATACTTCAACACGAATTTGAAATTTGATATTTTTTCTTTCTTCTCTAGTGTAGTCGTTGCGTAATTCCCACAAAAACACAAAGTTTGCAAACATGACCCTAAATATGAACGTAGTCATATGCCCCTGTACTAAACGTGTCTTCAATTCAATCATTGTCTAAAAGTGAAAATAATTTGAAACAAGAGCACACTCGACAATAGGCCACCGCCATTATTGAAATTGTCCGAGAACTGGTTATTAACAGCTTTCAGTACAAATTGAAGCAGGGTGCAAGAAAAACTTTTGAAGTTATCAAAGTTTTTTGAAGTTATAATGTAAAATTATTGAAAAATCAAATGTGAAAAATCACAATAAATCGGCTATTTTGCATTGTTTTCACCCATTTTTTTTTTAACTTTTCTAAGAACTGGTTACAATATGAGTAACATGCATATTACAAATTTGAGCAGGATACATAGAAAACTTTTGAAGTTACTGTGCCCAAAAAGTAAGATTATTAACGTAAAATGTGAAAAATCACAATAAATCGGCCAATTTGAATATTTTTTCTGCCATTATTGAAATTGTTCGATAACTGGTTACTAGTAAGATGCAGAACAAATTTGAAAAGGATACATGAAAAACTTTTTCGTGTTATCGTGCCCACAAGGAAATGTTACCACCAATGCCGACGCCGATGAACTTAAATTACAGCAGCCCACCTTTTTTAATTAAAAGGCGGGCTGAAAATGAACGCAAGTCTACCATTTAAAATGTAAGTTTGTTGAAACTTTTCAGCACATGACCCTCTCAGAAATCGCACATTTTGTTCAATAGTAAAGGTCTAGATATATATAGTTTTCCAGATATTACGCCTATTAAAGTCAACAATTAATTTTATTGAGGTGAAGTTTTTCAGGTCATATTCCGCCCTGAAACCGGCCATTTTATTCTATTGTAATGGGCTAGCTACCTGGTACGGTTTTCCAGATATTCCCACTTAAAGTTGATAATTGACGCATGTCGGCCATTTTTAATTTAATCCGAGTTAACATTTTTGAGGCCATATCCCTCCCTGAAACCGCATCTTTTGTTCAATAGTAATGGTCTGGCGATCGGCATCATTTTCCAGTTAATTAACATATTAAAGTCAAAAGTGGCCGCAGGTTGGTCATCCTGAATTTGATCAAGTTGACATTTTACTCAGTATATCCCTACCTGAAACCGCATATTTTGTTTAATAAAAATGGTCTAGCTATCTGGTACGGTTTTCCAGTTATTACGCATATTGAAGTCAAAATTGGCCATTTTGAATTTGATCTAATTGTAATTTTTCATGGTATATCCCTACCTGAAACTGCACATTCTGTTCGATATTAATGGTCCAGCTATCTGGTCCGGTTTTCCAGATATTACGTATATTAGAAAAATAATGGCCGATAATCTTGGCCGCCATGACCTAGTTTCTGTCCGAATCTTGCCCAATTTCGAACTCATCCGAACTATTAGTGAAATTATACCATATGATATGGTATAAATTTTGGAGCGATCCAAAAACAAATGTTGAGTGAATCACATTAATGACAAAATTCGTTGATCGGAAAAAAGTCACAGAAAGGTCAAAAGTGAAATTAGTAAAGCTTTAGTCATGATTAACCTGCATTCCAGTTACGCAAAACAAGTTATAGTGCTAAAAGTGGCGGACAGACAGACGGCCGGGCCGGCGGACGGATGGATGGACGCGCCTGGTGACGACAATAGGTATCCGCCAAAATTTAGGCTGAGGCCTACAAACACATGTATACAAAAGAACATGACTCAATGGCAAAACAGAACAGAACACTGAAAGTGATATGGACCCTCTCATTATCTACCATGAATAATAAACATATGAAAATATGAGTACGGGGCAAACTAACCAACTATTAACAACCACTAAAAACTATACCCTGAATACAAATATGACTATAGCAAGGCAAAATCCACGAAGTACCTGTGTTCTATGCATTAAAAACACGGGGATATATTGTATCTTTTGATTTATTATGGACATATGGAGAAAACGCGGCGCGTGTTTTGGTGGTGGTCGGTCGCAGTAATCTGTCTTTGTCATGGAATCAAACAGTTTAGACGCTATTGCACGCTTGCCTTAGCATGAAAAGACACTTGTCTATTTACATTTAGGCGTAAAATAATCGCATTCTGTTCCATCCCCACCTTCTCTCTCTATGTATAGCAATTTGCTCGCGTGGGTAATTTTTTGACCCGGCGTAGCGTGGGAAACTGTCAAATTGGCTCATTAGCTTTTTCGGTGCCAGGGGGGTCATTTAAGGAACCAGAAACTAATAGTAATTGACACCACATTTACGTGCATATAATTACATTTAAAAAGCAGTAAATAATATATGTCCGAGATTCCATTTTTGCACACTGGAAAGTAATGACTCACTTGCATGGTCAACAACCTCACTTCAAATAGCTATAGATGAGATGCGCGTTATGGGTCTCAAATGCAGCACTGTCATTGCTGCAATCTCAACAGTAAAATATTCAATTAATTAGCACCCCTGGAGATGAGATATGCTCGCATATTTGCATATGATACGACCACTCCCCCCCGCGCATGTGAAGAATCACCAGTCCCCTGCCCTCGCGTGTGATAGGACCGGCTATTAAAACACCACCAAATAATTATGTTAAAGGAATTGACTGTGCCTCACTCGACTGTGCGGAGAGTCACCAGTGTCCAGTGAAGCACAGAGCTTCACTCGCAAGTGAGCCTCCCCATGAGTGGCTGGTATACCAATACAAGCTCAACTCTGCATAATAACACCTGGTCGTTAAAACAGCCCAGGGTGAGCGACATTCCACTGTCTAAACACTGTAAAAAAAAGTTAATGAGTATCCTGTGTGATTGTCACTGCACTGGCTCAGGCATTTTAATGTTCTCAGATATAATAGTAGTTGCCTGAATATTTTGGTCACGCACTTATCTTTTGATGGGACAGTTATAAGGCTTAAATTTCACTTTAGCAACGACAATTAGGCTAGTTCTAAAAATTACCACTTGTATAGAGTTTTTGAGTCACTTCCGGTTATATGGATCAGATTTAAAAAGGTAAAAGGTGCAGGTTTACTATAGTCTGATATCAAGTCTGAATACTTCACACTTTACAAGTTACCCCCTGGTCACTGAACCTGTTCGTTCGTGTGCCATTTAAGCTCCTGCAGCCCAGGCACGCTAAGCCACCAATTGTGGAGAATGATGGTTAAAATTTGAGCTGGCTATAATATCAATAATGAAATATCAATATGAAAACACACAATTCTTGGGAACGGCGTTGATGATGGCCCAGTGCTGTTTAAAAAATACAAAAGGTTTTCAGCCAGCACCATAGTACGTCAACCCTATGTTGTTTTAATGTTGGCTCAACATTGAACGTAAGGTCAACGTATAATCCTCAGTGGCAGCCCAGGTGGCAGTCCTCAGTGGCAGGCCGAACGCCGGCTCTCATTGGCAGCCCAAGCGGCGGTCCTCAGTGGCAGCCCAGGTGGCGGTCCTCAGTGGCAGCCCAGGTGGCGGTCCTCAGTGGCAGCCCGGGTGGCGGTTCTCAGTGACAGCCCGAACGGCAGACCTCAGTGGCGGCCCAGGTGGCGGTCCTCAGTGGCAACCCAAGTGGTGGTCCTCAGTTGCAGCCGGCGGTCTTCAGTGCGGCAGCCCAGGCAGTGATCCTCAGTGGCAGCCCAGGTAGCGGTCCTCAGTGGCAGCCCAAGTGGTGATCCTCAGGGGCAGCCTAGACGGCGGTCCTCAGTGCTACAGCCCAGGCAGTGATCCCCAGTGGCAGTCCAGGTGGCGGTTCTCAGTGGCAGCCCAAGCAGCGATCCTAAGTGGTAGCCCAGGAGGCAGTCCTCAGTGGCAGCCCAGACAACAGTCCTCAGTCAGTGCGGCAGCCCAGGTGGCGGTCCTCAGTGGCAGCCAAAATGGCGGTCCTCAGTGCGGCAGCACAGGTGGCGGTCTTCAGTGGCAGCCGAGACGGCGGTCCTCAGTGCGGCAGCCCAGGTGGCTGTCCTCAGTGGCAGCCCAGACGGTGGTCCTCAGTGCGGCAGCCCAGGTGGCAGTCCTCAGTGGCAGCCCAGGCGGCTGTCCTCAGTGGTAGCACAGGTGGCGGTCCCCAAAATTACACACTTCCCAGATACGGGCGGTCATTTGGTGATGGTCACTGATGGTAATGTTTTCATCGTCGCCCGTGATCTCATATAATCCCTGATTATGCGAGTAATTAACTGCTCGCTAGCCAGGAAGATGACGTTAGATAATATCATGCAAGCCGGGAGGTGGCTCGAGTGTGAATGCATTTTTAATAATACAACAAGAGCACACTCGACAATAGCCCGCCGCCATTATTGAACTTGAAGTCATTATTGTGGCCACAAGGTCAAATTATTGACGTAAAATGAGAAAAATGACAATAAATCGGCCATTTTGAATTTTTTTCCAGCCATTATTGAACTTGTCCGAGAACTGGTTATTAGTAACATGCATAACAGATTTGAAGATGATACATGCAAAACTTTTCAAGTTATCGCGCCCACAAGGTCAAATTATTGACGTAAAATGCGAAAAATCACAATAAATCGGCCATTTTGAATTTTTTTTCAGCCATTATTTAACTTGTCCAAGAACTACTTATTAGTAACATGCATAACAAATTTGAAGAGAATACGTGAAAAACTTTTGAAGTTATCGCGCCCACAAGGTCAAATTATTGACGTAAAATGCGAAAAATCGCGATAAATCGGCCATTTTATCATTTTTTTCAGCCATTATAAGACTTGTCCAAGAACTACTTATAAGTATCAATTTTAACAAATTTGAAGAGGATACGTGGAAAACTTTTCAAGTTATTGCGCCCACAAGGTAAAATTATTGACGTAAAATGCGAAAAATCACAATAAATCGGCCATTTTTTTTTTTTTCAGCCATTATTTAACTTGTCGAAGAACTACTTATTAGTAACAGGCATAACAAAATGCGAAAAATCGCAATATGTCGGCCATTTTGAATTTTTTTTTCGGCCATTATCGAACTTGTCCGAGAACTGGTCATTAGTAACATGCATAACAAATTTGGGAAGGATACATGAAAACCTTTTCAAGTTATCGCGCCCACAAGGTCAAATTATTGACGTAAAAGGCAAAAAATCGCAATAAGTCGGCCATTTTGATTTTTTTCGGCCATTATTGAACTTGTCTGAGAACTGGTCATTAGTAACATGCATAACAAGTTTGGGAAGGATACATGAAAAACTTTTTAAGTTATAGCGCCCACAAGGTCAAATTATTGACGTAAAAAGCGAAAAATCGCAATAAGTCGGCCATTTTAAATTTTTTTCAGCCATTATTGAACTTGTCCGAGAACTGGTCATTAGTAACATGCATAACAAATTTGGGAAGGATACATGAAAAACTTTTCAAGTTATCGCGCCCACAAGTAAATGTTAACGCCGACGCCAAACTTCAATTGCAATAGCCCACCTTTTTTAATTAAAATTAAAAGGCGGGCTAAAAAACAATGACAGTTTAATTGATTAGTGACCATACACGCATAACATTTCGGTCACTGATGAATATACAAGTTCACATTTCCACTTATATTTACCACCTTTGCAGGAACTGGTCGTATATATAGATAAACATGACAAAGCGATACACAATAATATTGCTAACGTGATTCAAAGAAAAAATATATATCGCAATTTACGTTTGTCTTAATGAAGCCTATCCCTAACTATGTATAAATTTATATCTGAATCAGCTAACAGTGTAGACTGAAAGTTGGTTGTCGTCGGTTTCTTTAAATTATGGTAATATCGCGAGAGAGGGCTCCAAATGGCAAAATATGTTAAGAACTTTGACTAAACTGCATCCACCAACTTAAAAATACTGTGCAAGCACTCAAACACCCCTCGGCTGATGCAGTGACTGAAAATGTCCACAAATCTGACACAACTGCTTCCAATATTGTATGCCAATAATAGAAGATCAATAATAAAATCATGATTGCAGCTATTTTGAGCTTTGAATGTATACTCTAGCAGCCCTCCATTGTCGAGTATCAGGCTGGAGGGGGGAAAAGAGGCTGGCAGATCTAGACGACCAGCTGACTCTTGAATGCTGCCACAGTTTTCGATTCTATGGCAGCCGCCGAAAGTGAATTCCAATCAGGAATATTTCGATGCCAAAAAGAATTTTGTCCCAGTGTGGTGTTAGCTCTGATGTGTTTATAAGCCTGATTGTGCCCACCACGTGTTTTTCTATCTGCTGGGATTAAACGGTCTTTGATAGGAATTTCGACTAACTCTTTTAAAATTTTGTACATACATAAAAGTCTAGAATTTTTTCGTCTTGTTTTCAAGTCAGTACAGCCCAGGTTCTGAATGAGCGGTAATGATGAAACCCGAAAGCAAGCCAATTGCCGAAAGCAAGCGAAAGCAAGATCCCCGCACCGAAAGCAAGCGTTTATAGGCAGAGCTTAAAACTTAAACCTTACTTTTATATTGATTTATCATGCGCATATCGTTAGTAAATAATGTATATTTAAATATATATTTAGATCGGTATTTACCGAAAAAAAAGTATAATAACTATTACCGGCGACGAAAGCAAGATCCCCGCACCAAAATCAAGCCTATAGCCTCTGAGCCTAGGCTATACAGGAATAATTCAGGTGATAATCATGGGCTAATATTTTTTATTTTTTTATTGATTTATTGTGTGTACACATCGTTAAAAAATAATATAGATTGAAACATATTCGGTCTGGTAATTCGCGGAAAAATATAAAGTATAATAACTATTACCGGCCACGAAAGCAAGATCGTACTACGTACAGTAAGCAAGCCAGTGGCATGTGTAAACAACACCTGGGGCTGGGTGACGAAAGCAAGATCACCACCGAAAGCCAACCTATACAGGCAGAATTCAGGAGGTAATCATAATATTTACAACAACTGAAATTATGTGGTAAATAAATAATCGATTACTTGGCAAAATGTGGTGCTGTTTTAAATAGATCGATCCCCCATCGACAGCATTTTTAATAATCGGTAGAATTCGGAAAGTAACATTATAAAATTATTTTTCATATTTATCAGCATAGCATTGATTATGATAATGATATGTTTATTAAATATTTCAGAAAACAAAAGCAAGATCCTTCCCCTGAAAACAAGCGTATAATTTGTAGCCTATATAACAATGGGCGACGAACGAAAGCAACATCCTACTACAGTAAGCAAGCGAGTGGCATGTTACAACACCTGGGGCTGGGTGACGAAAGCAAGATCCTAGCCCGTCACCGAAAGCAAGAAAGTGGCGTGTGTATGCGTGGACGACGAAAGCAAGAACACCCCCTCCCCCTCCATCTGATTTTCTGAAGTTGAAGCTTATAAAGGAATTAAATGTTCTATATATTGTAATTAACCCATAGGCTATTATGACACGTGTTGTGATTTACAGTGACAAAAGCCAAATCCAAGTTGAAGTTGTTCATAAAAAATCATTGTTATTTTTTAAGCTACAGGAATACAAAATCCCCCACTACAAACAAACAACATGAAAATACGGCAATAAAAATATCTATATTAAATATAGCCTACCATTAAGATAAGGCCTACAGAGAAACTCGGTGTATATTTTATTATAGGCCATATATAGGCTCCTACTATCGTCATATGAGACCGTCAAATACTACCCAGCGCCTTCTAAAAATACGGCTAGGCTACAAACGGTATTTATTATTTTACAATCTGCAGATTATCATTTGCGTTTGTGACAAGCAATATCTATTTTTTGGCAACTCATGCATGATATGCGCCACGCATTTACGCGTGACAAACACGTTAAACAGTAGCTGCCATCACTTTGTGACTAATTGAGCGATTACAGTGTTGTGTTAACATTTGAGAGAGGAGTGTGTCACTTTGATGACGTAAAACTAAGTAGCCTATTGTTATGACTGATCGCACCTTTCTCAACCCAGGAAGTTTAATCGCGACTTACACTAACACGAATAATCTATTATACATATAGTATACTAACACACAAAGAAAAATAAAAAGTATAAAAAACAAGACAAACAAAAGCAATTCATAGTAACTTTTAATACCAGAAATGTGCCATGCTAGCACAACACGAATGTTATATAATTACCATTTAAAGTGCATTCAATCAATCATTATAGTACATTATAGTGAATAAGTGAATGAATGAATGAATGAATGAATGCATGAATGTTATATAATTAACATTCAATATATATTAATGTGAATCATTATAGTACATTATAGTACAGCTTGATAGTCTTTAGGGCGCACCCTTTGTCAACGACACACAATGACGTGCCTATTTCTTGTGTTTTTTGTCGTTGGTGTGTTTTTGTTGTAGCTGTGCGTTTTCGTTGTCTCTGTTTTGTTTTTTTGCCGTCGGGGGCCGATCTTAAAATTGCTGCTGTGCCGTCTGTTGAAATTACTGTTCTTCCTTGGTGCAGTTTCTTTTCATTCATGAATGTGTCTCTGAGTGATTGACGCTGTTTTTCTGTCATGTTTGTCCATGTTGATTTTGTGATTTTGTAGTGTGAGTATTCTGGTGCTAATACATAATTACCTAGACCAACAAAGGCTCTGTCCATTTCTCTGTACTGCACTTTTACCAAATTGTGAATTTCGTCTACCAATTCTGTGACTGGTTTGGGCTTCCAATTTATAGATTGTTTAAGGACGTGATTAATTGACTCAGAGTTGTTGTTGGTCCAGTTCATGTCTATGTTTGCATGTGTGCTGATGTCTATGTTCTCTTTGATCATTGCTGCTAAGTTGTTGAAGTAATGTGTACATGATGGTGTGTGTTGTTGAATGTAATCTGAAATTTCGCATTTTCTAATATAAAAAACTAAATCATTTGAAGACGAAGATAAGCCTCCGGAGCCGAAAATTTTGTGGATGATCTCTTTATGAATTTGTTCTGTATTTATCCTAACAAAATTGCGCGCTGTGTTTTCTTTTAAGTGTCTGCCTGTCTGGGCGGGGGCCCTAGGGTAGTGGTTAGCACCGCTGCCTTTCACGCCAGAGTTCGGGGTTCGGTTCCCGGTCTCGGCGGTTTGAAAGAGACAAAAATGTTTCTTCCCCATCCACGTGTGAAAGTCAGTATTGTGGGGAGCCTCCGTGACCGAGAGGTAGCGTGGTCGGCCTCAGACCGCCAGGGCTCGAATTTCGAATCCTGTGTCTGGAGGACAGTGTCATCTCAATCATCCCACCATCCTCAGGAGGTTCTCCTGGCCCAGTTTAGCCTATATGTGCACAAAGGTGGCCTAAAGCCCGATTCATTTCATTTCATTTTAAGTGTCTGGTGCAAGTTAATAGTTTAGAAGTGGGAAAACAGTGGTCAAGGAGAAGCCGCTAAAAACTAACAAAGAAGTGTCATATCACGGTACCCACCTGCTTGACCCTATGGTTGCGAAAAAAAGGATATTTCGTTTTATAAACAAGAGGTCCAGGGGCCTTGACGTTTGTCAACAGCATTGCAAAAAATCAGCTATAAATGTGTCAGGGAATGTATATCTATACTCTAAGATGCATTATCATGAAAAGATGTATATCCTTTATATCGAGCATTGGCATTTATATTATTATGTTCGGTTCCCATAATACATTTTGCTGATTTTACACACGTTCTGAAGCACTGCACCTAATGAAATATGCTTGACAAAGAATCATTTCACAGGACTACAATGTTAATATTACAAAAGTGCAATTATTACTTCTTCTGGGACGTTTATAATGCCCCAGTTAGCCAGGAATTTTCACGAAATCTTTAATTTTCAATTTTAATTCTTTTGTCTAAAATAGGCCTAACAAGACTACATAAGTCCAGGAGCTCCCGCTCCGAATTAGAATTTGATTTAAGCAATTTTGTATACGGTTATTAATGTAGTCCTAGTCTAGGTCAAAAATCAAGACGCAAGATAACTAGGTCTAAGAAGCCCAGTCTAAGAGTAAGATAAGAACTAGACAGTCTGTCAGAGATTGCAAACCTCCATTGAAATTAATGATCCTAATCAGTATCCCAGTAATGGTCTACCTATCTGGCATGGTTTACCCGATATCAGGCCAATCGAGTTAACTAATAGCTGATTTATGGTCATTTTGAATTCGATATAAATTAGTTAAAAACTTAGGGTGCATCCTCCCCCGAAACCTCAAATTTTGTTTTATAGTGATGGACTAACATCTAACACAGTTTGCAAAATATTGGGCATGTGAAAGTAAATAATGGCCGATAGGGGGCCATTTTGAATTTGAACGAGTCAGAATTTTTCAAGATGCATCCTCAGCTGAAATCTCACATTTCATTCTATAGTAATCGTTTAGCTATCTAGCACGGTTTACCAAATATCGGCCATGTGAAAGTGAATAATGGCCTAGAGGCGGCCATTTTGAATTTGATCAAGTCAAAATTTTCCAAGATGCATCCTCAGCTGAAATCTCACATTTCATTCTATAGTAATGGTCTAGTCATCTAGCACGGTTTACCAAATATCGCCCATGTGAAAGTGAATAATGGCCGATAGGAGGCCATTTTGAATTTGATCAAGTCAAAATTTTTCAAGATGCATCCTCTCCTGAAATCTCACATTTTGTTTTATAGTAATGGTCTAGCCATCTAGTACGGTTACTATAAACCGGCTATGTGAAAGTGAATAATGGCCGATAGGCGGCCATTTTGAATTTGATCGAGTCAATTTTTTTCAAGATGCATCCTCTCTTGTAATCTCACATTTTGTTTTATAGTAATGGTCCAGCTATCTAACACGGTTTACCAAATATCAGCAATGTGCAAGTAAATAGTGGCCGATAGGCGGCCATTTTGAATTCGATTGAGTCGAAAGTTTTTAAAAGGCATCCTCTCTCGAAACGTCACATTTTGTTTTATAGTAATGGTCTAGCTATCTAGCACGGTTTACCTGATATCAGGCCTATCGAGGTAAATAATGCTGATTGTCGGCCATTTTGAATTCGTAAGTTAAAAATTTTCAGGGTGCATCCTCCCCCGAAAACTCACACTTTGTTTTATAGTAATCAGGTAATGGTCTAGCCATCTAGCACGGTTTACCAAATATCAGCCATGTGAAAATGAATAATGGCCGAAAAGGCGGCCATTTTAAATTTGATCAAGTCAATTTTTTTCAAGATGCATCCTCATCTGAAATCTCACATTTCGTTTTACAGTAATGGTCTAGCCATCTAGCACGGTTGACCAAATAACGGCCATGTGAAAGTGAATAATGGCCGATAAGCGGCCATTTTGAATTTTATCGAGTCAAATTTTTCCAAGATGCATCCTCTCCTGAAATCACACATTTTGTTTTATAATAATGGTCTAGCCATCTAGCACGGTTTACCAAATAACGGCCATGTGAAAGTGAATAATGGCTGATTGGCGGCCATTTTGAACTTTGACAAAATGATTTTTTTCAAAATACATCCTCTCCTGAAGCCTTACAATTTGTTTTATAGTAATGGTGTAGATATCTTGAGCGGTTTTCATGATATTCCACAATATCAGGCCTGTCGAGGTGAATAATGGCTGATAGGAGGCCATTTTGAATTTTATCAACTTCAATTTTTTCAGGATGCATCCTCTCCTGAAACCTTACAATTTATTTGATATTAATGGTGTAGCTATCTTGAGCGGTTTTCATGATATTCCGCAATATCAGGCCTGTCGAGGTGAATAATGGCCGATAGGCGGCCATTTTTAATTTTATCGACTTGAAATTTTTCAAGATGCATCCTCTCCTGAAACCTCACAATTTGTTTTATAGTAATGGTGTAGCTATCTTGAGCGGTTTTCATGATATTCCGCAAAATCTTTCAGTCGGATTTACCGATGTCATAAATTAGGTCAAAGTGCTGGGTCAACTTCAAGGTCAAGGTCCAAAAACCTGAAAAGGCACAACTAGGGACCTTAGAGAACATGTATGTGCAATATGACTGTCATCGGCCCAGTACTTTTCGAGATCTGCTCCGGAAACGAAGTGCGCGTCAAAACGTCTAAATAGGTCATAGTTCTGAACCAGAAGTAGGTCAAAGTTCAAATACCCCAAAAGGCACAACTAGACCCCCTAGGGGTGTTGTGTGTAAAATTTGAAGACAATTGGACAAGTACTTTCAGAGATATGCTCCGGAAACGAATTGTTTACGGACGGCCCAACGCCGTCACATCATCATTTTCTCCTCTGCAACCTTGCGTATTGAATTCAGATTAAAAATATTTTAACCTGTCCATTAGCCACCTGGAAGTAACCCACATACCAAAAATTGTTATCCTAGCTTATTTTCTCACAAAGTTATAGGCAAAAGAAGAGGCCAAAAAAAACGGAGGTAGAATCCATAGCTCCCTTCGCTCACCTACGGTGACGGCGGGAGCTAACAAAGTTGTAAATTATCAGCTTTTAATGTTTCTTACTCAGCCATGAAATATACAGTAGCCCTAATCCATCATTATCACATGTGGACGTAATGCACTTTCACTGCATCCTCATACGTAATGCCAATTATGGAAATCACAATACACACAGTAGACCTAAGGACAAAGACCCATGAAGGCTTTCTCAACTCACACGATCTTTGCTGAAATGTTGCTGTAATAGTGTCAGGCCAACGTTGAGTCAGGTGTTAGTTGGCTGTATCAAATGCTATGAAATGAAATAAATGGGGTTCTACACCACATTTGTACACATATAGGCTAAACTGGGTAAGAAGAACCTGAGGATGGTGAGATGAATGAGGTGTCACTGCCCTCCAGACACAGGATTCGAAATTGAGCCCTGTTGGTCTACGGCCGAGCACACTAGCTCTCGTTCACGGAGGCTGCCCACAATATTCAATATTTACGATTGAACAGGGAGGAAAAATTTTGTTTCTTTGAAACTTGAATGCCAGAGCAGGAGACGAATCCGCGACTTTCCTAGCAGGCACCAGGACCCCCCCCCCCCCCCCCTGCCCTTCGGTATTGTTATGACATATATACAAACACATTACCTGTGGATTTAATATTGGTTCACCGTCAGGGGCGCTGCCCAACATTTTTCATATTTTATACTGCACAACATATTAAATGTGCATAATATATATTGGTCATGTCATTGCTATCCCTTACCTGTGATAATTGACAGGTATGTTTTTACTCTGGTTCTGCCATAATAGTGTTCCCTGTTCCACTTTGATTTTCATTTATTGCAAAAATGAAAAATATATATTTTAAAGTTTTATAATCCACATACACGGCTGGTCCTCGTCTTCATCATTGACGGTTGGCCAGTAATTGGTAGAAAACAATCAATGAATGGGAAAGCGTGATTTCAACTATGATGCTGTGTCATTAAAAAAACACTATTGGCCCAGCTGCTTTATAGACACTTTATAGCGCTACATATTATTACTTCGAGACATGTTTTTAATATACATATATCCACTTCTAAAGTATGCATACTTTTAGGTGCATCCCAGCAAATACGATACGGCGAACAGTGGATCAACACTCAAAGGATTCGAATTTCAGAAGTTTAGCCAGACCAAATATAGAGGTATCTCTATGGCAAGACACGTGTGATTGTACTCATTGTAGTATTGCCTCATTGTAGTAGTCAACGCGATGCGTACAAAGCATAATATCATAATATATTACACTGGCTATATACGCTATACTTTCCACATCGACTTAATGTTAGTTTAATGATGGGCCATCAGTGCAGACGGTGGACTAGCATTAAACCAGGGATAACTGGATATTTAGTTTATTGTTGTGCCGTCCTCTACATCGTTTACCCAGCATTAAAGGAACATCATTTATTAATAATATTACTATTTGTAAATTCAATTCAAAATAAAGTTATGGCTTTGGTACCACACATTTTAGTAACTTCTAATTAGATCTCTATTAGCGTGATATTTAGGCCTTTATTGCAATGTGATGTTGAATATCAGCTTCCATCGATAGGGTCCATAATACAAGAACATAAATTAGGCCTACTATTTGTGTTTTTAGCATAGACTTAGGTTAAAATCTACGTTCAGTTTAACTTTAATATAGCCCAAACATAGGGACGCAGACGGTTAATATACGGCAATATAAATAGTTACAATTATATGTATGAGATTGGTACTATTACATATTCAGTGCCCGATTTATAAATTGGAAAAAGGGGGCCAAGGGGCAAATGATATTTTTCGGCGGGGGGGGGGGGGGGCATTGGCCTTAGACGATAGGGCATGTGACCCATTATTATTTCAAAAGGGGGGCATTTTCCCAACTACAAATAAAACACTTAAGGGTCATTCATATCACCTCATATTCCATATTAAACGTTCATCAGGTGTTCATGCTGATAGAAATATCAAAGATTCATATTGGCGGTTATGCTATTATTAAAACCGGAAGAAGAAAAAATGGTTTAACATTCAGAGTTTGCAAGTAGGCCCAATCGACTTCACGTCACCACGCACTCACATGAGTTAATATCACTTGTGTCAATCAATTGCGTCAACAATATCGAGTGTTATTGGAGTCGATCACATAGCTTGAGTGCTACTCATTGTCTTCCTCGGGTGCTGTCGGATCTCTTCTTGGGGCAGTGTCATCAACCTCCTCTGTTGTTGCCGCTAGGCCTACACCTAAATCACCTTAAACCGCTAAGCGCGACTGTAGTGGCTTTAATCCGTTTTATTAGCCATTTAAACATCAAGATTTGTAAATTGCTTAATCTTAAATTACAAATTAATCAAATACGAGTTGTTTTCTCTCACTTAAAGTTGTGGGTCAAGGTAGTGAGACACAATTCAAAGTGTGTGAAAATTTAACTTATTTATTTCAGCGGTTTAAGGGGTAATATGTTACTACTATTAGTCACAATGAACAAATTTTCTACAATATTTGCTGTACAAAATAAATTTGTAGGCCTATTATTATTCGTTATATATTGGTCCTTTTTTTTTAAGAATTTTTTTGCTTTTGATTTTAATGGCACATATAGTCTAAGTCTATATAGACATCTATATAGATACAACAGGTGTGGCGAAGTGGCGAGGTTACTTAGCCCCATGTGGCGAGGTTACCAAAGCTGTGGCGAGGGTACTCAGCCTTCTGTGGCGAGGTTACCAAATCTGTGGCGAGATTACCTGTGGCGAGGTTACCTTGTGGCGAGGTTACAGTCAGGTTACAGGTGACAGTCCAATATTTCGTTGGAATCAGCAACATTTCAACTACATTTTGGTTTCAGTAGCTCGTTTTCTGCCATACTTCATTTAAATTGTATTGGTAAACATATAGGCCTATGTTTTGGATCATGGGATGCCGAACCTTGACTCTGTTCTAACAACGCTGAATACTAATACTGAAACTAATACAGCGATACACAGCTCACAATTTGACAGTGTGGGCCGTAATGGGCATTTATTGGCGGCACTACCATGTCAAAAATAAGAAATACGGAAATTTCGTCTCTATATCTAGCCTAACTGGTAAATGCACAGCACAAAAATTTAAAAAAACTTTTGCAGTTCTATTCTATGGACATGTTTACATTATATGGTCATATTATTAAGCCAAAATAGACTCACTGATTTTTTATGATTTCAGCCTGAGCCAGTCCCTTTAATTCAGCAGGCAGAGCCTTATCTTCAAAAATCCTATGGCCCACTAAAATTAACTTGTTGCGTGAAAAACAAAGATACTGCTCAAAGTGTGGCGCAGCGATAGAATGATGTTGGGCCAGTTTTATTTTTTGTGGTGGAATCACAATTCGGCCTACTCTTTATAAGTCAGGCACTGGGTATTCTTTACATCAGGCGCCAGAAACACCAGATAACACCTAACCTAGGGACCCCAAACGTTATATTGGACATATTCACAAGGACTGGTGTACAGAAATGTCAACCGTTTCTCACACACAGCACCCCTATTTCCCCTAAATAGGACACAAACTCAGGAAAAATAAACTTAATGAATAAAAATGTATAGTTCACCATACTTTGTCCCCTTTTCATGTCAGATGGTCGTAATGAAAGGGTTAACTTACCACATGATCGGGCATTGCAATAAATTACATTATTCGGTCATTTTTCACACCAGAAGGGTATAAATTATATCAATGTTCAATGCTTTTTACTGCCGAGTCCAAAAATCTATTTTTAATAATACAAAATTTGCAATTTTTGGAGATAAATATCTTAGCCAAGACCTAATTGTTGTATAACACGGTTGTGTCAAGTGAGGCAGAGAGGGGTGGGAGAAAGTGGCTAGCCCTCCCGCGACAGACTGCTGGCATTCATGAACACCTACCTAGCTATCACGAGGCATTGACCCAATGTTGTTTTAATGTTGTGCCGACGTCGAAGACGGCGGGCCAGCATTAGAAGAACATTGGGTCAATGCCTCGTGTCTGCTGGGTTGCGGTCACAGCTGATCAGCAAACTCGAGTCATTGACACAATGTTAGCCTGATAGTGGCCCACCGTTTACAACACTGGGCCGCCATTAGCACAGCATTGGCAACCAGTATATAGGCCTTAACAAGATAAACGTTCACCCAATCCTAGCTTACTGCTGGCCCATCGTCTACAACCATGGCTCAGCTCTAAAACAGCATTGGCTAAAGGTCTCATTTTTGCAGGGAACACCGGCAACTCAATACCCTGACACAATATTGGTTCAATGTTGGAAGAGTGTCATAGATGATGGCACAACATTTAACGGGTGCCAGACACTTCGACACAAACAATTTCGACACAGTGCCATTTCGACACAGAAACGTGTTTTTGTCCAAAAATGTAGGAGTCATTTCGACACAGGTTTGGACGTTTCGACACAATTTTTGAAAATGTCATTTTTTTGTTTCCATCCAGGCTGACATTCCGTGGACTTTGTCTTAGTTGATTTTTAAATTCCACAAACCTATCTAATTTGCATAAATTTATATAAATTAACATAAATTAGCATATTTAAAGCCACTAATTTTAAAAATGTTCTAACTTTTCAAGCAAGTCATTCACAGAGGTGTTTCGGGTGTCTATACCCATGTTTTCCACACCAAGGAAGTCGTTTCACCACAGTTTGAAGACCACAGGACAACCTAATTTGCATAAATTAACATAAATTAACATATTTTAAGCCAAAAAACTATAAAATGCTCTAACTTTTTAACCAAGTCACCCACCGAGGTGTTTTTGGTGTCTATACTAAGGTTTTTCACCCCATGGAAGTCGTTCCACTAACTTTTGAAGACCACAGGACAACCTAATTTGCATGAATTAACATAAATTAACATAGTTGAAGACAAAAAACTATAAAATGCTCTAACTTTTCAACCAAGTCACACACCGAGGTGTTTTTGGTGTCTATACTCAGGGTTTTCACCCCATGGGAGTCGTTTCACTAAGTTTTGAAGACTACAGGACAACCTAATTTGCATAAATTAACATAAATTAACATATTTTAGGCCGAAAACTATAAAATGCTCTTAACTTTTCAACCAAGTCACCCACAGAGGTGTTTTTGGTGTCTATACTAAGGTTTTTCACACCATGGAAGTCGTTTAACTAACTCATGAAGACCACAGGACAACCTAATTTGCATAAATTAACATAAATTAACATAATCGAAGCCAAAAAACTATAAAATGCTCTAACTTTTCAACCAAGTCACACATCGAGGTGTTTTTGGTGTCTATACTCAAGGTTTTCACCCCATGGAAGTCGTTTCACTAAGTTTTGAAGACCGCAGGACAACCTAATTTGCATAAATTAACATAAATTAACATATTTTAAGCCAAAAACTATAAAATCCTCTAACTTTTCAACGTCATTCAGTCACGTTACCTACTGAGGAAAGTGGAGTGGGCGTGGTTTGGAGTGGAAAAGAATACCGGTGTGAAGTCTGAAAATATACCCTTCCCAGATTTTACTCGGGTAGATTGTGGCCGCCCCAGAATCTACCCTGGGGTAGATCCTGACCTATACCCCCGGGGTAGATTACGGTGGCTCCCAGAATCTACCCCTCCCTCTCAGGATCCACCCCCCTTTATTGTGATAATGTGAAGTGTATTTGGTTACCAGAATCTGTCAGACAGACAGACAGACAGACAGACAGATAGCTTTATTCTACCAATATATAATACAATATGGTGAGGGAGACTCCTTTTAAGACATAAGCACATGTCGCTATCAAAGGAGCCACCCTACAACAATGATAAACAATGAATTACATTATATATAAAATATACATATCGGCCGGTAATGTGAGTAAGAAGGTTGCTTAACGTCACTTATTGAAAGGGACGGTCAGGGAAGTGACTTTGTTATTCATTAAAAACAGTGCAAACTGTAGATGAGAAATGAATGATGTACAGATGATGAGATGAGGCTGAATATATATTATAGAAATACAATAAAAACGCGTGACATATTTGATACTAACATGTTCGAGAAAAGTGGTTCCATGGATTAAAGTCATCAGATTCATATATATTTTATAGGGAAGAAACACATAGCGGTTCCCCAGCAAACACGAGACGACGAACCACTGTTGATCCGATGCCGGCCAATCGTCTCCGACTCTGTGCCAACACTAAATCAACACCGGCCCAGCGTCCGGTGTTTGCCGGGAATACATCACTATATTTAACATGTTTAGTATATTCATTTATACAAAAATATAATAAGATTAAATCATTTATGAGTACAATGAACAAATGGTTTTAAATAAATATACATTATTATTATGCTTACATAATATGGCATACAATATGATAATCATAAAGAAATTGTTCATATAAATATAAATCGACGCGAATTTAACCTTCTATATAATAATACATACATGTATGAAAAACAAAAATAATTAATTGCAGAGCAATATAAAAGTTATGACAGTCGACATTTATACAGTACATACAATTATATTATATAATTTGTATTGAATTAGTTTCGAAACATAGACAATATAACTTGTTCCTATATACATATATTAGATGCATCTATAAAAAGATTTATTTAACTAATCACCTATTATGACAAACGTAACAATTGTTTAGTCTGCACGATGACTCATATTGATCAATAGTTATTTTTTTAAAATAAGTCATACAACCGTGTAGGCTATGTGTGTTTACTTTTTCGATAATATGGTTTGAAGTATTTATTGCTGTTTCTATTGCACTGTATCGGATACATTTCCTTGCGAATTCATGATTTGTACTGGGCAAGCGTAATTTATTTTTGTGGCGTGTAGGATATGGGTGAGTATCCAGGCCATGGTCGTTGGTCATGTTGCGGAAATATGACGGCAGCTGGTTATTTTTCAGTTGATGATAAAATTTAAGCTCTTGGAGTGAGTGTATATCTTTAATCTTTAGTATTTGAAGTTTTTTAAACAATGCTTCTGAATGACAATTAAATTTACCAAGGCAAATTATTCTAACTGCTTTTTTCTGTAGCTTATAGAGTCTATCAGTTTGATATCCCCAGGCTAAGATACCATAATTTAAATGACTGAGTACAAGAGAGTTATACAAAAGATATAGGGTATCTTGTGGTAGGCAACGTTTTAATTTGTTTAATATCCCAATAGATCTAGAAATTTTATTGGCAATTTTATTCACATGGTTTTCCCAAGTAAGATGTTCGTTTAGTTGAATGCCTAAGTAATTAAATTCTCGAACACGTTCAATTTCTGCCCCATTAATTTGTACAAGAGGACATTCAACTTTTTTTTGAGGCTTGTGGAATATCATTAGTTTTGTTTTCGTTGCATTTAGGGAAAGTTTATTGGCTCTTAGCCAGTCATTTATTTTGCTCAATTCTGTATTGATATTTTCGGAGAATTGCTCATTAAACTTAAAAACATTCAGGGTGCTATTAAGGGCCGTATCGTCGGCGTAGATTATGAAATTAAAAAGTTTGCTCGCTTCTGAAATATCATTAATGTATATTATAAACAATAGGGGACCTAATATTGAACCTTGCGGTACTCCGGTAATAATTCTGTTTTGTGTGGATGCAACATTTTTAAATTCTACGTATTGTTTTCGATCTGTCAAATAACTTTTCATTATGTTTAGCGCTGGACCATTGAAACCATAGTGATTCAATTTGTGTAGTAGAATTTTATGATCTAATGTGTCAAATGCCTTTGATAGGTCAATAAATATATTTAATGGTGTATTACCTTTATCTAGTTCCTGTGAAATTCTATCCACTAATTCTAATGTTGCATGTTCGGTAGAGTGTTTTTTCCTAAACCCATACTGACTGTCGTTGTATAGATTATGAGAGGAGAAATATTCGTCAATTTGATTAAATAAAACACGTCCGCCAATCCCAGAATATACCACCCTTTTCAACAACTATATGGGACCCTACCAGCATCTACCCCTCCCAGAATTTACACCCCCTTCCTCTCAGAATATATCTCTTCCACCCTTTCTACAACTATATGCGAATTTCCTAGAATCTACCCCTCAGTCACTGAATATGCCCCCTTTTTGTAGAAACTACGTGTAAATCGTAGAGAATCTACCACTCGCTCCAAGAACTGAAAAATATTCTGGGATCGCATAGCATAGTTGTTGATACATGGAAGCAGACGACATCGGAGCCATTGAAGCAACTTGGTTGCTTAGTCGAACGTGATGGATGGTATGTCTTCGTACAGAGTGTCCGCACAAACAACGATGTGGAGGGGTGGCACAACCGACTAAAAAATCGTGCCCATAGGGATATGCCGTTTCACATGCTGATCGAAACGCTGGAGAGATAATCCAGATGGACATCTCTCTCCTGTCGTTTGGTCAGCGAGTCTAAACTGTGCCGACACTTGAACGCCAAAAATATCGACACCAACAAAGGCGGTACTGTGATTTGTGGCGTCAATATGACGACGGGGAGATCTGTGTAATAAATCTGCTGAGAGCGTGCGCTCATCAACGGGCCACGCATTTAAAACAAACGTGAAACGATACAGTCCAGTACTGTACAGTTTGTACATTTCCTATGCATATATAAACGATTTTAGGCGCAGCATAACCTTACAATGACCTTGCATTTACGACACTTCAAGAATTCAATAGGTAAATTTCTGCTAATTACTTGGTGGAAAAGAAAAATCAAAAGTGTTACTTAAGAAAGTGATTAAAACAAATTGCAGTCATTTCAGCTTTAAATATGACAGCACCAAAAACGACTTTTTTCATAAAATGTATTGTAAATTCGGAAATCTGTAATTTTTCTGTAACGTGGATGCACCAATTCACAGATTTTGTATTTCCTTCAATGTCAAAACTTTTTGGATTAGATTTATTAGATGGTAGAATTTATTTGATGAAGAAACTTATTTGATTTAACAAATGAAAACATATTTAGTTTCTATCGTTCTAATAACATTGATATGAATAATTGCACTTTACAACCTAAAATTATCCTTAAAGAATTACTGAAACCTAAAGGAGTTTAATTCGAGTTTAAAATAAATAAAAAATATATTTACACGGTGAAGTTGCATCGATACATGTTGCTTTTTGTTCACAATGTAAAATGGACCAATTTTTTAAATGGAATACTACTTTACAACAATTACGTAAGGCACTTTATGCATATTTAAACTTCAAAGACTGTTGATAACCCTGTGAATGTATGAATAAGTGACTGTCATTGCTAGAATCCGTTGGTTTGCTAATTATTGGCTGCTACATATTTTCAAATTTGAATATGATTTAGTGTAAGATAGTATGATTGACGTATTGATACACACGTGTCGTCTGTGGCGACTTCCCACTGCTAATTTGAATTGTAGGTTATGCGTCGAATAATATATGATCTGAATAAAAAACATGCTTTGAAAACTGCGACATTGGTTACACTGTACATGTAAAATAGTTTTATCTATAGGTGTATTATTCATTGCATTGACGTATAGGTGTGGGTATTGGGTGGAGATATGTTATTTTATGTTAATTTATGCAAATTAGGTTGTCTTGCGTTCTTCAAAAGTTAGTGAAACGACTTCCATGGGGTGAAAAACTTTAGTATAGACACCAAAAACACCTCTGTGGGTGACTTGGTTGAAAAGTTAAGAGCATTTTAAATTTTTTGCTTTTCAATATGTTAATTTATGCAAATTAAGTTGTCCTGTTGTCTTCAAAAGTTAGTGAAACGACTTCCATGGGGTGAAAACCTTAGCATAGACACCAAAAACACCTCGGTGGCTGACTTGGTTGAAAAGTTAGAGCATTTTATATTTTTAGCTTTAAATATGTTAATTTATGTTAATTTATGCAAATTAGGTTGTCCTGTGGTCTTCAAAAGTTAGTGAAACGACTTCCATGGGGTGAAAAGGTGAAAAACCTTAGTATAGACACCAGAAAACACCTCGGTGGGTGACTTGGTTGAAAAGTTAGAAGATTTTTTATTTTTTGGATTAAAATATGTTAATTTACGTTAATTTATGCAAATTGAATTGTCCAGTGGTCTTCAAAAATTAGTGAAACGACTTCCATGGGGTGAAAAACCTGGGTATAGACACCAAAAATACCGCTATTGGTGATTTTGTCGAAAAGCTAGAACATTTTATATACCATTAAAGGCTACCATTAAAGGCTTGCTGTCAGTGCGGGGATCTTGCTTCCGTCGCCGATATTATTTAATACATGTAATACAATACTACATTTTGTAAAATAATTGATAAAATTATTTCTCATTTATACATTATATTTCCTAAAATAATTCAGTCGTTGTAAATCATCAGAAATATTATGCTTATCACGTGAATTTTGCCTATATAGGCTTTCTTTCGGTGCGGGGATAGTTAATAGTTATTATGTGTTTTTTTTACGAAATACCGCATGCGCATGATAAATCTATATAAAAATAATGTTTCACTTTTAAACTCTGTCTATATAAGCTTGCTTTCGGTGCGGGGATCTTGCTTTCGCTTGCTTTCGGCAATTGGCTTGCTTTCGGGTCTTATCATCATGAGAGATGTCACACTGGCTGTTTGTCTATAATTTTGGATGACAAATCTTGCTGCTGCTCTTTGAATTTTTTCTAATTTATCAATATCTTTTTGTCTAAAGGGGTCCCAAACTGCTGAAGAATATTCTAAGGATGATCTGACCAGGGAGAAATAGGCAGTCTCCCTTAATTTAGGGGGACATGCCTTCAGGTTCCCCCAAAGGAAGCCCAGGGTGGAATTCGCTTTACTCGTAATTTTGTTAATGTGGACCTCCCATTCCAGAGTCTCGCCAAGGCAAACACCAAGGTATGGTGTTGATGAAACATTTTCTAATGTTTCACCTTTCAGGGTGTACTGGAATTCCATGTTTTTTATTTTGGCCTGGAAACCCTCAGGACCGAGCATTTCGAGGGGTTGGAGCACATCCCCCATCGATCTGCCCAGTCCTGTAACGCAGATAGGTCTCTCTGCAGTTTCTCCTGATCTGCCCGACATTTTATCGGGCGATACAGGAGACAGTCATCTGCAAAGATACGAACCAGTGACGAGACCGTGGAAGGGAGGTCATTAATGTAGGTCAAAAAAAGTAGGGGTCCGAGAACAGTACCCTGGGGCACACCGGACTTTACACGGGCTGATTCTGAAGAGCTGCCACCAACTACTACTTTATGGGTTCTATTGGTCAGGAAATTTTGAATCCAATTAAGAGTTGTTCCCCGAATTCCGTAGTGATCGAGTTTGTGTAAGAGGCGTTGGTTTGGGGCAACGTCAAAGGCCTTACTAAGATCTAAGACAACAACATCTGTTTGGGTCTTGCCTTCAAAATTTTGAATAAATTCATCAGTTGTAATAAAAAACTGGCTTTCGCATGAGTATTTTGATCAAAAGCCATGTTGCACAGGTGTTAAAATTTTGTTTTTCGAAAAATGGGACATAATTTGTTTACAAATGATGTGTTCGAGTAATTTGGCACAAACACAAGTGAGGGATATCGGCCTGTAGTTTGCCGGAGAGTGCCGATCCCCTTTTTTGAAGACTGGGGCAACTTTAGCCTCTACCCAGTCATCTGGTAATTTGCCCCTTGTTTAAGCTCTCGAGTAATTTAGTTACACCTTGAACAGTAATTTCAAATTTAGGCATTTCAGTATTCGGTGGTCCTGGTAATTTAGGTATGTTTGTGGTGTCTTCCGAGGTAAAAACTGAGCAAAATTGGTTGTTTAATATGTCGGCCTTACGTCTGCTATCTGAATGCAGCTGGCCGTTTTCCTTCAAAGGAGAGACACCATTTCCATCCTGACGTTTTGATTTGATATAACGCCAAAGTGGTTTTGATTTTTTTTGTTCTAAAGATTCAGAAAGTTTGTTTTTCAAAAAAAGACCACCTGGCAGACCTGATGGCACGTTGGG
Organism: Flabesymbios commensalis; assembly: GCA_964017125.1. Lineage (NCBI taxonomy): Eukaryota > Metazoa > Annelida > Polychaeta > Terebellida > Flabelligeridae > Flabesymbios > Flabesymbios commensalis. Next base: position 73,155,096 of record OZ024902.1, read on the forward strand.
GCTGCCGTTTACATAATTTGTACTTTGCCCAAAGGTCAGCTTTATTTGACGCTTGGCTTTACTATATAGAGATGTTTTTTTTCATTTTCATTTACAGAACGGCTGTGACTATTTTTTGAAAAGGAGGTCCAGCAGCTCCTAATTTGTTGCCTGATAGCTTCCCAATTAGCATTTTTGAACTGACGCACTAGTGGGTTCTTCATGAATTTGAGCCAAGGCATGTGTATCCAGGCTTGACAGAAGCAGCTCGCATGGAGATTTGTTTGCCGCTTTAGGATGTATTACCCATTGTCCCAGTCAATTCCAGGTAGGTTGAAATCACCCCCCAGGACAATGGTCTGATTTGAATTTTTTGGCATCAGGTCTAAAGATTTCACAAGTTCTAATTTTAGGGTATCTCGAAAACCCCTCGACCCCCTCGCCTTTCGACCCTCGACTTAATTTAAAAAAAAAATTTTGTTTGTTTATATAATATTTTTTATAGGTTTAGTATATTAATAACATTCTGGAAATTCATATACTGTGATGCTAACCTGGCTAACCGTGTAAGTGATGTTGAACCAATGGCAGGTCAATGTCGGCTGACCGTCTGCTGATCTGGTCCAGCATTCACCCGGCCTTGGTTTGAGGTCTCTTGTTTAGGCTACTGGGTGACCACCGATTGGCGAGGATATTATTAATAATAATAATTACATTTATATCGCATAATACAGCTGGCCAAACACATTTCAATGTTGGTTCACTGTTTACGACGTTCACTCAACGTTAACCCAACCATGGCATTGAATACCTCTTGCTTTTTTGCGCGTAAAAAACACTTGCCCTTTCAACTGTCATTTCACCGCATGTCACTCACCAGCTTCATCCAGTCAAACGCATTGGTAGCACCGGCATAGCAAGCGGTGGGCCAGCGTAACAGACAGCTTTAACCCAACATTGGTTCAAGGCTTCGTGCTGGCTGTGATTAACAATCACTGGATTGGAACAATGTCGCAGACGGGCCACCACGAATGTAAGAGTTTTGACAGTGGTGCGAGGGCCTATGGGAGTCGGAAGGTAGAATCAACAACTTGATCAAGTGCTGGAATAATTATAATTATGCGTATCGTGCCGCTCCCCTATACACGTACGCGGCGTTCAGCCAACGCAATGTTAGCCAACAGTGACCTAATATTGGTTCCCGAATTTTATAATTAAACCTATAAAAAAAATTAAGGGTCGAGTGGGTTTTCGCGATATCCCGAATTTTGGAGTCAGGAGGTCTATAAAAACAACCGAGGGTTAATGATTTTGATGCCGATATCTGAACTTTAGCCCATAAAATTTCGCAGATAGTCTGTAAATCAAAGAGGAGGGTCATGTCATAATGTTTTTTGACAGCAAAAAAGACTCCTCCTCCACGGGCTTTTGAATTTCGATCTCTACGTAAAACTTGGTATTCAGGAGGGAATATTTCCCTGGTAGTAGTATCCTTGTCAAGCCAGGATTCAGTGCAATCAGGTTGGTAATAATTTAGAGATGCTTACAAATTTGCTACTTTCCTCTTTAGGCTTCTACAATTTATCAATAAAGTACGGCAGTTTCTTTGACGGTTTTTAGGCCTAAAGGGGGGAATCGGACTACTGTGCTGTGTGGGAGCGAAATCTGAATTTGGTGAATTGACTCCGTTCTCAGAGTCACTAGAATTATAATTGTCAAAATTATTTGTGGTTTCGATTTCAAACGAATGGAATAAATTTCGATCAAAATTTGGATGATTGCATCGACAGCATATCCACGAGACGTTTGTTGTGGAATATGCCAGGAAGGTGAAAGATCCCATGTCGACGCAATCTTTGTGAAACCACATATCACAACTATAACAGCAAATTCCACACTGCCCCCATGTGACCTGGTCTTCGCAATAACCACATGAGGAGATTGGGATCGCACATGAAAATGGACAATGCCATTAGACTCGCGGACCTCGAAAACCAATATATGCCAGGTTTCAAGGCATTTATCTAAAAAAAAATTTTTTTATTAAAATTGATAAAATCAAGATGGCCGCCATAGCCTCGTTTGGTCGAATATGAAAACGGACAACTGCCAATAGACTTGCAGACCCAGAAAACCTATACATACCAGGTTTCAAAGGAATTCTGAAAAAGTCTGAAAAAAAATTAGTCGCAAGGTGGCGGCCATTTTGATTATCGGTGGAAAGCTGAAAAAATAATCAGGTCACCTCCATCCTCATGGGTAACTTCACATGAAAAATTGGAGAGATCCAATAATTATAAGTTGTGGCGTTAAAAAGGAATTTTTAAATTACAAAATCAAGCCATAGCCTCGTTTTCGGTCGCACACAAAAAATGAAATTGCCAATAGATTCGCAGACCCCAAAAAACCTATATACTAGTATATCACGACTACAAATATTTGGACCGGATGGGATTGAGGCTCGGTAAGTTTTTTCTACAATACTACCTCGTCTATAATGTTCACGTCTGTGCCACAATCTAGCATCTGACGCACCACGTCACACTGCTGCTGTTTGACGGCCTCGAACCAGCGGTCCTCTGTTGACTGTTCCCCGCCGTCTGCTGGCGGCTCATCTCGGGGACACCCTTCTTCAATAGAGCTGTCCGTGGGTGGCGCATCTGGAGATGTACCGTGCTGCAAAACACAGAAAAACACATGGGGATAAAACAAATCAATTATTGCCAGGGCTCGAAATAAGGCCATTCCTCCACTCCGGTACTGCTAAAAAATGTGCAGGAATGGCAAAATTTGTAAAAAACCATTCCGATGAACTGGCAAATTTAAGGCGATCCTAGGACAAAGGCCTTTGCTAGGAATGACAGTTAATACTCAGGAATGGCAGTTTCTTTGACTTGCCAGTCCTGTGGATTGCCATGCCCTCAACGTTTAAATCTACCCCTAATTACATATACTGGACAATCACAGTGGCTAATCTGATTTTTAAATTTTCAGTCACTTGAAATTGTGTCTCGCAACCGCGACACATAACTTCAAGTGATTGAAAATTTGTCTGATTTGCAAAATTTTGGTCCCAACATATATCAGTGTTTCAAGATTGGAAGCATATTTTAGTTTTAACAAGAGGACTGAAGTCCTATATCATCCCCCGCCATAAATTAGGTTAGACTTTTTGCGGTCACAAATATTTAAAAAGTCGATTGGTGGTAGCCATTTTAAATTTCAGTAAAATCACATGCACATTTCCAGATGGTGGGTGATTTGATTTAAAAATGTGAACTACTACTGATTTCAATTTTTCAGTTTTTGCGCCCACAAAAAAATATAAAGTTTATCCATGGCGGCCATTTTTAATTTCAGTAAAACCTTAAAAAAATCACTCGCACATCTCCATATCGTGGGGAATGTGATAGTAAAATCTCAAGTTAAAAATTAAAGTTGATCTGTGGCGGCCATTTTGAGAATTTCAGTAAAACCTTGAAAAAGTCACCTGCACATCTCCATATCATGGGTAATGTGATAGTAAAATTTGAACTTGCACATCCCCATGTTGCTAGGAATGTGATGTTAAAATTTCAAAAACAATTGACCAGTAGTTTTTGAGTTTTTGCGCCCACAAGAAAACGTGACGCCAGAGGCCGGACAGAATCCTGGCGCGACTAAAATCCCCCATCCCCTACGGGCGGGGGATAAAAAGAGGTGCTTATAAAAGGACAGAATGTCTAAGTACTGTATTCGACATCAGTGTGCTAAGGGTTAACTAACACCAGGCTCTAGACCACCACAAAATGTTTGATCGATTACAGTGCATCTTATTATATACATAATAAGTTATTATAAATATACATGTATATATACCGTCTTCCCAGGCAAGCCCCAACACAGCACCGTTGACGTTGGCCAGTATTTGTAGAAAAAAGCCATAGGCCCCATATCTGGTATCATATGAGAGCCGGTCTGCAATGTATAACGACAAAGGCAGTAACTGTTTCCTTTTCAAGTGAGCAGTTACTATCTTTTTGTTTCGCATGTTGCGGTGAGCCACCCCGGCCTGATAGAGAGCAGCTGACTGACCCCAATGTCTTTGTCACGTGAAGGACATCGGATTCCCAGTGACAATCCACCTAAACGCCCCACACGCACATACTCCTGATTAATCACGCCAAGGGTATTCCGTTACGCTGGCACTCACGTGGCGCACAAAAAACCTCAACTGAACTCGTGTCCGTGCCGCATGTATGTGTCCAATTTAGAGCACGTAACAAAAACGAGCCTTGCTTGTTTAAATATGTACTCGTTATTAAATTAACGCCATAACCCAATTGACACAAAAGGCAGGTCCTGTATTGACCCATCTTAACAATATGAAATTATTGCCTTTCATATACTAGCCCTGAAAACAAGTCTATTTCGCCCGAGCTGCATAGCCTTGATGCCAGCTATAGAGAATAACCCGGCTTCTACCCTCTGCACGCGTTACTCTGTACAGTGAGCCAGCGACGCGATCTGTGTCGCTGCTCACTATTCTCGCATACAGAGCCCCAGGATATACTCTATAGGTGGATTCAAGGCTATGCACACCGGGCGAAATTCTGTGAAACTCAATGACCTTGACCTCCTTTGTTTTCACCGAGCTGACTAATACAATGAAGTATGGGGGAGGGGTCTTATATAACTTTATTTTCACCGAGTGACGTCACTGCGTTTCACAGAATGAAGTATGGGGGAGGGGGGTGTTATATAACCTTGTTTTCACCGAGTGACGTCACTGCGTTTCACAGATAGCCTTGTATTCAGGACTATTTCATATCCTGATCTTTCTTAATTCAATCCTAAATTAATGATGCACATAATGGTTTTGTTGACCAATTTGAATTCAGTAACAATGCGGGAAATGACTAGATTTTGAAAAAAACATGTTACATGTATCATGAATACCCGTGCCTTAAGCTTATTAATTACACTCGAATAGATCGGCACAAATTAGGAAATTCTTGAAACGGTGATTTTAATCAAATAAAAGTCGATCTTTTCTCCGTTACTCGAAGCGGTAAATTGAGTTAGCAATAACAGGTTCAAGTGAATGAGAGATATCCCACAACAATCATTATAGTCAGGCAGAATACTGATATAACCTTGTAATTCATACAGAAGTTTATATTTTGATTGATTTGTGTTCAGTAGAGGCTAGAGTCATCATTTCCACCGGGAGTACTAAATTTCACCCAGTGGCAATTTTTTATTGGCATTTTTCCAAGATGGCCGCCAATCGCTAGGCTCAAATCTATAAAATGACCTATATCTGGGCCTACTTGTTCAAATTTGGTGATCTTGGAGTCGATTTCTATCAAACCAAATGCTATAAGTAAATGTATGCCATTTTAATTTTTTTTGGCAGTCAAAGGTCAAGGCCAATTAATGAGACTGATAAGGTTAAAAAAGGCATCAAATGTGGGACGCGTCCGATTTTCACCCAACCAAAACAACATTCATTTACCCCTTCAGGTCACTGTGTTTGTGTCTAAAACAGGAGTCGTGCTTATACAGGGCCATGGTTGAGCTAAATGGGAAACATCTGACATGCCAGCCATAAAGTCAAAATGAATGATATGGAGTCTGAATTTCATCAATCCACAACAACTGACCCCCTTGTTGATGAACAGCTTCTTCAGGAGCCATCTTCGCCCATCAGTAGCTGTTCCAGTCTGAACCTTTGTGACAAAGACCCCTCCCCAAAATTGTCATTTGTTCAGCGTTTGTACAAAACAGCTAGTTTCATTATTCCATCATCGACCAGCACACCTAAGATTCGTGATAAAAGTGATATAAATGATAGTCTGTCAGACACAGCGATGTTACAACACTGTAGTGATATACATGTACCAGCAGCTAAAATGTGCCTGGATAGTACGGAGAGACAACAGCAGTTGCTAAACACTTTAAGTCTGTGTAGTGATGTGGACGCTAATTCTGACAACATGGATAAAGATCGTCATGTCATTAGATGCCCCAGCCCAATGTCATCTTCTTCGCCTAAACTGCCACCTCCTGCCCTCAATCATTCTCTAGCGAGTCAACTCAAAGACGCTCAGTACAGAATATCTTCATTTTCTTCTGCGAAACATCAGCTTCAACAAAAAGTTCAGCAGCTGGAGATAAACAATAACACCCTTAGTTCACGGTGCAATGAGCTTACTGAGGAATGCGACACCTTGCGTGCTCAACTCATAAGCCTTCAACTGGAAAGAAAAAATTCCCAATTTCAAACAGCCAAAAAAGGAGCCAAAAAAAGGGCTCTTTCAACACTACCAACGCATAGGCAAGATGACGACGTACTGATCATAGGAAATAGTATAGTCAGACACTTGGCTGGAGAACTGTCCAAGACACACTAAGTAAAATCCACTGGTTTTGTGTACCCTGGTAGCAAATGCCACGTCTTACTCAAGTGATCCCTCAAACTCAATCCCAGAATCAACCCAGAAAACCCAATGTAGTTGTTATGGCTGGTGGTACGAACAACATAGCAACAGGAGAATCTGAGACCAATATTTGTGAGAACGTGAACAAGAGGCTAAAAACTGCCCAGGATACATACCCACTATCTAAAATTATGTTCAGCAGCATTCATCACAGAGACTGACCTGGACGACTGCATACCCATCAACAAGAAAATCGATGCAGTCAACAACAATGTCAAACACTTATGTAGTCTACGTGGGTACATGTTTATGGATTATAACACTAGTTTGTCTGCATTCTCCCCTGATAGTGCTCGCTTGAAAGATGGTCTACATTTAACCACGACTGGAATACAGCAGCTTGCCCAACGTATTAAAAACATTGTGAACCCAAGACGTGATAAAGCCGCCAAACTGACCAGCAGCCACATACAGCAACCAAATGATCACAACGAAAAACGTCTCATGAACTCAAAACCCCAGATACAAAACAGTGACATAAGATATAGGTCTACGCATCCACGCCAGCAATCAGTGCCCCTATGTATATCTGCCCACCCTCATCAGACCAGGATTATGATGCGAGACAAGTACACACCAGTGCCACAACACCTCACAAAGAGGGGAAACATGCCCCGGCGTAAAGTACCAGCCTTGATGGACTTACAGCTAAATCAACCTCACACAGACCCCCACTTGTGAACATCAGGTCTGAAGTGAACAACCCATCTCACTCTTTGTTAGGCTTGTGTGACTTTGACAACAAACATTTGTGTAGTGACATTAAAGAGAAAAATACTCTAAACACGCGAGTGAACGAACTATCAACTGTGTGACACCAAAAGAACTCTCATTGTGTTGATGAATTGTCATATAAGTCTCATGAAAAGGTAAAATTAAATAATAACTCATGTAATAACATTGGAGGCGAAAGTAGCACAAATCATAATTTCTCTACATCTTTAAATTTCACTTCATGAAATATTACAAAATACAAACAGCCATGATAACGATAATACTCAAGATTCAGAGTGTGACCTCATAATGCCGTCGCCATACTTCAATGACGAAACATTAATAAGCTCGCTAAAAAAGAAATCTCAGCATTTCTCTATTTATAGCTTGAATTGTCAAAGTCTAAATGCAAAAATAAATCAAATTAAACTAAAAATAGAATATCTAAGAGAAAATGGTGTAGAATTAGGTGCCATCTGTTTACAAGAAACTTGGTTATCAGACGATAGTGGCACTTCTCTTCTACAAACAGATGGCTATCAATTAATATCACAAGGTAAAACATGCACTTGCTATTTTTTTAAATAACAACTTTAACTTCCTCCACTCTAGGATTACGTAAAATCCACTATATGGGAAGCACAATTCATAGAAATACCAATAGATCGAAAGGGTAAAATAATGGTTGTGCTCGGTAATGTATATAGGCCACCTAGAGACCTGAATGAAAACTATCAAAATTCACTCCCGTTCTATACGCTCTTCAAAAAAGACAATGTGAAGTAGTCATAGGAGGGGACTATAACATAGACCTGCTAAAGGAAAACAAAAAACAATATTTAATCAATATCTAGATACACTAATTTCACTTAGCTTTTATCCCAAAATAACGTTGCCTACTAGACTCTCAAATAACGTGGGACTCTAATTGATAACTTTTTATGTAAATTTTCACATGGTTTCCTAACAACAACTACGTACTGACAACAACTATATCCAAAGCAATGGGAAAATCAATACCAACCAAATTAGTCAAATTCAACAAGAAAAAACATAAAAAATCTAAATGGATTACGCAAGGTATCCTTAATTCAATTACTTACAGAGATAAAATGTACAACAAAACTGAAAGACACCCAAAAAAATTCGACAGCATATCTAAATCTTCGCGTTAATTTGCGTACCTACAATAAAATATTAAACACTTCTATAAATGAAGCAAAATCATCATAGTATCATCGGTGTTCTGAAAATGCAAAGAATGACAAGAAAAGACAATGGTCCACAATTAATGAAATATTACACAAACAAACTAAAAAAACAAAATTCCCTGACCACATTGTCATCGACGGTGAACAAATAACTGACCAAAAGGCACTTTTAAATGCATTCAACAATTATTTTGTCAATATCTGACCAAATCTAGCCGCAAACATAAAACTACCCGACTCGAAATCTTTCAAGAATTTTTTAAGAAATCCAACCTCCCATAAAATTTATTTTGCATATACAAATGAAGAAAACTTCCTAAAAATTATAAACAGATTGCACCCTAAAAACAGTCGCGGCCCTGATAAAATATCTGTAAAGTTACTTAACCCTTTAAGCCCTCACGATGCATTAAAGCATCATTTTACATCCCCGAAAAGAGACTCAATTTTTCTACAACCAAGGGTTTTAGAACGAAAATTTCCATGAAACTGTCTTACCAATACATGGTAATTTTCTTTAATTTTTAAACCACATCAAATCATTTTTATTCACTACAAGTCGAGAATTGCGACAGCAATTCGCGGCTTGTAGTGGATGAAGATGACAATTGTAAAGTCAGGCCTGAAAGGGTTAAAGAAATCAAGCATGAGATAATTAGGCCGTCACCTTAATAACCAATCAGTGTATATTGACTGGTGTTTTCCCAGATAAAGTAAAAATTGCAAAGGTAATTCCAATCCACAAAAAGGATGACAAAACTCAACTTGAAAACTATAGACCAAAGGTTATTGAAAGGGTTATTTTTGATCAAATGCATGATTATTTTCACACCAACAAATTATATTTTGAAGGCCAATATGGATTTAGAAAAAAACACTCCACTGAACCAGCAGCTGTAGAAATGATAGACAGAATTAGATAAAGGTAATACCCCACTTAATATTTTTCTAGAGTTATCCAAGGCTTTTGATACGCTCGATCACGAAATTATGTTATATAAACTAGAATATTATGGAGTAGCAGGACCCTCACTACAACTATTAAAAAGTTATTTGTCTGATCGCAAACAATATGTTGAATTTGTAAAATCTGATTCAAGTAATATAAAAACCGGCGTACCTCAAGGGTCAATACTTGGTCCTCTTCTATTTGTTATTTATGTACAATATCTTACTAGCCAGTAAACTTTTCACAGCAATAATATATGCAGATGAAACCTCAGGTCAACAAGCTGTCACTTAACACTAAAAAGACAAAAGCGATGATTTTTCACATGCCTCAAAAACAAGTAACAACTCCAAAATTAAAGATTGACGGAACGTCTGTAGAGTTTGTAAATAGCTTTAACTACCTTGGCATAACCATAGATAAACATTTGAACTGGCAAGACCATATAAATAGTATTGCAAAAAAAATATCCAAATATTTGGAATTCTAAATAAACTAAAAAAATGTATCGCCCAAAACGTTGCTCTTGATGTATAATTATTTTATTCTTAGCAGTTTAAACTATGGGATATTGGTTTGGGGTTATAATACTGATAGGCTATTTAAACTGAAAAAAACGGGCAGTTAGAGTAATTTCCAAGAGCAAATTTAATGCACACACATATCCCCTTTTCCAAAACTTACAGATTTAAAAAATAGAAGATCTACATAAACTAAATGTACTGAAATTTTATTATAAGCTAATTCATAAAAACATTTCTCATCACTTTCATACCAACATGATTCTCGCACAGCACTCCCATATACACTCATATCCTACACGAAATAACAAAAAACTTGTAGCGCCTAAAATACGGCATGAATTTGCAAGGAAATGCATTAGATATAGCATAAAACAAATAGTTAACACTACTCCTCTTTGTATTACAGAAAAAATGTATACTCATAAGTCTCCACGGCCGTTCCAAATATATAAAAATATGTGCTAAATCAGTACAAAACATCCTGTAATATAGAAAATTGCTACACCTGTTCATATTAAAACTGTTATTATACATCCACAGTTCAATTGATTAGCTAGAGTGTGTATATAAGAAGCGTCGTTATAAATTACACGCAAACTTCACGAATGCAAATGAGTGTCATTTGGCAATGTCTGAATTACGGTCTTTTGCATTTACAGTGAACCATTACAGTATTTTCTTTATTTAACATATTTCTGGAAATTAGTTATCATGAATGATCAAAATCATTAGTGCTATTATATAGCTATTGTTTTCTTTGTTTATTTTGAATAGTGAGGTTGCTACTTGATATCGGCACTACAGTGCCTTAAGGTAGTTTTTCTGACTCAGAATTATATGTATGGATATATTGCTATAATGTATTTTCTGTTATGTTAATGCATATATCTTTGTATATTCTTAGTCAAAAATAAATCTGTCTGTCTACCTGTCGCTATTTTGGGTATCAAAATATACGTTTTTGAATAAACCTCACATAATTGTCCTATTTGAATAATCTTGGTGTCAAATCAGATTATTTTGGCTATGAGGAATCTAAATTTTTATTTTGCAAGACCGAAAATCCAAAATGGCGGCCATTTTCCAGCATTAAAATCAGTTTTTGTGGTACTTTTGCCACGACTTTCGCGGTAGTTGCAGAATAGGACTGTGTAGTAGATGTAGTAGGCCTAACCGTGTTTTAGGAGTCATGCACATCTTCTGGGTGGATTCCTGGCACTGATCCTTGCAATGGAACCCAGTCTTGGTGAAATACAAGCTCTTAGTGATTGATTAATTATGCTCGGCACAGGAGTAATGGCATGGCACAACCAGGGAACACTGGTGACGTCACTGCTGTGGGACTCAGCATGGGGTTCAGCATCAGCTGGGTCTAATCTTAGTGTCAGAAATGCTGTCGGATGAAATGAGCCGGATATGTCAGCAATAGTAAACTAGATGAAAATTAGATGTTGTTAGATGTCCGCGCCTGAATAGACAGGGTGTGACCATTCCAGACTGTCTGGAAGAAGTGCTGTATTTTTCAATTGGAGAAAAATGACGATCTCACGCACAGGCGTATTTATTATCCTGGGTATGGCTAATACATGTATACGATGATTGCGACCAACATGCAGTAATTCTCTTCTATGTCCTCGGGGTCCCTCGTTCTGGATCATACAAATCATCTGCTTGACAAAGGCAGAGGAAGCACTGAGGGGAGCAAGGCTCTAGCACCCGGCAGATGCACCAAGTAACAGGATGCCGCTTTTTGTAAAACCCATCCTGACTACTGTGGCGATACTGAAAACACTGAGGAAGCTCTCGAGGTCGAATCATGGTGTTAGAGTCGTTACAGTTCTGATATTTGGTGTTACCAATCCTCTTGTTGATTCAATTATTTGAGAAGACAACCTTCAATCTGTACTGACAGATCTGATATTATACTTATTTGCCAAGCACAATTTAAACAAGACTACATAAGTCCAGGAGCTCCCGCTCCGAATTAGAAATTGATTCAAGCAATTTTGTGTAGGGTTAATAATATAGTCCTAGGCTAGGTCAAAAATCAAGACGCAAGACAACTAGGTCTAAGAGGCTCAGTCTAAGAGTAAGATAAGAACTAGACAGTCTGTCAGAGATTGCAAACCTCCATTGAAATTAATGATCCTAATAAGTATCCCAGTAATGGTCTACCTATCTGGCACGGTTTACCCGATATCAGGCCAATCAAGGTAAATAATGAATGATTTACTGAATTCGATATAGACTAGTTAAAAAAAATTCAGGGTGCATCCTCCCCCGAAACCTCACATTTTGTTTTATAGTGATTATTTGTTTTATAGTAATGGTCTAGCTATCTAGCACAGTTCACGTGATATCAGGCCTATCGAGGTAAATAATGCCGATTGTTGGCCATTTTGAATCCCAGGGTGCATCTTCCCCCAAAAAATCACATTTTGTTTTATAGTAATGGTCTAGCCATCTAGCACGGTTTACCAAATATCGGCCATGTGAAAGTGAATAATGGCCGATAGGAGGCCATTTTGAATTTGATCGAGTCTAAATTTTTCAAGATGCATCCTCTCCTGATATCTCACATTTTGTTTTATAGTAATGGTCTTGCCATCTAGCACGGTTTACCAAATAACGGCCATGTGAAAGTGAATAATGACCTAAAGGCGGCCATTTTGAATTTGATTAAGGCAAAATTTTTCAAGATGCATCCTCTCCTGAAATCTCATATTTTGTTTTATAGTAATGGTCTAGCCATCTAATACAGTTTACCAAATAACGGCCATGCGAAAGTGAATAATGGCCGATAGGCGGCCATTTTGAATTTGATCGAGTCAATTTTTTCAAGATGGATCCTCCCCTGAAATCTCACATTTTGTTTTATAGTAATGGTCTAGCTATCTAACACGGTTTACCAAATATCAGCAATGTGAAAGTAAATAGTAGGCGATAGGCGGCCATTTTGAATGCGATCCAGTCAAAAGTTTTTAAAAGGCATCCTCTCTGAAAACGTCACATTTTATTTTATAGTAATGGTCTAGCTATCTAGCACGGTTTACCTGATATCAGGCCTATCGAGGTAAATAATGCCGATTGTCGGCCATTTTAAATTTGATGGAGTTAAAAAGATTCAGAGTGCATCCTCCCCCGAGAACTCATATTTTGTTTTATAGTAAGGGTCTAGCCATCTAGCCCGGTTTACCAAATATCGGCCATGTGAAAGTGAATAATAGCCGATAAGGGCCATTTTGAATTTGATCAAGTCGATTTTTTTCAAGATGCATCCTCTTCTGAAATCTCACATTTTTTTTTATAGTAATGGTTTAGCTACCTAGCACGGTTCACCCAATATCAGGCCTGTCGAGGTGAATAATGGCCGATAGGCGGCCATTTTGAATTTTATCGACCTGAATTTTTTTCAAAATGCATCCCCTCCTGAAACCTTACAATTTGTTTTATAGTAATCGTGTAGTTATCTTGAGCGGTTTTCATGATATTCCGCAATACGAGGCCTGTCGAGGTGAATAATGGCCGATAGGCAGCCATTTTGAATTTTATCGACTTGAAATTTTTCAAGATGCATCCTCTCCTGAAACCTTTCAATTTGTTTTATAGTAATGGTGTAGCTATCTTGAGCGGTTTTCCGCAAAATATTTCAATCGGATTTACGAATGTCATAAATTAGGTCAAACTGCTGGGTCAACTTCAAGGTCAAAGTCCAAAAACCTGAAAAGGCACAACTAGGGACCTTAGAAAACATGTATGTGCAATATGACTGTAATCGGCCTAGTACTTTCCGAGATCTGCTCCGGAAACGAAGTGTGCGTCAAAACGTCTAAATAGGTCATAGTTCTGAACCAAAAGTAGGTCAAAGTTCATATACCCCGAAAGGAACAGCTAGACCACCTAGAGGTGTTGTGTGTGAAATTTGAAGACAATCGGACAAGTACTTTCAGAGATATGCTTCGGAAACGAAATGTTCACGGACGGCCCAACGCCGTAACATCATCATTTTTCCTCTGAGACCTTGCGTATTGAATCCAGATTAAAAATATTTTAACCTGTCCATTATCCAGCTGGAAGTAACCCACATACCAAAAATTGTTGTCTTGGCTTATTTTCTTACAAAGTTATAGGCAAAAGAAGAAAACGGAGGCGGAATCCATAGCTCCGAGCGGACAGTTCTCACCAATAATTATCGACCAGGCTCTTGAGCAAGCGAACGCAGTCGGCAAAACTGATTGTGGAGCATTAGGTGTGACTGGAGATACTGACCAAGATGGATGGTCACTGGTCCTAAAGTCAGATGCTTGATCACACAGTAGGAGACAGCTTACGCAACAAAAGTAGGCACTGAGCCCACCATGCAGCCATCATTAGCGTCACCAAAGAGCTCAAGGACATTTGAAGAATATGCCACATTTGATGTTCTCCCCACAATACATGCAAACTCTGCCAAGCACAATAAAACGGACATTGTGTTCAACGACTGGTCAAATAGTGTGAACATTGAAGTCAAGTCAATTGAAGCGAGGACGTGAGTGAGATGAAGAGAGTCGAACAAGTTCAAAATTCCATCTAACAGGCGCATTGTTCTCAGAAACAGTGAGAGAATATGATCATGGATATCAACAAAAGATTTCACCAGCAACCACATGATCTACCTGGATGAATTTGCCCTGTGTATTCATGAGGAGGCGGACACGATGATCTTCGTACATACCAATCATGCGACAAAAGGAGGCAGGCATGAGGTAGTCCTGATGGCAAAAGCCAGTGACACTGACATTCTTTTCATAACAGTCAGTGTGATGTCAGCTCTCCGAGAGACTGGTTTACAGCAGCTGTGAATTGCATATGGTCAAGGTCAGTACTGGAGATGGATTCTTGCCCATGAATTGTGCGTCTACATTGCGCCACAGAAGAGCAGGGGCATTCACGCCTTCACCAATCAAAGGATTTGATTTTGCGTCTTCCTTCTGCGACAAAGAAAAGAAGATGACATTGTGATGTATGTGATGAGCTAACTGATGTCTTCGACAAATTAAGCCAGTTCCCATCAGCAGCAATTGACGATGACTTGGAGATCTTGGTGAGGTTTGTGTGCGAATGTATGGCAGGTCCAGCACAGCTGAGGGCGTCGACCATGCAAGACTGGAGATGTTTGCAAGGAGCTGTCATCAGACGGGCATCATAAGAAGTCACTCAAAAGTATTCCAGCCAGACATAAAGAGCTGTGAAGACCGGGTTTAGACGAAGAAGACAATATTTGGCAGATCTTTTGGACAGACCTTCCACTATTGCGGAGAGATGCCAGCAGCTGACTAAATGATTCATTTGTACATGTCACTATAATAAAAATATACAATACAGTACAATACAACTATGTTCATTGAAATTCGGGAACCAGGCCAATGTTCCATTATTTTGTGTGGCTTGTTCACAATAAATATCAATAGAGATTTTTATTTATCCGTTTAATTGTTTCTCCCTTTCAACATAATTATGTTTAGAAATTATACCTCACACAAATAACCTTCAAACAAACTTAGATCGAGACCATATTTCATGCTAACCAACATGATGTATTTTAACTCTTTGTCTCATATTTTGTAAAATAAGCTTTTAATGCATTCCGGGGGCGGGGGCCCTAGGGTAGTGGTTAGCACCGCTGCCTTTCACGCCAGAGTTCGGGGTTCGGCTCCCGGTCTCGGCGGTTTGAAAGAAACAAAAATGTTTCTTCCCCATCCACGTGTGAAAGTTAGTATTGTGGAGAGCCTCCGTGACCGAGAGGTAGCGTGCTCGGCCTCAGACCGCCAGGGTTCGAATTTCGAATCCTGTGTCTGGAGGACAGTGTCATCTCAATCATCTCACCATCCTCAGGAGGTTCTCCTGGCCCAGTTTAGCCTATATGTGCACAAAGGTGGCCTAAAGCCCGATTCATTTCATTTTTTTAATGCATTCCGGAGGTCGAAATTCAGATTCTGCATTGCCAAAAATGTATGACTTGACACCACGATCATTGAAATCGCACAAGTTCTGAGAAAACTATCCACAGAAGTGATTTTCATGCTGGAAACGGCCGCCATCTTGCAAAATGGCCGCCATTACTTCCTGAAATATTGTTGTGCATAAATCGCGCAGTTTTCATGAATATGTTTTTTTCTACTCTTTCAGCTTCGGTGATTTTGTGAATAATCATAATCAGAAAATTGGTCAGGAGCCACATTGGAGGTCTTTTCTAACCTTACCAGACCCATAAAATGGCCTTGACCTTTGATCTTGACCTCCAATTAATTCTTCTAATGTCATATATGTACGTATGGCTTTTGGTTTGATGGAAATCGACCCTATTATCATCAAATGTGAACAAATATTCGCAGAGATATGCCATTTTTAGATTTGAGTTTAGTGATTGGCGGCCATTTTGGAAATATGAAAATTAAAAATTTGCCACTGGGTGAAATTTAGTACTCCCGGTGGAAATCATGACTCTAGCCTCTGCTGAACACAAAGTCAATCAAAATATAAACTTCTGTATGAAATTCCACGTTAGGTTAAATTTTACCAATATTCTGCCTGACTATGACAGGGATATTGAAAAATTGCAGCGGGTACAAAAATGTCTGGCATGTGTAGTCTGTAAAGCGTCTCGTTTTAGCAGACTTAAGCCTCTCTTATATTTTCTTCATTGGCTACCAGTAAAATACCGCATACGTTTTAAACTCTGTATCATCACTTTTAAAGTCTTCCTTTTTTACCAACCTACATATTTCTTTAATTATTATTCCCACATCAAAATTCAAGATTGTTTAGATCCTCCAACACAAATATGTTAACTGTTCCACGTTTTCGAACAAAATGGGGGTCAAGGGCTTTTGCAGTTGCAGCTCCCTCCACCTGGAATTCACTGCCGGTTAATCTGAAAATTGCGAGTACAGTCACCTCATATAAAAAAATGCTGAAGACTTTTCTTTTCGATTCGGGATTTAGGCGCTATAGAAGTTACCCAATTAATTGATTGATTACAAGGATACAGCGACAAGGTCACACCAAGATCATCTCAAGTTCATTTTAAATGGGCTCACAAATGACAAAAAGCCTACTTTTGGCTGATTGTTACCAATTTGACCTTGAGGGGACCTTGGCATGACCTTGAGGGTATACCTAGTTAAAGAACAAATTCAGTCCGTCCCCAGGAATTAAACGCGGTGAAACAGGCTGTGACGGATTACAGCGTTTAAGGGGTTAAACCCCCCTATAGTAAAGCAGGTGTAGATTCTACATACATGGGTTACAAAATGAAATCTGAATGATACACAACACAATTCGAATTATGACCTTGTCAGAACTGAAATTACCAGTG
This sequence comes from Flabesymbios commensalis, assembly GCA_964017125.1. Lineage (NCBI taxonomy): Eukaryota > Metazoa > Annelida > Polychaeta > Terebellida > Flabelligeridae > Flabesymbios > Flabesymbios commensalis. Next base: position 73,172,315 of record OZ024902.1, read on the forward strand.
ATAAACTGTAACCGAAAATAATCCCGACTGGGGTCCGGGACCCGCAAATAAAGAACGTTTACGGATCTGGACTGGGGTCCGGGAGCCGCATGGAAAGAGTAAACAGTCAGGTGTCACAGCAAACACGGGACACTGACCCGATGCTGTTTGAATGTTCGGCCGACGTTGAAGACGGTGAACCAAAATTAAAACAACATTGGGACATTGTCTCATGTTTGCTGAGCTCCATAATAAACTGTCACTTGTGGATCATTGTGAGCTCTCATTAAACTCAGTAGACACTATAGTATAATAATATTGTCAGATCATGTTGGAATAAATGTGTCACATACATGTACGCTAGACCTCAACGTTTCAGGTTTGCTTGGATGTCCGAAATCATAGCAGACGTTTCAAACTACATGTACAGGCAGTAGCACTGAGCCAGCAGTGGCTCTGTCAGCCAGCTTATAGGTATGGACACCTTATTTCACCGGCATCACGGAATCTCAAAATTGGTGCATATATATGTCCCTGTCATCAAAACAAATTCTGTAATGTACGTTCGCAGATAAAACATAGCAGATGAACAAGATACTAAATAATTATTTATTATACGATTCCCTAAACCAAACGAGTGAAATCAGACTATCTGCTAAATGCTGCTAAATCTTCGCTGTTTTCTCTTAAAATACTATCATCTCTACATGTCCCTTTAACCTCTATCGGGTGTCGGCGAGCAGACACATGCGAACCTCATTATTTTAATCCAGTCACAATGAATCTTGCATTTAATGTCAGGTCTGATCCCCGCTTTACAATGACATACTCTGCATGCGCAGGACTATTCCAACGTCAATTATTGACGCTGATTGAAAATTAAAAGAACGGTTCACATTTACTTTCAGAATTCCAATAAATAGCAACAACAATGCGAGTGTAGTTTGAAACCCTAACATAAATAACTAATTTGGCATTCGATCAACTGACATAATTATTACAGAATAATATATTGAAACACTTGGACTACCCGGAAAATACAAATTTTTATTCACTGGGTATTACTACTACAACGAAAATGAGACAATAAATGTAATCAAATACACCAGTGTGATAAATCAAACTAGATGTAAGTGTTCACCATATAAACACCCAAGAAGGCTCCCCCTCGCACTTTTCAAATAAGAGTTATACATTAATTCTAATTTTATCAGATAATTAATTTGTACATGTAATTATCAAGTAATATTATGAGGCAGAGGCTAGCAGCTTTAGGCTGACTAGTTGCTATTTGATCCCAAAAAATGACCCGGATATTTTTCCGGACTTTCTGAAAAATTGATGCCGCCTAGGAATTAATATTAGCGTCAGCTATGCAGTATGTTGAATATTGAGTGTAAAGAATAAGCAGCTTTGAAGTTATCAGGGTAACAATATTCTCATTTGACGAAAAAAAAATTAAGGTTGCCGCCATGACCTGGATATTTTCCAGAACTTTCTGAAAAATTGATGTAGTCTAGGAAATAAAACTACTATGCAGTATGTTAAATATTGAGTATATAGGATAAACTGGCTTTAAAATTGACGAAAAAAGATTAAAGATGGCCGCCATGACCCGGATATTCTTCCGAACTTTCTGAAAAATTGATGCAGGCTAGGAATTAATACTACTATGCAGTATTTTTAATATTGAGTATAACGGAAAAGCGGCTTTAAAGTTATCAGGGTGACAAAGTTCTAATTTGACGAAAAAAAAAGATTAAAGATGGCCGCCATGACCCGAATATTTTCCTAATTTTCTGAAAAATTAATGCAGCCCAGGAATTAATACTTGCATCCAGTATGTGGAACACAAATGAATCGAAAATGCGGTTTTGTAGATATCAGGGTGACAAGGTCCTAATTTGACGAAAAAAGATTGAAGATGGCCGCCATGACCCGAATATTCTGCCGAACTTTCCGAAAAATTGATGCAGCCTAGGAATTATTACTTGCATCCAGTATGTTGAACACAAAGTGAATCGAAAGAGCGGTTTTGTAGATATCAGGGTGACAAGGTCCTAATTTGACAAAAAAAGATTAAAGATGATGCAGTTTAGGAATTAACACTTGTATCCCGTGTGTTGAACACCAACTGAATTCAAAAAGCGGTTTTGTAGATATCAGGGTGACGGGAGAAGGCGGTGGCCGGAAGCCTTAATTAAATACACCAGTGTAATATACAGTGTGATATATCAAATACACAAGTGTGATATACAGTGTGATATATAAATATAAAATACACCAGTGGAATATACAGTGTGATATATATCAAATACACCAGTGTGATATATCATTGAAATACACCAGTGTGATATATCAAATCATATACATTAGTGTGATATATATCATATACATCAGTGTGATATATACAAATACACTCGTGTGATATATCACTGAAATACACCAGCATGATATAACAAATACACCAGTGTGATAAATCAAATCAAATGCACCAGCGTGATAATCATATCAAATCAAATACATCAGGGTGATATATCAAATCAAATACACCAATGTGATATATAAAATAAAATACACCAGTGTGATATATTAAATCGAATACAACAGCGTGATATATCAAATCAAATAAACCAGTTTGATAATTAATCAAATCAAATACACCAGCGTGATATATAGTGTGATATATCATTGAAATACAGCAGTGTGATACATCATTGACAAAGCGGTTTTTCTCGTGAAAATGCTATAGGATAAATCTAATCAAACAAGAATATACTCGATAATAGCACGACACCATTGTTGAACTGGTAAAATTATTGACGCAAATCGCGATAAATCGGCCATTTTGTCCGTGAACTGCCTATTATCAACATGTAAAACAAATTAGAGCAGGATAAATGAACAAGAGCACTCTCGACAATAGCCCACCGCCATCATTTAACATAAAGTTATTGCGTCCACAAGGGCAAATTATTGCAAAAAAACGAAATAAATCAGCCATTTTGATTTTTTTTCATCCGTTATCCAATTTTTCCGAGAACTGTTCGTAGTAACATGCATAACAAATTTGAACAAGATAAATGAAAAACTTTTCATGTTATGGCGCCCACAAGGTCAAATTATTGACGTAACATGCAAAAAATCACAATAAAACGGCCATTCTGAATTTTTTTCAGCCATTATTAAAATTGTTTAAGAACTGGTCACTTGCAACATGCATTTATAACACATTTGGGAAGGATACATGAAAATTTTTTCAAGCTATCGTGTCCACAAATAAATGTTGACACCGGTGCAAAAAATCGCAATAAATCGGCTTTTTTGAATTTTTTCCCAGCCATTATCGAAATTGTTCAAGAACTGCTTGTTAGTAACATACATAACAAATATGAACAGGATACATGACAAACTTTTCAAGTTATCGCGCCCACAAGGTCAAATTATTGACATAAAATGCGAAAAAATCGCAATAAATCGCAGTTTTGAATTTTTTTAGTCATTATTGAACTTGTCCGAGAACTGGTCTTTTGTAACATACATTCACAGATTTGGGAAGGATACATGAAAAACTTTTCAAGTTATCGTGCCCACAAGTAAATGTTAACGTCGACGCCGACGTTCAATTGCAATAGCCCACTTTAAAAACAAAATTAAAAGGCGGGCTAAAAATCGAAGCTATTTGTTGTGTTGATGCAAAATATTTTTGTGCACAGAAATGTATCACTAGGAGGTAAAGAGTGAAACTCACTTTTTTTCTGAGTGAGAGCTTAAACCTGTTGATGAGGTGAGCAAGGCGTGGCATTACGTCACCTCACTCTCAGCAAGATGCTCAGTATTCAGTCATCCAATTGTACATGCGCGTATTATGATTCTTTCTACACTACATCGGTTCAGTAGGTCGATGCATGAATACACCGACCGTGGAGCACGTTCAGACGAAATCAGTCATGTCAGGGGACAATACCATGGCCCTTTCTCGGTGGGTTTTCACCGTGGTGTCCCCTACCCGGATACCTCACAAGTCGTCCGTGAGTACATCGGAACAGATAATTGGTGCGTGCCACGCTCTAGTTTTATAAGTCTTTCCGCGGTAAAATCGCTGTCTATATGTATATAACACACACACAGAGGTATGTCCATGGTGTATTCCAGGTCGACACGCGTGCTTTGTGGCTTGTTGTGTAATCTCCTTGTACTCTGCGTGCAGCCAGTTGTTCTGGAAGGGGCAATAACTCCTGCAGCAGCCTGTTGAAGATCACACCACGTGAGTCTACCATGCAGGCCTCAGCTCTCTACACAAACAGAAGGGCACGCTTTTCTTCAGTTCGCCTGGCAATGTTTAGTGTTTTAGTCGTAAACCCAATCCGATGACAAAGGTGGGCAACTAAACCCCAGGCAGAACGCACACATATAGCATGCAGAAAGAAAGCGAACTGCCATTCAGCCGACAGTGACAAGTGTTTGAGCGCCGCCTCTCCCCACCTATAGACACCAAACTCCTCCCACCTGACTGCTTCAGGCTCCAGTGCACCTATGTGAAAAGGCAACCAGCAGTAACTGGTCACTTGAAAAGTGAGCAGTTACTGCAGTATGCCTATGAACGGACATACAAAGGCAAACAGCGGCAATGCTTACTTTAAAAGAAAACAAGTTACGTTTGTTTCCATTCGCATGTCCTTGCACCGGGCCTCTTATTCCGTACATCTCCCTATTATAAACATTACAGCGCTGATGACTCTTACAGTACCGCACTCCTCATTTCTCAATGCGTGTGACAATTCATTTAACATAATCTCAATAAAGTTTTGATATAATATTATGTACAGCTAAATGAGATCTTATATTGAGTCACAACAGTTATGTGTATCATATTAGCTGCTAGCGTGATTTTCTATTGTCAGTGGCTAATTACGTTACTTACTAATCGTACTTAACGTCACCATATGGATAACTCAATGAAATTGAAGCAAAATCGCATAATTATGCTCAGGTGATATGAAGAATATTGTGTGGAAGGCGTCCTTCAACTCTTGGCTATATATGTTAACAAATTCGGGTCATAATTGCAATGTATTTTTAAACACACTTATGTAACTATTTTAGAAACAATGACATGACTTGAATATCGAATTCCGAATCATAAACGTATTTTTTATATTCCAGCATGGTGGCACACGAGAAATCACAACACCTACGATAAAATGGCTCACATTTCGGCAACTCAGAGCCACGAAAGTGAGAACCGACGCTCAAAGTCTGAAATATTAAGCAAACATAGCCAGGTGAGAGACACGTACAGTCAGCGCGCGCGAGCGAGCGAAATGAAAAAAACACTTAAGCCAGAAATAGCTGATAAACCAAGCAGATGAGAGAATTAATTACTATAATTGATAACATGCAGCAATAAATATTCCACTATTAAATAAGTCGGCCATTTGTATTTTTTCTGGAGGTGGAATTTTTCAGGGCATATCCTTCCCGAAAAACTGCACATTTTGTTTTATAATAATGGTCCATAGGTATCTGGCACGATTTGCCAGATATCAACAATATTAAAACAAACTAGAACAGGAGTTCCCGAACTCCGAGGCCTGACTTTAGTCTGTTTGAGTGCTATAGACAAAAATTCAGCTTAATATTTTGTATTGTATATAACTTGATTGATCTAACTAATTAAGGAAAAAACCAAGGAGACAAGTTGAAATATATCCTCAACGTGTATTCCTTCCACCACCATCAACATTCAATACTTGTATTGCCAGTGAATCGGGCTGCCGCATGTTTCTACACACGTACACACGATGTAGGCTTACCCACCCAATTCCGGTTCAATAATGAGCCAGCGTCGCAGCCCATCGCTGGTTCAAGGCCGGTTAATGGTCTACGATGCTGGCCCAACACTAATCCAACACTGCGTCTGCTGTATACCTTGCGCCAGCATATCAGCAAGTAAGTAAGTAAAATATCTTTTTAACGTCATTTTTTGGCCAGTATCGCCATTTAAATGACAATTCAGACTAAAATAATATGATATCTTCAACAGTAAAAGTGATAAGGTAGAAAGACCAAACTGATAACAGTATGTCCGCACAAAGGCATTGAGATAAAAACGATTGATGATAACAGGATGCGTATTGAGTATAAGAATCTAAGAACCTGAGACAGCGCCAGCGACGATACACAATATGAATTAACACAAAAAGATGACAAAAATAATTATAATTTAAAGTCAGAAAACAGTGTCGTGTCAAAATAATATATAATAATAAAAATAAATAATGCTTAATAAATTTTTGTGTAATAATATTTTGAGAATAGGTCCAATGCCGGCCCAGTGCCAATCATATCCGGAGTGTGAGAGTAAAATTGTGGTTCAACTTAATCTGAGCCTCTGAGACCATTGAAGCTGCCATCGAATACATAATCCGGATGACGATCAACACCAAACCAGCACTATATCCACCCAAAATAAAATTACTGTATGTACGTATGTACTGTATGGATGTATATACACACTATAATTAACAAGAACAGAAAAACCATTAAACCTCAAAACATCAAAAATTATGGGCAGATGTACAGTGCCCTCTGTATGGCAATGGCTTCTCTCTGACATGCTGCATTACCCACCAGGATGTCACAGAGAAACCATTAAAACTATAAAATGTACGCCAAACACATCGAGGGACATCAATACACGATGAGAAGAAAATTAAAAATAACAAGACTACATAAGTCCAGGAGCTCCCGCGACGAATTAGAATTTGATTTAAGCAATTTTGTATAGGGTTATTAATGTAGTCCTAGTCAAAAATCAAGACGCAAGACAACTAGGTCTAAGAAGCCCAGTCTAAGAGTAAGATAAGAACTAGACAGTCTGTCAGAGATTGCAAACCTCCATTGAAATTAATGATCCTAATCAGTATCCCAGTAATGGTCTACCTATCTGGCATGGTTTACCCGATATCAGGCCAATCGAGTTAACTAATAGCTGATTTACGGTCATTTTGAATTCGATATAAATTGGTTAAAAACTTAGGGTGCATCCTCCCCCGAAACCTCAAATTTTGTTTTATAGTAATGGACTAACATCTAACACAGTTTGCAAAATATTGGGCATGTGAAAGTAAATAAAGGCCGATAGGGGGCCATTTTGAATTTGATCGAGTCAGAATTTTTCAAGATGCATCCTCAGCTGAAATCTCACATTTCATTCTATAGTAATCGTCTAGCTATCTAGCATGGTTTACCAAATATCGGCCATGTGAAAGTGAATAATGGCCTAAAGGCGGCCATTTTGAATTTGATCGAGTCAAAATTTTCCAAGATGCATCCTCAGCTGAAATCTCACATTTCATTCTATAGTAATGGTCTAGCCATCTAGCACGGTTTACCAAATATCGCCCATGTGAAAGTGAATAATGGCCGATAGGAGGCCATTTTGAATTTGATCAAGTCAAAATTTTTCAAGATGCATCCTCTCCTGAAATCTCACATTTTGTTTTATAGTAATGGTCTAGCCATCTAGTACAGTTACTAAAAACCGGCTATGTGAAAGTGAATAATGGCCGATAGGCGGCCATTTTGAATTTGATCGAGTTAATTTTTTTCAAGATGCATCCTCTCTTGTAATCTCACATTTTGTTTTATAGTAATGGTCCAGCTATCTAACACGGTTTACCAAATATCAGCAATGTGAAAGTAAATAGTGGCCGATAGGCGGCCATTTTGAATTCGATTGAGTCGAAAGTTTATAAAAGGCATCCTCTCTCGAAACGTCACATTTTGTTTTATAGTAATGGTCTAGCTATCTAGCACGGTTTACCTGATATCAGACCTATCGAGGTAAATAATGCTGATTGTCGGCCATTTTGAATTCGTAAGTTGAAAATTTTCAGGGTGCATCCTCCCCCTAAAACTCACACTTTGTTTTATAGTAATCAGGTAATGGTCTAGCCATCTAGCACGGTTTACCAAATATCAGCCATGTGAAAATGAATAATGGCCGAAAAGGCGGCCATTTTAAATTTGATCACGTCAATTTTTTTCAAGATGCATCCTCATCTGAAATCTCACATTTCGTTTTACAGTAATGGTCTAGCCATCTAGCACGGTTGACCAAATAACGGCCATGTGAAAGTGAATAATGGCCGATAAGCAGCCATTTTGAATTTTATCGAGTCGAATTTTTTCAAGATGCATCCTCTCCTGAAATCACACATTTTGTTTTATAGTAATGGTCTAGCCATCTAGCACGGTTTATCAAATAACGGCCATGTGAAAGTGAATAATGGCTGATTGGCGGCCATTTTGAACTTTGAAAAAATGATTTTTTTCAAAATACATCCTCTCCTGAAGCCTTACAATTTGTTTTATAGTAATGGTGTAGATATCTTGAGCGGTTTTCATGATATTCCACAATATCAGGCCTGTCGAGGTGAATAATGGCTGATAGGCGGCCATTTTGAATTTTATCAACTTCAAATTTTTCAGGATGCATCCTCTCCTGAAACCTTACAATTTATTTGATATTAATGGTGTAGCTATCTTGAGCGGTTTTCATGATATTCCGCAATATCAGGCCTGTCGAGGTGAATAATGGCCGATAGGCGGCCATTTTTAATTTTATCGACTTGAAATTTTTCAAGATGCATCCTCTCCTGAAACCTCACAATTTGTTCTATAGTAATGGTGTAGCTATCTTGAGCGGTTTTCATGATATTCCGCAAAATCTTTCAGTCGGATTTACCGATGTTATAAATTAGGTCAAAGTGCTGGGTCAACTTTAAGGTCAAGGTCCAAAAACCTGAAAAGGCACAACTAGGGACCTTAGAGAACATGTATGTGCAATATGACTGTCATCGGCCCAGTACTTTTCGAGATCTGCTCCGGAAACGAAGTGCGCGTCAAAACGTCTAAATAGGTCATAGTTCTGAACCAGAAGTAGGTCAAAGTTCAAATACCCCAAAAGGCACAACTAGACCCCCTAGGGGTGTTGTGTGTAAAATTTGAAGACAATCGGACAAGTACTTTCAGAGATATGCTCCGGAAACGAATTGTTTACGGACGGCCCAACGGCCCAACGGCCCAACGGCCCAACGCCGTCACATCATCATTTTCTCCTCTGCAACCTTGCGTATTGAATTCAGATTAAAAATATTTTAACCCGTCCATTAGCCACCTGGAAGTAACCCACATACCAAAAATTGTTATCCTAGCTTATTTTCTCACAAAGTTATAGGCAAAAGAAGAGGCCAAAAAAAAACGGAGGTAGAATCCATAGCTCCCTTCGCTCACCTACGGTGACGGCGGGAGCTAACAAATCATAGATAAATTATGGGTAGACCTACAGTGCCCCCACAGTTGGGAATCAGGTCTGTCATCGAGAACTAGCACGACAGAGCGATCACGATCCGTGAGAGCACTGTAAGGCACAAGCTAATTGTATGTCAATGGTCTCTCTCTGACACCCTGCACCATCACACAGGACGCCACAGAGAAACAATTAAAAAACTAATTATATGGCAATGGTTTCTTTCGGACATCCCGACCATCACCAGGATGCCAAAGAGAAACCACTGCACCATTTCAACCAATGAACCACTATAATTATGACAACAATGCAGAAGACTATTGGAAAATAAACATAATAACCTTGGTGAAAAACACCGAACTATTGGAAAGTAAACACAAGAAATAACCATCAATTGATGGCAGGACCCCTCAGCCGTAGGCTCTGTCCATCAATATCAAGAAATAATCAGAAAAAATGCACCCCACTACCACTTTTTTTAAATGGCTGCGGCAGCCATTTTGTTTTTAATGTATTCATCCCAAAAACTTAATCAGATCATCAGAAATACCTAGAAAACAACCATACAAAATTTGAATGCAATCCAACCAACAGTTCATAAGTTATCGTGCCCACAAGCTTTTCAGACGGCCATCTTGGAAAATGGCCGCTTTTTGCTTGGTGCCAAAAAATATATGGGATGAATTGCCCAGGCAAATAGGTCATGTCTGTAAAAAATAAAGGACATTCACTTAAAATGACCCCCACTACGACCATGTCAATTTTTTTAATGGCTGCGGCAGCCATTTTGTTTTTAATGGATTCATCCCAAAATTTAATCAGACCATCAGAAATACCTAGAAAACAACCATACCAAATTTGGATGCAATCCAACCAACGGTTCATAAGTTATCGTGCCCACAAGCTTTTTAGGCGGCCATCTTGGAAAATGGCCGCTTATGACTTGGTGCCCCCAAAAAATATATTGGATGAATTGCACAGGCACATAGGTCTGTAAAAAATAAACAAAACTCATCAGTTAACTTTTTAGTAAGAGCGGAATTTCTGACTGCCCGCCGGCCCGACCGGCCGGCCGCTCCGCCCGTCCGCCTCTGGTGAGAAAGAAACTTTACAACACAAATTAAGCTGAAATTAAACATTAGAAACTGAAGCAGAACATCAACATACAATAAAACAGTCCACACATGAGACAAAGTTTACAAATAGAATGCACAAATCCATAAATCTTTGAAAATACGTCTGTCTGGGTGTACTTGACCTTCTAAGAAGTTACCCAGGGGAGGACCACGAGGAGGTGACACCCCCCCCCCCCAGCATATCAGCAAACACATGCCATTCACCCAATGATGTTTCAATGTTGGGCCAGCGTCGAAGCATTGGGTGATTGTCCGTATTTGCTGTGGTACTACAGCATAGCAATGCGGGTGATGCTTTCTTACCCCGACGCCAGAAAGGCCACTTCCCAGATAACAGGATACATTGGCCCAATGCTGATGTAATGATGGGCCACAGTCTGCGAAGCTGGGCCAACATTATTTCAACCAAAAGCATTTAAGCTCTAATCACAAATATAATCGTGAATATTATTTTTTTTAACACTCTTTATAAACGCAACCTTGCGACCTTCAACGTTATATTCGACATGATGATAAGGACTGGTGTGCAGAAATGTCAACTTTTCCCCACACACAGCACCCCTCTTACCCCTAAATAGGACACAAACTCAAAAGGCTCCTAGCCTACGGCCGGGCCTAATAAAGCTATTTTTGCCGAGAGATGTAGGTCAGAAGGGTCAAAGGTAATAAGCCCCAAAAAGCACATCCTAAAGGATGTGTGTGCCATATGAAATAAATCCCCCCATCAGTCTCCCAGATTTGCTCCCGAAACAAAAATGCGGACAGGCGGAGGGCCGGACGTCCGAGGCGACGCTTCGTTGGGCAAGGGATACAAATGATTTTTTTTATATTTTGAATACGCAGTCCTCTTTAATGAGTTTCAGGCAAAGGCGCGGTGCTGAACAGCCAACCAGACTAATCGTTCAGTTGACTCTTGAAAGCTGTTATTGATCTGGATTCAATAACAACTGGTGGAAGATGATTCCAATCGGGTATAGTTTTGTACAAACAATTTTTTTGTCCCGGCGTGGTGTTAGCTTAAATGTGTTTGAATGATTTTTTATGGCCACCACGACTTCTTTAGTCTGCAGGGGTTATAGTCAGGCTCATTAGTAATATTATAGTTACCGGGCGGACAAAAGCACCAAATTTGGCACAGTGCTCCAGAAGGACTTAATAAAAAGATCCATCCGTTGAGCCAAAGTAAATTTCCCACTACGCTTGCACAATCTCGAGAAATCCAGAATGGCGATGAAATAAACAGAATAGTCAATAAAATTTAGTCTGTAATAACAGACTCTGTGTGCGATACAGAGTCTGTAATCATTGCCATTACTAAAAATGTGCCCCAAAAATACGGTGCGCATCCGATCGATTGCGCATCAAATATAAACGTCCTAGTTTGATGACTGTCTTATAGTTCAACTGAAAATAACAGCTTTACATCTCATTTGAAAAATGCCTTGACGATGTCATTCAAGTCTCCGGATAAAGACAAATACAGCTACATGGGAGCCATTCTGGACAGCACTTCCAAAGGCATCTAAATCCTGCCAAGAACTGATTAAATGTGGTTGTAACCCAGCCAGGGGATGTAGATCTTCTTGCAAATGTGTCAAATCAAGTATGAAATGCACTGCGTTGTGTAAATGTGGAGGAGACTGTGACCGCCCTTAGATAAATAATAACTGGACTGTAAAATTATCAGCTAGTGATAAATATAATGATTTGTTATGTGGAGAATACATTTTAAACTAAACGCATGTGATATTTTATTGTTTGTCAATTCGAAAACATCAGCACTAGGATATTTGTTGAGAACACTGTTTAAAATTCACAACATGTGAATTCGTTTTATTTTGTGATCAGCTGTGGTAATGTTGATCCTTGATCTTTTTACTGTTTTTATGTTCACATATGAAAACTTTGTTAAAGCTAAATAAAATGATGTATTACATTTTTATAGTGTTTCTATCAGTTCTTAAAATACTAAAATGTATATGCATATGCTAGAGTAATACAGTGCAAAATGACATAAGCGTTTCAAGAACATTTAAGATTTCGGTCATACCATCACTTATTATTACATTACTTACCATTACTTACCATTATACTTGCACCGTTGTTGCTATGGCGGCCACTTATGGTAGATTTTAAATAAATTACGAAAAACGTATTAATCAGCTTTTAGGTGATGAAACTGGGAAACTTTTTGCGTATTTTTGTGCATTTTACAGACACATAGTGAACATGAATTGAAACTTTCATTTATAAAATTGTATAAAAAGACCGTCTTTATAAATTGGCCATAAATATAAAAATAATTAATTATTTGCTTGTCTCCATAGCTGAAATTACTTAGTAGATACCAATGTATAACTGTACCAAATTTCAGGCTTTTACCCCGAAATGCACAATACCTTGGAATCACTCGTCAAATCTGCAGTACTATATAGTTTGGTAATGTTGGTATATTTGTGCAAGATCGTTAACTAATTCTATTTCATATTATTCAGCGTATGACTATTTAAATGTATCTTTAGAATGGTTTGAAATAGCGCAGATAATATTTTATAAGAAATTTATCTGCGTTAACCAGTCATTTCGACTGATTGTCAAACTTGAACATTTATAGATATTTGACACTTATCTTCTATGTATTAAAGTTTCTCTTTTCATATTCCGAACTATTGAAGATGTGAAAACAGTTGATAAATTATACCACTTTGCAATGTTTGTATGATTCATGAAATTAAAATGTCAATGAATGTGAATTGTTTTGTTCTTGTCATTCAAGTCAGTTCAACCTCGTCTGTATCATATTAGTCTTTCGGATCGGTATGTTACGTCCCAAATTTTGATCTATACATTTCGGTAATTAACCCTCCCCCCCCCCCCCCCTAGGAATTACACTAGCTAACATTTTAATGGTCAGAAACCTGGGCATGTGGCAAGTGGCATGTGACATTTGGCTAAATTTAAATTGACACAAGACAGGGAGTTGTACTACGTGTGGTGAGAATAAAAATCATATTATACGTGTGTAATCATGGCACAGTTGGCCAAAAAGTTAGAAACTGTGTGCACGCAAGGGTGTCTAGTAAAAGAGAAACGGCCTGATTTATTGCTGGTCACAAATCATTATTCTCTTGATGTTCCAACTGAAAGGAAATCGCAATATCAAACAAAAGCTGCTATTGTTCAATCAATTATGTCACATTGGGATGATAATAATTTACTTGATTGCAGTAAATTAGACAGGTTTGAATGTTCTCTTGACAGTTGTAGTATTATCAAAAGAAATGACGACTGAACAATTGACTTAAGAGAAGGAGAAGGTGAGCAACATACTCATGAACTTGAAATGTGAAAGATAAAACTTGACAGTGAAAAGGGTAGGCCTAAGAATGTGGGTATGTTTGACCCGGCTAAATTTCTTAGATTATTGCCTTTATTTAATGAAGGTTATGTTGAACAGTTTTTTCGTTGTTTTGAGAAAGTTGCTCTAGCCTTAAAATGGTCTGAAGAATCATGGGTAATTATGGTGCAAAAGGCACTAAAAGGTCGTGCACAGAAATGTTTTAACCTGTCACCTGAGGGTTATTCAGAATTGAAACGCCTGGTGTTACGTGAGTATGAGTTGATACCTGAATCGTATAGACTAAAATTCTGAAAGAATAGAAAATTGTCAGATTCAGAAACCTATGTTGATTATTTACGTGTAAAGAAATTAGATCTTGATAAATGGCTTGATTCTAGTGATATTAAATATGAAAACTTAAAATTGTATGACTTGATATTATTAGAAAAATTTACACGCCAGTTACCCTCGAGGTTAAAGTACATTTGGATGATAAATATATTAAAGATCCTTGTAAAGCCAGTAAAACATTAAAATGCTGATGATTATTCAATTTGTCATAGATTAACAAGTAGAGCTGGGGTGTCTGAATCTCATTGATTTTAGGATGGGTGGAAACACCCGATTGCAGCATCACAAAAGTAAAGACAATGGCGCTGATGATTCTGGTAGAACTACAGAGAAAGGGAAATCCTTTGGGAAGCGTGATCTGTTGAAAATACAATGTTACAAGTGTCAGGTGATGGGACACTACGCCAAATCTTGTACAAATGCTGAGAATAAGGTAAGTTCAGAAATTATAAATGTGTCCAAAAAGTTGGGACCTGAAGGTTTGTCAAATAATCAGAAACAAGACTACATAAGTCCAGGAGCTCCCGCTCCGAATTAGAATTTGATTAAGCAATTTTGTATAGGGTTATTAATGTAGTCCTAGTCTAGGTAAAAAATCAAGACGCAAGACAACTAGGTCTAAGAAGCCCAGTCTAAGAGTAAGATAAGAACTAGACAGTCTGTCAGAGATTGCAAACCTCCATTGAAATTAATGATCCTAATCAGCATCCCAGTAATGGTCTACCTATCTGGCATGGTTTACCCGATATCAGGCCAATCGAGTTAACTAATAGCTGATTTACGGTCATTTTGAATTCGATATAAATTAGTTAAAAACTTAGGGTGCATCCTCCCCCGAAACCTCAAATTTTGTTTTATAGTAATGGACTAACATCTAACACAGTTTGCAAAATATTGGGCATGTGAAAGTAAATAATGGCCGATAGAGGGCCATTTTGAATTTGATCAAGTCAAAATTTTCCAAGATGCATCCTCAGCTGAAATCTCACATTTCATTCTATAGTTATGGTCTAGCCATCTAGCACGGTTTACCAAATATCGCCCATGTGAAAGTGAATAATGGCCGATAGGAGGCCATTTTGAATTTGATCAAGTCAAAATTTTTCAAGATGCATCCTCTCCTGAAATCTCACTTTTTGTTTTATAGTAATGGTCTAGCCATCTAGTACGGTTACTAAAAACCGGCTATGTGAAAGTAAATAATGGCCGATAGGCGGCCATTTTGAATTTGATCGAGTCAATTTTTTTCAAGATGCATCCTCTCTTGTAATCTCACATTTTGTTTTATAGTAATGGTCCAGCTATCTAACACGGTTTACCAAATATCAGCAATGTGAAAGTAAATAGTGGCCGATAGGCGGCCATTTTGAATTCGATTGAGTCGAAAGTTTTTTAAAGGCATCCTCTCTCTAAACGTCACATTTTGTTTTATAGTAATGGTCTAGCTATCTAGCACGGTTTACCTGATATCGGGCCAATCGAGGTAAATAATGCTGATTGCCGGCCATTTTAAATTCGTAAATTAAAAATTTTCAGGGAAAACTCACACTTTGTTTTATAGTAATCAGGTAATGGTCTAGCCATCTAGCACGGTTTACCAAATATCAGCCATGTGAAAATGAATAATGGCCGAAAAGGCGGCCATTTTAAATTTGATCAAGTCAATTTTTTTCGAGATGCATCCTCATCTGAAATCTCACATTTCGTTTTACAGTAATGGTCTAGCCATCTAGCACGGTTGACCAAATAACGGTCATGTGAAAGTGAATAATGGCCGATAAGCGGCCATTTTGAATTTTATCGAGTCTAATTTTTTCAAGATGCATCCTCTCCTGAAATCACACATTTTGTTTTATAGTAATGGTCTAGCCATCTAGCACGGTTTACCAAATAACGGCCATGTGAAAGTGAATAATGGCTGATAAGCGGCCATTTTGAATTTTATCGAGTCAAATTTTTTCAAGATGCATCCTCTCCTGAAATCACACATTTTGTTTTATAGTAATGGTCTAGCCATCTAGCACGGTTTACCAAATAACGGCCATGTGAAAGTGAATAATGGCCGATAAGCGGCCATTTTGAATTTTATCGAGTCAAATTTTTTCAAGATGCATCCTCTCCTGAAATCACACATTTTGTTTTATAGTAATGGTCTAGCCATCTAGCACGGTTTACCAAATAACGGCCATTTGAAAGTGAATAATGGCCGATTGGCGGCCATTTTGAACTTTGACAAAATGATTTTTTTCAAAATACATCCTCTCCTGAAGCCTTACAATTTGTTTTATAGTAATGGTGTAGATATCTTGAGCAGTTTTCATGATATTCCACAATATCAGGCCTGTCGAGGTGAATAATGGCTGATAGGCGGCCATTTTGAATTTTATCAACTTCAAATTTTTCAGGATGCATCCTCTCCTGAAACCTTACAATTTATTTGATATTAATGGTGTAGCTATCTTGAGCGGTTTTCATGATATTCCGCAATATCAGGCCTGTCGAGGTGAATAATGGCCGATAGGCGGCCATTTTTAATTTTATCGACTTGAAATTTTTCAAGATGCATCCTCTCCTGAAACCTCACAATTTGTTTTATAGTAATGGTGTAGCTATCTTGAGCGGTTTTCATGATATTCCGCAAAATCTTTCAGTCGGATTTACCGATGTTATAAATTAGGTCAAAGTGCTGGGTCAACTTCAAGGTCAAGGTCCAAAAACCTGAAAAGGCACAACTAGGGACCTTAGAGAACATGTATGTGCAATATGACTGTCATCGGCCCAGTACTTTTCGAGATCTGCTCCGGAAACGAAGTGCGCGTCAAAACGTCTAAATAGGTCATAGTTCTGAACCAGAAGTAGGTCAAAGTTCAAATACCCCAAAAGGCACAACTAGACCCCCTAGGGGTGTTGTGTGTAAAATTTGAAGACAATCGGACAAGTACTTTCAGAGATATGCTCCGGAAACGAATTGTTTACGGACGGCCCAACGGCCCAACGGCCCAACGCCGTCACATCATCATTTTCTCCTCTGCAACCTTGCGTATTGAATTCAGATTAAAAATCTTTTAACCCGTCCATTAGCCCCCTGGAAGTAACCCACATACCAAAAATTGTTATCCTAGCTTATTTTCTCACAAAGTTATAGGCAAAAGAAGAGGCCAAAAAAAAACGGAGGTAGAATCCATAGCTCCCTTCGCTCACCTACGGTGACGGCGGGAGCTAACAAAATGATCCATGTATTAATGTAGAGAAACACAGTATGTACGAAAATCTTCATTTTGAATCTAATGGTATGGATGATTTTCCACCTTCTATACAGCAGGGTGTGTTTGTTGACTCTTGACCCTAAATCTGACATGAAGTTTGAAGCACGAATCTTGAGGGATACCGGAAGTAATCAAACTGCTGTGTCTAAAGAGTATGTCAGGCTTTAGGGGTTTCATTGGACAACCCAGAACATTGTTGAAAACTGTAACTGGTGGAACAACACTACCAGTAATATAGTCTGTATGTTAGATTCAGAATTGTACACAGGTCTTATTAGTGTTGCAGTTGTGGAGGAGATGCCTCTGAATGGTGTTGGCTGCATCTTGGCCAATGATGTCATGCAGAACTCTACCTAGAGTGAGTTACAGTGCCTCCTGCAACTTCTGATCTAAATAAGAAAATAATTGTTCTTATCTTAGCAATGTACGGGAATACAGATCAAAGCTATGATGTTCAGTAAGATACGATCCTGGTGCACAAAACAACTTTAATAGTTCAATAGTTCACACCGGTACGTATATTTCTTATCTCATAAATGTTGTAATAAATCTCAAGAGTCCCAAGCTGCTGCACCAATATATGGTCATTAAACATCGTGACAACTAACAATTTATACAATGTAATTGTTTTGTCCTTTCAAAATTGTTTTTCGAACTGTCAAGAATAACAGCTCGGCAAACTTGCCATGAACTACGGTAAATATTACAATAATTGAGGATGAAGTTATCTATGAATGGGAATTATATCAACACGTAAACTAATTTATTTATTACGCCTTAATAATCAAGCCAGTTTGACCTTCGAACTCATTGGAAAACCGTTAGTCTAGTTTGTCACTTTGAAGTTTGACTTGGCGATGTTGTGAATTTTTACAACCTAGCCTTGGCTATTTTGAATCAATGTTGGTACAATTCTCTATATATTATTGTTAAATATACGAGGAATATTCTAACCTTTTCAATGCTTATATTTCATCTGAAGTTTGATTGGACAAGTGTTGATTAATTATGTACCAATTAGGCCTATGTTGGAAATATAATGGTGTCAATATGTTTATTAGGCACTTCTAAGATGTACTGAATGTCAATTTGTGCAGTTTTGGGGGATATATATATCATTCAAATCCAGTCTATTCACCAGGTGGCACTGAATGCTATTTTCAACAAGACTACATAAGTCCACGAGCTCCCGTTCCCTGCCATTAAGAGGGTATATATATACATCTCACTGGAACCATACATTTCGTTTTATAGTATTTATTGGACTGGTACATATCCTATGGAATTTTTGTTCCAAGGGTTGATGCTGTGAATAGATTTAATGCCTTATCAATGTTGAATTTTGTTGGTAGATTTTAATTGTATGTGTTTATCTCTAGCAAAAAAAACATTTTTTACCCTAAAAAGTGACCCATTTTTCGCGCAGCAACGGTGATTGTACACAGTGTGACTCACTTTGCTTCTCCTGTGCATGTTTCAAAAACTTTGATAACAATTGGCCCATTTTGTTTTTTGTCTGCCATCTTGAATTTATGCAAATTTGGACAGAATGAATATTATTTTTTGGATCAGAAAGTGTACAAACTTTTATCATCATCATTTTTCAAATTATGCCAATTTTGATGTGTATCAGGCATATTAACCCTTACACTGCTATGGGCAACTATAGTCGCCTAAAATAACCAAGTGCAGCCTGCTGTGGGCGACCATAGTCGCCGAGAAATTCTTTAAAAAAAAAAAATGAAAAAAAAAATTTTTGGCATTTTTTTTTCTCACTTTCGTTTTGTTGTGCCTTTCTATTTGTGCTTTAAATATAACTAACTGACTGATTTTGTAATATAATGGCTTTTAATATCAGTTGTTCATCAGATGTTTTTTTGAAGAAAAAACGTGCCAGATATTACTTAGTGGGAAACCACACATGCTGCAAATTTTAGGCAGCAGTGTAAGGGCTAAAGTTAATTATGGCCGATAGTCGGCCATTTTGAATTTGATCGAGTTGAAAATTTTTAGAGCATATCCCTACCTGAAACCGCACATGTTGTTTTGTAGTAATGGTCTAGCTATATAGCACGGTTTGTCAGATATCAGGCATATTAAAGCTAATTACGGCCGATAGTCGCCCATTTTGAATTTGGTCAAGTTGAAAATTTTCACAGCATATCCCTACCTGAAACCGCACATTTTGTTTTGTGGTAATGGTCTAGCTATATGGCACTGTTTGTCAGATATCAAGCATATTAAAGTTAGTTATGGCAGATGGTCGGCCAATTGAGCAGGTAAAATTTCAAAAACCCCAAAAAGCACATCCACACCCCTTAAGGGATGTGTGTGTCAAAAATTAAAGAAATCCATGCACAGGTTACCGAGTTCTGCTCCGGAAACGAAATGCGGACATCCGGACGCAGGACGGACGGACGGACGGACAGATGGACGGACAGGCGGGCGGGCGGATGGGCGGACGGACAATGAGGCAAGTGAGCAAAAAAAATTGTGTTCCTTAACTATTATTTTCTGTATGGATTTTTACAACTAAAATATCGAGCGAGCGAAATAATTTTTTTATTTAAATATATTTTTTTTTCAATGGATTTCTACAGCTTAAATATGGAGCGAGCGAAAAAAAATTTCTATAATAATTTATTTTCTATGGATTTTTACAGCTTAAATATAGAGCAAGCAATTTTTAAATAATTTTTTGTTTTTCTGTGTGGATTTTTGCAAATAAACTATGAAGTTGGTATATTTTTTTCAGAATTTCTTGTTTCATATGGATTTTTGCAAATAAAATATTTGTATAAATGTAGGTTAAAATATCAAGCAACTACATGTATTTGCAATTCGATTTGTTTGAAACTGCTGTGTATTTGCTGAAATTCAATTAGGCTTATAAAAACATGAACTAAGAACTGCAATAATGGAACACATTGGTTTTTTTATTATCAACAAAACATAATGATGGGCAGCACAGCAATTTAACCTCTTTGAGTGTAAAGAACGACTATAGTCGTTTTTATTGGGCTTCGCCATTTTTTTTACCTGGCCCTTTTTAACAATGATAACTGGTAAGTGTGGCCCAATTGACCCTTAATTTCAGAATGTTTTCTATCTATTAACATTCAAGTTTTTCCATACAAGTTATTGATCACGGTAGCGATCCACAGCTTGGTGTGGATGAAAATTTCAAAAATAAATCTAGTGCCGATAGGGGTTAATGGTACCTTTACAAGAAATCATGATTGAAAAGCTATACCTTTAACCCTCTGTGTGTGTAATATTCAAAATAACATTTTACAGCATGCAGAGGGTTAAAAAAACTACATCAATGATGCTATAATATATGGCTGATGTCCCCTAAATGTATAGCACAGTACTTCACAGTGTACAGTACTATACAGTGCACAGTACCAACTGCACAGTAGCATACAATGCTACAGTACCATACAGTGCACAATACCATACAATGCACAATACCATACAGTGCACAGTACCATACAACTGCAGAAAAAGTTCTAAAAATAGTGAGTTGCGGGTGCAGAGTGGCTTGTTCAACGAGGGTCAAATCTCGCAAAGCTAGATTATAATGTACAACGTTGTGCTCTTTTTGTATTAGCCAAACATGTAGAAACTGTGACAGTTTGGATGATTGGAACGCAGCCAAAGCAGAAGCATAAACGTAACTCTTATTTTATGACCTACTGACAGCGCTGACAGAAATACAATAAGACTGAGATTTCGATCTGTCTAATCATACATAAGTCCAGGAGCTCCCGCTCCCACTTATAATTTGATTTAAGCAATTTTGTGTAGGGTTAATAATGTAGTCCTAGGCTAGGTCAAAAATCAAGACGCAAGACAACTAGGTCTAAGAAGCTCAGTCTAAGAGTAAGATAAGAACTAGACAGTCTGTCAGAGATTGCAAACCTCCATTAAAATTAATGATCCTAATCAATATCTCAGTAATGGTCTACCTATCTGGCACGGTTTACCCGATATCAGGCCAATCGAGGTAACTAATAGCTGATTTATGGTCACTTTGAATTCGATATAAACTAGTTAAAAATTTAAGGGTGCATCCTCCCCTGAAACCTCTAATTTTGTTTTCTAGTAATGGACTAGCATCTAACACAGTTTGCAAAATATTGGGCATGTGAAAGTAGATAATGGCCGATAGGGGGCCATTTTGAATTTGATCGAGTCAGAATTTTTCAAGATGCATTCTGAGCTGAAATCTCACATTTCATTCTGTAGTAATCGTCTAGCCATCTAGCATGGTTTACCAAATATCGGCCATGTGAAAGTGAATAATGGCCAAAAGGCGGCCATTTTGAATGTGATCGAGTCTAAATTTTTCAAGATGCATTCTCTCCTGAAATCTCACATTTTGTTTTATAGTAATGATCTAGCCATCTAGCACGGTTTACCAAATAACGGCCATGTGAAAGTGAATAATGGCCTAAAGGCGGCTTTTTTGAATTTGATCAAGTCGAAATTTTCCAAGATGCATCCTCAGCTGAAATCTCACATTTCGTTCTATAGTAATGGTCTAGCCATCTAGCACGGTTTACCAAATATCGGCCATGTGAAAGTGAATAATGGCCGATAGGAGACCATTTTGAATTTGATCAAGTCGAGATTTTTCATGATGCATCCTCTCCAGAAATATCACATTTTGTTTTATAGTAATGGTCTAGCCATCTAGTACGGTTACGAAATAACGGCTATGTGAAAGTGAATAATGGCCGATAGGGGCCATTTTGAATTCGATCAAGTCAATTTTTTTTAAGATGCATCCCCTCCTGGAATCTCACATTTTGTTTTACAGTAATGGTCCAGCTATCTAACACGGTTTAGCAAATATCAGCAATGTGAAAGTAAATAGTGGCCGATAAGCGGCCATTTTGAATTCGATTGAGTCAAAGGTTTTTAAAAGGCATCCTCTCCCGAAACGTCACATTTTGTTTTATAGTGATGGTCTAGCTATCTAGCACGGTTTACCTGATATCAGGCCTATCGAGGTAAATAATGT
Organism: Flabesymbios commensalis; assembly: GCA_964017125.1. NCBI lineage: Eukaryota > Metazoa > Annelida > Polychaeta > Terebellida > Flabelligeridae > Flabesymbios > Flabesymbios commensalis. The sequence goes on from OZ024902.1 coordinate 73,194,732, forward strand.
TGATTGTCCGCCATTTTGAATTCATAAATTAAAAATTTTCAGGGTGCATCTTCCCCCAAAAACTCACACTTTGTTTTATAGTAATGGTCTAGCAGTCTAGCACGGTTTACCAAATATCGGCCATGTGAAAATAAATAATAGCCGAAAAGGCGGCCATTTTGAACTTGATCAAGTCAATTTTTTTCAAGATGCATCCTCATCTGAAATCTCACATTTCGTTTTATAGTAATGGTCTAGCCATCTAGCACGTTTTACCAAATATCGGCCATGTGAAAGTGAATAATGGCCGATAAGCGGCCATTTTGAATTTTATCGGGTCAAATTTTTCCAAGATGCGTCCTCTCCTGAAATCATACATTTTGTTTTATAGTAATGGTCTAGCCATCTAGCACGGTTTACCAAATAACGGCCATGTGAAAGTGAATAATGGCAGATTGGCGGCCATTTTGAACTTGGTCAAGTTGAATTTTTTCTAAATGCATCCTCCCCTGAAACCTGACAATTTGTTTGATAGTAATGGTGTAGCTATCTTGAGCGGTTTTCATGATATTCAGCAATATCAGGCCTGTCGAGGTGAATAATGGCCAAAAGGCGGCCATTTTGAATTTTATCAACTTGAAATTTTCAAGATGCATCCTCTCCTGAAACCTGACAATTTGTTTGATAGTAATGGTGTAGCTATCTTGAGCGGTTTTCATGATATTCCGCAATATCAGGCCTGTCGAGGTGAATAATGGCCGATAGGCGGCCATTATTAATTTTATCGACTTGAAATTTTTCAAGATGCATCTTCTCCTGAAACCTCACAATTTGTTTTATAGTAATGGTGTAGCTATCTTGAGCGGTTTTCATGATATTCCGCAAAATAATGGACTAGCATCTAACACAATTTGCAAAATATTGGGCATGTGAAAGTAGATAATGGCCGATAGGGGGCCATTTTGAATTTGATCGAGTCAGAATTTTTCAAGATGCATTCTGAGCTGAAATATCTCACATTTCATTCTGTAGTAATCGTCTAGCCATCTAGCATGGTTTACCAAATATCTGCCATGTGAAAGTGAATAATGGCCAAAAGGCGGCCATTTTGAATGTGATCGAGTCTAAATTTTTCAAGATGCATGAATTCTCTCCTGAAATCTCACATTTTGTTTTATAGTAATGATCTAGCCATCTAGCACGGTTTACCAAATAACGGCCATGTGAAAGTGAATAATGGCCTAAAGGCGGCTTTTTTGAATTTGATCAAGTCAAAATTTTCCAAGATGCATCCTCAGCTGAAATCTCACATTTCGTTCTATAGTAATGGTCTAGCCATCTAGCACGGTTTACCAAATATCGGCCATGTGAAAGTGAATAATGGCCGATAGGAGACCATTTTGAATTTGATCAAGTCGAGATTTTTCATGATGCATCCTCTCCAGAAATATCACATTTTGTTTTATAGTAATGGTCTAGCCATCTAGTACGGTTACGAAATAACGGCTATGTGAAAGTGAATAATGGCCGATAGGGGCCATTTTGAATTCGATCAAGTCAATTTTTTTTAAGATGCATCCCCTCCTGGAATCTCACATTTTGTTTTATAGTAATGGTCCAGCTATCTAACACGGCTTACCAAATATCAGCAATGTGAAAGTAAATAGTGGCCGATAAGCGGCTATTTTGAATTCGATTGAGTCAAAGGTTTTTAAAAGGCATCCTCTCCCGAAACGTCACATTTTGTTTTATAGTGATGGTCTAGCTATCTAGCACGGTTTACCTGATATCAGGCCTATCGAGGTAAATAATGCTGATTGTCCGCCATTTTGAATTCATAAATTAAAAATTTTCAGGGTGCATCTTCCCCCAAAAACTCACACTTTGTTTTATAGTAATGGTCTAGCAGTCTAGCACGGTTTACCAAATATCGGCCATGTGAAAATAAATAATAGCCAAAAAGGCGGCCATTTTGAACTTGATCAAGTCAATTTTTTTCAAGATGCATCCTCATCTGAAATCTCACATTTCGTTTTATAGTAATGGTCTAGCCATCTAGCACGTTTTACCAAATATCGGCCATGTGAAAGTGAATAATGGCCGATAAGCGGCCATTTTGAATTTTATCGGGTCAAATTTTTCCAAGATGCGTCCTCTCCTGAAATCACACATTTTGTTTTATAGTAATGGTCTAGCCATCTAGCACGGTTTACCAAATAACGGCCATGTGAAAGTGAATAATGGCAGATTGGCGGCCATTTTGAACTTGGTCAAGTTGAATTTTTTCTAAATGCATCCTCCCCTGAAACCTGACAATTTGTTTGATAGTAATGGTGTAGCTATCTTGAGCGGTTTTCATGATATTCAGCAATATCAGGCCTGTCCAGGTGAATAATGGCCGATAGGCGGCCATTTTGAATTTTATCAACTTGAAATTTTCAAGATGCATCCTCTCCTGAAACCTCACAATTTGTTTTATAGTAATGGTGTAGCTATCTTGAGCGGTTTTCACGATATTCCGCTAAATTTTTCAGTCGGATTTACAGTGTTATAAATTAGGTCAAAGTGCAGGGTCAACTTCAAGGTCAAGGTCCGAAAACCTGAAAAGGCACAACTAGGGACTTTAGAGAACATGTATGTGCAGTATGACTGTCATCGGCCCAGTACTTTTCGAGATCTGCTCCGGAAACGAAGTGTGCGTCAAAACGTCTAAATAGGTCATAGTTCTGAACCAAAAGTAGGTTAAAGTTCATATACCCCAAAAGGCACAACTAGACCCCCTAGAGGTGTTGTGTGTAAAATTTGAAGACAATCGGACAAGTACTTTCAGAGATATGCTCTGGAAACTAAATGTTCACGGACAGCCCAACGGCCCAACGCCGTAAAATCATCATTTTCTCCTCTGCGACCTTGGATATTGAATTTCGATTAAAAATATTTTAACCTGTCTATTATCCACCTGGAAGTAACCCACATACCAAAAATTGTTATCCTAGCTTATTTTCTTGCAAAGTTATAGGCAAAAGAAAGAGGTAAAAAACAGAACGGAGGCGGAATCCATAGCTCCCTCCGTCTCACCTACGGTGACGGCGGGAGCTAATAACCAAGTGATGAGTGGTATATTTTAAATTTTTTTGAAACATATAAAATATTTTAAACAGTATATCAATAAAAAAGTGTTGCGTTTCTTTTTTTGTTAAGTATAGTTGTCTTTGTTAAACGTCTTGGATTTCACTGCTGATCTAATTCTTCAAACGCAAATATAACAATCCCAATGTGCCATTACATTGCAATACCTATTTTCAACAGTTAAAATTCACGATAGTCTGTTAGATAGGCAGTTGACCTTAGGCATGACCCTCAGATGACTTTGTAACACACGAGTAACAATTTTAATTAATTCAATGTATTCAACTTGGACAAAAATGCAGGATTGCATTAGAATCAAAGATTACTATTACATAACATGAAAATTAATGGCGGCCGTTGGTGAAAATAGATGGTAGTTATTGGCAGAAATCTTTTGAAAAGTTTTGACCTCTAAATGACTTTGTAATGCACAATTAACATGATGGAGCATTTCAATAAAATCAATGTACTCAATTTAGTCCAAATTTAGGCATTGCATATATTTCAGGCATACTATTTCATAACATGGAAATTAATGGTAATCATTGGTGAAAGTGGATCATTTTCTTGATGGTTATTGGCAACCATTTTGACTTTGACCTCTTGCTGACCTTGACTTTGACCTTGACTAACCATTTCATTAAAATCTACGTATAAGACTTAGTCCTAAATGACATATTTCATTAGATTCTCGGCTTACTATTTCATAACACGGACATTTGTGTGAAAGTTGGAGAAAATAGATCATTTTCAAGGTTATTATTGGCAGCCATCTTGTTTTTGACCTCCTGATGACTTTGAATCGTAAAATAAACCATTCCAATGAAATCAGCGTGTCAAAATTAGTCAAAAAAGAGGTATAACTGGTACATTAGATTCTAGGGCTAGTATGTCAAAAGTTAAAAATTCAAGATGGCCAACGGCGGCTATTTTGGATTGATGCAAATAAACAACAAACGGAATAATAGACTTCCCTTCCAATATTTATAATAGATCAGAAACGGTTGTCCATGCCAAATTTGATGCTTGTATCACTTTTGTCACGATAATTTTGTTAAGGAACTGGACTACAATGCACAGTACCATACAGTGTACAGTATCATACAGACGAAACAGAGCCGGGAGAGCTGTGCGTATGACCGGCAGGTGACAGTGCGATCTTATCCCATATATATATCCTTAAAATTGAAGGTCATAGTATTGTCAAAAAGGTGGGCAGTCTTGTTCATCAATACTTTAGCCCCCCACTGCGGGAGAAACTCACAAAATTGTAAACTTGATTGTCTTGAATCATAGAATATGAGAGCAGCGTTGGCGCTGGCCGCTCGCCACGTCGCCAAATGCGAAGATATTTGCCATGTGGCGAAAGATTTGTGATGTCTTTAGCCACGTGGCGAAGAAGAAAACGAGATGCTTCCACAATACTTATGAATCTTGAGCCGTTTTCGCGGTAAAAATCGCGGCAAAAACGACTGCCTTACCATCGTTTTTTCTGACATAAACATGGCTTTATTTGATTTTTCAAATTCTCAATCGTTCTTGCTGGCATCTTTCAATTTTGCCGATCTATAAATATAGCAATAATAGCCTATATTATAGACTACATTCAACACAAACTATGTTTGTTTACATTCTCAACAAAAAACAAAATGGCGGACGACGACGGCATAGGCCTATTCCTGTGATCTGTCCACTTGATAATAATTAATATGTTTTACACACACTGATCATGTAATGTTTACAATGTCACTATATCACAACCTTTGTGTTATGAGTTATTTTGTAGGGGCCATTGGAATGGATTAATTGCTTTACCTGTCACTGACACTGTGTCAGTTACCTATTAGACTATTAGATCTAGCCTCAACAGACGAAATAACTTGTCGTAGAAAATTCATGAATTAGAAATCATTCAAATACATTAAGAGCTAACACCACGCTGGGACAAAACTATTTTTTTTACAAAACTAAGCGATTAGTCTTATCGGCCGCTCAGCACATTTCCTTTGCCTGATACTCCATTAAGAAGGAATGCGAAGTCATCAATCAAAGTGATTATTTGTCAAGAACCGGAAACGTTTAACATAGGCTGAGATGGTCCGTGTAAAAAACTGACTCCACACTGCTGCAGTCATGACTTCCTTGCCTACCTGGCTACCACTAGCTGTTACTTGATTTCTACAAGCTCGATCTTTTTGTCAAGACAGTTTTGTCAAGACAGTTTTTTTTTTTGGGGGGGGGGGGGGTTCTAGTTACATGATCCCCCAAAATAGGGTAGGTATCTGCGGACTTTTTTTATTTCACTTTTACAAAACCCACCAAATTGCTCCCAAAAGGTTCATACAAAAATACAAGCTCCTAAAAAAAATTGTGAAGGGACGTTTTCAAATAAAATCATTTTATATTTTTTTTTTTGAAGTGGTCATGGAAAATCTAAGGTCAGGGATTCAAATGGTGGTAAACCAAAAATATTGGCAGACAACCCGAAATGTAGGGCTTGGTTGTCCGCTGGATAATTTTTATTTCAAACATGATTTCAAATGCAGCAATCTTCCTAAACTGTCATGCATTTTGATTACCATGATTACAGTTGAATAATAAAAGAAGTCAAAAAAGTTACTATTAATAATGCAAACGTTTGTCAGTTCTTGGAAGTTTTCATAAAATTTGTGGTTATTCGCTAGATGAAAACTAAATCATAAACTGGTTCAACTTAAGTACTATCTTTCTGTGGTAAGATGCAAAATCTATCTAGCCTACTAGACCAGTATCAATTATCACCAATATTTTGGATACTGGGTACATGATTACATTGTGGCTACAAGAAAGAAAATGTGGCTAAAACTTTTCAGAGGTTTTAGCCACAGTGGCTAAGACATTTTTCATCCTACCGCCAACACTGTGAGAGTACAAAAAAAAAGAGTAAAATTGAACAATAATACAATGATGCATACGCTAGCGCCAGACAAACCGCTATTACGCTATGTCGTTATTATGCATAGGCATGCATGAGCTCCCCCCCCCACTTTCAAGAGTGGGCAGCTTCCCCCCCACTCTGGATCCCTTCTTTAATCAGAACAGATCGACATCACATTCCACCGGGTAGGCCTATATATTATCATATAGGCCTAGGCCTAGATCAATCATAGATCACTGAGTTGATCTGAAGTCGATCTCCTCAGCCAGGGGGGGTTCGGACGGGTCGGACGAACCCCTCCCCCCAGTCCACCAGGGTGCACATTTTGAGGTCCATCCACTTTATTTACCACCTCTATTCAGGCTTATCTGGTACCAAGGAGCTTGAATAAATGTGCGTTCACGAACTCAGCCAAATTGTTACTCAATATCCAAAAAAATAAAAATTCAAAGACTGAAACACGTTTACATGCACGGACCCGTTATCTGTAGGCCTGCCTACCACGAGGTTGGCCGGTGCACCAATTAGCTGACTCCGGTGGAACTGTGTCATGCTTAAATTATTGTCAATGAGGTCAGATTAGACAGGGGGTTATGGCCTAGAAAAAGAACGTGCAATTGGGTAAGAGCATCGTCCAGCAAGCGACATTCACCGAGTGTTTGTGCAATGTCTGCCCAGCGTTGCGGATGGTGGCCAACACTGCGCCAACACTAGTGGATAGATGTTCCGTGTTTCCTGGGCTGTCTCGCAGATACGCTGTTAATCAAGAATCTATGAAAAAACTAATTAAACCGCAGGGGCTAGCAATGGGGATTCAGCGGCGTTATCAACCGAATCCGTCACTGCCAGGAGGAGGGGGGTGGCTTGGTCATCGAAAGTCTTTTTTAAGCTCTTTGCTGAAATTGTTGTGTCAGCTTCTTTAACTGTTTAATGGCCATGGTCACTTTTATCCTTGTGAAGTGAAACATAGGGCACTCTGAAAATAATAGCCTATTTTATAACTCAGTTAAGTCTGTTATAATATATGTCAAAATTCAATATTGTTACAATAACGAACACAAATTACCAAGAATTTAGTGACCATGTTTTGAATCTGCATTGTTAACTGACGTATATAATTATGTCATACAATGTTCTGTCATGAAAATGAATAAACTTCGAACATTAATTTGCAATTAATTTGTAGCATTTTTCAAATGAATGAATAAATAGGGCTTCTCCTATAGGCGCACTTCTGACATATTGATATACAATAACAATAACAAGCTAAACTGTGGCAGGATAACCTGATGGAGGTGAGATCAAAGTTAAGATGACAATGGCCTTCAGATACTTGAGATTGGGAATTTGAGGTTGTCTGAGGCTGTACCTCTACCTCTCATTTCGGAAGATCGCCATCATATTGAGGGCGGGGGCCCTAGGATAATTAGCACCGCTGCCTTTCACTCTCAAGTTTGGGGTTTGTTTTTAGGTCTCGGCGTTTTGAAAGAAACAAAAATGGTTCTTCCTCATCCACTCGTAAAACTCAGTATTGTGGGGAGCCTCCATGACCAAGAGGTAGCGTGCTCAACCTAAGACCTCCCGGGTTTGAATTTCTAATCCTGTGTCTGGAGGGCAGTGTCATCTCACCATCCTCAGGTGTTCTCCTTGCCCAATGTGCACAAAAGTGGCTTAAAGCCTGATTCATAAACATTTTCCACAATATTAAATCCTTTGAATATTTACAACTTTTATTGAAAACCGTACCATGGCCATATCATCCATGATATGTAATGATATTGTTGGGTTATTTTTTTGAAAAACATTGCTAATTTTAATGTTAAAAACCCCTCAGAAGTCGTTAAAGAGAACATAAAAACTAAAAATTTTGGGGGGGCATGCCCCCGAACTCCCCTAGCAAGTTTCCGCCTGCGGCGCAAACGCAGTGCGCCCCTTCGCGGCTTGGATAACATGGGCTACAAGTTTGCCCCCCCCACATGCAAATATCTTCCTACACCTATGTTATGGCACGGAAATACGTCAATATGAATTTATTTATGATAATGGGTCACATCAATTCAACAAAAATCTGGGAGGCCCCACGCACTTTGTCTCAGATTTTCTTTGAATTTTTACAGGTTACTCCAAAACTATTCAGATGAACAAATGTGAAGTTTGAGTTGTATTGTCCAAATAGTTTTTGAGATATTGTCATTTTAGCATGCTTGGTAATGGTCGATTTTACTCAAAATAGCAAAATAACATACATCTACATACAATTCTGCAGTTCAGGTATGGTTAAATTAAGGAAAATATTATTATGTCATCAACGAGCGGACATATCTGAGACCCTTAAATTTATCATGCCATTTTATTGACAGGAGCCTCCCAATATTTTTGTCTCCTATACCAAACATATTGGCTATGGAATGTGACAATATAGAACTTTAAAGTGATTGACTATGATGGGAGGGATTCTCAAAATTTGAAAAAAACGTTTTGTGACAAATTTTCAATGATGAAAAACCTTATGTGGGCAGTTATTAAAAGTTTTCAAAGCAACTGCATTGGGAAGTTCATGAAATGTACTATAGTTGCTAAAAAAATCTCTCATTTTATGCAAATCTTTCCTGGTAATTTTTAACAATCATTTTTGCTGATTTTCCCACACACGAGGCCGTATTGACATATTTGAGACCATGAAACATAGCATTCTACTGGAAGGAGTATCTCAATTTTTTGTCTCCTATATACCAACCATACTGGCTATGAAATAATAGCAATATGGCAACTCTGGTCGGATGGACTATGGTGGAATAGGCTCCCAAAGTTCAAAAAAAAAAGTTTTTTGACAAATTTTCTATGAATATTTTTTTTTAGGCCTTACGTATTTTGCATTTTTATTTTAAATATTAACCAACAGGCACGAAAAGACAGAAACTGTGCTTAGACAAATAAATTCATCGATTATTCTATGTATTAGTGTGTAATAACTTTCATTATACACACAAATACAGAATACGTTACTTTTAATTCTGCTAATGATTTTGGGCCTGGTGAAGTGTAGTGCAAAAGTAGATACAATAAGTCTGGTAACAATGACACACACACACAATTTAGTTTATTGCCTAGGTTAATTTATTAGGAAAAGGATAAAATTTAAAAAACACTGATATTTTGAAAAACTTTTATATCTCATATACTGCAATGTGTAAAAACCATTTACACTTAGTAACATTGAAATTATACATTAATATATTTCATTTTGCATGTTTTTATTTTGTATAGTATTTCTACAAAAATGCTCAATACATATCAGATATTTGGGGAAATGTTTAAACTTGTTTAAAAATGTAACGTATTCTGTGTTTGTTTTTTTGTGCTTCTAATTGTTCATTTAAAAAAATGATTAAAATTTGTGTTTTAGACTTGGTATCTCAATTTTTTAGGACGAGAAATAATTATTTCAATAATTTAAAATAAAGTTGCAAAAAGAGGTCTAGTGAGAAGTTGATTTTTTGATATGTAGCTTGTGGAAAAGTCTTGAAGTCGCGGGCTTTGCCCATAAGAGTAGATTTGTAGTTTTAATGTGTAAACATACAGTGGAGACCCGGTATCGGACCGCCTCACAAAGCGGACCATCCCGGAATACGGACCACTTTTTTTTAGTCCCAAATATTTCCTCATTCACATAATGTATTATCAGATTCAGAAAGCGGACCAACCCGCGATTTGGGACACGGACCACCCTTTTTCAGTCTAAACTCATAAAAAGACTCGAAAAACGGACCAGCAAAAAAAGATAATTTACACTTTTACAGTTATATATATATCATGTATATGCATCAATTAAGGGACCAGCTGCGGCTGGATTCACTAATGGGACCAGCTGTAGCTGGATCCACTAAGGGGCCAGCACTGGTATAATTTACTAAGTTTACTAGCCCTGGTTGGATCTAATAAAGGGACCAGATTTGGTTCAATCCAGCAAGGGACCAGCGTTGGCTGGATCCACTAAGAGGACCGGAGCTGGCTGGATCCACAAAAGTGGCCAGCGCTGGCTGGATCCACTGAGCTTAGATTGGATCACAGAAAGGATTGGCGCTTGTGAAATAAATCATACAATGTTAATGCAACATTTAAACATTGTCATCTTAGCAAATTGCAATCAGTCACCTTATCATGTCATGTCCCTTCCTTGAGTCGCGCCTCTTCGGTTGGTTGATTATCAACGGTGTAGTGTTTTAGCTCCTACGACCGTCTTTCTTTGTTAATACAGCTCAAAATAATTTACAGAGCGCGAACTTACGATGACAGTTTAGTGTGAAAGTGTATGTTGCTAAGATAAAACAACACAATTTATGTTGACTCCTTATATTTAATTATTTGTTAAATTATAGGAAATTATTTTAGCACTGTAAGTGTTAATTGTAGCAATAATTGAGCTACTGGTCTATAGAAACCACAAGGGCATTTGATTTTCGCCCAGCTGACAAAAACATTCCGCGTGCAACAATCATTTAATTACGCAGGATATGTAAGGGCTATGTGTGTCTAATACAGCGATACAAACAAACAGATTATCATATTTATACCATGATAATAATTCGAGAAGATTATAATTCGCTAGGCTGCTTTTTATCAACTTGACTTGTCATATATATGACATGCCCTAGCGTACAGAAGGATTATCACCTGTATAGCGTGATAACACCTTTGCGATCCCAAAAGTCTTACAAAATGCTATGTAAATTCATATAGTAAAGCAAGACAACAATTCCGTCATGATTTTCTGTATTAGTTACGCATGTTAAACGGAATAATTATCTGATGTATTTTTACGCGAGAAAGTATAAATTATATTCAGTTAATGGACTGTAAGTTACATAGGGTGTTCACGGCTGATCTATTTCCCATTCACAGCTGCATAGCATGATCACAATAAACAAACAATACTATCACACTAGGAACGTGATGAAAGAAATATTGACTCCGTGTACGACTTCCGAGTTTTTATAAATAAAGTTTTTATAAAATTTGAACACTGCTAATTAATAGCATATTTGTCAATACTGCTCTCAAGATAAATGTCACTTCAAAACAAATTTAAAACAATTTGAAGCCAGCATATTTTGAAATATGATAAATGAATAAATGTCACTTCGAAATCAATTAAAAAAATTGAAGCCAGCGAATTTCGCTGTGTTTTATATTAAAGCAATATCAAACAATATTGACAGTCATAATAAGGGAAATTGGATGTCATCTGGGTTATTCACGGCTGATCGACTTCCAGTTTACAGATATTTTACAGAAATAAATATAATTATGTATAATATTTTTTGCATATATATTTGTATATGCATTTATTACAACTTTTTTTTAATTGTGTTTTTTTATTATATCATGGCGTCATATTCAATACATTAGTTTAATAATCGACCTTGATATCCACAGGTAACAAAGCATATCTATAAGCAGACTGACTAGTATTTCTCCATTCATAATTGGCTGGTTTCACAAATCGGACCGATCCCAAAATGGGACCACTTTCAGTCAGTCCCATAGGTGGTCCGATTTCCGGGTCTCCACTGTACTATTTTTCATAATATTTACTGATGTAGGGGCCACTCGTTTAAAACCTTAAATAAATTATATGGATAATAATATAACAGATATAGGGAATGAGGGCAAATTCAATCACTGTGAGGGCAACGTCGATCAGTTAATGGTGGGAAATTTGGATCACCTATTAGATGTTTATTTAAAAAAATGTCTGTTGGAAAATTAACTGTGGCTAGTTGATATCTTTCTGTCTTCTGTTTAGAAGGTCATGGACACAGTTGATTAAATTTATTGTAGTTATGAAGATGTGCTGGCCAAATTTCATTTGTGAGCTATTAGTATATCAACTGATCATCCACTGGCAAAATGATGGTTCCAGCAATTTCAAGCACTAGAAATACTTCGACATCACTTTTCCACTAATGTTGAAAATTTAAGATCAAATTAAACTTTTTCAATTGATAAAAATATGTTTACTGTTCATTAATCACCCAATTTAATTTATTTTAATTCTTTCATATTTTGTTATGAGCCAGTCCGAAAATGCAAAAAATGTTGTATAAATGGCCGATTGAAATTGCCCTCCAAGCACCAGTGACACAGAGGGCAATTTCGATCACAATGAATTGTTTATTTAATTAATAAATAAAGATATACACCTATTTTGTTAATGCTAGACTGTTGTAAATAATATTTCTGATATATTTGAAATGTTGAATAACATAACACCCTTCGTAGTTTGGCTGTAGGCCTACTTAAAATGCTAGGGGATCAAAATATCGTTCACACAAAAATCACAACTACAACATCAAAATACAAATGTCTGTGCGTGATTTTGCTTATTTGCTTTGGAAAATATATTTTAATGAAAATAAAAAACAAAATATGTCAAATAATTCATTAAATTAGATCTAATCAATACAATACATATTTTTAAAAGTGATCGAATTCGCCCTCCGATCGAAATTGCCCACCTCTCCCAGGTTACTTTATCTTAAATTTTACTTGAATCAAAGACTCTTTCAATTTTTTTATATCGATTTCACAGCTCTGAAGTGACAAGAAAGGCTAATAAAGCGTATTTTGTCAAAACCTGCAATTGGCCGTCAGAAAGGGGGTGCCTTTTTCGGGTATAAAAGTAACAATATCTCAAAAACTAATCAGTCAATCTTAAAAATTCAAAAAGTTTTGTTATCAGCTCATTCAGTTCTATACACTGAAGGTGTTTATTTTGTATGTGGTTAAATTGCTAATTTTGCTTTGGCCATCCTACTAGCCTAAGTTATAGCATATCATAGACAGTAATAGGCCTACTCATACTCATAGTCATAGTGTCACTGTAGCATAGTGTTACCCTACCCCCAGTGGCACAGACAGGTTTCGGAGAGGACGACACCTAGACTACAAGTCTGTTTCACCAGAACCTGGGAGTAGCCTTTTTCTAATTTGCTCGATCACTTTTCAAAATTTTTTAACAAAATTTTTCTCGGATCATTTTATCATGCTCCCCTAACATCCCTGAAAATTTGGTGCAATTTTGTTGTGTATTTTGGAAGTTAGACCATTTGGCATATTATAGGATTCTTGTTTCACGGCAATGGCAATGGTGTTAAAGAGAGCTGTAATTTTGAAAATTTATTAGTCTACGTACAAATGGACTAACTTCGCTGATACACAAAAAAATCCACCAAATTTTCGGGGATGTTGGGGCGAGATGAAAAAATAATCCAGAGAAATATTTTGTTAAAAAAATTTAAAGAGCAACCGAGCAAATTGGAACATTAGACTGTTCCCCTGCTCTACGCCATCTGGCGGCTCACCAGATGGGATAGGACAGCGAACCAGTATCTGTATAGACGACACCCGGGACAGGGCTATAGCATAGATTAACCATAATTAACTATGTGGTTAATCTATGGCTGGGTAAAACCAAAAATTGGGGTAATTTTACATAAAATTAGTGTCCCCAGGACTTAAAAGGTCCGCATTTTAATTTATATATAATAATATTAAAAATGAATGGTGCAACTTCACGTTTAGGCATTACTACTTAATAATGTTTAGATTATTTGTAAAAAAATATATATATATGTGGTTTTATAAGAGCTGTATGTCATGGAAACGTGAAAAATCGCATGTCCCCAGAGAAAATTCCACTATTTAAAACTTCACTGTAGGATACAAAATCACAATATGATTCTAACAATTACATTTCATGGCTAGACATTGTTCACTTTAACTAATCAATGATCAAAATTCGACTTAAAATTGATATCGATATAAATAATTTTCATGAATATACATGTCCCCACATTTGCACTCTACTCCGTTACCATTATTGTAGCATGCCCCATCAAGTGAATAATCATGAACTAAAATTATATCAAGTTTAGTTTGACACACTAAAGGGCCTTATACGAGTTTTTCACCTTGAAAGAATTAATATTGTTGAGTGACAAGTTATTCGAAACAGGTATTACTAAAAAGTTAGAAAATATACTTTTGTTTTTACTACTCCGTTCCTAGCCTTGTGGGTATAAAAACGAGTTTGGTTTTATGATTGTATGCCTACAACAGTTGCTATGGGGACTATTTCCACCCGTATGATATATTTTTGAATTATTGCCCAGATCTTTTCATTAATCCCTAGAATACTTTAATTTTACTACTCCGTTCCACTCTACTCCGTTACCAAGAAAAGGGAACGGAGTGGTGAATTGTCAAATGTTATGGGTTTTACAGTCATAATGATTGATAATATAGTCTTTTAAAACATGGCTCGTTGTCCCCATATTAATAGAGCACCCATTTGTGCTCGATGTTATGATAAGAAAATATACAGTTTATATTTATGTCGAGCCAAACATTTGGTAACGGAGTTGAGTATTTTTTGGCTTGGTAACGGAGTTGAAATAAAGATTTTTGTTCATCCCATCAATTTTTTTAATTTTTTTTAGCAGTTTTGATGTACGATTGTTTAGTATTATGCTTCAATAAGGATATCACGTTTAAAAGTGTGATGTCAAGCTAAACAAAGTAACATAATTTTTGAAATGGCTTGGATTTGGTAACGGAGTAGTAAGTGGAATGCTGCAACTTTTTTAAAATGACGTTTTTGAAACAAAAAAAAAAAATTCTAGCGCAGCCAGTGGCTTTTTCATGCTCTATTGGGATCAGTGCACCAAACCTATAAAGTAGTTTTCCTCCTCTTTGATGGTCACCTCACTGCCATTTTTGATGCTACAAAGTTACCCCAATTTTTGGTTTTACCCGGCTATAGTGTTACCCGTGCCGTCGCGTTGCCGTTGGATTTGTAAGTTGGTTGGACAAACCTGAACTTGAGGGTGAGACTGAGTTGCACTTGCAGGTTTTCTAGAACAGTAAATTGCATTGTAGAGTTTGGAAAACACCCTGAAAAAGTTGAAGACGCTTGTTTTAGAACTCTCACTCTCGTTGGGAGTCATCAAAGATTTCTTTGGAGTCATGTAGCACAATAAAAAGGAGAACAACATTCACAAATCTCCATGTATCCCACATGCCCCTTCTCCATGTTCTCATTCATTGTCATTCGCATTCAGTTCTTGGGGAAGCCGCCACAAATCACGTGGTCTAGTATTTTCTGAGATTTCCTTTCTTTGTCAGAATGTGACTGGTGCATAACATGCCTAACTAGAAGGCTAAGGCATGTAAGGGTTCCCTTAAAATGTAACGTCATCATAGAATAAGGAAAGTCCGATTTTGATGTGGATAGGTGAAACTAATATTTGCTTTGGAGGTGAAGTTGAAAAATTTACCCATGAATTGGTTCTTTAATTATAGTAATTGTACGATAGTTTTCTCTTTTTAAAATTGTTATGAAAATCCAGTGTCCAGTCAAATGTAGTCTATAACACATTTTTTTTAACTGGGTGTCTACTGGAATCTGGAGCCCCGCCCATCAAATGAACTCGGCCAGATCGTGGGGATCAAGAGGGTCAGCTGCTGATGATGTTTACATTTTGAAACTTGTCTGCCACAATGATTTTTACTGAATTAATAGGGGCCTAATATTATTAAAGACACAAACAGATGTTGTTGTCTTGGATTAGGCCCTATAGTAAGGCCTTTGACGTTGTCCCCCACCAACGCCTCTTGCACAAACATGACCACTACGGAATTAGGGGAACAACTCTTAATTGGATTCAAAATTGTCTGGCCAATAACAGTTAGGGTGTCCAGGCCGAAATAAAAAAAACCTGGAGTTCCCTGAACCCTGAAAGGTGAAACATTATTTCATCAACACCATATCTTGGTGTTTGCCTTAGCGAGACTCTGGAATGGGAGGCCCACATTAACAAAATTACGAGTAAAGCGAATTCCACCCTGGGCTTCTTTAGGAGGAGGAACCTGAAGGCATGCCCCCTAAATTAAGGGAGACTGCCTATTTCTCCCTGGTCAGATCATCCTTAGAATATTCTTCAGCAGTTTAGCACCCCTTTAGACAAAAATACATTAATCAATTAGAAAAAAATCAAAGAGCAGCAGCAAGATTTGTCACCCAAAATTATAGACAAACAGCCAGTGTGACATCTCTCATTCAGAACTTGGGCTGGACTGACTTGAAAACAAGACGAAAAAATTCTAGGCTTTTATGTATGTTCAAAATTTCAAATGAGTTAGGCCTAGTTGAAATTCCTATCAATGACCGTTTAATCCCAGCAGATAGAAGAACACGTGGTGGGCACAATCAGGCTTATTTATAAACACATCAGAGCTAACACCACACTGGGACAAAATTCTTTTTGGCATCGAACTATCCCTGATTGGAATTTTCTTCCGGCAGCTGCCATAGAATCGAAAACTGTGGCAGCATTCAAGAGTCAGCTGGTCGACTAGATCTGCCAGCCTCTCCCCCCCCCCCCCCCCTCCAGCCTGATACTCCACAATGGAGGGCTGCTGGAGTATTCACTCAAAGTCAAAGTCAACCCAAAAAGTCGGCTAGTAGTTGATAGCAGCTCTTTAGAATCAGCTCATGTGAAGTCCGGTGTGCCCCAGCGTAGGCCTACTGTTGACAGTTCTCGGACCCCTACTCTTTTTGACCAATATTTATGACCTCCCTTTCACGGTCTCCTCGCAGGTTTGTATCTTTGCAAATGACTGCCTCCTGTAGGCCTATCACCCGATAAAATGTCGAGCAGATCAGGAGAAGCTGCAAAGATCTGAGCGGTAGGCCTAGGCCTACATCTTTTCCACGAAACCGGCCGAAACCGAACGAAACCGGCCATTCAAAGGCATATATTGTGAATTGTGGACTAATAGGGGGGTGTAGCGCAGTCTAATGGGTATAATAAGAATAAATATATTTTATTTGGATTTTTAATAAAAATTTACTCTTTTTTTTTGTATAAACATATTTTTTTTTGCAATCGAAACAAATACAAAAATGTAATACAAGGTTTCTCTTGCTACATGGCTACTGATGACCGGTGATGTCTGTGTCGTGGCAATCGATAAGAAGGATCCTAGTGCAAAGCTTTTGTTCGACAGCTGACAGGGAGATCCCACCAAATGAATTTATAAGTGGGACACAGGGCAAGGACTAATTAAGGTATTAAAGCACAATTAGATCCTGACAATAATGTCAGCAACAAGGAAAAGTAGGGTGAAGAAAACATCTTCAGTCGGGTAAACTTAACATAGTTAATGTAAATCTCTGGGTTGTGGTTATAAATTTTTCGACTGCAATAACCAATTTTGGTAAGTTGCCCGAGGGAGCATCACCAAAAAGAACAGTGTTTAGAGTGGGGGTTAATTGAAGTTGAAACAGTTCAGCTGTAAGCTCGTCCCTAGCAATGTGGTGCAGTGGACAGTCAAAAAAAATAATGTTCAGGGGTTTCTATTACTCCACAGGGACAATTGGGACTATCAGCAACGTGATTCTGATACAAGTGGTATAGCAGTTCACTGCACTGCATTCTAATTCTAGCTAATGTAATGTTAATGCGTCTTGAATACATGTAAAAATAGGATATTTTGTTGGGTAAACTGCGATATAAATATGATTTAAGGTTATTGCGATCATCTATATTTTTAATTGTCTCGTCTGTGGAGTTCCAATTGTTAGTTGTGGATGGGAAAAAAGAATTTCGAAAAGTTTCAGTTCGTGTGTGGAGTTGACCAAGCAGTTCCAGAGGCCCCGGAGATGCTGAGCTTTATTTAAAAAGAAAGCTATATTCTTTTTTGAGATATAATGAAAGAAAGTCACAACATTGCATTAGAAAAAAACCTTAGCGCTGCGAGTTTTTATAATATGTACCGTATATGAACTTGTGACATTGCAGCAAAAACATAATGCAAGTCTGTGAACGAAAATATGACAATTTGTAGCAGAACGACAGCGAAAATGTTTGTATAACCAGAGTCCATTGCTACAGCTAAGCTAACACATGACCTGGTATCTCCTGGAGACCCAACATTACAGAATCGTTCGCCAAAGGTCCGTGTGAGTTGAGAAAGCCTTCATGGTTCTTTATCCTTAAGCCTAGGCTATAGAGATTTCTGTAATTGGTATACGTAAAAGGGTGTGATGAAAGTGCATTGTAGGCCTACCCCTCGCGCAACCTAATTGTGACCAACAGCTTGACCAAGGCCTTATATCTACACGTCATAATGATGGATTAGGGGAGCTGTAGATTTCACGGCCGAGTAACACTGAATAAGTGACATTAAAAGCCGATATTTATAATTCTGTGACGAGTTTTGTTAGGCCTATTTACGACAGAAGAATTAAAATTAAGACTCGCGAAAGTCCTGGCTAATTAGGGCCTATTAAAAGACCCATAATAAATAATAATTGTACATCTACTTTTATAATAGAAACATTATAGTCCTGTAAAAGGATTCTTTCTCAAACATTTTACATTAGGTGCAGTGCTTCAGAATATGTGGAAAATCAGCAAAATGTATTATGTGAAATGAACATATAATTTAAATGCCAATGATCGATATAAAGGATATCAATATTTTCATGATAATGCATTTGAGAGTATAGATATACATTCTCCGACATATTTATAGCTGATTTTTTGCAATGCTGTTGACAAGCGGCAATGCCCCTGGGACTCTTGTTTTTTTAATTGTCATCATCACACAATATAGATCAGAAATTAGGCATTTATGTCAGAAAAATCACGTCCTTAACATAACCTGACGTGACATATTGACTTAGGTAGATTTGGACTGCACTGTTTTATCATCTTACAATGTCACTTTAAATGAGCATTAGTACCGAAAAGTAACGTAAATAAACAATTTACTACTACTACTTGTGTGGATCTATCCAATCTCTGCAAGTCATGGTTCTATAAGCCACTTCTACTACAATCCACCACGCACATAAAGACTGGGTAAACAGTATAAATGCAACATTTATAAACATGTCTTATTAAAACAAATGCGGTGCTTCAATTGGATCGAAATTTGATAATGATCTATACAAATTATATATAGGGGGCCTATTTCAAATTTCAGCCCAATTTTCAAAACAGAATCTGTGGTAGGGCCAAATTAATCAAAATTAGTTTCAATCTCCCATTATAAATGACTTTCTCAATATTAAAAACATAAGTTTAGACCGTTTATTTCAAGTTCTAGTTTTAATACCAAAAAAGTATAGTACTTTTCACTTTTTGGTAGAATCTATGGCGGCCATCTTGGATTTTAATGAATTTAGGATCTTAGCACCACGCTGATCGTTGTATATTTTTTATCCTGGCTAGTAGAGCCAATTTCCAACCCAAATCAGTTGAAAAACTAAATAAAATAATTTTGTTGAACAATTTGATTTCTTAAGCTTGATTGGCTGAGCTCTTCAGTACAATTTACTACTCTTTTAATTGAGAACATTTTTGGAAAAATAATATTCTTTCCTAAGAAAATGATTTGATCCGAATGAAGCATTCATTAATTGTTCAGAACACGCAATTGATTTTCACAGTAAATATTTTTAAATAAATCCAATGGTTGTTTTTTTTACTATACAGCTCATCCATACTATATATTTATACATTCATACTATTTTCAAAAATCCTTTTACTAAAACGTTCGGCTGGCATATATTGTATTTCATTTTTCATAGACTTTTCCATTAACCCGTTGAACACGAGATTATTATGCTACTGTGCTGTTTCTGAAACGAGATTATTTTATGACGTCATAGTTATCTCATGCAATCAAACCCGGAGATCTCCGGGCCTCGTATCTGAATGGTCTCCCTAAATCACGGAGATCTCCGGGCCTCGTCACAAACGGGTTAAGTTCTTACCATTTATAAGCGGACAGAGCGGTACTGCTGAGGATTGTTTGTTGCACTCATTTAAAAAAAGAACATTTTGCAAAAAATATCAAATAGTAAATATAAAATCTAAGAACATAATTATGAAGTTATGTAATGTTGTTTATTTCGTATGCACGGTCTTACCTCAAAGTACATACTAAAATAATTCTAACAGTATAAAGCAGATGATACATATTTCGCCATTCGCGTCTCTTTTTCATACCATGTTTAAGAAACAATGATCGATGTATTTAAACTGAAATATCATTGGAACACATAACTTCTAAAAAGTTATTGAAGGTACAATAGGTTATTAAATTTCTCAGATAATTATCTCTTAACTTGATAAAAAATGGACATCTTAGGAGAACGTGGAATTCATCTTCTATTACACATACCTGTATAGGCTACTGTCACAAAATTCACATAACCTATTTCTAAGTCAATAGCTGAATTATCAATTAAACATTTGAAACGAGCTAGGCTATATATACAATCATTTATACAAATTAACATTTAATTAGTGTCTCATAATCTTCATTCAGCCTTACTGCAAATTGTTCAGCTTTCTCGTCATTTCTTATTTAATGGTCACTACGTATATTACATGTACATATAACTATTTTAAATAATAACAACTATTTTGTCAATAAAAAGAACATTGTTTTAGCAAATCCTTTCATGAAAATTTGTAGGAACTGTTCTTAGTCCACGTACATTGTTTGTAAATAATAAAGCCGATATAAAAATACATTTACATATATGTAATACTACGTTTACAAATAAAAAAAGGTTATACATTTAATTTTGTATATCCTGTTTTAGTCAAAGCGCCTAGTACGTTCAAATACGTCATGTAAATATGGCAAGACGGAATCACACAAGAATGTTGTAAATGTTTTCGTAGCTGTAAGAAATCCCCATTTGGTGGGATGTAGATAGCGTTTACCTACAAGGTACTTTGATTTGAAAAATAGCCATGGTTCATCTCTATCAACCTCCCAATTGGCAGTACCTTTTAGATTCACTCGATCTTCAGGCAGCGCTAAACAATTTATTATAGTAGGTATGGCGATTTCCAAAAACACTTGATTTTCAAGAAATATTTCTGCCAGCTCCCTGAATTGCTTAGCATAATTATTGGGTATGTAGTAAATGTCTGAATAAGCACCATTTGCTCTAAATTCTGCACCGTTCAAATATACAAGCTGTCTGTAACATTGATTAACAGCTACTGAATCTGTTTGTTTGGTTCTCAATTGCTCCAAAGCTGAAATTGTAACCTGCTGATAATCTTCCCACCAATGCCAATGTGGATAAAAGTCACACATACCTAGCCGACACTCTCGCAACTTTTTTATAGCTCCTATTCTGATCTCGTGTTGCGGTAAATACCAGAATGTTCGTGTTGATAATTCCGGAAAGTGATGAGGAAAAATAAGTAGATCGTCAGCAATAATTAGATACCCATCTACCTGGTAGCCTATCTGCATAGCCATTATAGTGCACTTATAGTTGAACACTCCAGCACTGTGTCCAGATGGCGTGTCACCATAGGACAAGAACGAATGGAGAATACGTTGCAGTTGTGGGTATGTCTCCAAGTCTGGAAAACCGGGTCCACAGTACAATATATGAGGGAAGAAAGCACGATATAGGAGCTCAAGATAAGGAATGACATCATAATGAGGGTTGTTGAAAATAATTAACAGCACAATATTATCCATATGGAACCATGGTTTTGCAAAATTGATCGAAGTTTTCGTATTGATTGAAGTTTCCGTATGCTTGGGGGTACATGTATTCATGTACAGTGATTCTATTTCGAGAATGTTGAAGCGTTTTCTGAAATCTTTTCTACAAAACTCACTCGGCTCGTATACTATTGGATTGCATACAACTGAGTCATATTTTAAAGCAGCTGCCTCGTCCATTGTACGAGGAACAATGGACAACCATTCTTTAAATTCATTTATGATGTCTGCTGTAGCGAGCATAGTACTATCTTCAAAAAACTGTAAAAGTTTTATGGCACAATTATCATCTCTACATTTCCAGTTATTAAGAGCTGTAGTGATTTTTTTTATACTGAATTTGTCATGATCAGGTGATTGCAAGTATTTGTGTCCGGACCACTGTGAATTGAAAATCTCTGTATACTGTCCAGTATCCCATAATAATTTCTGTATGGCTAAATTTATTAGCCATCTGTCATCGGGATCAATAACTGTCAACACTGGAAGTGCCCAGAAAGCATTCTTAAAGAAAATCACACAACTCGGAAGCTGGGGATTGAATACTCCAGAGGGAAGAATAACTGGTGGTGCGCGGATGGCAGGCCTACCTGTATCTATTGACGAATCAAGGTAATTATCAAAGTAAATCAGCGATACTGGCACGTTGCTACACAGGTTGTGTCCATTATAATGTTTATTATCGAGTGATGCCTTGCATCTTTGCCAATAGTGGATATCGAAAATGGTTTCTGTTGTATTCACCATGATCCCTTCTTGAAGTAGTTGTGTTGGATCGGGTATTTGCACTGTTTCATCATTAGTTCCTTCAAACTTTTCTGGTAAGACAAATATAACATCTGCGCCTTCCTAGTAACACAATGCATTATTTTATTAAATTAGCTCTAATCATACCTAAACACTTTTTACTAAAGTAACATACAACGCCAACTAAATTAAGTTTGGGGCAATGCTGGGCCAACAAATTGGTACAACGTCCAACATTGGGCTAATCTTACCTGCGTTAGATGTTTTGAGGTTCTGTGTCTACTTTTGAAAATAAGTAAAACTTACTTTCAGTATCTATATAAAAAACATTCCATAGATCTATATATTGTTCATTTCGTATTTCGGTTCAAAATCATTGGGCCTACGTATAGTAGACCTGTGCGATATGTTATTGTGGCAGTAGTAGTCAGAACGATTAGGCATATAACTACATTGTAAATACTAAATGAAACCTGATTGTTTGATGGACGGTGAATGCAATAGTTTCAAATGGAATTATAAAATATTTCTCACCTTTATGGCCATCAGAGATGCTGCAAGAAAGTCAGTCGCCGTATATAGATGTCTCTTGGACCTAATTTCATTTGTTAAGTAATGACATCGTGGGTTAAATCTGAAAAAAATAGAAACAGTAGAAAATTATATAAAAGGCACAAAAAATGAATTTCTCGACCCAAAATTACCTAGAAACGATAAATCTCACATTATTATGTAGGTGTTATGTTTCATAAATGAAAAAAAACGTTGCCATCTTGGATTTGTGGGTGAAATATAGGACAAAATAAATAAACTACACAAGAAATGAATTTATCGCCCTAAAATCACCTAGGAACCATAAATTACACATATTTAGGTGACAAACCAAGATTATTTATCATAAATGGAAAAAATGGCGGCCATCTTCGATTTGTGGTGAAATATAGGTCAATTATCTCAACACCCTAAGAAATGGATTTATCGATCTTAAATCACATGGAAACGATAAATTACACATACCTATGGGAAAATCATAGGTGAATTTCAGGCTCTAAAAAATCCCGCCCACAGTTTTGCGAGAGGCATGGGGGCTTTTTTTTCTTTATTGGTTGTAGAAGGCAAATCAATCATAAAACCAACCTCCAGAAGTAACGGACACGGAATTACCAAATATGACCCTACTAATTGGTGGGACGCATCGTGTTTGTCGGACGTGCCCATTGTCGGCGCTGAGGGGTATCACTGCAAGTGTACACAAATTGTATGCTACGCGGCGTTACAACACTGGTTTAGGATTTAACCTTATGGTTTATTAACACGATGCTAACCTTGCTTTTGGCATACGGGTTATTTTTTAAAAAAACACTGTTTTACTTAACACCGTGATAAACCTAAACTTCGTGTTAGATAAACTAGCTTCGGGCATATGGCCCTTAATGACTGAGGGGTAACAAAAAATGATGAAGAACAAATCACAGTTACCGATCTTGCTGAAAAAATGCAGAAATATTTCGAAGATCCAGATTCCGTCCCCTATGGTAAGCAGTGTTTGAAGTCGAAGCTTTTTGAACACTATAGGCCGTTTGCCCGAAGCTAAGTTAGTGAGAGTTTAGCTATAACAGTGTTGTAACCTTCAGCTTAACGCTAATCCGTATGCCAGAAGCTGGTTTAGGCTTAACACGATGATAAACCAGTGTGTTATGCTGCCAGAAGTTAACCCTGCTTAGGGGGTAGTTTAAGCATTAGGTTAAGGAAGTTGATGGCAATGTCCATTAGAAATCGAGTAAAAAAAAGCGAAATTATCATAATTATCATAATTATCCATTTCTATGACAAATAAGTCTGGATTGCTTTTGGCTGGTGACATCAGCACCAACCCTGGCCCCAGTTCACACAAATCAAAGAACCATGAATCAATTAAACTTGCTTGTTCTAACATGCAGTCTCTTAACCTATTTCTTATATCTGATGGAAATGCAAATCAAAACAATTTTTAAGACATTGCAGGTATCAATTTCTTTATCTTCAAATCAGTGAATCACCAAACAAAATTTTCTTATCTCAGATTTTATTGTACATACATATGACAATGAAATATTAACCTTTGCAACGCTAAAATAAACTTCGTATAAAATATGAGCTAATAAATGATGAGTAAATAAATTAAACACTTTTTAAGACGCACAATATATATAACATCTGAGATACTACAAAATGTATTAACCCTTTCAGCACGGGGAGAGTCTGTTGACGTTAAAACACCCGAATCTAACATCTGTAGACGGCAAATTCAGACGTCTATAGGCGGTCCCCGCGATAAAAGAATTTAAACAAATTATAATTGCCGTACACCCTTAACATAGGTAGATAGATTGCAGTAAAAAATAAGACAGCTTTTCTGATTTTATTGCTTTTGGCTGGTGACATCCGCACCAACCCTGGCCCCAGTTCACACAAATCAAAGAATCATGAATCAATTAAACTTGCTTGTTCTAACATGCAGTCTCTTAGAAACAAGGGTCCCACACTGAATTCATATTTTAGAAACAAGGGTCCCACACTGAATTCATATTTTTCGGACCACAAAATTTCCTGCATGATGGTAACAGAAACTTGGATAAAACCAAGTGACACTAAAACATTTAACTCCACCTGGTTTTGTTCTGCATCATTCACCCAGATCGAAACAGATTGAAGGTAAGATAAAAAATAAAAACGTATCTTCAAAAAGCATAAAGTCCCCTACATACCAATCATTCGAAAATATATCTGTTTCAACAGATTTAGGAAATCGACGTCTAAATCTGGTTACTATCTACCGACTACCTGGCTCATGTAATGCTTTTTTCGACGAGCTTCAGGATTTCTTGGCTTTTCTTATATAGTCCGGCAGCCAAGTCCCTTATTTTGCTCTAACCCGGACTTGGAGTATATAGTTTTTTTCTTTGCAGAATATTGTTGTCCAGACCCCCCACTTAAAGAATCCAGAGGGTGTGGAGGTGTCACCCTTGGGCAATTTTTGTTATTCACGTTTTTCAAAATGGCCGCCAATAGCCTCAGTGGAAATGTAACTTTTTCATTTTCAGCCCTAGAAATATGTAAAATACCACTTTTTCAACAAAATTGACCAAGAGAAACTCATTTCCGGCATTATTAGTTTATTCAGAAGCCTAATTCGGGCATAAATCCAAGATGGCCGCCACCACTACATTGGCAATTCACATTTTGTATCATTAGAAGCATGACACTTAGGTACAGGTACCTGGTACCGGTATACAACTTTCTAAGCCTACTTCGGACTTTACAAAGGCTATCACATTTGGAGGCATAGCACTAGACTCTAATATAGACTAATCTAGGCCTGTAGCATACAATAGTCCCAATACAATTATTTTCTCCAAAATATTGGTCAGGCTTCAAGTTCATCAGTTCCCATATATAAAGACATTGACAAATTTAAACTGGTTTGCATGCCTGATCTGATGCAGCTGTTGGCAGATATTGCCAACAAGAGCACAATTTTAAAGCTTTGGGTAGATCTCCTAATAAAACCAGTTATGATCATGATAATATATATATGTACGTGCTGAACGGGAATCAGATTGACCTTTACATAATAATAGCTGCAGTTGAACAGATGTTACCATACATGCTTTGCACCAGGAAATATGCAGCAAGGCTATGACATTAGATATCTTGAAACAGTACATGAAAGGTGAACACACAATGCACCATGATCCATGTTGTTCTAATTGTGTCCTGAATGACATGTTTATCGCGTCAAATTATATGAGGTACGGGCATAGTCCTGGGGGGGGGGGGGGTTAAAGCCAGGTATGTAAGCCTACAGACATGGTCGTTTAGCCTACATTTTTGCGCAAGACTGGATGTTATGGTCTTCAGAATATGGATGCCAATGTAACAATTCAGATTCAAAATAAGCATAAAGAAGAGTTTTCAACAAGGATTTTAGATGACTCTAAAGACCGGTTTTCTTCTCGAAAAAAATGCACCACAAGTAATATATTATCATTACATGATAAAAACTTAGATAGAGCTATAGCAATTGGCATAACATTTATGTATATATTTGAAGCTAATTGGTCTGAAGGTTTTCGCGATTCAATCACCAAGCAGATTGTAATAATTAGTTGGGTTAAAAAACCGTTGAAACTTGCTACTGAAATGGTGTATGACCCTGCAGTAATTTATGGGCGGGTTCTTGAGCTTCAATCAAGTCCCAGAAGTATCAATATTAATGATATATATTGGTACACGAGCTGGCTCCATTCGCAACTGCTATGTTTGACACTCCATTTGAAATGAAGATAACTAAATAAAAGTGTAACCTTAACAACTTCAGGTAGACATATGTCGTAGAACTGTGAATGCCACTAGCTTGGTGGTCGATGGTTCAGTAGTGATGTGGACAATAGCTTGGCCTACTAAATGAACTGTCGATGACTTCACTACAAAATTTAGTTCATTTCTTTCTACTAAGCTCAATTCCGTCAATGTGTATGAGTATCTAATATTGGATAATGCAAAGAATTCAGCCTTAATGGAAATGCAAGATTAATCGGTCCACAAACTGCACCGCAATGCAATGCACTTCTTCCTGCTCAAAATGTGATCCTCACGGTTAGTGAGAATTAAATACAAACTAATCAGAGCCATCATCAAGTAGGGGCCTACATTGAAGAGGATACAGTGTTCCATGACCTGTACGAATCGACACATCAACTTATAATCACTGGTGATGATAATGTGCCAACAGAAAGTAGCCATGATGATATAATACTTAGACCAGATGTAAGCACCTCGCACGCAGAATTAGAAAATTGTTATCAGGCACTTGCTGTGCACTGAGAAAGAGGTTAGTCATGGGGTAAGTAGTGTAGTCTCAGATGACACAGGTGTTTTTATTTTTCTTTTGTGCCATTTTGGAGAAATTCTCAACGGATATGTTCATGGAATCTCCGATCGGGGATCGCAACATCATAGATATAAAAGTTGAGAAGTACAAGCAAATCGTACCTGATAGTTATATTGGTCGGCATGTCATATCAGTGTACGATACATGTACAGTCACCCGCTGGTATGACTGAGAAAGGTAACTGCACTGAAGATAAATACGTGTTAAACTGGTTATTCGTTTTGTCGCATATGTGACCAAACAAAAATCACAGACATTTTTGAACAAACAACTACATTTATGGCAGCACGTTATGGTCTAGCCCTGAATACAAGGCTATCCGCCGAGCTATGCAGCTGCGGCGAAATAGACTTGTATTCAGGTCTAGTTATGGTCAGCCACAATTCTCTACCATGACAGAAGGTATAATCAGTGGGCATAATCAGTGGGCTGGCAAGCAAGCACCATACCATTGCCCCATAACTGTGCTCATTGCCTCCAAGAACAACGGATGCCTTCACAGAAAAACTTTAAAACAGCACATCTACAGGTACAGCTTTGAAAATATGCTCTAAAATCCCCTCCTAATTTGGACCCAAATGACTTTGGCTCGCAAAATGGACGGTTTCGGACGGGTTGCCAGCGGCGTACCCTGGTTCCTCCTCTCAACAACGGTGCAAAGGCAGTTCCTGCATCTGCACAGGCACTATGGTGATGGCCGTGGTAGGGCCTTAACCTACCGGCAATAGAGTGTTTGACATTAGGTCTATCACTACGGATGAATGGAGTTACTCTCAGCTAATGCTACTCTGGGATTATCATACCCGAGGGTAGCGGAGCTGTGTTTTGTATAGCTAAACCTAAGTCTCCCGACCGTCTGGGGGTAAATCCTCTAGACATACCCAGAACCCCTTATCGGGCGAGTAAAGGAAACAATTCTTCAAAAACTCACCATGCTCTGTTACCCCACCCTCACATCGTCATCTGTAGGCCTACATCATGTATCTCATCAATGGACTGCACTAGTTTTAGTGTATTACAATGTCACTTAAATGACATTTAAAATTGGTGTCAAAAAATGGCATTAAGCATTATTCTACTACTACTATTGTGTCTCCATCTGCCTGAGGCCGGGTACATTAAGTAGTCAGGTTGTCCATCTACAAAGTATGTCTGTACGGCCATCTCCAATTCCTCCTGTCGGTTTATGCAAATTAAGCTCTGCAGCTGAGGCATAATCGTCGGCACCTTTTTTAGTTTTTAAAGTAAAGTTATGATGTTTGGTGATTTTAATGTACGTATAGGCAGGCCTACAATTTACAATGTTCATGACAACTGAGGTCGGAAGGTATAAACAGTCATTATAGATTGATGGTAATTATATTTTATATAGCCCTTCCTAATTATATATATCTAAGGTGGTATATATGGTGAATTAGAGAGGGACTTGTTGCAGAATTTTCAGAGAAATATTATGTTTCTCCCCTCTCAATCTTGGAACATTGTTAAGATATTGTGTCCTTGGGCAAGGCACTTTACCCTCAAATGCTTCACTTGACTCAGGTGAAAATGAGTACCTGGTAGGACAGAGATGGCAATGTGTGAGATAAGTTCAATGCGCCGAAACGGCTGCAGGACTGTATGCTCTCCGTTGAGTTGAAATGGCTCACGAATGAACAGGTCCAGTGACCAGGGGGTAAGATGTAAAGTCGGATGATAGGTCTTCAGACTTGATATCAGACTATAAACCTGCAACTTTACCTTTACCTTTTAGGCTACAGGAGCATTTGCCGGTATGTCGTTGCTGCAGTAAATATTTTTCTACTAATATTATTGCTGTTATTACGTTTTTGTTTTGATCGTGCTCTCGTAATTTTTATTATATATGATCTCGCTTAATCCACGTACAAAATTAATCCACAGAGAACGTTTGGCTAGCAATGTAGTTTCACACTTGTTTCTGTTCAGAAATGTAGGACCTACTTGTTGGTTTGGTTGAGTAGTGGCGGCCATCTTGGATTTATGCACGACGGCGACTTCCATATTAAAAAATAATGCTGGAAATGAATTTCTCGTGGTCAATTTAGTTGGAAAAGTGGTATTATACATATTTCTGGACCAAAATATGAAAAAGTTATATTTTCACTATGGCTCTTGGCGGCCATTTTGAAAAACGTGAATAACTAAAATTGCCCAAGGGTGACACCTCCACACCCTCCGGAATCTTCAAACAGGGGGTCTGGGCAGCAGTATTCTGCAAAGTAAAAAACTATATACTCCAAGTCCAGGTATACCACCATGGCTGCCGGACTAATATCGCTGCCATTAGAATTTATAATTTCTGGTGACTTAAATATTCCTTTTGGGAACGGCTCGTCTGATGCAGTGGCTATGAATAATATCCTTCATATGTTTAATTTGAAACAACACGTGAACTTCCCCACCTATAAATTTGGAAATACCCTGGATTGGCTCATTACAAGTGATGAATGTAATTTAATTGACAAAATAAGATCAGCTGAGCAGATGAGTGACCACTCTTCATTTATTGCTACTCTGAACGAGACAGCTAAACTATGCAAGCCAAAGGAAAAAATAAATTACAGATCTTACAGAAAATTTGACATTGATAATTTCAAAAATGATCTGACAAATTCCGACCTAATTCAGAACCCTGACACAAATTCAGCTACATCTTTATATACCCAATACCATGCTACTATGTTGACATTGCTTGATAAAAACATGCACCTCTAAAAAGTTGTAAGGTAACACTAAATGCTAGACCAATAAATGAGTGGATACCCGATGAGATCTTGTTATCTAAAAAGAAAAAAAGGCAGTTGGAAAGAATATGGAGAAGGGATCTAACAGATTCTAATCGATCACGACTCAATGCACAAGTTCACCTGTGTAGCTTTGTCAAAGGCAAAAAAAACTATTATACAAGTTTGGTTTCAGAGAACATCACAAACCCTAGAAAATTATGGGACAAAATGAAACACATTTTGCATAAAAAAACAAACAATATACTTCCGGATAGTTCATGCAATACCAAACTTGCTAGCTCTTTCAATAATTTTTTCATAAGTAAGATCACTAAAATCAGGGACACTCTGTTGTCAGCAAAGACAGATTCAAACATTCATCCTGAACCTACTACTCCAGCTGCCCCGAATCTTTTACTCACTTTTCGCAAATTTCAGAAAGTAACGTGTTAAAACTTATTCGGTCATCACCCAGAAAATTATGTGACCTAGATCCATGTCCAACTCAAATCGCCAAGGACAGCACTGATATTTTGGCCGGGTCAATCACAATGATCATAAATCTCTCATTGGCAGAAGGGAAGTTCCCAGATACCTTCAAAATTGCTAATGTTACACCACTATTAAAAAAACCTTCACTAGATCAAAATGAATTAAACAATTTTAGACCTGTATCTGGATTAAATTTTGTTTCCAAATTGATTGAGAAAATCGTTGCTAGCCAAATAAAATCTCACATGCAAAATTCAGGTATTTCGAATAGCTTTCAATTATCATATAAATGCGGAAATTCCACCGAAACGGCCCTTTTGTATATCCAAAAAGATATTTTGTCAGCTCAAGACCATGAACTTACTGCTCTTTCGCTTTTGGATTTGTCTGCGATCATGACCTCTTGCTCAGTAGATTGACTGAGTGGTTTGGCATTGATGGTGTGGTGTTGCAGTTGGTTCGATCCTACCTGACCGGTCGTTCTCAGCTTGTTAAAGTTAATGGTGTACTGTCTACTCCGCAATTGTTATTGTGCGGTGTTCCGCAAGGCTCTGTGTTGGGTCCACTTCTTTTTACTATGTATACTACTCCTCTCAGTTCAATAATAACAGCTTTTGGTCTTCAGCATCACCTTTATGCTGATGATACACAAATATACACATCTTTCGTTGCAGAAGATATAGCACAGTCTTTAATTGTTGTACAAAATTGTATGCTGGCAATCCAGGTTTGGATGAATCAAAACATGCTGAAACTTAATCCCAATAAGACGGAGTTCATGATCATTGGTAATCTGACTCAACGTAAAAAAGTTGCTCATATTTTCCCAGTTGAACTTCTGAACCAAAATTTTGCCGAAATAGACTCCATACGAAACCTGGGTGTGGCTTTTGATCCAGCTTTTTCATTCAAGAAACATGTCTCGAATATTGTAGATCAGCTTCCTACCATATTCGAAATCTTAGACGCATTCGAATTCATTTGAATAAAGCTACTGCAATTTCTCTAGCCAATGATCTAGTGAGCAGTCGCCTTGACTACTGTAATTCGTTGCTGTTCGGTTGTTCCGAAAAATATAAAACAAGCTTGCAGCGTGTACAGAATTGCCTTGCCCGAGTAGTGATCAGGTCAAGTAGGCTTTCAGAGTCTAGGCCCTTGCTCAAATCACTGCATTGGTTACCTATTAAATCACGTATCAAATTTAAACTGAACCTTCTGACATATAAAGCACTAGTCATGGGTACTCCCTCATATCTCAGTGATTTATTACATTTCGAGAAATATCAGCAAACACTGAGATCCGAAAGTACGAAGTTATTACATCCTGGACCGCGTTCAAAAAGAAATTACGGCCATTCATTCATCGTTTGTAGTTGCCGCGCCGCGCTTGTGAAACAAATTGCCTCTTGAAATACGTGAAGCAAAATCAGTCACTATCTTTCAGAAAAAATTAAAAACACACCTTTTTACATTAGACCTACCACCTTAATCTGAGCATCCACCGACCGTCACATGATGAATTCCTTTTCCGACTATGGACATCCCCACTGAATGCAGATTTTAGTCCACAGCGCCTCAATATTGTTGATACTGGCGCTATAGAAGTCATTATATTATATTATATATATGAGACCGATTGTAATGCCATTCATTATCTGTTGTTGGCCTAGCAATTGGCATCATGAGGTAAGGCAAGCATGGGTCCCCGGAATCCCCAAGCAACAGTCCTCTTGTACGCCCATCCTCGTGCATTGCTCCCGAGAAAAACGACACTTTGCGCCGTTGATGTATTAATGTATTAATGTTGGGCCGTGGTCTTCAACGCTGGCAGGAACAATAAAGCAGCATTGGTGGAATGTATCGTGTTTGTCGGATGTTTGTCATTGTTGGCGTTGAGGGGAATTTCTGCAAGTGTACACAAATTGTATGCTTCATGGCGTTACTGGTTTAGGGTTTAACCTTATGGTTTATTAACACAATGCTAACCTTGCTTTTGGCATACGGGCTAATTATTTTTAAAACACTGGTTTACTTAACACCGTGTTAAGCCTAACTTCGTGTTAGCTAAACTAGCATACGGCATACGGCCCTATGGAGACTCATTATTTATAGCTGAAAGCTGTGGTCGTCAAGATATTATGACATTTCGTGAGAAAACTAGCACAAATTTGCGTGATTACTTTAACATGCCAAACAAGAATGACAACGAAGCTCATAAAAGAGCAATCATAGAAGCTGCCGCCAAATTAATAAAAAATGAAATCAAAACTATCATTGAGCCATTAAGGGATGTTATCCACAGACGGATGAGCTTTCTTTAGAATCATCTCTTTGGTACATCCCACCCATTTTGCGCCGTATGCTTCAGCAACTATTTATCGGAAAAGACACATGTCGGAAACAAGCAAGTATTGGACAGGCAATTGTTCAAGCAGTGCGTCCCAGGGCTGTGCTATCTCCATTACAGTTGGGGTTCGCTGTCCAAATGCATCACCACTTTAGATCACGATTTTTAATAGATAATCTCGCTGCGATGGATTACTGCTCCTCATTACTTAGAAGTCTAAAGATTTGAGGAAAATGCAGCATTCTCAACGTGCCCTGACGTGTTAGGTACTACCAATATATCCAAAGGGATGCTTTTGTTCGCAGCTGATAATGTCGACCACAACATTGTATCCCTAAATGGGAAAGGTACATTTCATGGTATGGGGATGATAGCTGGCATAACCCCCGGCCAAAAAAATCAGTCATACAGTTTTTAGAAAAAATATATCTCAGTTACAAGTCACTGAGAAAACGCATGTAGATACATGTATCATAGAATATAGATTTGCAAATCATGTAAGTCAAAATATAGAACTCCAACCACTTCCACCATTAAATGATATGAATCATAGTGCTGGTTTATTGTGGGAGCTGTCTTTCAATTTCAACCCACAATGCCAAATTAACAAGGAATGATGCACACACTCCACAAGGAGTGTGCCCACCCTGGACAATCATCAATATTTTTTCTTACAATGATCGCTATGTACCCTGGCGACAATACATGCATATATTCTACCCTTCTGTATATTTGTAACCTTGCGTCTAAGTACAACTTTTTATACAAGTTTTTATATCTTCATGAATTTGCTAAGAGCTAAAAGAACACTGGTGGATGGAAGTGGACTTGAAGACATTTTAAAGACAATATATGGAGAAAATGCAGTGGTACACATGATGAGTGGAAAAGCTGTGCAACGCTCATTTCGTGGACATCTAGTTTACCAGTCCCTGTCACAGCAGATAGTGACGAAAGTCACTCTTGATGAGCCACAGTTTGAGAACCTCGTTGAAGAAATGAAACGAATGTATGTGCTGGTGGATAAGGGTGAAATTGTTCTTGATACATTACTACAATCTAATTGTAAGGCATTGAATAAAAAAAAAGAATTGTTTTTAAATTCTGAAACTAGCAAGCTTTGGCTCGTCTACAAGAAAATGGTAGAAGTGGCTCAAGAGATCATTGATGCTGATAGAACAGGATCATGGAAAATGCATCTTCATGCTATATCCGAATGATAACCAATATTTGCTGCAGCTGGCCATGCTAACTACCTGAAATCTGAATATATGTTTTTGCAAAATATGAATAAACTACAGACTAGCAATAACGTAGTCTTCCAAAAAATCATGACAGGATGTCATGTTATAAGGCGCACTAGCCAGCACTTGGCTGGCTTGGGTTCAGACTTGGTAATTGAGCAAACAATGATGAGGTCTCTGAAAAGCACGGTTAGACTGACTAGAGGAAGTGGCATAACAGAACACCAAAGGGCCACATGGACAATGTCCGCTCCTATATCATCAGCATATAACTATGCCATGCAGAATTTCCATAAAACAAGCGAACAACATAAAGTAACAAGCGAACAGCATAAAGAGCCAACACCATCAAGAATGGAGAGGGACATAAAAGACTTCGAAACTCTTAGCGCCAAGCTTAAGCAGCATTCTCCCTTTTCGGATGAATAAGCCACGAGAAACATTATTACAGGTTGAAATGCTGAGATTAACATCAATGTTCAAGAGCTGTTTAATGTGGGCAGCAATAGTGTGGAAGAACAATCAGTCTTCAATTATGCCTATGAACGGAAAATAAAGTTAAGACTAGGTTCTGGTCGGGTCATAAAAGTGCCTCAAGATTAAACTATTGATCAGGCTTTACTTTTTCAAAGATTCCTTGTTCTATCACAATCTGGGGATCTATGTGTAGATGATGTACTGCAGTATGAATTTTCTCCCTACCCATCATTTTTGTTTGACGCTAAATATGTGCTAAGAAAGGCAGATAAAACTCAATTGATGGATGCAGTGAGAAATCATGCAGTTGCATCAGAAACTGCTAAACTTCGAACCATGCCAACGACTGATCACTATGTTCTTGGTGGAGGTTCACTCATACATCGCTTGAAATGGATCGAAGGAAATACATATAGCTCTATTGCTGACACATGCATCTTTCACTCACAATTTATAGTATATATATAGGGCAATGCCACAGTTGTGTTCGATGGATATACTGGAAACAAGAGCACAAAAGACAATATACATCAGCGTCGAAAGACACACACCTCAAATAAAGTGGACATTACAGACACAACGCAATTTTCAGGGAAAAAGGAAGAATTTCTTTCTAATGATGAACAAACAGACTTTTATTACAATGATTGCTGGTCGGTTAGAAAATAAAGATTGTCATGTTGTGCATGCTGAAGGGGATGCAGATGTTGATGTAGTGAAAGCTGCAATTACAATGTCATCCTTCAAGTCAATTACTTTAATAGGAAAATACTTTTTTATGCTAAAAGTCTCATGACCTCTACTTTCGCTCAGACAAAAACAAAGAGAAATTCCGGGTGTACAATATAAAAATTGGTAGGCCTACTGATATCTGCTCTGTTTTGCTGTTTGTTCATGCTTTTTCTATTTATGGCACCACTTCAAGAATATTTGAAGTTGGCAAAAAATCGGTCTTTCATAAAGTCGTAATCAGCGACCCTGTCATACATGCATGTACAGAAACATTCTGCTCTCCTGAAAGTGATAAAGCTGATACCACTGGCTGTAAAGCGATGGTGTCTCTATTCGGTGGTAGCCAAACTGACTCCTTGGAATATTTACGCTGCAAATTCATTTCAAAGAAAGTAGTAACGACCAAGAGCTTTGTTAAACCTGAAAGACTTCCTCCAACAACATCTGCTGCGAAATTCCACTCTAAGAGATCATACTTTCAAGTCAGGCAGTGGATTGGGAAGAGTGATGAAATGGATCCAACCGAATGGGGCTGTGATGTGCAGGGAGGGAAACTAGTTGATGATGATGGACAAGAGTCCGGCACCAGATTCTTTATTGAAAATGATCAGGTGCAGCTGCTCAATAGAATGTATTACAAAGTAATGTAGCTGCAGAAAAAGTAACATGGAATGCACCCCAGCTTGTGGACATTATTGTGAAAATATGACCTAGGACCCGGTATCTGGTGAAGATGATTGTGATGCCTAAAACATGACTTCATATGAAATACATTATTTTGTTTGATAATATGACAGCCACATGGACACATTTTCAAATTAAAGTATTTTTTTTAAATTTAAATTGATGTAATAATATATTACTCTATAACTGGCCTTTTAAAATGTAAGCATACTGCAGCGTGGCATAATAAAAAAAGTGGTAAATCAGTAATGTTTGGAGTATATTGGTGTAAATTATCGTGTTTGGCGGCCATTTTGAAAAAAACATCATATAACCCTTTTTCCGTGCTTCAATTATGGAATTTTTTTGACATGTGCTTCTCCAGTGTTTGTACTAATAAAAAATAACAAAAAAACGTTTTCTTGCATTTTTTTAGGGTCGAATGCTATATTGATCCTACTACTGGCCCAGTTTTGCCTAGATGTGTACAAGGTGGCCCACAACCCCATTCATTCATTCATTCATTCATTCATTTGTGATTAACCTGAACAATTTTAAAGGCATAGATCGGTGTATGGCTTCTGTGAATCTGATTAAATAAATAATGTGGCTGATAATATTATTGAGAATTGAATAACGCTCATGTAGTATGTGGTTTATTAGACCACCTTAAGGCTTCAATCAGTAGGCTAGTCAGCCTTTAGTCAAGTAAGCAGTATCCTGCTACAGCGAAACGAACATTTAAAAACGGAATATCAGACACTCAAAAATAATCTGTCAGCTTCCTTTATAAAAGACAGTCTGTCAATGAACGTTGACTAACATCCAATGGATGAAGGCTAAGGGATTATTACCACTCTGACAGCCCACCAAGCCAAGTGACAAATGCCATGTAGGTTAAAATATACCTACTACGCGGAAAAGATCACTGATAAAAAATAATTATGATGAGAGCTCTGTCCTCAGACAGTACACATGAGAACTATATCTCTGTCACATGTAGACAACTCTATGTAAATGTGTACTACTGTTGCCAACAATAATGCTTACCTATTCACCAAGGATAATTAAGCCCCGAACAGCAATTTGATTGAGCTACTTACCAGAGAGGACATTGTCGGGGACAATGCGTTGCTCCACACGGCACTATCCAGCCACCATGTGACTGCTGGTGTTTGGATAACGATGGACAACACTTCCTGAAGCTACCAAGTCTTCATATAAAATGATCCCTTGTGGGTGCAAAAAGGCTGTAATGATTATGTTTATCCCAAATGCGCAGTACTTTTTGCCTCTAATGGTGACTGATCACAGAACAGTGTATACATGTTGATATAATATAACATGATATATCTCGCTGGCTACTTCTCTCTCTAAACGTACATGTACGTATAGATATACACCTAATATATACTACTAATATATGAGAGTTCAGAAATGTCAAAGTAAAACGATTCACTTCCTGAATGACCTCAAATTAAAACATTCGTATATCTGGACATTAGAATCAAGTTTGTAATTCCAGACACTAAAATTAGGTCCCCAGCAGACATAGTACCAAAAATATTTAGAAATTATAGTTTTTTAAAACCGCCATTTTGAAGTCCAATATGACGGCCACCCAGTGTGAATTTTGCGTGGCTCCAAATCTTATAATGTTCTTGATGAAATATTGTATAAGTCTGCCAAATTCGGTGTTTTCTTCACAAAATGAACATTTACTTTGCTATGCCGTTTTTAATTTGTCTAAATTACGTCCAAATATATAATGTTATCATAAATTTAGGACACATGTTTTCTTTTAACAATGGGTACATACGCTCGAAACAAACTGATAAAATTTACTATATGTACCTGATAATTGTCGACATTAGCATTCTAGAGTTTAATGAGCATTGTATGCGTCCAACGCGTTAGCAAAGCGCTGATCATTCGCCATTTGCGTTTAAAACACGCTGTGCATTCGCTACCAGTTTGCGACGTTTTTCACAATCCGGACTCAAATTGTTATCTTTTATTTTTTTATGGGTGGACTGTGCGTCGTTTATGTGTGACTGGGACAAACCTCGGTCAACGGAAACACAACGAATTTAGAGCGTGTGCTCTACTTGTGCCTAGCGTTATACCCCAGTGACACATACACGACGCACAGTCCACGCCTTGAGTGACAAAAGATAGAGCAGTGTGTCGTTGTGCGTTCATGAATTTTGTAAGGTTATGAGAAGAGCCAGCGAGTTTAAAACGAATATACAACGTGTTAAAAATAAATCAGGTGTATAAATCTGCGTCTACACAGCTTTTCGCCACCGCGTTAAGTAGGGCGACACAACTAACAAATACACCGTGCATTGCCAGCGCGAGGCACGAATAAGTCAGAAAAAATTAGCAGGCCACATATATGTTATATGCTCGCTGGACATGCGTTAGGAACACGTTGGATAGGCGCTATATGTGCGCTTATTGCCGGCATTTTTGAGTTTTTTCTAGCCATAAGGCTCAGTCATACATAGTCGACGCACGACTCGCGGACTGAAAATTGATTATTTTTTGCTAGAGCGTCGGCCGTGCGTCGGTCGTGCGTCAGCACTCGTTACTGGTTCGTGGAGCGCGCTGCACTAACGCTATTCATATTTTTGTGCGCACAGTATTCGCCAAAGGAAGTTGGGTAGGCCCTATGTTTAAAATATTGCCCAGCGCTCCAGCAACAGACTGTGACTATGTTAATTCTGCAGCTTAAACCTTGGAGCTCTGAAGAACGACATTTTATTTTTAATTTTTGAGGTGGAGTTTCACACGATACTCGGCTTCGAGTGCATAATTTGTTTCAAATTTGTCGAAATTAAGTCCAAACATATAATGTTATCATAAATTTAGGACACATTTTGTCTTTTAAAAATGGTTACATATGTACAAAGCAAACTGATAAAAAATACTATAAACGTCGACATTAGCATTCTAGTGTTTAATATGCACTGTATGCGTCCAACCTGTTCATTCACCCTTTGAGTTGAAAACACGCTGTGCATTCGATGTGCATTCGTTACCAGCTTGCGACGTTTTTCACGATCCGGGCTGAAATTGTTATTTTTTATTTTTTCATGCGTGGATTGTGCGTCGTTTCTGTCTGACTGGGACAAAAATCGGTCAACGAAAACACAACGATTTTAGAGCATGTGCTCTACTTGTGCCTAACGTTAGACTGGTGCTGTATGACGTTCTTCTGGCGTCTACATTTATACGTGGAAAAACTTTCACATTTTTGAACATGCAGAAAATGTGCGCAGAGGTTGACGCACACAATAAATGACTAACGTTCATCCGGCGTTCTCGTCAAATAATCAACGAATTCTGACGCATGCCCAGCGAATCACAACGCACTGACCAAAATTCTTCATTTTTTGTGCGCTGGACGTGCGTGATAGTATGTGTAACTGGGCCTTAAATTTGTACCACAGAAATGATTTATCCGGTGAGTGGACGATCGATTGCGCAATGAATAAATGCGCCATTGTTTGATCAATGAGAACAAAAAGATCAGAGGTGTTTGACCAAAAGAGCTAGCTGGCAATGGCTTGTTTTGATAATATGTAAGCATTAAGATTTGAAGTTGCGCCTCATTGACCATCAATAACGGTAATTAAAGTATGTTGTTCTCCACACATCAAGATATATCAATGCCGCCAACTCACACGCCTCCCAGCAAACATGAGATGTTGTTCTAATGGTGGCCCGCCCTCTGCATTGTTGGCCCAGTACAAACACATCGTGTGTTTGGTATGTACATATATACACTGTAGGTGTAAAGAGAACTATATAAGGAGGTCATGTTTTTGGTCGTGTTTGTTTGTGTGTCTGTCAGCAGGATTACTTACAAATCAATGAACGGATTTGCATGAAGAGCCATGGAAGAATAGGTTAGATTTTTGGGGATGATCCGGATTACGATCCAGATTATGCACATATTTGCATGAAACTGTCACCAGATGTACGTCTCGGGCCAAGAACCAATCCAATAAATTGTGGGGATGATCCGGAATTATTTTAAAGAACTTTTAATGTCAAAGTAATGTTACAGAGGAAATAAATAATAAGTGTCCATTTTTATCCCTCCCTGGTCCATAGGGGAAGGGGGATTTTGTAGCGCCGTGATTCTGTCAGGCGTCCGGCGTCACACCTAGTGGTTAATTTGAAATTTAAAAAACACATTTCTAATAACATGGCGATGTGCAAGAGTTTTTAATGATGCTACCAAAGTTCAAAATGACCGCCAGAGGTCGACTTCATATCCTTTTGTGTGGGCAAAAACTCTAAAACTTAAAGTCACACTCCCCACAATATGAAGATGTGTAGGTGATTTTTTCTAGGTTTTAATGAAATTCAAAATGGCCGCCATGGATCAACTGCATTCTTTTTTGTGAGCCCAAATCAAATTTTACAATTACATTCCCCACGATATGGAGATGTGCAGGTGAATAAGTTCTGGGTCAATAGACCGCTTTGGAACCCTTGAATATTTTTTAACTTTGGACAAGGCGAACGTTATTATGCTTTGAAAATGCCTTACAGTCATGACCAATGCTGCCATATCATTGATCAACGTTACAAATGGCTTGCCAATTCTAACAAAAATCGATTATGACAACATGCGCAACATTCACTGGAATTA
The DNA here is from genome assembly GCA_964017125.1 of Flabesymbios commensalis. Taxonomy (NCBI): domain Eukaryota; kingdom Metazoa; phylum Annelida; class Polychaeta; order Terebellida; family Flabelligeridae; genus Flabesymbios; species Flabesymbios commensalis. Next base: position 73,235,417 of record OZ024902.1, read on the forward strand.
ATGTTGCTCAGTGCTCACACACATAGGTGAATATGCTAGCGAATGTGTTTACGAATGAAAATATTTGACATTCTCTCAAAATTCGCTACAGTCGAATGACTATTTGTAAGCGTTGGTAACATGCGGAAAATATTTAGGAAGCGCCTCCTAAATTTCCGTGTCGATAATTTATTAAATCACTCACTCACTCACTCACTCACTCACTCACTCACTTTTTTCTTGTCATGAATAATCTATGTCTACACCAAATAGAATATGGTGTTTTTTCTAAATGATGAAAACATAACTCATAGACCCGTTTCTGCATTTGGCAATTCCACTATGGTTGCAAGTGTACCAGACACTAACCTCGAATGACATTTAAAATTATAGACGTCAGGCGAAAATGTCTTCATCATATTTATGTGAAGATAAATAAAACTTTTGTAATGTAACTACTTTATTCCCTCACAATGACTCTGATTTCCGACTCCATGTTGAATCAGATCAAGATAATTATATTATAAGCAGCTAACTTTATGACTGAAATAAATAAAATAAAATATGATTCTGATTGAATACGCACCCGTTTTTATCATTGGGAGGCTTGGAAAAAACAATCGACCACCCAATAAATATGTGTGATATATCATTGCAAGTTAGCATCGGGTGTGTATCACAGTTGATAATGAGCCATTTGTCAACCTTTCGAGATGCATCTGGAAGTGGTAGGAGAAGAGGAGTTGTTTTCTCTTGTCCGTCTCGTATTAAATGGTCGTTGGGCAAGTTTTGAGCGGGTTGATTTATAATCTGCAACAAAGCAATAGGCCTGCATAATAGTGTAGACCTCGATAACATGTTCATAGTAGGGTTATCAATATTTGCATTACTGTAGTTATATTATCTAAGAGTTATGCCAGAATAGTTTTAGTTGACTATTTTATTGTTGTGTTGTGGGTTTTTGAAAACGGTTGTTCACAAGGATGGCTGATAATAGGCCCCTATAAATAATAATAATTTAACAATCACAATATTCCTATTGCTGGTTTGCAAAAGGTGCAAGTTTATAGTCTGAAGACCTATCATCCGACATTACATTTTACCCCCCTGGTCACTAGACCTGCTCATTCGTATGCCATTTCAACTCCACGGGGAGCATACAGTCATGCAGCCATTTTGGCGCATTGAACTTATCGTACACTCTATCCTTATCGTACACTCTGTCCTACCAGGTACTCATTTTCACCTGAGTCAAGTGAAGCATGTGAGGGTGAAGTGCCTTGCCCAAGGGCACAACATCGAAACAACGTCCCAAGATTGAGAGGGTAGAAACATGCTATTTCTCTGGAAATCCTACACCAAGCGGGGCTCGAAACCACACGGCAGGCAGCGACATTGGTAAGTGTCCACGCTTTAACCATTGCGCCTCGTCCCACGTTTTGTAGGGCGAATCCATATTTTTGTGAAAGGCCCTGGGACACGGTGGATTTTTTTGGCTTCCCGCATCGTAATAATTTTTAATGTTGCAACCCTATCTAGGTTATGGTGGTGAGTGTCACTATTAGAAAATGAACATAATGAGACTGATAGAAAACTCTTATAGTCTCACCACCCTAAATAAGCCGAAATCCAGGGAGGTGTCTACTAATGATGGAGTCATCACACAAAATATTTTCAATGCAGCTGTTGCAACTTCTAGTAAAACAAAATAAAATACAGAGAAGTTAGTATTTTTCAAATATTTAATAAGCACACGTTATCACCTCCGTCAAGGATATCAGATATAACTGTTTCATGATAATCTCGCAGGGATACAGTTGGTGAAACTGATGTGTGTCTGGTCTGTGAAAGAGGGTGCGGATTTTAGCCCAGTTTGAGCTCTGTTGATATTTTTTCACCCTAGAGTGCGTAGCTCTAATTCTGTCTAGTCCGCATACCCAGAGCGGTCCTGTTTTTGAACAAGGACATTTCAAGCTTTATCCTAATATGCTACACTATAGGCCCCCTAAGGTTCATAGAGCAGAAAATAGTGAAATCGGCCTGCAGAATTGAGTTTAGGTCTACATATGTTTCAATGAGACTGGCATTTGGGGTGGTGAGACCTTATTGGATTTCTTTCTGCGCTACCAACAGACCAGTAGGTAATAAAATAGTAATTATGCTGATCATAATTGTTTCGGCTTTGGCTTCGTTGCATCATCCGAACTCCCACAGTTCGTACTGGCCGTGTGTTACAACGGCCTATGCGAGTGTAGCGAGCTGCTGCAAGTAGGCCTACCGATATATAGCGCTAGTAAACATGCAGATGCAAATAAATATATATTCTATAGATTATATTCACAAACGCGATAAAACGACTTTTTCTACTAAAAATCTTAGTTTTGTCACTGTAGCCTACTTACAAAGTTGTCTGCAATTTGATTATGGACAGATATGTGGTGAAGGCAACTATAAGGGCAACAGAAAAATGTTTCCTGGAAGCTGATTACTTGAAAACAACGGACGTTATCAGCTGTGTCCTAGTTCCCCTCGTCTCAGCTCATCCTCCCCTATCTACCGGTGTCTATGCCAAACAAATACGGACACTACATTTTCATTTTCTTCAGACAGCTAATAAGATTAATATCGTAACCATCCATGTTTAACCATTTTGTAAACCATTGATATTATCATATGCCTAACCATAATGTTATAGTCAATTCTGCAGTCATTTTACACAGTTTCGCAGTGTCTAGGCTATTCTATGAACAGTTGGTAGTCTAGTATTTTATTTAAAAAAAACGGAATTTACCTTCATCTTCAGAATATGTATGTTTCTATTACTCAACTGATATAGGCTATGGATCTAAATATGTCATCATCATCATCATCATCATCATCATCATCATCATCATCATCATCATCATCATCATCATCATCATCATCATCATCATCATCATCATCATCATCATCATCATCATCATCATCGTCTGATCATCATAATAGACTTATTTTAGGCTATCAACCTTTAAGTCTTCTTTGTAAAAAATATTTGTACAGACATAGGCCTAGGCCTATGCTACGAAGCCCCAGAAGCGACATTTACATTGTTGTAAACTCAATATATTTGAGTTTTTAAAAAATAGAATAATAATACAAATGTCTCTTCTGGGGCTTCGTACTATGCTGTGTTACAGGTTTCGTTACTTGTTTTTTTGGTGGTATATTGTGTGAGTCCCCTTATATATATAGGACTGGGGGCCTATGATGGAAATGATTTTTTTTACAATAAAGAATATTCACCCTTAATTATGTAGTCTAGGCCTGTATGGTTTTCCGAATAATGATATCTATAGTTTTATGCAAAATATTATCACATACATACCTTGTATAATATCATAATGAAAAATATGCCTGTTGAAATTCCTGTCATAGTCCTGACCTTTCTAGTCCAAAAATTGATATGCATGATGGAAAATGTGAGCTGTTTACCCAAAGTCTAATTCATCCTGTCAAAAGATTGAAACAGTGTCAACAGGAAGGATAGAATTCATATCCAAGCACCACCGCAAATGCCGTAAATGCTTAGTTAGTCAACATATTTAATTCTCATTTTTCAATGTATCAGATATGATGATAGAACCTGATTTCTGCTGTCATTTGCATTTTAAATAATTTGTTAAAATATTCGAGAATATTGGCTGAACATGTCATTGAGGTCCATTTAATTTATGACAACCAGCGACAGACACTGCGTCTGTGAGACAGGTGTGAGAAAAGTGGTTGTTTCAGGACTGTACTATTAGTATTACTCAACCATTGATATTTAGTTACAATTTAGCTTCTTCCTACGTGAATATTCATGTGTAAAATAATTTAAATCTCACATTTATCTGGACATAATTACTAATCCTTTTTTTATGCAATGATTTACACTGAATCTTCGGCGGGCGATAAAAAAGGCTACGGTCCATGCTTCGTGCTATTGAATCTAAAATGCAAATTTCCGATCTATGAACGATACTACTACAAAAAGAAGCGATCCCAACAATGCGACAAAAATGATGGATGTTACTGTCTGATTAGAGGGGGTCTAATGGGGCCTCTAATAATACATCGTTGTCTGAGAATTGGAACTCGTATCGTAACGGTCAGAGCAGCAACAGCACGAGACGCAGTGCTGTTAGTGTTACGCTCTGATCGTTACGATACGAGTTCCAATTCTCAGACAACGATGTCTTATTCTGTTTATTAACATATGAACAGCCATTACCTCTCAATCCTTCATCGTCTCCAAAAACATGACAAATTATCTTGTGGCTCCTATGATCATGATGATTGTGCTTGCTATTTCTAATGATCTGTATAGGCCTAGTCTATAGGCTTAAGACTTGTAGATAGGCCTGCCCTAAGTCTACCCAGCTCAGTTGAGGTCTAGGTCTATATCTAGAAACGGGGTCAGTTGGAGCGAGAAAGTTTAGAGGTTGATCTGTACATAGGCACCCCCTTTCCACAACAGAATGAGTCGAATAGCAGACGACAAACTCCATACTGCTTGTATTTGATCGTCGTTTGTATTAGATAACAAGTCGCGATGACAATATATTTAATTAATTCGCAAGCAATATATATATTTTTATATTGTGCCACAAACCAGTCCACTGTGATATTACCTAACATACTTAAAATAACAACTTTGTATCTGGCCTGACCATCAAAAAATGCATTTAAAGACTAAATCAGACTAAAGGACTAATGGTTCACCTACTGTATTTAGTAGTCAAGTGGTCGTCACTTATATTATATTACTACTGATTAAATAGAGTGTGGGTTAAATTCTGATTCACTGAGTAAATATTTATTTGGGTGTCCATACAACGGCACACATGCAAAGCATTATTTAGGGTGCCCCATAGGCCCCTACAACGACACACATACACAGCATGGACAACGTCAACAGGAGTGGGGTCTGCTTTTTCAATGTAGACTAACTGTTATTCCTATCTTTCAGTTGTTATTTTAAGCCCACCCAGAAGCATGATACATTGTTAAACATGTTAAATGGGTTTTAAGTTTTAATCCCACCCACCATCATCCAACATGGTGGAATGGGCTTAAGTTCCAATCCCACCAACAATGATAGGTAAAGGTGAAGTGGGCTTATCCAGGTGTGGGCAGGCGGAATGAGTCCTGTCGCCACAAATGGCTACTTTTAGGTGCTCTCAATGGTCATTTTTTAATATTTACATTACAGATATTTTGCTTCTGTCGCCACATGTGGCGATGGGGCGACCACTTGCCCACCTCTGTTATCATGTTTAGTGTAAGCTTGTCTTCTCCCCCCCCAAAAAAATCCTCTTAAAACCCCTTTTCCTTGCATTGATCTCCAAAATAACACCCATTAGCAGGATGATATTTCCCTAAAAATATTAGTTAATAAAAAATACTTGAAATATAGATTCATTTACTGTGACACTTAATTAGACAAAATTTATTTTACAGCGAACTTTAACAGTTTAAGGTTGGACCGCCTTTATTGTAAGCTACTGCATTCAGGTGGTCCACTAACTACAGTAGGCCTATATATGTACATGTATATATTATATATAAATATTTATCCATATTTCACTGTTATTTGTCCTTTCAGGTGTGCTTAACCCTTAAAGCGCTGAATTATTTTTGTAAAAACCATGGAGACCAAAGTGTTTTTTGTAGCTGGGCGTCAGCCCAGGTACATTATTATCAGAATCTAGTCGCTAAATTTGGGACAAAAAGTGACGTCATTTCATTCATAAAACCTAGATGGTTGAATTCCATTCATAAATCTGACCATTTGCCTTAGTTTTGGGGACCCTATCAATAGATACATATCCGCAGGGTCTTCTTATATCAGTTTGATACAAAACAAGACTGTTCGATGTTGACGGTCCCTTAACTACTGGTAGTAGGTTTGTACTCAAGTCTGTCCAAACAGTAATGTTATTGGCTGATCAGCAATGGCCCTTGTCCAACATAATCAATCAGCTATGTTCTGATTGGGCACAACTTATGGCAAGTTACAGGGCCCGGTAACAAGCATTACATGTATTCTGGGGAGAAGGGTTTGTATCCTGATCAGTGATTAGCCAGCGATGACATCATTTAAAAGTGACACAATAGCTGACATCCATCTCCAAATATGGTATGCCCTATTGCTCTCGAGGATTTCCCCTCCTGGGACATACTGCATGCTGATTGGCCAGCAATGACATCATTTATAAAACATGTCTGACCTCAATAGCTGACCTAACCTCTGAGGTCAGAATTATCTGTACATAGGGGCCAGCAACACGTCACCCCACTGCAGATGAAATGAGGGAGGGATGGTATTCAGTTACCATTAATTATCCCGCAAGGTTTCAGGTCAACCCAGCAACCACGATGCGTTGACCCATTGCGGATACAATATTGGTCCGATGTCGCAGACGCTAGGCCAACATTAAATCGCATTGGGTCTGCTGAGCAACTGTAATCAATGTTGTGTTGTTCATCTGGTCTCGACACACATTAGCCTATAGTCTACCCAGCATCATCTGCACCAGTCCAGTCTCAATTTACGCCAAGCGTTGGGTGTCGCAAATTACATGGCAGAGTGAAGATGACCCATCATACACAAGACAGTGAATCAATGTTGGTTTAACGCTGGTCCAGCGTCGTAGACTGGGATATAGGCACTACACACCACAGCTGATCAGCATGATCTTTGTATCTGATTGTCACCTCATAGACATATCCACACCTTGTTTCCCAATTCCCCTGTCATAGGCCTACATAATGCATTGTAAATAAGTTGTAAACCCCAATACAACACAACGTAGCAAAAACAAAATTGCAACTGAAGGGTGTGGACAGACCTTGGGTTGTCACTGTTGGTGTGGGCTCTTCCAGGGCTACAATGTGGCTCTCCCGTGTGGGGGATGGTGTTGACCTACTAACGTTACTAATGCACAAAGTATCAACGTCTGTCCGGGTAGGCTACTGGCAGACTCAATTCAGCGCCACATGGTTACCCCTGCATCACATTCAATTGGAGTAGGCCGGCCTATCAAGCTGGAAGGGGGAAAGAGTCTGGTTGACATACTAAGCTTTTTGAGGGGCGCACCATTTGATATCTGGGGGGGGGGAAGGGCTAGAAAAAAAAAGTTTGTTGAAAATGTGGTCAGAAAAAAAAGTTTGTTGTCGAAATTGATGAAAAATATGTTGACCAGAAAAAAATTGTCAGACGTTCATCACAAAAAAAAGTTTTCTTGCGGAGGTAGAAAAAAAGTTTGCAACCAACAAAAACTCTAGCCGCCCCCCATATATCTAATGATGCGTTCCTGACTCCTGAAAGGCTGAATTAGGCCCCACATGTATGTCACTGTGTTTTCTGTCAAAGTGCTCAGTGTTACCATGGAAGTTGCAACTAAGACTTTAAATTCAAGTACAATGCAGACTGCTTAATATCCTTTATAACATTGTCATATAGCCTAATTATGTTTATTATAGGCCTACTGTAGGCCCCTATATATATCATCTTCACTCTCCCATGTGATTTGCGGCACGCGTTGAGCTACGCTCGGCATGAATTGAGACTGGACTGGTGCAGATGTATATATGTATGAATGGTATAATCTCAAAGTAAAGTATAGGGGAGACTGGTGCACCTTGGGACTTCGGGCGCATTGAGACAGGCCTCCTGTTTTACAGAAAATATATTGCGATTTGTTCGCCAGCTGGTCAACAGTCGGGGAGCGTAGTTGTACAACTAACAAAAGTGTTAGTCATATAACTAACAAAAATCATTCACTAGGTGGCACTCCGTTCCAATATAGATATCCATTGTACAGAATGTGGATAAATTAGTTTGTCAACTGACAATATTTAAAATGCTCAATGACTCATTTTACATGTTCAACTGTGTCATTAATGTATATGTGTGGGGAATTATGTTTCGCGATAGTTTATTAATATTTTAATTAAGGATCCAATATTTTTAGGTTCTTGAATTTGTGTGTTAGTTGAATAGCTAACGGATCTGTTAGTTTACCAACTGACAATCACATAGACAATATAAAACAGTTTAGATACTCCATGTACTCAATTGATTTCATGGATACTCTGCACCTTAACTGATAATCAGATACATTGTTTTCATCTAGTTGATAGAATTTTTTTTTTTTTGTTCCTGAAATCACATATTAGTTGAAGAGCTAATGTAATTGTTAGTTTGTTAGTACAACTAACAGTATTTGTTATTTTTTCAACTAATCATCACATATAAAATATAGAGCAGCTTATGTTTAAGTCAGATACTTTGTTTTCATCTAGGTAATAGAACCATTTTTTTTGTTCCTGAAATCAAGTATAAGTTGAAGAGCTAATGTAATTGTTAGTTTATCAATTAACAGTATTTGTTAGTTTATCAACTAATCATCACATATAAAATATAGAGCAGTTCATGTTTAAGTCAGATACTTTGTTTTTATCTCTAGGTGATATAATCTTTTTTTTTGTTCCTGAAATCACGTATTAGTTGACGAGCTAACGTAATTGTTAGTTGATCAACTAACAGTATCTGTTAGTTTATCAACTAATCATCGCATATAAAATATAGAGCAGTTTATGTTTAAGTCAGATACTTTGCTTTCATTCAGGCGGAAAAATCATTCCCTATTGAGCTAACATCTGCTTAGTTCGCAAAGCAATATCGTACCTCAACTGTTCAACCAAGCCTTATCTGTGCCCATGTGTGAAACAGATGTGAAAAGCTAAGTTTGATTGAGGATTCTTTTTTGGTTTTTAAAATTATGTGTCAGTTAAACAGCTATGTGCTAGATTATTAACTAAAAAATGCACAGATATTAGACAACATTGGTTTTTAGTTCAGACTCATTCGTGAGATATGTCTACAGCAAAAACAGACAATATTTTATCAGTAGCTCAATTAGTAAAAACGTATAGTACGACCTAATTTGACAACTTGTCATTCTATACTTTGTCAGATTTCAGAAACAAACCACTTTTCTGATCACCAACATCGAGCATTGTAAACTTAAAAAGGCCTTAGGGTGAAATCTATGTTGAATGAGATAACTTGTTGTTATCTAGTTGATTGAATCATCCAGAGGTGAACCAATATTTACTTTGTTTGCAAAATAATACAGTCCTTCAATCGAAGTAAGCATCATCTGTGATGAGGTGTACACAGAATCTGAGATGTGATTTGCTCAGTTTAATTTAGAATCAATTTTTTGTTTGTCCCCGAAATCATGTGTTAGTTGAAGAGCTAACGTATTTGTTAGATTATCAGCTAACAATGACATTCATGATAAAGAATGGTTTATTTTTCAGTCAGATTCTGAGGACATGTTTTCAGCAAAAACAGGCAATTTTTACTATTAGCTTTATCAGTGAAAAACTTTTAGTACAACATAATTTGACAACGTGTCGCTTGTCATTCTATACTTTTCAGATAATGCAGAGACAAACCACTTATCTAATCAACAACACTGAGCATTGTGAATCTGAAAAGAGTATATGGTTAAATCTAGGACATTATTGGTCTGAATGAAACTTGCATTTCCTCGTGCCCGAACAGCAAAACCAGATATTCAATTGATTATTGTATTGTCTGCACATTGACTCCAGGAAAATGAGATAACTTGTTTTCATCTAGTTGATTGAATCATTCAGAGTTGAGATAATATTTACTTTGTTAGCAAAACAATATGGTCCTTCAATTGAACTAAGCATCATCTGTGATGAGGTGTACACAGATGTGATTTGCTCAGTTTAATTGAGGATCTAATTTTTTTTTGTTCTTGAAATCACGTGTTAGTTGAAGAGCTAACGTATTTGTTAGTTTATCAACTAGCAATGACATACCTGATAAACAATGATTTATTTTTCAGTCAGATTTATAAGACATGTTTTCATAAAAAAACAGGCAATATTTTATCATTAGCTCGAACAGAGAAAAGCTTATAGTTCCGTAAGATATAATTTGATGACTTGAGGCTTGTCATTCTATACCTCTCAGATCATGCGGAAACAAACCACGTTTCTGATCATCAACAAGGACTAGTGAGCATTGTGAACTTTAAAAAGGTATATGGTTAAATCTAGGACATTATTGGTCTGAATGAAGCTGTTTTTCAAACGACTCACATTTCCCAATGCCCTAGCAACGATATTCAATTGATTATTGTATCGTCTGCACATTGACTCCAGGAACATGAGATAACTTGTTTTTATCTAGTGGATTGAATCATTCAGAGTTAAACCAGTATTTACTTTGTTAGCAAAAGAAAACTGTCCTTCAATTGAACTAAGCATCATCTGTGATGAGGTGTACACAGATGTGATTTGCTCAGTTTAATTGAGTATCCAAATTTTTGGTACTTGAAATCACGTGTTAGTTGAAGAGCTTACGTATTTGTTAGTTTATCAACTAACAATGACATACAAGAAACAATTGTTTATTTTTCAGTTGATAGGCTGACAGTTTAACTGGCGTTTTTCAGACAATTTGCTCCACGCATTCTTATGCTGCAGGGCTTTTGCACCATAATAAACTGTTCTAGTTGAATAAAGGTACATGATTGAAAAGGAAATTAATTAGGCACGAGCTGTATGCTTCATTACAAAAAAGATTGCCACTTTGAAAAATAAACGTTTGTGATATTAATTGATAACGTGTGCGTTAGCTGCTCAACTAACATGTGATTTTTAGAATTAAAAAAAAATGTGTTCCCCTATTGCACCAAGCATGCCATGATATGAGACCCTTATATTATCGGGGTTTCATCCAAAGTGTATGCTTGGTTCAATAGGGAATCTATTTTTTTTTTTAATTCTGAAAATCTTGTGTTAGTTGATAGGCTGACAGTTTAATTTTCTTTTTTCAGACAATTTGCTGCCCGCATTCTTATGCTGCATGGCTTTTGCACCATAATAAATTGTTCTAGTTGAATAAATATTCTGGATTGAAAAGGAAATTGATTAGATGAGCTGTATGCTTCATTACAAAAAAGATTGCCACTTTAAAAAATAAACGTTTGTGATATTAATTGATAATGTGTGCGTTAGCTGCTCAACTAACACGTGATTTTTAGAATTAAAAAAAAATGGGTTCCCCTATTGCACCAAGCATACCAATGATATGATACCCCTATATTATCAGGGTTCCATCCAAAGTGTATGCTTGGTTCAATAGAGAATCCATTTTTTTTTAATTCTTAAAATCTTGTGTTAGTTGATAGACTGACAGTTAATTTGGCATTTTCAGACAATTTGCTCCACGCATTCTTATGCTGCATGGCTTTCACACCCTTCTAGTTGAATAAATATACTGTATTGAAAAGGAAATTGACTAGGCAGAAGCTGTATGCTTCATTACAAAAAAGATTGCACTTTAAAAAATAAAAGTTTGTGATATTAATTGATAATGTGTGTGTTAGCTGCTCAACTAACACATGATTGTTAGAATTAAAAAAAAAAATGGGTTCCCCTATTGCACCAAGCATACCAATGATATGATACCCCTATTTTATCGGGGTTTCATCCAAAGTGTAAGCTTGGTTCAATAGGGAATCCATTTTTTTTTTTAATTCTGAAAATCTTGTGTTAGTTGATAGGCTGACAGTTTAATTAGCGTTTTTCAGACAATTTGCTCCCCGCATTCTTATGCTGCATGGCTTTTGCACCATAATAAATTGTTCTAGTTGAATAAATATTCTGGATTGAAAAGGAAATTGATTAGGCATGAGCTGTATGCTTCATTACAAAAAAGATTGCCACTTTGAAAAATAAACGTTTGTGATATTAATTGATAATGTGTGCGTTAGCTGCTCAACTAACACGTGAATTTTAGATTTAAAAAAAAAATGGGTTCCCCTATTGCACCAAGCATACCAATGATATGATACCCCTATATTATCGGGGTTTCATCCAAAGTGTATGCTTGGTTCAATAGAGAATCCATTTTTTTTAATTCTTAAAATCTTGTGTTAGTTGATAGACTGACAGTTTATTTGGCATTTTCAGACAATTTTCTCCACGCATTCTTATGCTGCATGGCTTTCACACCCTTCTAGTTGAATAAATATACTGTATTGAAAAGGAAATTGACTAGGCAGAAGCTGTATGCTTCATTACAAAAAAGATTGCACTTTAAAAAATAAAAGTTTGTGATATTAATTGATAATGTGTGTGTTAGCTGCTCAACTAACACATGATTGTTAGAATTAAAAATAAAATGGGTTCCCCTATTGCACCAAGCATACCAATGATATGATACCCCTATATTATCGGGGTTTCATCCAAAGTGTATGCTTGGTTCAATAGGGAATCCATTTTTTTTTTAATTCTGAAAATCTTGTGTTAGTTGATAGGCTGACAGTTTAATTTGGTTTTTTCAGACAATTTGCTCCCCGCATTCTTATGCTGCATGGCTTTTGCACCATAATAAATTGTTCTAGCTGAATAAATATTCTGGATTGAAAAGGAAATTGATTAGGCACGAGCTGTATGCTTCATTACAAAAAAGATTGCCACTTTGAAAAATAAACGTTTGTGATATTAATTGATAACGTGTGCGTTAGCTGCTCAACTAACATGTGATTTTTAGAATTAAAAAAAATGGGTTCCCCTATTGCACCAAGCATGCCATGATATGAGACCCTTATATTATCGGGGTTTCATCCAAAGTGTATGCTTGGTTCAATAGGGAATCCATTTTTTTTAATTCTTAAAATCTTGTGTTAGTTGATAGACTGACAGTTTAATTTGCGTTTTTCAGACAATTTGCTCCCCTCATTCTTATGCTGCATGGCTTTTGCACCATAATAAATTGTTCTAGTTGAATAAATATACTGGATTGAAAAGGAAATTGAGTAGGCATGAGCTGTATGCTTCATTACAAAAAAGATTGCCACCTTAAAAAATAAACGTTTGTGACATTAATTTATAATGTGTGTGTTAGCTGCTCAACTAACAGTTGATTTTTAGAATTAAAAAAAAAATGGGTTCCCCTATTGCACCAAGCATACCAATGATATGATACCCCTATATTATCGGGGTTTCATCCAAAGTGTATGCTTGGTTCAATAGAGAATCCATTTTTTTTTAATTCTTAAAATCTTGTGTTAGTTGATAGACTGACAGTTTAATTGGCATTTTCAGACAATTTGCTCCACGCATTCTTATGCTGCATGGCTTTCACACCCTTCTAGTTGAATAAATATACTGTATTGAAAAGGAAATTGACTAGGCAGAAGCTGTATGCTTCATTACAAAAAAGATTGCCACCTTAAAAAATAAAAGTTTGTGATATTAATTGATAATGTGTGCGTTAGCTGCTCAACTAACACATGATTGTTAGAATTTAAAAAAAATGAGCTCCCCTATTGCACCAAGCCTGCCAATGATATGATACCCCTATTTTATCGGGGTTTCATCCAAAGTGTATGCTTGGTTCAATAGGGAATCCATTTTTTTTTAATTTTGAAAATCTTGTGTTAGTTGATAGGCTGACAGTTTAATTTGCGTTTTTCAGACAATTTGCTCCCCGCATTCTTATGCTGCATGGCTTTTGCACCATAATAAATTGTTCTAGTTGAATAAATATTCTGGATTGAAAAGGAAATTGATTAGGCATGAGCTGTATGTTTCATTACAAAAAAGATTGCCACTTTAAAAAATAAACGTTTGTGATATTAATTGATAATGTGTGCGTTAGCTGCTCAACTAACACGTGGTTTTTAGAATTAAAAAAAAATGGGTTCCCCTATTGCACCAAGCATGCCATGATATGAGACCCTTATATTATCGGGGTTTCATCCAAAGTGTATGCTTGGTTCAATAGAGAATCAATTTTTTTTAATTCTTAAAATCTTGTGTTAGTTGATAGGCTGACAGTTTAATTGGCGTTTATCAGACAATCTGCTCCCCGCATTCTTATGCCGCATGGCTTTTGCACCATAATAAATTGTTATACTGGATGGAAAAGGAAATTGAGTAGGCATGAGCTGTGCGCTTCATTACAAAAAAGATTGCCACCTTAAAAAATAAATGTTTGTGATAATAATTCAAAATGCGCGCGTTAGCTGCTCAACTAACACATGATTTTTAGAACCAAGCATGCCAATGATATGAGACCTTTATATTATCGGAGTTTCATCCAAAGTGTTTGCTTGTTTCAATGGATAATCCATTTATTATACTGTTGCAGTTGTGAGGTATTTTAGTGTCGATTTATTTCACGACAATGACGTTAAATTCGTTGAGCTGAGAACTTATCTAACGTCATGTGTCTGTTAAAAATAACTTGTTTCATTGCAACACGTTCTCATATTTTGAGATTTCTGCTTAGATTTTGAGATAAACACTGTTAAAGTTCGTCTCATTTCACCTATTGAAGGCCTAATGCAATGGCAGCCATCACTGCTTGGCTGTGTCTACAGTTCACTTGATCAGTGTGTGCAGGTGATTCACTCAGTACTCAAGGGTAATTGGCCGATTAGGTGCTCAGTGATGGCACCAAGCTCAGCAGTACACCTTGGAAGTACCTAGCACTGTGAACAATAACTCGCTGGACTCAGTGTTTGCAAGGTTCGGTGACGTCACGCGTGACCCCGGCTCGTGACCTTAGTAGCAGTAGCACTATGAACAAAAACTCTGTAATGTACCAATGTCGGTTCATCGCAGACAGCGCTAGGCCGGCATCGGGGCAACGCTGGCTGTAGGTGTGAGAGCTGTAGCAGCGGCCAGTGCTGTCACAAATCGGCTGCTAACTGTTGTACCAATGTCAATCCAGCGCTGGGCCGCAATGGGGAAACACTTGCAGCAGGCGAGAGTGATAGGCCTATTATAGAAACAAATAGTAGGCCTAAATCAATGTCCATTGAAACATAGACATATTCTAAGGATTAATTTCACCACTCTGTCTGTGTAGTCGTCGCAGCACTAGAAAATGGGGGTAAAATTCCAAGACAATTGCCATTCAAGCCATGGCATTGACTGAAAAAGCAGCGAAGATCGTTCGTGAACCTCAGATTCAGTGGCAGTGTTCTTGCTGTAGGCCTACTGTATAAACCAAACCAACGTTAAAGCAACTACCGCGGTTTAGCGTCTAGTATTTCGTCACAGCAAGGAAAATAGAATCAATTTTATTTTCCTCTGTCACAGTCATCACCGCACACCACTGACATATTATCAATGCCAGCATACAGATCTTATTTTATGGGAATAGGGCTACTGAAAAAAATAAAAATAATTATTATTTGATCAATCTGTTAGGCCCTAGGCCTATATATTTCCGATAGTTGCACAGGAATATTTGGTAGCAGATTTCAGTTTCAAACTGCCACAAAATACAATTCCAATAGGCAAGAAACATAAACACACCCTTTAAAAACCAGAGAACGTTGCATAAAGCATAACTGATACAGAAGCTATCGAAACAGAGCAAATCTGAGTTTTATCCAAAATTAATATTTATTTGCCGAAAAGTGACAGCATTTTCTGCTGGATTGAAATACTGTTGACTGAAGTCAGTAGACGAGTAAACGATGCTATACAACGACAAGAGTCGTTGAGCCAATGTTGGTAAAATCTTGGGCCAGCGTGACAGACTGAGGGACAATATTAAATAGTGCCTATAGGACTACTATACAGTGAGCGCCTTGTGTTTTTTGAGGTCACAAATCAAATCACACTAACTCAACTTGATGTCACACCTGTTTTGTAATCCCGGCTCCAGCTTTGTTCTTTCCTTAATTAGTCTGCTTAGTTAACTCCACAATCTCATAATTTATTGTCAATATTATTATTTTTCTTTTACTTCGCAACTTGAATATAGCCTGTGACTTTAACCACAACATATGTAATAGCGGTATTATCATGATTATATGACAAAGTTAACTCTCACTAAATATGACTTCCGCCTAGTAGTAATTACGCGGCTATGTGATATAAACCAAATAAAAATAAACGGAGTGGCTATTCATATGGCAGAGTTATAATGGCGGTCAATGGGAGCACGTCATTCCGTAAACGGTGCTGTCCATAGAGTTTCATTGTAAAGAATTACGTTTGATTAGTCACTCAGCACTGCTTAAGAATAAATGTGCAGACTTCCGCCGTGTTCTGCAGGGGCCCTGGTCTGTAAAAGGTGTCATGAACATTAATTACATGAGAATATAATTAGCACATAAGTGGTTTAAATTGACATCATGTATGCTCCATTCTATTTTATGAGAATAATTGTGATATTAGTTAACACATTTGTCGCTTAATGACCCTAAAGGTCGACGCAAGCTCCACTTCAGTGCCGTCAGGCTCTAGTTCTTAAATCCTGCAAATCACGTGTTAGTTGATAAGCTAACAGTCTGAATGACGTTTTTAAGATAACTTTCCCCAGCAGATGACAGCGAAAGAATATAATTTTACTACTAGACTGACAAGGTGACTAAATGCAGAAACTATATATAAACAAATTGTCAAGTAAAAAAGCAAACTTTTTTGAAATATGATGGTCAATGTGCTCGTTAGCTGATCAACTAACACAGTTTATACTTAGAAAACAAATTGGATTATCTATTGGACAAAGCATGGCAATATTATTAGACCTCGATGTTGTCGGGGTTTCACCCATAGTGTATGCTCGGTTCACTAGATAATCCACTTATTTTAAATTCTGAAAATAACGTGTTAGTTGAGCAGCTAACGCGCACATTATTAATTAATATCACAAACGTTTAATTTTGAGGGTGGCAATCTTTTTTGTAATTAAGCATAGAGCTCATGCGGAGCAAATTTTATGAAAAACGTCACATGATTTTCAGAATTAATAAAAACCTGGATTCTCCATTGAACCAATCATGCACAATGGATGAAACCCCGCCAACATAGAGGTCACATATCATTGGCATGCTTCATGCAATAGCGAGCCCAATTTATTTTTAATTCTAAAAATCTTTGTTAGTTGAGCAGCTAACGCGCACATTATCAAATATTATCAGAAACGTTTATTTTTTAAGATGACAATCTTTTTTGTAAAGAAGCATACAGCTTATGCCTAGTCAATTTTCTTTTCAATCCGGTATATAAAGTTATTCAACTAGAACAATTTAATAGAGTGCGAAAGCCATGCAGCATAGGAGTGCGGGGGGTGGGGGGGGGGGGAATTGTGTGAAAAACGCCAGTTTAACTGTCAGCCTATGAACTAACAAAAGATTTTCAAAATTAAAAAAAAAGATTCTCTATTGAACAAAGCATACACTATGGATGAAGCCACGATAATATAGAGGTCTCATATCATTGGCATGCTTGGTGCAATAGGGAGCACATTATTTTTTAATTCTAAAAATCATGTGTTAGTTGAGCGTCTAACGCGCAAATTATCTATTAATATCACAAACGTTTAATTTTTAAACCCTGTTTTTCAGAATTGATGTCTATTGAACCAAGCATACACTTTGCATGAAACATCGATAATATAAAGGTCTCATATCATTGGCATGATTGGTGCAATGTAGAATACTCTTTTTTAATTTAAAAACTGTGTTAGTTGAGTAACTAACTCTCACATTGACCATCATATTTCAAAAAATTGCTTTTCTACTTGACAATTTGTTTTGTAATGATATAGTTCATGCTTTTAGTCACCTTGTAAGTCTAGTACTTAGTATATATTCGTTAATTTAAGACTATCTGCTGGGAGAAATTATCATTAAAAATATATTTTAGACTGTTAGCTTATCAACTGACACGTGATTTTTAGAATTAAAAAAAACCTTGATTCTCTAATGAACCAAGCAAACACTATGGATGAAACCCCGATAACATCAAGGTTTCACAATATTGCCATGCTTTGTCCAATATTTGGGAGAAAGAGGGGTGGTGTGTGGGAAACGGTTGACATTTCTGTACACCAGTCCTTATGAACATGTCCCATCGGTTGATTACTTTTGTGTTTAAAAAGTCTTCAGAAAAAAATATATTCACGATTATATTCGTGGTTAGGAGATTAAAGGGTTTTGGTGGGAATACTGTTGGCCCAGCGTTGCAGACGATGGCCTAACATTATTTCACAATTGGGCCAATCGATGCATCGTGTTATCCGGGTAGTGGCTGTTTCAATGTTGGGCCAGCGTCGAATACCATAGACCGACATTGAACCAGCATGGGCTGCGACACTGGCCCAACATTGAACAGGTATTGGGTAGGTAGGCCTACATTGTGTGTACCAGGTACATTGTTAGACGCGTACACTGACTTATCAGCAATGGTGGTGGAAGGAATAGGCCTGTACTTTGAAGATATACAAGTTTGTCTCCTTGGTTCTTATATTAATTATATCCTGGACATTTAGGATGCTGGCCCATGAGTAAACCAATACAGCTATGTTTACAAAATCTTAGGCCAATTTGTTGTCTAAAGCACTCAAACAGACTAAAGCTGGTCTTCGGAGTTCGCGAACTCTTTTCTATAGTTTTTAATAAAGTTGTGTGTTAGTTGAGCAGCTAACGCGCACATTGACCATTATATTTCAAAACCTTGCTTTTCTACTTGACAATTTGTTTTGTAAACTAATGATATAGAGTTCAAGCATTTAGTCACCTAGTCAGTCTAGTATATATCATTTCACTTAAGAACGTAATTTAGTCTGTTAGCTTATCAACTAACACGTGATATTCCGAATTATGGATGAAACCTCGACAACATCTAGGTCTCCGATCATTGCCATGCTTTATCCAATAGAGAAACCTGTTTTTATATACTATACTTGCGGTAGAACCTTGTGCTGGTTGAGCAGCTAACGTGCACATTGAAGTTATTTTTCCTTGAGAATTATCTTTCTAATGATATATCTAGCTCATGCATTTAGTCGCCTTGTCAGTCTAGTATATATTCGTTCACTTAACGAATATATACTTTATAAGACTACCTCAGCTGCAAGGAAAAATTATCTTAAAACGTCGTTTAGACTGTTAGCTTATCAACTTACACGTGATTTTCATGATTAAAAAAAACTGGATTCTCTAATGAACCAAGCAAACACTATGGATGAAACCTCGACATCATCAAGGTCTCATAATATTGCCATGCTTTGTCCAATAGAGATTCCAATTTTTTTTTTAATTGTGAAGCTGTGTTGATTGAGGAGCTAACTCGCACATTGACTATTATTTTCAAACGTTTGTTTATTTTCTTGGCAATTTGTTCGGTAATGATATATATTTGATGCATTTAGTCACCTTGTCAGTCTAGTAGTATATATTCTTTCACTTAGGACTATCTCTCTCAGCTGCTAGAGAAATTGTCTTAAAAAACGTCAATCAAAATGTTAGCTTAGAAACTAACACGGGACCTTAATCTGTTGCTTTTTTTAACCAAGCATACAAATTGGATGACACTTCGACACTATCAAATCTCACATCATTCACATGGCTTGTCTAATAGTGAAGCCATTTTTTTTACTGTAAAAATCATGGTGTCAGTGGAGCAGCTAAAGGGCGCATTAACTTTTACATTTCCAATAGTATAGTTTTTTCTTTGGCATGCTTTTTTGTAATAAAGTATGTATAGCTTGTGCATTTAGGGGTCTAGGATTGGCCACACCCCAGACACCCACCCATCCCCAAATATATTTTTTGCAACTTTTTTGGAAACATGTACATAAAAAAACTCCCCCCCCCCCCCTAAAAAAAAAGAAATCCGAGTTGGGGCTTCACGCACCCACCCACTTCCGTGTTTTTCTCGGATTTTTGGATTTTTTTAACTTAGACAAAATCCCTTAGTCAAATCCATTTTCAGTCTAGTGTATTTGTTCACTTAGGACAATCTTATATGGTGCAAAAATCATCCAGCATTTGACTGAAAAACGACAATTAAACTGTTAGCTTATTAACTAACACATGATTTTTAGAATTAATAAAAAAAGAAGGATTCTCTAATGAACCAGACATAAACATTGGGTGAAACCCCGACAATACATCGAGGTCTCATATCATTGACATGCTTTGCGTGATAGAGAACCCTGATTTGCTTTTTAAAAAATGATATGTGAGTTGAGGAGGTACAACGCGCGTCAACTATTATATCACAAACGTTTCCTTTCTTCCTCAGCAAAATTGCTGTTGGTGATAAAGTATATAGCTCATACCTTAGTCAATTACTTTTTAACTTTAGCATATTTGGTCCCATATGTATTGGAGCATAGGACTATCCGTTATACGTTTCTGAGATCTCCATCATTCATCTGATATGATGTGAAAGTCATCCAGCATAATGCAAGATGTGAGCAATAGCCTGCAAAACGCCAATTAAACTGTCAGCTTATCAACTAACATATGATTTTTAGAACTAAAAAAAAAATTGTATTCTCTATTCAACCATGAACAAACTTTGAATGAAACTCTGATAATATATCGATGTCTCACATCATAGACTTGCTTTGTCCAATAGAGAACACGGTTTTGTATTCTAAAAAGTATGTGTTATGAGGAGCTAGCACGCGCATCAATTATATACCACAGACGTTCCTTTCTTATTGCAGTACAGTTTTTGTTGGTAATAAAGTATATATAGCTCATACCCAAGTCAAATACTGTTTAAATTTAGTAAATTTGGTCACATGTGACTACATGTTTTGGAATTTCCTCCATTCATCTCATATGGTGTGAAAGTCATCCAGCATAATACAAGTTGAGAGCAATTGTCTAAGAAAACGTCATTTAAACTGTTAGCTTATCAACTAACACATGATTTAAAAAAATAAAAAATGGATTATTTATTGAACCAAGCATCAACTTTGGATGAAACCTCAACAATATATCGAGGTATCATATCATTGACATGATGTGTCCAATATAGAATCCAGTTTTTATATTCTTAAACGTATGTGTTAGTTGAGAAGTTAACAAGCGCATCAACTATTATAGCCCCAAACGATTTCTTTTTTTCTCAGCACAGTTGTTGTTGGTAAGCAAGTATATATAGCTCACACCTTAGTCAAATACTTAATACACCTGTAACTGTATATTGGTCACAGCTATGGGCCAAAACACACCCTTAAATATCCTTGATAAGAGCAGCCCTTGATCATAGCTAGGTGATTTTATTGACACTTGAAATAATTGTAGTACAGAATCATTTACCTTTGATATAATTAAAGTTCTTTATCGATTATTGTTAGCTGATGAACTAATAATGAAGGATTACGTTTTCAACTAACAATTTATTTCAATCATTTTTACTACATTAAATATTTTGTGTTAGAAAATATATCTACTAGTGGATGTGATGTCCAGTGTGAAATCTACTATTCAAAAGGTTTTCCTTGTTGATAAGGACCTCTAATGTTGGTGACTGTGATATCTTGTCTACAAAGTTTAACTTTGCTGCATTGGATAAATAATTACTACAGTGGTGTGAGAAGTCCAAGCCCAATGTATTTTTCTAGATAACAGAATCCTGTATAATGTTTATCCATATATCACTTGACCGATTAATAGAGATGGGTTATACACACCTCAGCTCAACACAACTAGTATATTTAAAATAATACTATTTATTTCACACAAATGAACAGACATACATGTACTCACATAAACAAATACAATGACATAAATATATATATATATATTATAATGTATAGATATACGTAGATATCATTATAGATATCAAGTTGAGCTTTAGTAAAACAAAAATAGTATCTTAATATATAAGATAATTATATTCATGATAATAGGTATAGATAGAAAATAATATAGATATATATCGAGCTATAAACATCTATAGATATACTATGAAAAAGAGTGGTCCCATTGAACTGCTGAACGTTTTCATCTGCAGCATAAAAACGGCTGATGTAGATGGTGCCGTGCCGACCGGTTTCATTTAATACAACTTTATCAAGGTATAATATGTATCAGCCATGTCCACATCATGTCAATGCTTATTTTTCATCTCAGTCCCAACTGTAAAAAAGGATGAAAATAACATTTAATGCTTGCAATACAAATGTGTTATACAATTTCATCACATTTTGAAATCGGAACAACATATACCATTTTTATTCCAATAACCGCACTTGGCTTTGATGACCCCAATTATTATGGAACGACCATTTTATTCGAAGTTGTCTGTCTATCAGGAGTTATGCATCAGTGTTTACAGTAAGAAAATAGGGGGAGACTGTTTAATATTAACCCTTAAACTGTTAAAGCGCTGAAATAGTTTTGTATAAATCATGGAGACACAGGGTTTTTTCAATTTGAAATTATCATTAATATCTTTGTTAGCTCTTGCCGCTTCATTTGAATACCTATGTTATGGGTCTACAAACATTTTTACTCTTTCAGTGTGGGGATTGACTTTAGCAACAAGAATATTGATGTCTACAGACGTCAGATTATTACGTTTGAAGTCGATCCCCACGCTGTAAGGCTTAAGGTGTGTATCCTACTTACAAGAAAATGTGTTATAAGTTGTTTTTTTAATGGCTGTGGTGACTTCAATTATATTAGAACAGACCTCATCTTCGAAATTATCTGATCAATGGGAAAGTTGAACCCATGGTAAAAATATTAAAACAATCGCGTAAATATTGACGAGTGTATCGTGTTTACAAGAAATATATGCAAAACCCCTAATTAATTTAGTATGAAGCAGCTCCTATTTGAGCTTGTCCAAGCTATCAAGGAGTTGTAAGCATGGTAAAAAACAAAAGTGAAATTTTAATTACCGTACTAACCACATCCTCGGTCAGAAACCGCACCCCTAACTTACCTAGCGTATTTATCGATGGTTTTGATTTGAAAAAAAACTCTGTTACAAACCGCATCTCAACTTCAGAGTACAACGGGCAGCAGTAATTCGTCCCGGTAACTCCGGTATTAGTTATTATAGATTCGTGTTCCTAGCAAACACATGACAATAAACCAATGTTGTCTTAATGTTGGCCCGACGTCGTAGACGGCGGGCCAGCATTCAAACAACGTTGGCTCAAAGCCTCGTGTTTGCTAGGTTGTTGTACTCAAGCGGTATTTTATTTTTATGGCAGCACCCCTGAGACTCAATGCCGGGGCAGCGTTGCGGACGGTGGAGGCCTACCAGCATTGAGAAACATGCATAGCGTCTGTTGGTTACTGAAAGGAGAGATTATAAATAGATTAGACTTCCCAGCAATACACGAAACGTCTACTTAATTTTGACGTTGGTCCAGCGTCGTAGATGGTGGGTCAACATTGAGCCAGTATTGGCGACATGACACGTGTTTGTTGGTCTGATGTGTTATACCACAATCGCCGCTGGTCGCTTTGTTCTTCCCGTAACGCTGATTAGACTGTTGAGGCTGACACTCTCAGTCCTACAGGGGATCACAATATCGGCATATATTACAACCGTGCCGTCAAAAATCAGTTTCAATCGTTATAATTCAACACTCAATTAAAACAAATATATGTTTTTATATTTGAGTTTGGCTTTCATATATATTTCAACTCCTTTGTTGATTGTCTTTCCCGCCAGTAAATCAGCTTACTCTGCTGCGAAAACGATACTGACCCAATAGTGGTATAACGTCTCACAAGGCCTGCAGGCAGTAACAGCTGATGACCTTGTCTGTAGCATGCTGTATATATAGAGACCTACACTAGATCTATGTTATAATACCGCAGTACCGGTATATATATTAGTACCTATATAAGGGGTGTCTCTGCCAGCGTTGTAGACGATGGCCGACTGGCAGCGGCGTCCCATGTTAAATGAAAACAGAGTGCGTGCGCATGTTCACGCGCACATCACGCGGCGCATATAGGCCAACCCATGGTAGCCTGTGAGGGTAGGGGTGTAACGCTATCGTCACCCTAACAAAATCGCTAGATTTTGCGATGGTACTAAATATGAAATTCTGCGAAGATTTATAGGTACAATATTTTGGTTTGGGCCCTATCAGAAGCAGCAATATGTCGACTATAATAATATACATTCAACTAAATATTGGTATATTCTTATGTACATATATATATCACTAGCAGCTCGTTTTCTGTTATAGGCCCACTGCATTGAAATGTTGTTGGTAAGCCTATGTTTTGCATCGTTCTCACTCTTCTTTTTACCGACAACGCTGAATACTAGGATGCACAGCTCACATTTTTATCATGTGGGCCTCGATGGCACCTATTGGCGGCACTACACTTCAACTGCATGTTTAAGCCGTAATACACGCGGCGGGCGGACCAATTTCAATACACCATATATAGTGGCTGATATGTTTAATCTTTTAGTGTGATATTTTTGCGACTTGAAAAAAGATATTAAGACGGGACTTGAAATCTAAAAATACTGTAAATGAATTAGGCCTAGCAGTTAGACCTAAGTCACCTAATTCAGCTAGGCGATCTGTGATTTGAAACTAAATCCCGAAGATTTACTCAGGTCGTCAGCAGAGAGATTCGGTGGTCAGTTCACATCGCCTGCCGTTAGTTTTACTCTCCAGGGGCGAGCGTGTTTTTCCGCCCCTGTTGTTAGCTGATCAACTAACAATTTCGAAGAGCCCTCTGGTGAATGGAACAGGCAGGAAAAAAATTGAGTCATAAGTAGGTGTCAGTTCAGCAACTGACATCGCCGATCGAAACATCAAATTGCGGCAACTTCAAACTGCGTCGCAAACTAAAATACGGCCTATACGCCTTGGGTGGTTTGCATTATATAAAGATCAATATCTTACAAATATGCAGCCAAAAAGCGACGCAAATTATCCTAAGGCTACTATTTTTAAAATGAATTACTAATGTGGCACTATTTTCGATATTTTACACATAAGATAGCTTAAATTGATACCCACCTGAAAATTTCTGGTTCTTACTCGATGTCAGCCATATTGGTTTTGTATACGCATGCGCTAGCCGTTCACGTCGTTAAAACAAAACGCACGGAATTCCCGTAATATCAATTTCCTGGTAAATCGATCATGTTAGTTCTTGCACTAACATCAAGATTTGTCAGTTATTTAACTAACAATTTTTGTTAGTTGTACAACTACGCTCCCCGACTGTGTCAATGGTACCAAAACTAACCAATTTCCATTTTCCACCCTGTTTAAGCTTAGGTCCATTTTTTACATGAAAATTACTTTTTTAGGATGATCAATATCTGTGTCTACAGATCACGTAATACTTGATTTCCCTATGATTTTTGTGATATCGTACGCCTGTGCTATCACTTTATCACTTATGTATAATGGTTTGCTTCAAATACACCCTACACAAAAACTATGAATAATATCAGATATGAGGTCAGTCAAAGTGTCTCAATGTGCCCCAAAACTGTCTCAAGGTGCCCCGAGTCTATCTCAGTGATGTTATGTTTTCATATAATTCAGTTTATGGTTAATATAGTGAATGTGAGAATGATATAATCTCATAGTAAAGTATCCCATATCTGCAAAAAATAATGTTCAAGACATGCCACCCCTTGCCATGCTACTTGATAACTGTGGGGTATAATTTTCTGCTCATTGTAGTCTAGCCATTCATTTAAAAATTATATGCATAGTGGACATATCTAATATTTTGATGTGATGTGGGCCTACCTACTCTATCTAGGCAATGAAGTTAGGCCTAAAACACATACTGTGTAACAGTCAACCCGTGCTGGTTTTGACAAGATCAGATGCAGTAGGCCTACACCTCTAGAATTGGAGATTTAATTCAGCTTTATGATAAATTGCCAAATTTAAGTTGTTGCCGGTCCGACATGAAAAACTTAAAATTGGGACATTTCCAACCTCAGTCAAGGTGAAGCTGTGACAAGAGGATGAGCATCATTTAATTATCCATTGATATCAGTCTTGATATAGATAAAATAAGCACACAACATTCCTCGTTCATTTACTGTTGTCGCCGTTGCATGGCGTGTGTTGCGATCAACAGTAAAACATCACATTTTTATCTAAATCATTGATTTGATACGCATATAAGGGCATGCCGTTATGAGCGAGTATGCCACTCTGAATGACACACCCTAAAAAGTGAACAACTTGTAGTATTTCCCTTTGCCCCAGCTATATGAGGCCTTTGGCCCTAGTTTCAATTTGAAATCATCATAACTGTCCTCCTTAGCTCTTTCCGATTCATTTGAATACATATGTTATGGGTCTACGGACATTACAAATATTTTTTACTTTTACAGTGTGGGGATCGACTTTAGTTGTCAGAATCTGACGTCTACAGACGTCAGATTCTAACAACTAAAGTTGATCCCCGCGCTGTAAGGGTTAAGAAAGTAGTAGTAGCCTATAACCCAACACTTAATATATTATAAGAGCAACAACTATAGATTCTTCTCTTTTACTACTGTTTTAGGCCCATCTCAATGTTACCTGTCTATTCAGGTGGGTCTAAAACAGTTGTATGATTTAATTTTATAGGAGCCGCCACTACATTACAGGGTTTTCGTCAGGGATGTTTGAGAGGGGGCGTACAAATAATTTTTAAATTTTGCTGCTTAAAATGGCCTATTTTCACTGAAATGACAGTAAAATATGGAAAATATTTTAATTTTTCTTGCCACAACAAGGGGGGATATCCCCCCCTGTGTTGCTGAGTGGGGGGGTTCAGATCCCCCCTGGCGGAAACCCTGCATTACATTGTATACTGTAGGCATACACTGAGGCTAGCACCATTTTAGGCCTACAGTACCAGTATTTCAATGCTAATTGTCCATGGATTCAGGTTGGCTAAATTAACGGCAGATCTAGTGCCACTTGTAATTGTATAACAAAATACTAAGGTAGTAAATGTACTACTACAGATGTGACATAAACAGCTCATGAATGTAGAACTATTCACTCACTAGGTTATACCCCATAATGGGCCTAAACATGCTAAAACAGGAGATTGACATTTGTTTATCATTCATCTAAAGCTGCATCAAATTGTTTTACACATTCATATCTTGTTTGCTACTCAGATGGTCATGTACCGGGGCTGATGGGTTGGCACCCACCCAGGAGGGGGTATTACAGCATGTTAGCAGGAAGAAGAGGATCCAGGAATAGACTTCTGCTGCTGATAGTTGTTGTCTTTCTAGTCCTCTTAGGTTTCAGAATGTTTCGAAGGAATTCTGTAGACTGGGTAAATATGATGGCAGGTTCTACAGGGTTTTATTGTTTATGATATATATCAGTGTACAGTTTACATATTTTTTAATAACTCTCATATACAGTTTACCAAATGATACCAAATTATATCACAGCTTGTTTCCAGCTTTGTATCAGTATCACCTCACTCATGAAGAGAACAGTTTTTTACAAAGTAGAGTTTCAGTCCAGCTGACTTAACAAAATATATAAATTCAGTACCACAGATAAGTTTTTGCTATCACTTGAGAATTATCTCTCATTCTTTCATAATAATTTCATATGGAGTAGGCTACAGAGCTACAGATTGAGTGTACACATGTATTGCAATTTTCTTTACTCAGCAATTTAAATATGATGAATAGTACATGTAATTGACACCTAATATAGCCTACATGTGCAGTAAATACAAAATGAAACTGTTGCTGGTTCAATGCACATACATGTACACACAATTCCTGTAGCCTACCACGTGTCTTTTGAAAGATGTCCACTACTAGGCCTATACCATATGCTGTGGCTATAAAATATAGTATTGACCTAAAGTTGTCCACTACTAGGCCTATATGATATGCTGTGGCTATATATAATATAGTATGACTTAAAGTTGACCACTACTAGGCCTATAAGATATGCTGTGGCACTACTAGGCCTATAAGATATGCTGTGGCACTACTAGGCCTATAAGATATGCTGTGGCACTACTAGGCCTATAAGATATTTGCTGTGGCACTACTAGGCCTATAAGATATGCTGTGGCACTACTAGGCCTATAAGATATGCTGTGGCACTACTAGGCCTACAAGATATGCTGTGGCACTACTAGGCCTACAAGATATGCTTTGGCACTACTAGGCCTAAGATATGCTGTGGCACTACTAGGCCTATAAGATATGCTGTGACACTACTAGGCCTATAAGATATGCTGTGGCACTACTAGGCCTACAAGATATGCTGTGACACTACTAGGTCTATAAGATATGCTGTGGCACTACTAGGCCTAAGATATGCTGTGGCACTACTAGGCCTAAGATATGCTGTGGCACTACTAGGCCTATAAGATATGCTGTGGCACTACTAGGCCTACAAGATATGCTGTGGCACTATTAGGCCTATAAGATATGCCGTGGCAATACTAGACTTACAAGATATGATGTGGCACTACTAGGCCTATAAGATATGCTGCGGCACTACTAGGCTGATAAGATATGCTGTGGCACTACTAGGCCTATAAGATATGCTGTGGCACTACTAGGCTTATAAGATATGCTGCGGCACTACTAGCCCTATAAGATATGCTGTGGCACTACTAGGCTTATAAGATATGCTGCGGCACTACTAGGCCTATAAGATATGCTGTGGCACTACTAGGCTATAAGATATGCTGTGGCACTACTAGGCTTATGAGATATGCTGTGGCACTACTAGGCCTATAAGATATGCTGCGGCACTACTAGGCTGATAAGATATGCTGTGGCACTACTAGGCCTATAAGATATGCTGTGGCACTACTAGGCCTATAAGATATGCTGTGGCACTACTAGGCTATAAGATATGCTGTGGCACTACTAGGCCTAGAATATATGCCGTGGCACTAGTTAGGCCTATAAGATATGCTGTGGCACTACTAGGCCTATAAGATATGCCGTGGCACTACTAGGCCTATAAGATATGCAGTGGCACTACTAGGCCTATAAGATATGCTGTGGCACTAAAAATCACCGTATTTCTTCTAATAAACGACCAGGGCGCTAATTAGAATACCCCCCCCCCCTGAGATTACAGGAGAAATGGGCGTTTAATTATTAGAATAGTTTTTTAATGATCATGCACTGTAACTTATGGTGCGCAAACATTTTCAAGTGAATTAAATAATTAACAATAAATTAAATTTTTGCCATTTTTTTTAATAACTAGTGTAATCACGCAAATATGAAGCTTATCTGTAGCCCTATGTCAGAGGTGCCAACCCTCCCGATTTTCGCGGAAGATTTCCGATTTTATGCGTTGTTTCCGCCATTACGATAACCATTAATAATCTTCCGATTTTCAGCATTCTAGTGCAATTTTTTTTTAAAATTATCGTGTGCAATTTATTTTCTTTTAAATAGGCCTACTGCTTGTAAAATGTAATGCAAATCTTGTTACAGTCTTGTCAATCGAAGCGTGAAATGTCAACAAAACCCTTTAGAATGCAAGAAAAAACAATAATTTTTTTAAATATCCTCAGAACCCCTTGTATGCGCATCAGCGATATATGCATTGGCGGCCGCAATTTTTTTTTAACCTCGAATATATCTTCCTTCTTTTCATGGTCTCAGGTTGGCACCTCTGCTATGTTGTAGTACATATACATATATTATACAGTAACATGTACATGTACACACAAAGGCCTGTGATGCAGTGGTGTCAGACTGGAATTTCTGCTTACCACCACTTTGTTCCAGGCCTTATATTTCCTATGATCTTCATATATTACTTCAACCGGGCCCGCATACAAATTGTATCTGTCCTGCTAGATGTTTTCTTTCAATGTGTATGATTTGATTATATTTGCAGGATCTAATGCCAGATATTGGGGAAGGTGGCATTGCCAGGGCCAGACCAGGTGATTTACATGAGCGCTGGATAGTGGTGACCACCATTCACACTCCATCACAGGCTCTCATTGACATGGCAAAGCTGCCCGAATGGCAGGTGCTGGTGGTTGGTGATCAAAAGACACCACCTGATTGGAAGTAAGGCTCAACTAATGAACCCCACCTTTAGCTATAGGCCTACCCTAATCTTCCTTTTCAATAGTAACAATACTAAACTGTACTAAATGTAGATTTGTAGCTGTAAATGTTTCTCATCTAAAATAAGATTAAATCACTTATTCAAATCTAAATAGCTGCCTAAGACAAAAATATTATTTTGATTTGTCTGCATTGGTGATGGGATCCACACTAATTGTAAGTGGGTGAAAATAGTTTAGATTTGACAAATCAGAAACCAATTATGGTAAATCTTGTTTTTTAAGACATATTACACATCTGAAATGTGTGATTCAAAGTGTTATCATTAAGCTTGAGGGGCTACACGGGAAAATCAACATTTTCACTAATTCACACGTCTATAGCCATTTTCAACCATGTTTTTTTCAGAATAGATGAGGCAATATATTTGGATGTCAGGAAACAAAAGGCATTAGGGTACAGAACAACTAGCCTACTGCCCCAAGACAGCTACAGCCGGAAAGTAGTTGGTTATTTATATGCCATAGAGGTGAAGAAAGTATTATTTACCTGAAAATTGTATAAATTATTAACATAATACTGTACTGGAATAGCATAATTTGCTCGAATGATCATGATGATGGTAAAAAAACTCAGCATTGAGCAGACATTGTGCAAACATTAACCTCTTGAGTGCCACTATGACGACTTAAGTCGTCATGCTTTTGTCGCTCCCCTGTGCCGCAATGACGACTCAAGTCGTCATTTATCAAGTATTTACCAATAGCCCTCCTGGCACGATTAGGCCCCCTAATTCATTTATGTCTGCCTCAGAGTAGAGGGTGGGGAATTCGTGTGGATGCCGTGTTAAACATCACATGATCACTGCATTGGTCACATGATCATGCAGCGATCACGTGATGCCCTTTTTCCCTCCTTGATATGCTTATTTGCATAAATTCATTGCTTCCGTCTGCCATTTTGAATTTTTAACTTTTGACAGAATATTCCTAGAATCTTATGTAATACCTCATTTTTGACTAATTTGAGTACACTGATTCCATTAGCATGGTTATTTTTACGATTCAAGGTCATCTAGAGGTCAAAACTAAGATGGTTGCCATCTTGAATTTTTAACTTTTGACAGAATAGACCTAGAATCTTGTGAAATATCACATTTTCCACTAATTTGAATACACTGAATTCAGTGGAATGGTTATTTTTACGTTTCAATGTCATCTGAAGATCCAAAACAATATAGCCACAATTAATCAGAAAATACATGGAAACTGTAAAAAGTGTTTCTATTCAAAAATGTATCTGCTTTGCCCTTGAAATGACATTTATATGACCTTGTCCTGACCCTGGAGTAGAACCCCAGTAAAGTGCAACCCCAAACCAATTCACGTTTATTACCCAGGTGTGGGTGACTCAGGTGTTTTGTGACTTGGGGGCCCATGTTCTACAATACTCCAATTAACCTCATTTTGCACTGATGTTAGCGGTGGTACAGGGGATGATATAAGAAGGGACGGGTGATATAAAAGTGGGGTATTACCCCTCCAAGCCACATATAGTCACTGTACCCCCTAGGATGGGTGTTGAAAGGCTTCCGAGCCACAATAAATCAACTGCAGCCTTGTGGAACACTCATTTCCAACAAAAAACATGGAAACTGTAAAAACATGTTTTTATTCAATATTATAGCTGGTTTGACCTTGAAATGACCTTGATATGACCTTGACCTGACCTTGCAGTAGAACCCCAGCAAAGGGCAACCCCAACCCATGCCTTTTTTAGTACTCAGGTGCGGGTGCCCCAGGTGTTTAATTGTGACTTCAAGCCCATGTTCCACTAGACACCAATTGAACATTTTTTGCATTGATTTCAGTGTTGTAGAGAGTGTGATATAAGAGGGGACGGGGGATATAAGAGTGGGGTATTACCGTTCCAAGCCACATAATATTCACTGTACCCAATAAGATGCGTGTTGGAAGGCTTCGCAGCCACAATAATGTCAGCTGCAGCCTTGTGAAACACTCCTTTGCAACAAAAAACTGTAAAAAAATGTTTTTTATTCAATATCTTAGCTTGTTTGACCTTCAAATGACCTTGACATGACCTTGACATGACCTTGGGTTAGTACCCCTGTAAAGTCTAACCCCAACCCAAGTCAGTTTGTAGCCAGGTGTGGGCCCATCAACTGTGGGCAAAGATAATTCACATGGAAGATTGTTCCCCTAGAACCCCCTATGTTGGCCTTATGTGGCGTGGCACAGGGGAGCACAATAGGCCTGGCACTCAAGAGGTTAAATAAGCAAAAAATGTTTGAATAAGCAACTACTGTAAATAAGCAATACCTTATGAAATGTAATAATAGCAATTATTGAATTTAAAGTTCATAAATATCCTATTTGGCTAATTTATCACTTTTAAAGTGACCCTAATTGCTCTGTATTGTTGAAATGAAGGTACTGTATTTATTCTAATAAACACCCTGGGCATAATTAGTATACCCTGAGGCTGAAGTGGGAGTGGGTGCTTATTAGAGTAGTTTTTTACTGGCTATTTAGTGTACCATGATCGTAGATTTTATTTTCAAATTAGGGGAGTGGGCGTTTATTGGAATATGGGCATTTACGAGAATAAATACTCTACCTACATTTCACTTTGATATTGTTGTTTCAGCATGGTGCCAAGTACCTTTATGAGACAGATGATGACAACTACCCTGACAGATTGCATCTGTTTGATTTAGGACCCTTTAGTGGTTATGGATTGGTGGTGGACACTACAAATATAACATACAATCCATATGGACATTTTGGGCAATCAACCATGTGGCCCAGAGGTTTTCCTCTGACAAGCATTGCTCAGAAAAGATGTAATCGCTATAAGTTGTGTAATGTTAGGCAGCCTGCGCTACAACAAGGTGTAGTGAACGGAGACCCTGATGTGGATGCTATATTCAGACTAACCAGAGTTGCCAGTGGGAAACGCTTAAATGTCACTTTTGATCAGCAGGCACCACCAGTGATACTTCCACTGGGTACGTTTGCCCCACACAATACACAGAATACATTATATCTTGGTCCCACTATGTGGGGTCTTATTATGCCTGTATCTATGCCAGATCGGGCCCTGGATATTTACAGATCATATTTTGTCCAGCGTCTCATGTGGCTTCTCAGTGAAACTATTGCTTTTTATCCCCCGACAGCTACACAAGTCAGAAATCCTCATAATTATATATCTGACTTCAAAGATGAAACCACTTTGTATGCAGAGATGGATGATTATATCAAATATCTTTCTAAATGGACATGCAATAAAGTGTTTTTCTTTGATTGTATGAGTCTATTAGCTCATGATCTCTCTGATGTTGGCTTTTGGAAACCAGAAGATGCTTTTATTGTTGATGCTTGGGTTGCAGATTTGGCTAATGTTGGTTATGTGCCACCCACTATGCATTCAACTAACGTGTGTCATTCAAAGAATCCACTTTCAATTGTTTATTATCCATTAGAACAAAATACCACATTTTCTCATGTATCAAAATCTGTGCTTCCAGAAGGCCATAAGTCATCTGAATCTGTAACAGATACTACCAAAAAACTATGTGGACCATTGAGTGTGAAGAAGCGCAGAGTTGCTTCAAATATTCATGCAGACATCTTGTTAATTATTCAAATACAAAAGGACACAAACGTTATATCCACCTTGGAAGCACTCTACAGCAACCGTTTTCCACATCGGTTGTACTGTGGAAAAAATCCAATTGATAGCAAACTAGAGATGTTGCTCAAGAAATGGCATGTCTCCTATGTGTCACCTAATGTTTATCCTAGTGGTATTGCCTGTACAAGTGTAGCTATGAAAATGAATTACAAGATAGATGCTTATATGTTCATTACAGATACTATGTTCCTGAATGATGGTGCTTTGAAAACAAAACATGCTAATTTGATGGGAATGACAGGAGAAGTACATGTTTATAAGCCAGAGATGGAACATCAGTGCCAAAATGGTGAAATAAATTGTAAAGTTATCAATAAAAAAGAATTTTTTAAAATTAATTCATACATCAGAGACACAAAATTTGACCAACTCACTCAAAATGAATTACATAATTGTTTTAAAAAATTGGCTTCTACTCCGGGCAGCGGGGAGATGATTGTTCATCTTGAAGATCTGGCTCTGTATGTACCTGCCAGAATGATGGACAACATGCAAGAACTAGCACGTGTATTCATGGAAACCGATCGCACACAGCACATGTTTTTAACAGTATTGCTTTTAGAATGTCTTGAGATTGCCCCTGATTATTTCTCCTTTAACTCAATCCAGCAAGCGGCTTATGATACTAAAACAAGCTATATCTACCCATTTAACATGGATGCTGTTCCAGATATAAATTCCCTAGAAAATAAAAGATTCTGCCAAGCAGTTGTGGGGTGATCAATTTTGCAGTAGATTATCAGAGCTTGTTATTGTAATTCAGTGCTGAATGATGTCAGCCAATTCATTTTCAAGAATTGGTTTTATATTTATAATGGCAAGACCATTTTTTGAATTTTGTTCACTTTATTTTTTTATCACTAGACACTGTTTTAGCTAGCAAGTTGTGTGGGTGTACAGGTGTACACACCCAAATATAACCTGAACACAACCTTTTATTTCTCTCATGCCCTGTTAAAACCCATTACAGGGCATGCATCTATAGATCACAGTTGTACATCCCAGGTGACAATTTTGCATCACACCCTGAACTCCAAACCCTACCTAATACAGTATCACTAGATTGTGGTTCATGATATCAAGGTAACATTATATTCGAATACTATTATTTCTCTTTGAAATAATTCCATGACTGATTTTTGTCATAAGACACAGGTGCTAAAGGTGGAGGGAACCTCCTTATGTACACCCTGATTGCAAAGATAAATAAATAAATTGTAGCACAATTATATGTTACATTCTGGCCTTAATGTGGCTCGAATTGAGAACTTGTGTGTGTGTCTAGCATAGATTGTTGATCATATCATTGTTTTCAGTTACGGT
The DNA here is from genome assembly GCA_964017125.1 of Flabesymbios commensalis. Classification (NCBI taxonomy): domain Eukaryota; kingdom Metazoa; phylum Annelida; class Polychaeta; order Terebellida; family Flabelligeridae; genus Flabesymbios; species Flabesymbios commensalis. The sequence goes on from OZ024902.1 coordinate 73,270,322, forward strand.
AATTGTACTGACAATATAATGACTTGACGCAAAAACAGTATTAAACACTTACCTACATTTTATAGAAGAATTTTAAATTTGTTATTTGTATGTCAGGGTTCAATTGTTTATTATCCATTGGAACAAAAACCACATTTTCTGATGTATCAAAATCTGTGCTTCCAGAAGGCCATAAGTCTTCTGAATCTGTAACAGATACCACCAAAAAGCTATGTGGACCATTGAGTGTGAAGAAATGCAGAGTTGCTTGATTATTCAAATACAAAAGGACACAAACGTTATATCCACCTTGAAAGCACTCTACAGCAACCGCTTTCCACATCGGTTGTACTGTGGAGAAAATCCAAATGATTTGTTTTGAAAATATTGTGTAGCGGTTCGCAACCAAGCACCATTGAAGATTATATATTTTGCTAATCAATGCATAGCATGTTTGATTAGCAATTGGGTGAAATCGTGTAGTTTTTTACTACGCGATACTCAACAAATTGAACCCTGTATTTGTGCATGTACAGGACATGTATTTTATATTTTTGTACATAAATTGTAAAAAATTTAATTGAATATGTCTAAATGTATAATGTCCAACTTTAGTTTTAGATGAGAATTATACAATCGAGGACAGCAGTAATAATGTAAGGGTAGATTTCATGAGAAAAGCATATTTAAATGTTTTTATACGAATAGACAATGTGAATAGCTTTGAAAGTTGAGATTATGACAAATTGACTGAAATGCTTCAATACGTGTACTTTGCTAAATTAATTTCATACTCAGTTTTTATCTTTTAAAAGAAAGACAAAGACTAGAACCTTTGTTTATCAATGTAGTGTGACACAAAGTAGTTACAGACAAATGTGTTACTAAAATACTTGATTATAAATTTGATTATAGAGAGAATACATTGTCATACAAAAAAGTGAATTTATCTGAGCTTGCTGACTGCTATTTTTTATGGCATTCAGCACATAAAAACGGGCTTCAGTGGTGAAAGGGTTAAGGGCTGTATGACATATTTTGAATACAATGCATTCAAGAAAAAATGGTATCATCCAGAATCGTTTTCACCTTTATCTAACATAATACACTTGCATATTTCATAAAATCAGGTAATTTTCATTCAGCTTGTGCTGTGAATTGTGGCAGTAAGACAGTAGTTTATTAATATGATCTGTATATGTACAGACATGTACATCTATGTATACGTGGCATAAATTCACTTTTAACCCTTTGCCCACTGAGGTTGTGTCTCGCTACCTCTACCCGCAACTTGGAGTGGGTGAAAATTACTCACATGTTTTCAATTTGAGGACAAAATTTCCAAATATGCATGTTTAAATACACATTTCATTCATTCCCAAAAACAATCTTTTAATCGGTTACTAAAACAGATTAAAATGGCTATGTCGTGCTCAGCGGGTGAAGGGTTTAACCCTTTAACCGCCGGGTCCGCATATCTTCAGGTTTTCATTTTTTATTAGCACATTATGTACCACCTTTTGAACATGTTAAAGATAAAATGTGACGTCAATCAGCAATATTTAAAAACAGTTAACCTCCATTTTGTCAAATCTGAATAATTTTCACTCACTTGAAAATGTGGATCGCGTCAGCGAGACACAACTTCAAGTGGGTGAAAATTCAGATTGAATGATTTGGTGGTTAAAGGGTTAAGTAAATGCAAATTAGAAGAAAAAGCTGTGACAAATGATCTTTCAGTCCTGGAATTTTTCTCTTTGTTTCTGTATATGTAGCATCTAGAAAGAAAAAATAGTGGTTTGATTTATAGGCCTACTGTTGTCATGTTGCCACATACAAAGCATTAAATTAGCGTACTTGAGTTGATATACATGTGGATTATTTATTGTCAAAAGAGCTAAGTAAAGAAACAGTGGTACTGTTCTATTGTCTACAGCTTAAATAAAAAACGAGTATTGTTTATGATGATCCATCAAACCACAATCCGGGCTTACCTTGTGGTGTGCCAATTTAGAATAACCCTCTGCTGTGGCACATAACCCTGCCTCTCATGAAAAATCACAGTTTTTACCAATGGTTTGGTGTAGTTTGTGAGACAAGGAAGTTGTATTATTGATATTTTAGAAGCAAATCGGCAGAATAGAACATTCCAGTGTATTATGTGAAACTTTTTATTTGTAGGGGGGGGGGGGGCGATTTTTGTGATTGATAACAGTACCGGTACCTTAGAACTAAAAAATAAATTATGAAAAATGGCTCCAAGTACCACTGTAACCTGGGTCCTGGCATGATGGATCATTATATGTAACATAATATTTACTCATAATCATTTATATATTGTGTTTGTGGCTTTTGATCACCAAGCAGCTACCGTGTGCACCCTCATATAGGCCACCCAGCATTTACTTGTCAGGCTGGACAATAAAATTGACATTTTTGTTCTAGAAAACTGGAATTCCAGAAAAAAACAGGAACATCAAATCCCTGCTAACTTGACCACACTAATACATAATATTCTGCTTCAATTGTTTACATGTTAAATCTCTTCACATGGTTTATAGTATTTGTTCAAAAAGTGTTGGTCTAGCTTAAAAGTGTGGTCTCAATAATTATCCTTTTTTAGATCTCAGCCAAATTTTGGCGGGTACCTTTTGTCGTCATTTCAGTCTGTCCATCACTTTTAGCAATATAACTTGTTTCGCGTTACTGGAATGTACATTGAACTTCACATACAGGCTAATCATGACTAAAGCTTGATTGAGCTCACATTTGACCTTTCTGTGAGCTCTATCGGCAAATTTTCTCATTAACACAATTCACTCAACAATTTTCTATGTATCACTCCAAAATTTATATCATACATCTATATCTATTTCAAGAAGAGCTCGGATAAGTTTAAAAATGGTCGCGCATTGGGAAAAAACTGTGTAGCGGTGACCAAAATGGCAGACTATCAGCAATCTTTTTTTTTTAAATGTGTAATATCTGGAAAACTGTGCCAGATTATTACTGGGTGGTCAACTCGATTAAATTCAAAATAGCTGACTAGCAGTCATTATTGACTTTAGTATGCATAATATCTGGAAAACTGTTCCAGATATTTGGACCATTACTATATAGCAAATGCGCGGCTTCAGGGAAGGATATGCCATGAAAAATTTCAACTTGCTAAAACTCAAAACGGCTGACAAGCGTTTATTATTGGATTTAACCCTTTTTCCGTGGGAAAATTTGAAATTATTTTTCAATGACAACATGTTTTTGTTTTGATGTAAAACAGAAGGGAGAACTGTTCTTTTTAGTCGTGTGGACAGATTAGGGACATGACGTTACTCGACATCCAGGATGGAATGTCACGTGCAGTCTGGGGCGGTTCAGGCAAATAAACCACCGGCTGATTCGGGCTGATTAGGTGTTAAAGTTTTTAATATGCGTAGGCCTAATATCTGGAAACATCACTAATTTGAAATGAATGGTCATGACATATATTTTAAAAGGTATAGTCTATAATATAGTTCATAAGTTTTTTTCAAATGATTTTCGCTTTTAACGATGATTAGAGGCTGAGACCTAATTACGTCACCAACGGGCCTTGTTAACTTTTGGGGGCTTATTTTAGTTTTTTTACAATAATTAAAGCATGTAAAGAATGTCAAAAATGTAAATTTTAACAACCAGTTACCTTCACTTTTAAATAACTATCTTGTAAAATCTTTAAAATTCCATAATATCGGTTTGGTTGATGATAACTCCACAAAATTAGTCCTTCAGAAATAGCTTATCTTATATAACATTGCATTCTCTTATGCAATGTAACCGAATATGAGCGAATGGGCTATGTATCTTCTAATCTGTCATTTACCACAGAAAGTGTATACATATATTATATGTATATTAAATAAATAAAGATAATAAATCCAGTCACAGATGTGATTGGCATAAATATGATTCTAGACACAATTATAAAAGCACCACACTAGGCACACTATATCTGGTATTGGTGCCAGTGAACTAATGTGTCAATTATGCAAAAAGCATGTACTCAGGGAATGTGACATGTTTGGTGAATTGAGATGATAAAAGTTATCATCTATAATAATTAATCACATGCATTTGTATTAAAATGAGCAGCACTCACAAACTGATTGTAAACTCGTTCATAATCCTATCAATGCCAGAAAAATGTAAGCAATGTTGCTGGTTTAGAGCTGCAGAGGGTGTGGAAACATAGACGATGATACACTTTTAGGGGAATAGAAAAATATTTTCCTGAAAGATTGCGGCGAAATAATATAGCCACCCAATAAAAAGTCTACACTTTTTTTAAAAGTGGGAACTTCACTGACTATTTATGACTGGCAGTGCTGGAAAGGTCAAGGTCACATCTGACAGGAAGTTTTTCAACGTCTCTGGGTGTTCAAACAAACATTTTTGCCGGCCAGATGTGAGTGGACAGGGCCACGTACCGGTTACTATACTTTCTTAGGTAATTTTCAAAGGTTTTGAAAATTCTTTGTCCAATAATCCAGTTACTAGTTATTGTGACAATCCTGTGTCACTACTACATGAAATTAGTGATTAGAACATCTGGAAACGTCACTGGAAAAATAAAACATTCCTCATCAAATAACCAAAGACTAGCAGGTATATCACCAGTGCATTTGTTAATACTGACTAATAATGTAATTTTACAATTTATAGGCCTATCCAGGCTGTTGTTTATATTAAAATAAAAGAGATTTAATGACGAGATTAAATTTCGGACATGCATGTCCAAAATAAGAAATACAAGAATAACTGATAAACTGGGGCTTTCGGCACACTTGCTACGTTGCCACAGCAACCCAAGATTTAAAAGACTTTCACAATTCTAGTCTGTGGACATGTTCACACAGCATAGACATTCGAAGAAGCAAAAATACAATTTTGGTTTTTGGATGATTGTGTAGCCTAATAGAAATGCGATATTCACAATAATATTCAGAACCGCACTTGACAAACTATGAATGAAAATGAAGTTGTTTGTGTTTCTGTTTTCTGTCTCTTCAACTGCCTAAATGGCTTAAATGCCAGATTGATAATTTAGACTATTGTAAAGTCTAAGTGTGGGGGTTTAAAGAATCATCTAAATTGCTCCAAAAAAGTTCAAGTATTATTTTGTCTGTTGTCATATATTATAGTTTTACGACTGTGCCATTGAGCAGTAAAAAAAAACCTTAAACAGTTAAACTAGCATTCCTGCCTGTGAGTGTCCCGTCATTGTCTTTATTCTGACAGATAATTCCAATTGGAAAAATAACATATTTCTCCTGCTCATAGCATACATAAAATTGTGCTGTCACATAATGCTTTCTGTTTTTTAAAGAGCACAGCACCGATGCCCGTGCTTTACAAACATGAAAGCCACTTTACTATGTAGTGAGAAATAAGTAGGCTACTGGGGCTGGTTTTTGTAACCAATGTATGCATGAAGTAGAAACTTAGGTCTGTTGGGCCAATGTCAAGGACAGTGGGCCAGCATTAAAACAAATTTGAGTCAATGGCTTGTATTTGCTTGCTTAAGAACCACATGCATGTACTGCATCAATACCGGATATACTCTGGTCTATATGCAAGTTCAAATCGGGGTGAAAGAAACTAATGAAGCAAAAATGTTAGTTTTTTTTCAAATAAAGACCAGGTCTACTTATTGTATTTTCTCAGTATGAATCAAAATGTTAGTTTTTTTTTTCAAATTAAGACTAGGTCAAATATATGTCGTCAAGTTTTAGTCTAAAGATATTTTTATTTGATTTTCCATATACCATAACTTTTCTGGTAGTATTTGTAGAAATATGGTTATTGTTCCCATATATCCATCAGTTTTTGATGTAAGTATAGGATAGGATATAGATTGATATCGAGAAAATGTGCATCTATCATGTAAACTGTAGTCATTAAATTTGTGTAAACTGTAGTCATTAAATTTGTGTATCTAGTACATTATCAGTTGACTATAACTAAATTATAGTTCATATTATTACATATTGTCATATTAAGAAACTAACCAAGGGATTATTATCAAAGCAATATATGTATGTCGATGAATAAAATTTGTATCATGCAGGTGAGATTACTGGGAAGTTAATAATATATCATATTTTAAATACTGCTATTCACACACCAGACTGTAGTCATCATATTTATCAATATGCGCTTGTGTATCAAGTTGTGATTTTTGCATATTCAACCTAATAAGTGCTTAATGGATTTTTTTCCTGACATAAAGCTAAACATGCTCAAGTTGAACAAAAACATGACAATCTTGTTTGCTCATTTTGACAGACATAATTTTTTTAAAGTCATGTTAAGTGTTAGAACATGATCATGATGATGGTCCCGTAAAGTGCACGAATTTTTAATTGACATTGTACATTAGCACAAAGTGTGAGTGGCAAGTGTATGTATGTAGGCTGCTGGCATCCCCACAAACCTAGCTATAAAACGCTTTGCTCCATTCAAGAAATGTAAATGAGGTAGCTATTCGTAATCTTTCATTTAGTGAAGACAACTATTGTATTTTCCTACATGTAGCTGTAGTACTACAGTCTTGTAAATTGTTTGTAAATATACAGTGGTCATTTTTACTCCCTTACTGTGATTTCAACAGTGGATTGTTATTGTCAGCACTGTCACAGGCATTATCTGTTTATCATATTGTATTCCCTGGCATAGCATTCCATCAATACTAATTGTTCCAATAAAATAACAACGCATGTTTTTTTCTTGAAGATGTTATTAATATTAACGATTAAACTCCTAATAACGAGATTGCTATCAATACTTTATGTTGCCGAGACATATGATTTTTATGTCTCTAACCATTATGTGGTCGGGAATATGTTTTTTTGTGGTTCAGTGTTATTATCATTATAATATGCTATGTGGGTGCAGGGGAAATAGTATTATATAGATGGCACATTCCCCACTTGATATTACGGTTTCAACAAGATATACCGGTACAGTATAGTCTCTGTTTCTGACCACTTCAATAAGCCATCGTCTGTGACTCTGGCCGAACATTGAGCTGGCATTGGGTGGGTATATCGTGTGCACGCGGTGGTGCATTGTAGAGACACGCTGCAACCCCCCCCCCCCCCAATTTTAAGTTTTCGCGACAAAAAAAGGCGTGATATTTTTTTTTTGAAAAAAAGCTATATATTTTTTTTATGTCGCTTATCACAATATATCCCAACTGACCCAAAAATATAATAAACATAATTAAAGACGTTTTGGTAAGCATTAAGCCGAAATTTAGTGACAAATTCTTCAATTTTTATGAAAAAAGTGCACATTTCACTATTTTCAGAAAAGTTCAAATTATTTTTAATGTTACGAAAAAATGGAATAGTGTCTCTTTATCCCTTAAAAAACTCCCATACAATATGGTATTAAGATAAATATACATTTTAAAATATATAAAAACCGATTGAATATGACGCTATCACCCCTACCGCTGAATTGTTAGATTTCGCAACAAAAAATAGATATTTGTAAGATATACGGTAAAACCTTTCCATACCGGAATGCCTTGGGGACAAACTGTTATTCCGGTTTAGACAGGTTCCGGTTTAGAGAGGGTTTTTGCTTTCGGAGAGGAACAAACAACGATAACTTGTACAATTGACATGGGGGTTATAATTCAGGATGTGTCGTCGGTAGGTCTACAAATGGTAGGTGGATGTATGCACATAAATTGATATAATAAAAGACACAATTTTTTAAAGATGTTTTATTATATTAAAATAAATTGTGTCTCACATATTTCACAAACGGAGCGCATTTTTCATTTTATACACGTTGATTTTTGAGCGCCTGATCTAAAATAACATTACATTCTTGTAATCGTCGGTCACACATTTAACACGGAGCATATTTGTTACACCGACATCAGTCCGTTTAAATGTCAAAGCGGTAGTAAGAGAAGTTGCTACGGAGTTAATCATATTGCAGCAGTTTTATTTTTTTAACTGTTTCATGACGACAACACTCGTTTGTTTGGTAACTTATATATTTTCTGAAATGTATGACGCTGGACTAACTGCTCCGATACTGTATAATTATGTCATTTAATACAATTATTGCCTTGACTAAGAGTAAAAAAAAATTGAAATAATAGAGCGATGAAAGAATAAATCAAATGTTTTTATATTTACCTACCGTTAGTTATTAATTTATCGGGCCATTAAATATCACAAACAGAATAAATTTATCCCAAAACACAGTCTAATGTATGTGAGAATTATTGTTTAATGCACTGATATGCTTATAAATTTAAACGAGCTTTTAATATTTTATTAGTTAAAGATTTTGTTACAATATTTTACTAACCAATTATTGTATTAATCTATTACCGGTATGTTGTTAAAATATCTTACCAATCTCAACGTAAAGGCGCTATAAGGTCTCACCACCCCAAATGCCAGTCCCATTGAAACACATGTAAACTGCCTCAATTCCGCAGGCCGATTTCACCATTTTTCACCCTATTAGATATTTAGTGTGACATATCAGGATAAAGCTTGAGATGTCCTTGTTCGAAAACAGGCCCGCTATGGGTATGGTTACCAGACAGATTTTGAGCTACGCCCCCTAGAGTGTAAAAAAGTCAATACTGTTAAAATTGGACTATAATCCGTGCTCCCTTTCACAGAACAGACACACATCATTTTAACCCACTGTATCCCTGCGAGGTTATCATGAAACAGTTATATCTGATATCCTTGACAAAGAAGATAACGTGGGCTTATTAAATATTCACAAAATTATTACTTCTTTGTATTTTATTTTGTTTCAATAGAGGTTGGAACAGCCGCATTAAAAATATTTTGTGTGATGATTCCATCATTAGTAGACACCTCCCTGGATTTCGGCTTATTTAGGGTGGTGAGACCATATGTAGAGATATAATTTTCTTTGATTATTTTATTTCGGCCTGGTATGATGCTTGAAGGTGTTCTGAACAATATAGTTTTTGAATTAGGCAAATATATTGAAAACTGTTGCCCTCGGAGCCCTTTGAATAATTATTGATATCATGAAAATCGGCCTGGTTTCCTTGAAAGTCGCATTGAATAAAACAGTTAAATGAAGTGGCTATTCCCGCCTCTATTTCGTCACACAAAGTCGTCATGGTTACCTTGTATTTCGAAAATTGTTGTTGAAATATGCCACACATATTAGAATGGACTGCTATTAGTCGCATCCATACTTAAATTCACTATTTTTTATTTTTATTTGGGCCCATATGACAATCAAACTACCAACCAGGCATTTCATCTATGGCTTATATCACCAAAACACGGCCTCTTCTGGTCTTTTCTAGACATGGTTATCACATTTATTCACCAATTATATACTTTCTAATCAAAACTATTACACTTAGATTGTTACAGCGATAGTAAAACTCAATAAAATATAGATATCAAGCTGCAGATTTTTTATCAAGCAGCTGGAATATGTCAAGAAAGGACCAGAACATGCAAACCCCTTGTGTCTACTGATGGTCTCACCACCCCAAATGCCAGTCCCATTGAAACACATGTAAACTGCCTCAATTCCGCAGGCCGATTTCACCATTTTTCACCCTATTAGATATTTAGTGTGACATATCAGGATAAAGCTTGAGATGTCCTTGTTCGAAAACAGGCCCGCTATGGGTATGGTTACCAGACAGATTTTGAGCTACGCCCCCTAGAGTGTAAAAAAGTCAATACTGTTAAAATTGGAAATCCGTGCTCCCTTTCACAGAACAGACACACATCATTTTAACCCACTGTATCCCTGCGAGGTTATCATGAAACAGTTATATCTGATATCCTTGACAAAGAAGATAACGTGGGCTTATTAAATATTCACAAAATTATTACTTCTTTGTATTTTATTTTGTTTCAATAGAGGTTGGAACAGCCGCATTAAAAATATTTTGTGTGATGATTCCATCATTAGTAGACACCTCCCTGGATTTCGGCTTATTTAGGGTGGTGAGACCATAATTGTTCCTTTAACGCAAAAAAGGTGTATCAATACAAGCTCAGCCTACCGAAAAAGACGCCTAAAGACTGCATGATTATACGGAAACATATTATTTCCTGATGTGGGGTATTAGTCCCAGAGCTAAGGTTTTTTTTATTTGTGTTGAAAGGTCCATACGGTCCAAGAGTTCCACCTACAGTGGAATTGTTTCAGGAATCCGAATCTACTTGTCTTACAAAAATCATCCTGTCCAAAAGTACCGTAAGAACCTTAAACAATCGCAATTTGAAATATTGCGTATGAAGTGATTGTTTGCTAATACTAAGGTAATTTTCTATTTATATAATTTTTACATTATTTATTATCACTCACATATGACACAGGCTTTCACATATGGATGTAAAATGGATGTGTCTGATCATTGACAAATGCACAAGAGAGCTTTAATTTGGTATTTTAACCCTAATTTGACTTTTTCATACTTTTTCAGTAAATAGTCAAAATATTTTTTCTCAGCTAATTTTTGTATGGTATACATGTTTAGTTTTGATTTAAACATGTTCTAGAACTATTGTTGACTTAAAATAAACCTATTTGGAATACAAATAATGAGTTATGTGAAGATACTCCATGCTTTTTTGGTTGGACGCTTTTCTTTGGGCTCAGGAAAATTGTATGTATCTCACAGTTTTTCCCAATAAGTAGTCAAATTTTTGAGCTATATTAATATAATTATTTGATATCAATAGAAAGCTACTGGCACAGGCCACGAAGGTTGTAAACTATTTTGTGTCTAATCTTTGACAAATGAACAAGAGAGCTTGAAGTTGGTAGGCCTACATTAACCCCTGATTTTACCTATTTTTCATACATTTTTAGTACATAGTCAAAATAATTTTCTCTCAACTGATTTTTGTGTATAATAAAGAAGTGATCACAGCCATTTTTAAAGTTATCTCAGCCACTACAAAAATTATCTTAGCCACCGAAGAAGTGATCATCGAAACTGTAAATGTTATCTCAGCCACTAGCAAAGTTATCTTGGCCACCGAAGAAGTGAACACAGCGACTTTGAAAGTCATCTCAGCTACTACAAAAGTTATCTTGGCCACTGAAGAAGTGAACACAGCGACTTTGAAAGTTATCTCAGCCACTACGAAGGTGATCTTGGCCACTAACAAACTTGTGTCAGCCAATTTAAAGGTTATCCAAACCACTACAAGGTGGTCTGGGCCACTGAAGAAGTGACCACAGCCACTTTTAACAAGACTACATAAGTCCAGGAGCTCCCGCTCCGAATTAGAATTTGATTTAAGCAATTTTGTGTAGGGTTATTAGTGTAGTCCTAGGCTAGGTCAAAAATCAAGACGCAAGACAACTATGTCCAAGAGGTTCCGTCTAAGAGTAAGATAAGAAATAGACAGTCTGTCAATCGAGGTAAATAATGGCTGATTGACGGTCATTTTAAATTCGATATAGTTAACAAATTTCAGGGTGCATCCTCCCCCGAAACCTCACATTTTGTTTTATAGTAATGGTCTAGCCATCTAACACAGTTTGCAAAATATAGGGTATGTGAAAGTAAATAATGGCCGACAGGCGCCCATTTTGAATTTGATAAGAGTCGAAAGTTTTCAAAATGCAACCTCTCCTGAAACGTCACATTTTGTTTTATAGTAATGGTCTAGCTATCTAGCACGGTTTACCTGATACCAGGCCTATCGACGTGAATAATGTCGATTTTCAGCCATTTTGAATTCGATAGAGTTAAAAATTTCCAGGGTGCATCCTCCCCTGAAAACTGACATTTTGTTTTATAATAATGGTCTTGCCATCTGGCACGCTTTACCAAATATCGGCCATGTGAAAATGAATAATGGCCGATAGGCGGCCATTTTGAATTTGATAAGAGTCAAAAATTTTCAAGATGCCACCATATTTGGGACAATCAAAGCCCGGGAATCAAAGAAAGTAATTATGTATAATTATGAGCCGTCACTAATGAACTAAATAATTGCTGGTTCAATGCGGGAACATCGTCTGCGACGACCGTCTAACCATGCTAACATGGATCGTACCAAGTAGGTGGATCGTTACAATTAGCTAAGCACACACAGGTTATAGGCTCACCCACATGCGTCATAGTTCTGAGGTCCGTGGCTTGAACCCGGGACGCATGCATGACTGGGGAGGCAGTCAAGTGCTCCACTAAAGCGCCACGTCCCCTTCTCTTAGTGGAGAAGGAACAACACGGAAGCTCCCTTTATGCCATCGTCTACCACACTAATTTCTATCTAGTGTAGGAGGAACACGGAGCGTTCCCTTTATATCATCTTACACCACTCTTGATCTCTATCTAGTGTAGGGGATATGAAAAGTCCCCTGTATGCCATCTTCAACCACTCTAATCTCTATCTAGTGTGGGAGGAACATGGAAAGTTCCCATTATGTCATCTTGTACCACTGTAATTTCTATCTATATCTATATAAGTATATTGACTTCTGGCATAGGAGGAACACAGAACGCTCCCTTTATACTATCTTCCACTACTATAATTTTTATCTAGTGTAGGTGGGTATCGAAAGTTCCTTTTATGTCATCTTCCATCACTCTATCTAGTGTAAGAAGAACACCGAGAGTTCCCTTTGTGCCAACATACACCACTCTAATCTCTACCTAGTGTAGGGGATGCAAGGAAAGTTCCGTTTCTGCTATCTTACATCACTCTAATCTCTATCTAATGTGGAAGGAACATGGAAGGTTCCCTTTATGTCATTTTCCATCATTGTAATCTCTAACATAAGAGAAACACGGTGGTTTCTTCTATGACATTTTGCACCACTCTAACCTCTATCTGTTGTCGGAAAACCAATATGCCTACTGGTTCCCGTTAGGATATATTCCACCACTCTAAAACTCTATTATTCCTGAAACACGGATGGCTTACATTATCGTTATTGACAAAAGTGATGAAAACAAGTGATTGCAGATACAAAATAGATTTTTTTAAATACTAGTCTCCATTTGACGGTCAATTGTGATCATTTTTACGGTTTTAAATGTGTATTTTTAACAATTTATTTAAATTAAGTTAAAGCACCAATCACGCAAGTAAATTACACGTTATAGTATTGTTCGGAAAGTTTAGCAGACAAGTATATGCAATGAAGACAGAAGATATATACCTCATCACTGCTTTACTCGGTTTGGGTCGGAAATATACACAGGAAATACGAGCCATTATCCCAATTTTATGTAATACTGGGCCACCGTCGGCAACGCTGGCCCAGCATTACAAAATCATTTGCTGGGAAGATATTGCCAATGATAAATATCAACATGTACAACCAGTAAGAAATGTATTTATTGGTCTGTGCTCGTACAGTGATGATGATTACATAATTATTAACAGTCTATTTGCTATTTAAAAAAAACTATATTATATAGAATTTATGACAACATATGGTTCCTTAACGAATAGTCAAGTAGTTTGTTCAAATGGCATTTTTCAAAGTTTATGATACTTATTTTTTTCAATAATTTACCATTAAATATTATTGATTTGCATGCATCTTCTTTCAGTTTTTTAAAAGAAGTGATCAAATTGTTATAGAAACGAATGTAATTTGTATAGAATAACAATTGAATATCCATCGGTGTATACATCTTTCACAAAAAGGACAAACAGTTACGCGGCAACAGTACAGGAAGACGTATAGATCCAGACAAGTAATATATACAGGCTAGAACAAAATATAGCAATAAATAAGGATTCTTGACAAAAATGTCTGTACAAAATCTATGACAAAAGGTCACTGTGTATACTCTTATTTGTACATTTTGTTTCCATATACACGTGAGTCGACGACCTGAAGTTGGCTTAATGCCGGGTCAAAGTTTGTAATGTTGGCCTAGCATCCACCCAACACCGGGATGCCACTCGTGCTGCACACGGACTATAATGAAAGGCCGCTGGACGTAAAACAAACAGAAAAATAAACCATGTTTCTTCACACAGACATATGTCTACATAAACAATTCTGGAAGTGTGATTCTAGTGCTACACGTTGTTACATGTACGGAGCCCTGGGGATAAAAAAGACAAACCACTGGAGAGACGTTAAAATACACAGCGCCAGAGGGGAGACGTCTGGAGTGACATCTCACTAAGGGTGAGCAGTATAAATGCAGCATGCCGAGATGTCCACTGAACGGCTCTAAAATTTAATATATCTTTTAATTTGGAATTAAAGTATAATATCTGTCATCTAGTGGCAGATACTATACTCCACTTCTTCCTGACATTAAAATAGCTTTGAATGATTAGAGAAACCGTAGGCCTTGACGGCCACAGGCACATTTAGATTTATACTGTGGGCCCTCTTTTCGTTCACCTCCTCACAAAAAAATAAGGAACTTGGTGTAATCTCAAATAAATTTGGGTGCATTCACAAACAGAACCAAAAGAAAACCCTATTTTAGAAAAATCCCTATTAAATCAGTAAACACACACAAACGGGCTTCTGTTCCGAATGACATCATTCGGTGGCACAACACATTCTACTGGGCATATGAGCTACAAAAACAAAAGGCTGTACTGCGGTTAACCCTTTAACCGCCCGTACCGCATATATTCAGGTTTTCATTTTTATTAGCACATTAAATACCACATTTTAAACATGTTAAAGATAAAATGTGACATCAATCAGCAATATTTGAAAACAGTTGACCTCCATTTTGTCAAATCTGAATAATTTTCACTAATTGAAGTTGTGGATCGCGTCAGCGAGACACAACTTCAAGTGGTTGAAAATTCAGATTGGATAATTTGGCGGTTAAAGGGTTAAGGAAGAAGTTACTAGGTTTTGGCTTTGCACAAGTGTTGACGAAGACTGCTATTGGCTTGGAAACATCATGGACCACTAGACAACATCCACACCACATATAAATGTCTACACTTGCATGGCATGTCATTTAGTCCCACGGTTATCAGTGAGATTACAATTTGTAATTATACACACACCGCCGATAAAACACTATGATATACTTATATATAAAAACGTACGTAAAATACAGTTTTTTTGCATTTAATATCCCAAGAGATATGATATCTCATTAAAATAATACACTGGTTCGGATTTGCAAATGTGGTCTCTAAGATATCTAATACTGCTACTGAACGGGGAACTGAATGATAAAATTAGTTTCATGGTGTGAGACTAAATAATAAAAAAATATCACACTATTTTTTGTGAAATATCACACTATTTTTGTGCCGAATTTGACTACTAATAATCTTCGCATTATGCTGTAAAGTTTTGCATCATCGTCCTCATCATAAAAATATTCCTCAGTGCTGCACCTGCTACAGTACACTCTACTACTAAACACTACATTTATATTTACACACAGATGACAACATAATATATCCAGGAGATGACGAGCCAACGACGACACAACGTTGGGGTATCATGTAGGACGTTGGCCCAGCATTGTGTCAATGCTGTGTGATAACTTGCTGGGTATACAGCAGACGGGAGGTGGATGTCATACTCTTGCACAACAAGATACCTGGAGCTGTTACCATGATCACTGAATCTGCATCACCAGCGACATTGCCATGTATATACATATGGCCTCGACACTTTCAGACATCATGTACGTTTAATGCAGGAATTGCTGCTTCCTGATGGAAGGATTTGATGAAAACAGAGCTGGTGACTCTCTTATCGGGCTGAGTCGGCCAGACCACGCTTTCAACATCCGCCTTGTCCAATTAGGCTGACTACAAGTCAATTTTAACAAACTATATGAGCTTTCAGGTATTGTTTTGATTACAGAGACTTGGAAATGAGTAAAACTGTAAATTATGAACCGGTAGTTTGTCAGGTGAAAACAGTTCAGGAAAGGTGAATGCCAAAGTTCCCACACTTTGTTGTCTTCTTGCATATCGGTGTACGCCGTTGCGTTAGCGTTGTATCGACGTCAACAACGTTGATACATCGCTAACGCAACGCCGTACACATGGTGGCATCACACGACGCCAGGTGTGTTACACCGCGGCGTTTTCAGTTTTGAACTCAATTTGAAATGTCACCTGTGAACCATGTGTGAATGACGTGACAGTAGTGGTAGCAGATGCAGAGATGGTAATGTCTTGTATTCAGTTTGAGCATTCTGAATGCAGCGGAGGCCGCACTTGACGCATGTGTGTTGAACACACAGCACACCTCAAGCAATAGTTCTGGCCTGCTACTTGTGTGCAGTACAACACTCTCAGTTCTACTCTTATTCTGTTGGTAATTAGCAGTCTGGTTTGCCAGAACACAAGTGGACTAACACTCAAACTCCTGCTGGGTGATGGCGTTGAGATCCTTCATCAGTCCCTCTAAGTTTGCCATCTCTGCTGTCAACTCTTCTGTGCTCACTGATTTCTAAAATAATACAATTAAATCATCAAGTTAGAACTAAAAATGGCAAAGTGTAGTTCATAATTAAAAAGGGTCTAGATCATTTAAAAAAAGAAGCAAAGCCGTTATGGTTTATTTTATGATATCAATCAAGCTGTTTCTTTGGAAGCCAGAGATGGTCAGTATTAACAAAGGGACGTATCTGAAAGTAGTTGACACACACTTCCCTTAAACTTGGGTTGCATTTCTAAACCAACAAATGCATTTTGAATTAATTGAAGAGCACATACCCCATCACAACAAGCACGCTGTCAGCCTCAATTTCTCATAGCATATTTGGGTATTCAACCCCTAGAACACTGATGTCGACTACAGTAGACATTCTGTCTTTGTGTTAGCACCTGCATAACCAATTGCTAAAACTAAAATATGCTTTCAATCTTGAAACACCGATATATGTTGGGGACTTGAATTTCACAAATCACATATATTTTCAGTCACTTGGAGTTGTGGGTCGCGGTAGCGAGACACAACTTCAAGTGACTGGAAATTTAAATTGAATAGCTCATTGCTCCAGGGGTTGATATGTCTTTTCGTTGTGGCGAGAAATTCACGACTCGAGTGAAATGAGAATAGCTAGCAGGGTGTTAGGATGTGTAATATGTAGGTGTGCGTCTGTTTGGCTTACCATCATATCCGTGTCGCCTTCCTGTAGCGTCACATCTGGAGGTTGTGGGGAGATGACTGGCATGGGTGAGCGAGACTTCATGGGTGTCACCGCTGTGGGGGGAGGCGGCTTCTTGTAGGGGCTGGGCGGCTGGTGTGATGGCTGTGGCTGTGGCTGTGGCTGCGGCTTGACTGTACAACAACAAATATAACAATCAGTACATTTACAATTTAGGACAGAACTAACCAGTAGCGCAAGTTTTTCATTGATTTCTCTGTCAATTAATTATGAACTGTAAACATGATCTTAGAACAGAATCCCAATATCCGTGAAAATTTCGTAAAACTATAAGCATCATTTCAAAACTTAGACCATTTGACATGTAATAAATATAAATTATGACATCCCTCTGTAAACTCATAACACTAATTCTGGAATTTTAGTATATGTCAAATGGTCTAACTGTTTAAATATTCAATATTATTTTTACATGTGTTAACCTTTGACTTGAAAATGGACTGTGCAAAATTTCGAGGAAACCGGTTCATAATTGATGGATAAATCAACAAAAAAATTGCGCCACAGATTTACCAAAATAATTGTGGCCCAGATCCATTCACGAAAATCAGCACGCCACGAAACAAATGTTTCCATGGTGAGAGGGCACATCACCAATCTATACATAGACAAAAAAATTATTGTCTTTTTTATTTATAAAATTGATATTAAAAACCCTGCAAAAAAATGGCTATAGGCCTACAGGGTAAATGTAATGAGCATCTCGCTTTGGCTATACAGGGTAAATGTAATGAGCATCTCGCTTTGGCTATACAGGGTAAATGTGATGAGCATCTGCATTTGGCTATAAATGGTAAATGTAATGAGCATCTCCATTTGGCTATAAATGGTAAATGTAATGAGCATCTCCATTTGGCTATACAGGGAAATGTAATGGGCACCTCATTTGGCTATACAGAGTAAATGTAATGGCCATCTCCATTTGGCTATACATGGTAAATGTAATGAGCATCTCCATTTGGCTATACACGGTGAATGTAATGGGCATCTCCATTTATCTATACAGGGTAAATGTAACGGGCACCTCATTTAGCTATACAGAGTAAATGTAATGGCCATCTCCATTTGGCTATACATGGTAAATGTAATGAGCATCTCCATTTGGCTATACACGGTGAATGTAATGGGCATCTCCATTTGACTATACAGGGTAAATGTAATTAGCATCTCCATTTGGCTATAAAGGGAAATGTAATGGGCATCTCAATTTGGCTTTACAGGGTAAATGTAATGGGCATCTCCATTTGGCTATACAGGGTAAATGTAATGAGCATCTCCATTTGGCTATACAGGGTAAATGTAATGAGCATCTCCATTTGGCTATGCAGGGTAAATGTAATGAGCATTTCCATTTGGCTATACAGGGTAAATGTAATGGGCATCTCCATTTGGCTTTACAGGATAAATGTAATGAGCATCTTCATTTGGCTATACAGGGTAAATGTAATGAGCATCTCCATTTCGCTATACAGAGTAAATGTAATGAGCATCTCCATTTGGCTATAAAGGTTAAATGTAATGAGCATCTCCATTTGGCTATACAGGGTAAATGTGATGAGCATCTCCATTTGGCTATAAAGGGAAATGTAATGAGCATCTCCATTTGGCTATAAATGGTAAATGTAATGAGCATCTCCATTTGGCTATACGGGGTAAATGTGATGAGCATTTCCATTTGGCTATACAGGGTAAATGTGATGAGCATCTCCATTTGGCTATACAGGGTAAATGTGATGAGCATCTCCATTTGGCTTTACAGGGTAAATGTGGTGCCATCTACATTTGGCTATACAGGGTAAATGTAATGGGCATCTCCATTTGGCTATACAGGGTAAATGTAATGGGCATCTCCATTTGGTTATAAAGGGAAATGTAATGGGCATCTCCATTTGGCTTTACAGGGTAAATGTAATGCCATCTACATTTGGCTATACAGGGAAATGTAATGGGCATCTCCATTTGGCTATACAGGGTAAATGTAATGGGCATCTCCATTTGGATATACAGGGAAATGTAATGGGCATCTCCATTTGGCTATACAGGGTAAATGTAATGGGCATCTCCATTTAAATATACAGGGAAATGTAATGGGCATCTCCATTTGGCTATACAGGGTAAATGTAATGGGCATCTCCATTTGGATATACAGGGAAATGTAATGGGCATCTCCATTTGGCTATACAGGGTAAATGTAATAAACATCTCCATTTGGATATACAGGGAAATGTAATGGGCATCTCCATCTGGCTATACAGGGTAAATGTGGTGCCATCTACATTTGGCTATACAGGGTAAATGTAATGGGCATCTCCATTTGGCTATACAGGGTAAATGTAATGGGCATCTCCATTTGGTTATAAAGGGAAATGTAATGGGCATCTCCATTTGGCTTTACAGGGTAAATGTAATGCCATCTACATTTGGCTATACAGGGAAATGTAATGGGCATCTCCATTTGGCTATACAGGGTAAATGTAATGGGCATCTCCATTTGGATATACAGGGAAATGTAATGGGCATCTCCATTTGGCTATACAGGGTAAATGTAATGGGCATCTCCATTTAAATATACAGGGAAATGTAATGGGCATCTCCATTTGGCTATACAGGGTAAATGTAATGGGCATCTCCATTTGGATATACAGGGAAATGTAATGGGCATCTCCATTTGGCTATACAGGGTAAATGTAATAAACATCTCCATTTGGATATACAGGGAAATGTAATGGGCATCTCCATTTGGCTATACAGGGTAAATGTAATGGGCATCTCCATTTGGATATACAGGGAAATGTAATGGGCATCTCCATTTGGCTATACAGGGTAAATGTAATGGGCATCTCCATTTGGATATAAAGGGAAATGTAATGGGCATCTCCATTTGGCTATACAGGGTAAATGTAATGAGCATCTCCATTTCACCATCAACAAGACATTTTTCAAGCAATTGTCAACTACTGTGAAATTGATGGGTTAGAATATTTTTAGATTTGGTTTGAAATGGCTATCATTCTGTCACTTTGAAAACTAGCAGATGCACCATTTCAATCTCTGTATATCAACCACTCAATTGCGAAATAATTTTTAGTTGAGGCTACAGTATATGATTCTGTTAACCTCATCAACTCAATGTTGAGGCTACAGTATATCAGTCCGTTAACCTCATCAACTCAGTGTTGAGGCTCAGTATATGAGTCTGTTAACCTCATCAACTCAATGTTGAGGCTACAGTATATCAGTCTGTTAACCTCATCAACTCAATGTTGAGGCTACAGTATATCACTCTGTTAACCTCATCAACTTAATGTTGAGGCTACAGTATATCAGTCTGTTAACCTCATCAACTCAATGTTGAGGCTACAGTATATCAGTCTGTTAACCTCATCAACTCAGTGTTGAGGCTCAGTATATCAGTCTGTTAACCTCATCAACTCAATGTTGAGGCTACAGTATATCAGTCTGTTAACCTCATCAACTCAGTGTTGAGGCTCAGTATATGAGTCTGTTAACCTCATCAACTCAATGTTGAGGCTACAGTATATCAGTCTGTTAACCTCATCAACTCAATGTTGAGGCTACAGTATATCAGTCTGTTAACCTCATCAACTCAATGTTGAGGCTACAGTATATCAGTCTGTTAACCTCATCAACTCAATGTTGAGGCTACAGTATATCAGTCTGTTAACCTTATCAACTCAGTGTTGAGGCGCAGTATATGAGTCTGTTAACCTCATCAACTCAATGTTGAGGCTACAGTATATCAGTCTGTTAACCTCATCAACTCAATGTTGAGGCTACAGTATATCAGTCTGTTAACCTCATCAACTCAATGTTGAGGCTACAGTATATCAGTCTGTTAACCTCATCAACTCAATGTTGAGGCTACAGTATATCAGTCTGTTAACCTTATCAACTCAGTGTTGAGACTCAGTATATGAGTCTGTTAACCTCATCAACTCAATGTTGAGGCTACAGTATATCAGTCTGTTAACCTCATCAACTCAATGTTGAGGCTACAGTATAGCAGTCTGTTAACCTCATCAACTCAATGTTGAGGCTACAGTATATCAGTCTGGTAACCTCATCAACTCAGTGTTGAGGCTCAGTATATGAGTCTGTTAACCTCATCAACTTAATGTTGAGGCTACAGTATATCAGTCCGTTAACCTCATCAACTCAATGTTGAGGCTACAGTATATCAGCCCCTTAACCTCATCAACTCAATGTTGAGGCTACAGTATATGAGTCTGTTAACCTCATCAACTCAATGTTGAAGCTACAGTATATCAGTCTGTTACCCTCATCAACTCAATGTTGAGGCTACAGTATATCAGTCTGTTACCCTCATCAACTCAATGTTGAGGCTACAGTATATAAGTCTGTTAACCTCATCAACTCAATGTTGAGGCTACAGTATACGAGTCTCTTAACCTCATCAACTCAATGTTGTGGCTACAGTATATCAGTCTGTTACCCTCATCAACTCAATGTTGAGGCTACAGTATATAAGTCTGTTAACCTCATCAACTCAATGTTGAGGCTACAGTATACGAGTCTCTTAACCTCATCAACTCAATGTTGTGGCTACAGTATATCAGTCTGTTAACCTCATCAACTCAATGTTGAGGCTACAGTATATCAGCCCCTTAACCTCATCAACTCAATGTTGAGGCTACAGTATATGAGTCTGTTAACCTCATCAACTCAATGTTGAGGCTACAGTATATCAGTCTGTTAACCTCATCAACTCAATGTTGAGGCTACAGTATATCAGTCTGTTAACCTCATCAACTCAATGTTGAGGCTACAGTATACGAGTCTCTTAACCTCATCAACTCAATGTTGAGGCTACAGTATATCAGTCTGTTAGCCTCATCAACTCAATGTTGAGGCTACAGTATATCAGTCTGTTAACCTCATCAACTCAATGTTGAGGCTACAGTATACGAGTCTCTTAACCTCATCAACTCTAAATGATGAGATGCATAATCAACAGCAGCTTAACCCTTTACTCCCTAAGTTCATTAAGTGAAATCAAAATGACTAATATGTGCAATTCAACACAATGGTAAGAATAAGATGTTTGACTTTCAAAATTTTGATATCTCTCGAAATCACTGAATTCTTTTTTCCTAAGAGAATCCAGTGGAGCCCTGCCATAATGTTATTGGTATTAGCTAAGGTGACGTCTTAGTCATTTACTTTTTCTTTCATTAGTATTGTGAGCATTAAATAAAAGAGACATCCCATCATTTATAAAAAAAAAGTATTTGTGACCTCTGCATTTGTTGCATTCCGTTTTAAATGACTTTCTGAGCGCTGCATACACACAATTTACACAAATTACTCTAACACAGCTCAATTATATGAATTAAAATGCCCAGAAGATGAAATGCATATATTTACTTGTGTGAATTACACATTATCTGAATAATTTTACATTAGCAATAGCACCAATGGTAACAACAGTGAAATAAGGATTAGAGAATATTTTAAATAGAATTGATTCCTTGGGACTAACATGTCTTTTCTGCCACTCTTGAGTAATGTAAGTGGGACAGTTCAACTCCAAGGGATTTTATAAAGTGGTGTACCATCTAATAAACCCTCCAATGAAGCCGGTTTGTGGAAACTGGACTTCACTGAAGAGGAGAGTGACAACACAACATGTGAGTGATTCAGGTGTTAAGTGAACAATTCACCAGAGAGAAGAAAGGAGGTTTAGGAGAGCTGCTGCGGTGGCGTCTGTGTGCAAGTCATCATAGCAACCTCCAGCAATATAGATATCCATGCCAGTGACACAAGTAAAGCGTGTTCACACTTTAAAACGAGATTATTGGCCCAGCTAGTACAAAATCATGAGCTAATAAACTTGCCATTTGATTGTTGGTGGTGAACACAAGAAATTGACAAGAGCAAAATTGTATTTAGTGTTCCAATCCTGGGTTGATATTATTGTCTTGCACACAGAGGACGACACAGCTGCTTGAAGTGACAAGTACTGAATGCAAAGAGCCGTGTTTTCTGATAGCCTGATGGGGGTGCATGCATGTTCAAACCTTAACACGTTTATGTATTGTCGCTTGAGATCAATGAATCGTAAGGTGGTACGAACAACACTTTAATTCCAAGACATCGATACATAAATTGTTATATTGAAAAAAACTATCATGGTGGTCAAATTTCGTAAAATATTTTCAGTGTGCAATAATTGTGAATAAAACAGTACTAAATATGAAGAGTTATCACAAGCAAAAAATGTACTTTAATCTGAAGATGTAAATTACATGTACGTTTGCAATGCTATATTTAAATGGTTGAACTGAATAAGGGTTGGTAAATCACATGCACTATAACTACGAGCACAATTATTAAATTAAGTTCCTTATGTAGATGAGCTTATATCATAAACAATGGTATGAGCATATTTAACAATGGAGAAATAATTACATTTAAAAAAGTTGATAGGTCTATGCAGGTAAATATTTTGGTACGTAACAGCTGATACATGTAGTTTGTAAAATACACTTAAAAAAAACAGATGTTCAAATGTCATCGCGAACAATGCTTTGGAATCAGTTTAAAATAAAGATGGTAACAAAACACCAAATAAAAATGGTAAATTATACAATGCGGGTCATAACACAATTTATAAAAAAATAGTCCCACAAGGCAGGAAATATTGGATTCACAAACTAAGCTACCAAAGCAGGGATACGTGGCCATATAACCATATATTATACACCTGCACATATAACCAAATTTACAGAAAAAATTTACAGTAATATCTCGTAGTGAAATGTACTGTACATTCTTTTCAACCTGCTTATGGCGTCACTGTTATTGGATTTAAATTAGGATAATTAATTTCGTTGTAGTTTTTATCTTGTTCAATTACTATTTTGATAAAAATCGCTGCAAAAAATGAGAACTAGGCTCACAATTAAATTTTAAGTAAACTAAAATCTTCATAACTAAGTAAACAAAAATTCTCTCAAAATTGTAAACCTAGAAGGTGGTGTACATTTCATATGGGTGACACGAGGATTTACACTTAGAAAAGAAGGGAAAACAGAGCACGCACAAACACACACAGGGAAATAAATAGAGAAGCCCTAGCAGACAGGCAGGCCAGCATGCAGCACGCCACATGTACGGCACTGGTAACAATATCATACCTAGGTGTGGTTTGGGGGTTGGGGTGCCGGGCTGACTCTGGAGCGGAGGCCCGGGCACAGAGAAACTTTTCAGAGGGTGCGTAGGGCGAGGCAGGGTCTTTGTGCCGTCCGCGCTGGGGGAGGAAGGTGTCCCTCCCCCCGCCACCCCCGGCTGGCCGTGCGCCCACGGTGTGGGGCTCGCGACACCCACCGGCACCCCGGGCCCGCCGCCCGGATGCAGCTGCTCATATGGGATGGGAGCATGCTGGTTGTGACAGGACGGTGACTCCGGAGATTGAGGCCCTGCAAGACCCATGCACACACAATAGACGGTTACTTGACGTAATGATCATCACCACAACTCTACCAACACATACTCTCTACTAAGCCACAGAACGCTCGGCCCATATGTCAGTCAAAGTCTACCTACATTTAACTAACAGATTAGCTGATTATGTCATGTAGTATTGTCATTAGATGAAAGGTACACTTTGACTCATGAGCTGAATGGAAGCTACTCAATTATCACAGATGATATCTTTTTAAACAGTCACATCGTCTTAAAAGCAGTTTTGCAATTTTAGAAAATGTAATAAGTCTTCTATTAAATAAAGAATTTATACAAAATTAACAGTTGTCAATATTTAACAGTAATCACAGAATGTTGCAATTTATTAAAAAATGATTTCTGAATAAAAGAAGAAAGCCCATACATAAGCACATTTACAATTAACAAAATACGGATAAGAAAATATCATCTGCACATATAAAGTAAATGAAAAAAATGTAGTTATGGTAGCCAAGTACCAGATAATTATATATTAATAATACTAAATGGATAAATTTAAAATTTAATAAATGATTAAAGTTAGAAAGAACAATCTCTTCATCACTAAACCTTCTGAAATCATCACTATGACTCGAGAAATTTGTGCCAAAATGTATTTATGCAGTTTTAGAATATTAAACTGCATATTCTCTTAAAATAGATATTCACAAAATATTGTCAAATGAAAAGTGATAAGTACTATTCATAAATTTGTATGAGTTATTGTCAACAACAACTACATCTACATAAAACAATATAATGAAACTATAATAAAATTACATAATCATTTACGTAATCCCATCTCTCATTTAATTATCCCGCAGATGCATAAGTGAAGGCTTTTAGAAACAAAAAAAGATGTAAATCGTAGTGATGCAATTTAGAAAGTCAGGATTTATACTAAAAGAGGTAGATTCTATATTTTTAAAGTCACATCAAATGATTATCATGGATGACAGATTTCATTGTTTTAAATACAATGCTGCACATTTCAAAGTGCAGGTCGCCAAACGGGGGGAATAAAGAATTGTAAGTGTCACTTTGTAAAGTTACACTTAACATACTCAAATCAAATAAGTATCACATCTCGTCATCCACAAAGTAAACTTGATGATTTCAGTTGTGTTACTATTGGGAATTATTAAAATGTGTTATTATAACAGAAAATTAATTAGTCAATTACAATGATTCCTCTATTATAATTCTACACAACAAAAACATGAACAGAAGTTCGGTGAAAGTCCTAGCCTGAATTACTGTCAACGTATATAACTACATATATAATCTTGAGAAAAATTTGCAAAATTATGACCATGAGAGCTTGTAAAAAATGACGAATCATAATTTCTTGAAACGCTAAAAATCTTTTCCTATGCTTTGGGCAACAGATTACACAATAGAAAGTGGGTGAAGGCGGATTCAAGCTATTCATTTGTGTGAATCTTGCGAAGAGTTACAATTTAAAAATCAGAAGTTTAATGTTCAAGTCAAAATAACAATATAAAAGAGATACAGAATATATACACAGAACAATTGATCTATTTGAGGATTTTCTGAATAGCAGGTCAACATTGTGATGGGAAACAAACTGTTTATAAGGAGATCCTATTCTTTCGTCAAAGATGAACCGACACAGTAGTCAGAAGAGAAGAGATGAACAGTTTCAAATAAATGGCCCCACGCCCATCCACAGTTATATTAGAAATGATAAAAAAGACAGTGGAAAAATGTTCAGTGCTCTATGAGTGAGAGAGAATGGATTAAGTACACTTTGTTCCTTTCAGAGTTAAAATGTTGTGTGTGCCAACTAAATGAGTAGTGCACACAACACTTTAAATAAAAAAAAAAGAAACGACTTGTAAGTATGATTAGGAATTGTTCACTTGAAAATACAACCGATTCCACAAAGCATGTTGTACAAAAAAATAACTCAGGGAAGAAATGATCACAAGTGTCACTTTAGAAAGTGCTACTGACAACCATCTAATTCCAGAAGGACATTCTGTTGTAAGATATCTTCAAATCAATACTAACAGAAATGGATAACACCTTTCTGATTCTACTTACCTACCACTCAGACTAGGTCTAGAAAAACACACTTGTAATACTATTCTAATGATGAATACTATCCTACTGATAAATTTGGAGAAGTATCACAATTAAAACAATAAAATTCCATTATAAAATATATAGACGACAGGCCTGAAATTTGGGAAAAAAGATCATGCCGCACACAACTTTGTACAGTACTGTGATATATTTCTTTGATCGGAATTATAAATCTATAGGCCCCCTTTTCAATGTATGATGACATAAATTTGTTTTAACATCTTTAACCAAGTTTTACTTGCATTGTTGAATTCCATTCAAATGAATTGTTGTCAATGTAGAAGACCCTGAGATATTGGTCTGACACAAATGGTCTTATTGTATTCTTTGTTAATAATCATAGCCCTGAAACAGTGTGTTGTTTTATTTGAAAATGGAATTACTCGATCAACTTCCAGTTTCAAATGAAAGAAAATTCCACACTAATAACAGGTATTAATTGTGAAATGAGCAATTCTTCATTTAGAATGTTCTTTAGAAAGTTCAAAACAAAACAAATGCTTTTTTTTAAAAGAGGGGGGGGGGGTGTTGGAATAAAAAACAATGTTAAAAGTGGTCATATTATTGTGATATGGTGGGGTATTCAGACATGCATGTCTATAATTGATATAATGCAGCCACACAGTTGATGACATACAGTAGTCAATAAGGCCGCAAGAGAGAGGGGGGTACGCGAAATCACTGTCAACTGCAGCTAACTCAACACTACCTACTGCCAGCATAGATTGTCACACATATACAATCTACTCTAAATGAGGTGCCTATTGCAAACCTTGCGGGGTCATTCATGACCCAGCAGACACAGTGAGTGGGAATGTAGTGAGAAGAATGTACCCTCTACTAATTAAAATATTACTTTCCTTCCCCAAATTGTATTATTATTGTATAGCATGTTTGTAAACATAGACAAAACAATCAATTACTAGATTACATTAGAAATCATTGCATGAGACAAGAAATTTTGAAACAACACAGAAAATTCAACACAATATTTAACCCTTTGAACACCAAAGAATAAATTATTATTCTCTGTGACTTGTGTGAAGGCAGTACCAATCACAGTACATGTACCTTAGTCACAAAAAATTACAACTTCACTCCTGGCATCCTAAGAGTTACACAGACTCCCAGCCACAAAAAGGACCACAATGACATAATTTCAGACTAATTCCCCTCACTTTGGTCTACTGGGCTCAATGGAACAGCAAAAGCGCGGAGAGAACCTGTCAACTTGGAGCAGCTATTCGAATGTTTATGCAGCTTGTCGCCACGCAGTTTGCGTCGTTCTAGTGTAGAAGAGTGAGGTGTATCCTCTGAAAAGCAATGGCAGGGTCACTCAGCTAATCAAAATGTGACTGCTATTGTCTGTGTTGAAGCTTTGATATAATAAAAAATTAAAAAAGATCTCAAATTTTAAAATAATTCAAATAAAGTAGGTATATTTATAATTATCAAAATAATTTGTATGACAAAACAAGGAAATGGGTGCAAGAATGATATCACAAGTCAAAATAAAAATAAAATAATTGAAATAAAATAGAAATACAATAGTTACACAACATGACCCTCTAACTAGATAATAGCATAAACCTCTCCGAGTGCTTTTATAATTCTGATTATTCTTCATCCAAATCGAGATTCACAGCTTAATTGGCATGTAAATTGTAATGCATGTATTGTATTGTAAAAATACTGTATTAAATGGCAAATGATATGATTTGTTGCCAAATAATCCTATACTGTCAAATACTGGACATATACCCAGTATTAGTTGAATACATACTCATCTAGAGACATTGCTTCAGAATACAGCCACACTGGGCCTATGTACTCTGGAACCTATTCATCCTTCAGAGCAGGGCTCGACACTAACACTGGCCCGTTGGCCCGAGGCCAGTAGAAATCACTAAGGGCCAGTAAATCACCTGGGATACTGGCCCTGGGGGCAACAAAAAAATTACACTCCCCCTTGATACTGTGTACACTAAGGACTTGAATGACAAGGCTAAGGGCCAGTAATTGTCTGAAGCTACTAGCCCTTTGGGCTACTACCTGACATCAGCTAGTGTCGAGCCCTGTTCAGAGTAATATCATATTGAGCCGAACTAATTCTGTTGTTGTTTACTGACCTGAGCTGGGTTGAGAGATGTCCCCTGCATTGACGCGGGGTGTGTTTGTGTACTGGGTGCGCGGGTAGACAGGGCGGATGGGGGTGGGTGCCACAACAGTGGCTGTGTGTGACCGATCCTGGTGTAGATGGCCATTTGGTATTGCAGTTGCTGTTGCTACGGCTGTAAAATAATAATAAAAGACAAGAATTAATTATTTAATACATTTTTTATTCTTTTACCCCAAACTTGTATTGTGTGAAAATTTAATTGCTGTAAATTAGCCGTCCAACATTTGTTTTGTGTGAGAATTCACATTTTATAACTAGCTGTTATATTTGCTGGGCTGGCCATCTTGAATGTAAATTAGCAGATTTTTTAACCTAACCAGGGTAATCCATCAGAATTTTTTCAGAACAAAGTTTTTAACAATTGGATGAATATTTGACAACTGATAGCGTTTGCATTGATTTGGAAGGAAGAGCCTGGGTGGCCATCTTGAATATGCAAATTAGCCAATTTTCCTGAGTATAAATTCATGCATGTGATGTTAGCATGAAATACACAAATAAATAAATCAACTGGAAAAACAAAACTACTACAATTTTGCAGAGATAACTAACGTTCTCGTGGAGGTGGTGGTTGATCTACAGGAATCATGATGGGTTTGGCAGGACGGCCTGGGGTGCGATGATATCGATCTTCGGGTGATCGCGGCCTATCACCTGTTAAACACAACAAGATAAATCATGTCAACAATATAATGCAAAATTCACTTGTTACTAATACTACCTTTATGCAGGTAAACATAAGACTGTGTAATAGGCATGTAATACCTATTACACAGATAATTCTGAAATACACTAATCAGGATAAAACAGCTTTTACAAATACATTTGTAACCAGTGCTGATGGTTTGCAAAATAGTGGTGTGCAAAAAATCACACTCCTTGAATGAACTCTTTGAATAAGCAAGGAGTGTCAGCAAGGAGTGTTGCCGTTGTATCTGTACATTGTACAAGGTGTGCGGTGTTTCCCTCGCCTCAACTTTGTTTTAGGCGTGTGATGGCTTGCGTGTGCGAACACACCCCTAATATCATCAGCACTGTTGTAACCTTATTGGTTATTGAAGCAGAACTCAACTATCGGCCATTATTGATTTTAATATGCCTGATATTTGGCAAACTGTGCCAGAGAGCCATCACTACAAAACCAGATATATGTGTTTTCAAGGAGGGAGATGTTCTGAAAAATATAAAATCGATCAAATTCAAAATGTGAGACTTCTTGGAAGGATGCACCCTGAAAAATTTCAACTTGATCAAATTAAAAATGGCTGACTATCGTCCATTATTTATTATAATATGCCTGATAAAGTAAATACTAACTGATAGTCAGTCATTGTGAATTTGATAAGAGTTGAAGTTTATCAGGGTGCATCCTTCCATGAAATTTCACATTTTGTTTTATAGTATTGTTCAGCTATCTGGAACGGTTTTCCAGATGTTCCGCATATTAAAGTCAACAATGGTCATAAATCAGTCATTTTAAATTTGATCGAGTTTGTCATTCAAAAAAAAAATGTATCAGAGAAATGAGCATTAAATTTGCAAGCTTAACATATAATTTGATTCAAATTCTCCAGATAAAAGTATTTTTTACCCACTTGAAGTTGTGGTAGCCAGAAATTAAATTCTATACTTCAGCGCTTAAAGGTTGAAGTAAATAATGGCCCATATTGAATTTGATTGAGTTTAAATTTTTCAGGTCACATCTCTCCCAGAAACCTCACATTTTGTTTAAAAATAATGAATGGTCTAGTTGTTTGCCAGATATCAGATATTTGTCAGTGAATAAAGTTATTTTGGCAGAGAGATGTACCATAGGTAGAGAAGTAGGTCAAATGTCAAAACACAAAAAAGGCACGTCTACAGCCTCCCCCCTAACGGATGTGTGTGCGATATGAAGAGAATCCCCCCATGGGTCCACGAGATCTGCGCCAGAAGCCAAAAAGTGGACAGACAGGCGGACGGCCAATTTTATTGGGTAGCAATGATCCTCATTCTTAGTAAAACAAGAGGCCACCCGGCCACCATTATCACATAGCGCCGCCCATGTTATAGAAATGTTTCAGGGTACATCATTCCCTAAACTCTCACATTTAGATTTACAGTATATGATCTACCCATCTACCAGCACAGTTTGCCAAGAATATCACAGATATTAAAGTCAAGGATGGTCGCAAGTCTGCCATTTTGAATTTGATCGAGTTAACACTTTTCAGGGCATATCACTCCCTAAAATGACACATGGTTTAGCTATCTGGCACAGTTTTCCAGATATTACTTATATTAATGTTATTGATGGCCACAAGTCTGCCATTTTGAATTTGATCGAGTTAACACTTTTCAGGGTATATCACTCCCTAAAATGACACATGGTTTAGCTATCTGGCACAGTTTTCCAGATATTACTTATATTAATGTTATTGATGGCCACAAGTCAGCCATTTTGAATTTGATCGAGTTGACATTTTTCACGATATACCCTCTCTGAAACCGCACATTTTGTTTTATAGCATGGCAATGGTCTAGCTATCTGGCACGGCTTCCCAGATATCAGTCATATTAAAGTTAATTATGGCCGATAGTCTGCCATTTTGAATTGAATCAAGTTGAAATTTTTCAGGGCACATCACTATCTAAAACCGCACATTTTGTTTTATAGTGATGGTCCAGCTATCTGGCACAGGCCAGATATCAGCAAAATTGAAAAAAAATTAAGCTATACAGTAGAAACTGCTTTGAGCAGCCACACCTATGAGCAGCCAACCTCCTATGGGAGGCCACTTGGCCATTCACCAAAATTACATTTTGTATACAAATAAACCTCCGATGTGCAGCCACCTGCATTAAAAGGCCAGTTTTCCTGTGACACTAGGGTGGCTGATTATAGCAGGTTCTACTGTATTGGGCGAGAGATGTAGGTTGAAAAGTAGGTCAATGGTCACAACCCCTAAATGGCACCCCCTCCCTTAGGAATGTGTGTGCAAGATTAAAGAAATCCCCCCATGGGTTGCAGAGATATGCTCTGGAAAGGAAAATGCGGGGGATAAGAAATTCGCCCATTATTGCATCTTGCTTATATTTGAATATTTAGTATTCTTATCACTGTATATAATCTGTATTGGAAAATATATTTTTTTTTGTACTGCCAAGATTATTATTAATATACCCATTATATAGTCTATTTAGTTTAACTTATATATATAATTATTAAATTATCTGCCGGGCATATTAAAGTGAATAAACATTCTATTACACGTAACACCTATTTACTTTTTCACTTTCTACATAGACATGTAATCTGTAGTGCAATGCTTTAGTGTATTAGTTGTACTGGTTCACTTAGTAGATTCTTTTACACAGACACTAAGTTTTAAGAGGCCCATTGTTGCATCTAGCTCAGCACACCACATAGTTTTCTCCCATGGCAGGCTGTTCTGCAGCAGATATTGATCTTTATATCCGCGCCTTCAGGAGATGATCTGTAAGATCTCAGACAATACTCTATACAAAGCAAAACACCACACCTTTTAATAACAGTATTTCTCTAGATATCAAGGTTCGTACCTGAGTGCTCATCATCAATAGATTTGTGGAGATCGTGTGATGATGAGCGAGGGACAGCCATCCCACTCTCGTCCTCCTGCTCCCCTTTATCTATTGATTTAAGTTCCATATGCTCATGATGAATCCACAGATCAGGTGGCTTCAGGTCTTTTGGCCCAGGCTTCATTTTGTTAGCAGGTTTATAACCAGAACCCCTATGGAGAAGAAAATAGACAATGTAAAAGTCAACATTAAAAGTATAATTACAGATGGCGAAACTAACACAATAAGATTGCTTTAAATGATAATTTGTCGTATTAGATCACATTAATCTATTTGATAACATTCTGTACTTACTTGCGTTTCTTACGTCCCCCATCTGACATACGTCTCCGACATAGAATGATTGTAACCACAATTACAGAAATGAGGGTGATACCACCCACAACTCCCACCAAGATCCACAATACCTGTGGAGATATACCTCCCTTCTTATTCTGATTTGTATTCTCTCCTATAAAAACAAAATTATTTAATACAAATAAATAAATATTATAAATATATGTATTATCAATCAAAGAAATATGATATAAAACATGAACAAATTAGGAAGATCATTGTACAAAACAAAATAATATTTGGTGAGAATTATCTACATGAATGATGAGGCTTGAAGTGTTTGGTTTCTTAACCTATTAATCAAGGGTGAATTAAGTGTGAATAATATCAATAGTCATCCTGAACTTAAACTTATTTATTATTCTGTTTTTTCTCTTAAATTGACAAAATTTGTAATATATTTAAACCAAATGTTCCAATATATAGTAGAACTTGTGTCTAATCGATAATAGTGACACTTCAGTGTCTGAATTTTCCGAAGATGTTTTCATCACCTAAATTTTAACAAAATTGATCAATTTCATGCTTTTATGGATGGATGCCTATTGAAGTTTCATACAAATTTATCTAACCTGCTAAGTATATTAACAGCATTTCTAAATGCAGTGTGTAGTTTGATGCTCATTATAAATTTTGTTCTCATTGAAACTCAATTCAAGCAACAGCCTAATTTTTTTATTCAATTAATAGATAACAGATGATGTGCATGGACATTGGTGATCGTGAGATTTCAAGTTAAATTGCAGGCATTAACATTTGAGGTGCACAATGGCATGCTCGCCCCAGAGCATGCTTAATTAGGGATTTCTAAATATAATAGTATAAATAAGGTGTACATTTGAGGTTAACTCTTTTGATAGATATACAATTTTAAGACATCAATGCTTTATTTCTGATAATGTCATAGATCATGTGGTAAACAATATTAAAAGAAGATGCAATGCTTGAATAAAACTAATAACCATAAAACAAACGGTACCAGTTGGCCAGTGATATTCTTATGTAATATTTTTTGATACATGATAATTAAAATCCAATGGGAGAAGACAACAAAAGAACTAGTGAGCTTGAATGTTTTGAATCCAATATAACTTATAATCCTAAATGTTCATAAAGAACTTCAAAGAACTGTAACATAAGCATGGTAGAGAGTATGCAGTATTATGATTATCATAAAAAGCAGTTAAAAGTAACCACACCAAAAATAAGTTAGTCAAGTTTCGCTAGTATTATCTCCGTACAAGATACAAAAATAACAACAGCTGAAAATGAACTACTTTCTGGAAAGAAACACCATTCCATACAGTTTTATAGCGCCAAATAAGTGTACTATTCAACCTGGAAAAATAAAGCGTGCAACCAGGAGATAAATATACAAATGGAAATGTACATGTGATGTGAATCCTGCAAGTTTATTCGACCTTAAAAGTGGTGTATTATCTGAACCCTAGAAGTGGAGTATTAACTGAACCCTACAAGTGGTGTATTATCTGAACACTACAAGTGGTGTATTTTCTGAATCCTACAAGTGGTGTATTATAAATAAGACCCCTACACGTGGTGTATTATATGAACAATACAAGTGGTGTATTATCTGAACCCTACAAGTGGTGTATTATATGAACACTAAAAACGATGTATTATCTGAATCCCACAAGTGGTGTATTATCTGAACACTAAAAGTGGTGTATTATCTGAATCCTACAAGTGGTGTATTATAAATATGACCCCTACACGTGGTGTATTATATGAACTCTACAAGTGGTGTATTATCTGAACACTACAAGTGGTGTATTATCTGAACACTGGTCTATAATTATCTTCTGCCTTTTATTAACCCTTTTAATCTGGTCTATAATCATCTTTTGCTTTTTATTAACCCTTAGTGTAAATTTAGTCTATAGTCATCTTCTGCCTTTTATTAACCCTTAAAGTGTTAATCTGGTCTATAATCATCTTCTGCCTTTTATTAACCCTTTTAATCTGGTCTATAGTCATCTTCTGCCTTTTATTAACCCTTAAAGTGTTAATCTGGTCTATAGTCATCTTCTGCCTTTTATTAACCCTTAAAGTGTTAATCTGGTCTATAATCATCTTCTGCCTTTTATTAACCCTTTTAATCTGGTTTATAATCATCTTCTGCTTTTTTTTTAACCCTTGAAGTGTTAAACTGGTCTATAATCATCTTCTGCCTTTTTTAACCCTTAGTGTTAATCTGGTCTATGGTCATCTTCTGCCTTTTATTAACCCTTAGTGTAAATCTGGTCTATAATCATCTTCTGCCTTTTATTAACCCTTTTAATCTGGTCTATAATCATCTTCTGCTTTTTTTTAACCTTTGAAGTGTTAATCTGGTCTATAATCATCTTCTGCCTTTTATTAACCCTTAGTGTTAATCTGGTCTATAGTCATCTTCTGCCTTTTTTAACCCTTAGTGTAAATCTGGTCTATGGTCATCTTCTGCCTTTTATTAACTAACCCTTAGTGTAAATCGGGTCTATAATCATCTTCTGCCTTTTATTAACCCTTAGTGTTAATCTGGTCTATAATCATCTTCTGCCTTTTTTTAACCCTTAGTGTAAATCTGGTCTAGGGTCATCTTCTGCCTTTTATTAACCCTTAGTGTAAATCTGGTCTATGGTCATCTTCTGCCTTTTATTAACCCTTAGTGTAGATCTGGTCTGTAGTCATCTTCTGCCTTTTTTAACCCTTAGTGTAAATCTGGTCTATGGTCATCTTCTGCCTTTTATTAACTAACCCTTAGTGTAAATCTGGTCTATGGTCATCTTCTGCCTTTTATTAACTAACCCTTAGTGTTAATCTGGTCTATAGTCATCTTCTGCCTTTTATTAACCCTTAGTGTTAATCTGGTCTATAGTCATCTTCTGCCTTTTATTAACTAACCCTTAGTGTTAATCTGGTCTATAGTCATCTTCTGCCTTTTATTAACCCTTAGTGTTAATCTGGTCTATAATCATCTTCTGCCTTTTATTAACCCTTTTAATCTGGTCTATAATCATCTTCTGCCTTTTATTAACCCTTTTAATCTGGTTTATAATCATCTTCTGCCCTTTATTAACCCTTTGAATCTGGTCTATAGTCATCTTCTGCCTTTTTTACCCTCAGTGTTAATCTGGTCTATAATCATCTTCTGCCTTTCATTAACCCTTTTAATCTGGTCTATAATCATCTTCTGCCTTTTATTAACCCTTTCAATCTGGTTTATAATCATCTTCTGCCTTTGATTAACCCTTTTAATCTGGTCTATAGTCATCTTCTGCCTTTTTTTAACCCTCAATGTTAATCTGGTCTATAATCATCTTCTGCCTTTTATTAACCCTTTTAATCTGGTCTATAATCATCTTCTGCCTTTTATTAACCCTTTTAATCTGGTCTATAATCATCTTCTGCTTTTTTTAACCCTTGAAGTGTTAATCTGGTCTATAATCATCTTCTGCCTTTTATTAACCCTTAGTGTTAATCTGGTCTGTAGTCATCTTCTGCCTTTTTTAACCCTTAAAGTGTTAATCTGGTCTATAGTCATCTTCTGCCTTTTTTTAACCCTTAAAGTGTTAATCTGGTCTATGGTCATCTTCTGCCTTTTATTAACCCTTAGTGTAAATCTGGTCTATAATCATCTTCTGCCTTTTATTAACCCTTTTAATCTGGTCTATAGTCATCTTCTGCCTTTTATTAACCCTTTTAATCTGGTCTATAATCATCTTCTGCCTTTTATTAACCCTTAGTGTTAATCTGGTCTATAGTCATCTTCTGCCTTTTATTAACCCTTTTAATCTGGTCTATAGTCATCTTCTGCCTTTTATTAACCCTTAGTGTTAATCTGGTCTATAATCATCTTCTGCCTTTTATTAACCCTTTTAATCTGGTCTATAATCATCTTCTGCCTTTCATTAACCCTTAGTGTTAATCTGGTCTATAGTCATCTTCTGCCTTTTATTAACCCTTTTAATCTGGTCTATAGTCATCTTCTGCCTTTTATTAACCCTTAGTGTTAATCTGGTCTATAATCATCTTCTGCCTTTTATTAACCCTTTTAATCTGGTCTATAATCATCTTCTGCCTTTCATTAACCCTTAGTGTTAATCTGGTCTATAGTCATCTTCTGCCTTTTATTAACCCTTAGTGTTAATCTGGTGTATAGTCATCTTCTGCCTTTTATCAACCCTTAGTGTTAATCTGGTCTATAGTCATCTTCTGCCTTTTATTAACCCTTAGTGTTAATCTGGTCTAAGGGTCATCTTCTGCCTTTTATTAACTAACCCTTAGTGTTAATCTGGTCTATAGTCATCTTCTGCCTTTTATTAACCCTTAGTGTTAATCTGGTCTATAGTCATCTGCTGCCTTTTATTAACCCTTAGTGTTAATCTGGTCTATAGTCATCTTCTGCCTTTTTTTAACCCTTAGTGTTAATCTGGTCTATAATCATCTTCTGCCTTTGATTAACCCTTTTAATCTGGTCTATAATCATCTCCTGCCTTTTATTAACCCTTAGTGTTAATCTGGTCTATAATCATCTTCTGCCTTTGATTAACCCTTTTAATCTGGTCTATAGTCATCTTCTGCCTTTTATTAACCCTTAGTGTAAATTTGGTCTATAGTCATCTTCGGTCTTTTATTAAGGTATAGTCAATTTATATGCATCAATGCAGGCTGCAGATTTAAGTATTTTATCTCTCAATGAAATTTCAAGATCGTGACAGGCAGCTTGTTGACAATTTCACAAGTGGTCAATTGCATTCTGTAATAACACTTCAAGTTCAAAAGCCATAATCTAAGACTTTAGTATTGTAGGTACATGTATACATGAATCTGAATACTCAAATCTAAAACGAGATCATTAGTTGTGCATTACAGTAGCGAGAGATAAACATCAGTCTGTTTGGGTTATGCAGAGCATCCAAGTATTAACAGGACAATTGAAATTATTAAAGAGGAAGTTTTTTCACCAAAAGGGTTAAATTGGGAGAAGCGTGAATCATTAGGAGCTAGCAGAAAAAGGAATGCTTAGAAAATGTCTGGTTATAATGAGCTAGCATGCATGTCACCAAGCAGACGGCTAGTACCAGTGGCCGTGAATTGCTCAGAGATATGTCTCGCTTGTAAAACAACTCATGCAGTAGCTGAAATATGAGAGTAGACATTGACGCTGAGCGAGTGAGTGGTGTTTGTGAACATGGCTCATCAAAGACTGCACAATGACCCAATGTTGCTTCAACGATGGTCAACAACATTGAATCAATGCTGGGTGACTGTCTTGTTTTTGTTGAACAGGAACTATGCTGTGGGCAAGCTATAGAGGCAATATGCAAAAACAGTGTGCATAGGGTGATTTACCCTTCTGTTTATTTTCTTCCCGCGAGTTATCCGGATAAAGATGGTCTCTGAAGTCATCCACATATCCAGGCAATCGGTTAAGGTTGGTGCGACCTGAGTACAATTATAGCCATAGCCGTCAGCAAGGGACCTTCTTCCATTACATCATTTAAATCACTAACAAGTTTCAGACACATAATTTAGTATTGTCACTTAAGCTACCCAAAACAAGTGTTTTATATCAAGCCATTTTAATTTGAAACAGAATGATAATATCAAGTGGTGAAATATAAATCCTTTCTACCATTTTTATTGATAGAATTCAATTTTATAAATCGTTATCAATCTAGTATCAGGTGGCTGAAAATTGCAATGACCATTATTATTACTGTCAACGTGTCTCACGTCCAGTTTGCATGGAAAATGTAATTTACATTATAATGTCCACTAAATCTCACATTCAATAGCTAAATATATGGTGATAAATTTTAAATCTGTTAGAGATATTGGTAAGTTACAAATATTTATATAATTTTTTGTGTATGTTCTATGACATGCATGTTATATTTATATGGCAATAATGCCCATTAATAATATTAGGCAATGTTAAGTATTAACATTACAACATCTGGTGAAACTATATCAGCAACAACCTTAAAGCAATTACAAGAAATGCACATGTTTATATATATGAAGCATTACGTCCATATTTATCTTTACTATCTCGTATAAGATAGGCACTCTTGTTAGTTCAGCTAAATTATGTTGTATTTGTTCATAAAACCTGTTGTGCATGCACTATTTACATATTTTTATAGAAAGTTGCAGCATTACATAAATGACAACTGTTGTAGAATAGATATAAAAGTATAATTAATCTTTATTGTTATTGTTATTTCTTATTTTTGACAATAAATATTTTGTTCATTGTTTATGTACTAAGAAAATTATACTATAATGGCATGCTTAATAATCACCCTAATCATTGATAAATAATGCTGTACATCATTGAGCTTAGAATAATTATCAGCATACCGTACTTATATTTTCTTATATATTAGAAAATTCACATCGGTGAAAAATAATAAATTACTACTAAATGGAAGGTAGTCATTGACCCAGATTATACAGAGGAGTGCAAACATTCAGATTTTAACCCTTTAATCTGCTGATAGTCGTGGAAAAACACTACCATATCGTTTACTGTGCTATAATATCAGAAAAATCAGGCCTACTTTTTATATTAAAACTTCTACAAATAATCCTCTAAACTACATTCTTTCTGTATGATCTCTACTGGTTTAGTAACCTGAAGTTGACTTTTTAAAGTTTTGTATCCAGGTCTGGTACATGTATTTGCTCTTTTCTATTGATTTAACAAAATTTTAAGAAGATTTAGCCAAGCACAATTGGGGGTTAAAATCATAAATGTTGGCATCCCCAGTTACTTTAGTGTAAAAGTTCACAGAAGGTTATCATGGTTATTACAAGAACCAGGATTGATTATTTATTTATATATTCAATGGAAAATTTATTAATATACATGTATATGTTTTTTGAGGCATACTGTGATAAGTGCTTTGCATGCTAAACAAACAAATTCAGTATTATTCAAATATTATAGATACAGAGCTATTAAAGTCAAAGGCAGATTTGGTAAAAGCCTGAATTTGCCTCTCACTTTTTTTTCCGCGCTGATCTTCAGTCAGACCATAGTCATCTGGTGTGTGAATCACTCCTCCACCTGTTCCATCAGCTGCAAAACAAAAACAATTTACATAGCATATTTTTATTTATCGCACTTCTCTATGCTCAACAATCCATACATACATGAAGAGACATCTACAGTAGTTTAACCCTTTAACCTGCATATATTCGGGTTCCCCTTTTTTGTTAGCACATTAAGTACCACCTTTTAAACATGTTAAAGATAAAATGTGACATCAATCAGCAATATTTGACCTCCATTTTGTCAAATCTGAATAATTTTCATCCACTTTGAAGTTGTGGAGAGACACAACTTCAAGTGGATGAAAATTCAGATTGAATAATTTGGCGGTTAAAGGGTTAATCTTTTGACTATTAATTGAGCATACTGGTAATAACTTCTAAGCTGCTGAAAAATAAAAATAAACTTCAAAACCTTCAAAACAATCTTTCCGAAATTGAATATGTTTGCTGAAAAATCAGGTTTGTAGGGCATACAGAGATGCAAGTGAGTCGAGGGTTAAAATCAGGATTTTCTAAAAAGGTCATTTTAGGCCATTTTTAGGCCATTGTCATCAATCCAGAAAACTGGCATCTCTGTGTATATAAATATACAGTTTTATTTTGTATACAGTTTTAATAGATTGTGTCATTCTTTTCATCAGCA
Organism: Flabesymbios commensalis; assembly: GCA_964017125.1. Taxonomy (NCBI): domain Eukaryota; kingdom Metazoa; phylum Annelida; class Polychaeta; order Terebellida; family Flabelligeridae; genus Flabesymbios; species Flabesymbios commensalis. Next base: position 73,310,891 of record OZ024902.1, read on the forward strand.
AATATTATTTTTCACATTCTTATGATAAAATTTGGCAAACATACAGTAGAAAAAACATCAATGCATACCTTTCGGTGTTCGGAAAATAACAGTTGGTGACTTAGGGCTGTATCCTTTGCTATTGCGTGCTTGTATTTTGAAGAAGTAAGTTGTGTCAGGTGTGAGGTTTCTTACAGTGTATGAGAGCTGTTCTCCTCTCAGAGGCTCCACCGCCCACTCTACATCATCCAGAGTGTTGTCCACAGTGTAAAATATCAGGTAGCCTGGAAACAACATACACATTCTACAACTATATGGTCAAAACCTAGAATCACTGAATGCTTTCTGCCTTTTATACTTATAAATGTATCAAATTTAGATGTAGATTAAACTTATTATGTCTTGATCACATAATGATATACAGGTCATTTCAAAAAGGCAGATGTATCCATAAGCTCTGTCTTTTGAGAAATATAAGGGAGAATTTTTCTAGAACAAACATGGTATGCAGGGGTACATAATTGTGTCATTTGTAGGATACATATACCATATTTATTATAATGAACGCCCGCCCCCCTGATTTGAAAATTAAATCAACGATCATGTACACTACAGTACATGATCATTAAAAAACTACTTCAATAAGTGCCGATCCCCCTGTAACTTCATGGGGTATTCTAATTAATGCCCAGGCGTTTATTTGAATAATTATGGTACACACAAACTTCTGCACCGATTCTTATATCTTATTGAGCACTGATCAAATAATATGAAAAGTCACAGGCTTGTATTATAAAAAGTTACTTGTTAAATACCCCAATTTAATTAACGCGGACAGTTGGGTTAACAACCGTAATAATCAACTACAGTGAAACTCTGTCCCAATTAGCTGTCACAAAACCAATTTCCCAGTCACATTTACACTGTTAAGAATCTCCATTGGCCAGTCACCGTAGTAACGCTGTCATGGCCAGTATTTTCGCGTTTAAAAATCTATTCTTACCTGGCAAAACGATCACATAAATAATTTTTAAATGGAGTGGCTGCTCGACCAAACTGACTGACTAGTCAATAATGAATGACAGGCAACTCCAGTCTAGTAACATGAGTGATTTGCATTTTTATCTCTTTTAACCATTTTAAACACCTTGTTTACTACTATTAGACCTGACTTCCGGTCGAGATTACTTCTGATGCTTATTGCCTCGTAATGGTCCATCTAATTCACTTATTTCGATGCTTCAGATTCTTACTATTATGGCACCAGGTGAATATACGTTATGCAGCGCTCCCTATTCTGGTGAATATATTATATTTCTCACTAAGGACTTGGAATGGTGAGATGCTGCACATGGCATTTCAGCATAGTTGTGTTTGACATCATGATTTTTCCACAACTAATATTAAACTTTTTTTTTCAAAGCAAAACCACAATAATAATAGCAAAGAACTTTAGGTCACATGATCACCTGAAATGTGCAAGTAATTTAACTGGAAATGTGTGGAATATATGTTTGGTCATGTGATCTGACATACACACAAAAACAGGGTCATGACCACTTTGACCAAGAACTCAATGGTGGAATCACATTGGCTGAGAGAGATCAAGGGTCAATTTGTAATCCCCTTCCATTCTCTTTATTTTCAAAGAATAAATGCATAAATATGTAAACAATAAATAGTTGTTTTGATATTACGGCAGATGAAAATCCCCCCCGCCCCTCCCCTCTAATCTCCTATGAGCGGCGAACCCCTCAATAACGGCAACTTTTGACCAATATGTAGGGTGGAGGTTGCTATCAGGTTCTACTGTACCGTTTATCATCTAATTTGCATGCATTTGTATAATAAATTAATTAACATATTATTACATCAAGTCTATATCATTCTAAAAGTTAATAATAGACTGTCATTCACATGCCTATCCATTTCAACAAACATAATGATTTAAACTAGTCAAACAAAAAAATATTACTTTCTTGAAAAATTGCACTAAACATGTACAACTATGCATGCTAATTTTAACCAGTAACTTATCATCAGTTTTTCCCATAAAACACAAACAAAAAGATATCTGTAAACATATGTCTAGAACGTAGAACTAGTGTGTTAAATGTATAATGTAGAACTAGTGTAATAAATGTGTGACACACCTTAAATAAAGGTCAACTTAAATCATTTCCAGTAAATTATTTGTGAGCTACTTTTTATCATGAGCCTCAACAATCATTGTCAAACTATGGTACTGAGACCTGAATCACATTGTCTTCCTGAAGTGAAGATGGTATGAAGCAGTAATAAAACTGTATAGTCAGAATCGATAGTGCGGTTAAAAAAACATGAAATAGAAAGTAGGTCAGTGCAACTGACATCAATCCAATAAAGAATGTACAAAATAAGTATTCCAGATATTCAGTGTTTTTTTTTCTAATTGCAAACAATCCACAAACCATGAAAAAAAAAAAAAAATACTTGTTGAAAAAATATATATATAAGACAGCTGAGAACTAGACAGAAGTATTTTCAATTGCATGTATTTTCTTAAAACATGAAACACTCGTGCAAACATGTATCCCATTTAGAAGTGGACAAACATGAACCTGTGGTTAAATGGCCAATAATTATTATGTGTATTGAATATAAACTGAGAGTGAGGAAACTGGTGGTGTAATTTTTCCTAATATCCATTACATGGACATAAACACTACAACAGCACTTCATTTATTATATAGAGTCTAGCTGAGATGACCAGTAGGCTATCAATGGGGTTACACATTAGTTTACATTTTGTTTCTCTGTAGTCTACGCACAAGTGAAACACTTAATACAGACTAGTATTTGACGACAGGTTCCTGTGAGTAAACACATATCAACAACACAAACATTACCAGCACCATTATATCACACACTACCAGTCTCCCCATCACAATGTCATTACATAAGGAGAAAAAAATCTCTAAGGTAATATTGTATTGAAATCATAAAGGCAGCTTCAAAATGTAGCTTCTTGAGAAATAGTTCTCATTTGATACAGAATGATAGACAGTGCCAACTATGCAAAAAAGTACTCAGGTCAAGGTAAATATAGTGTTTGCTGGGCGGCTATACATTACTCAGGTCAAGGTATACATAGTTTTTGCTGGGCGGCTATACATTACTCAGGTCAAGATATAGTATTTGCTGGGCGGCTATACATTACTCAGGTCAAGGTATAGTGTTTGCTGGGCGGCTATACATTACTCAGGTCAAGATATAGTGTTTTCTGGGTGGCTATACATTACTCAGGTCAAGGTATAGTGTTTTCTGGGTAGCTATACATTACTCAGGTCAAGGTATAGTGTTTTCTGGGTGGCTATACATTACTCAGGTCAAGATATAATGTTTGCTGGGCAGCTATACATTACTCAGGTCAAGGTATACATAGTTTTTGCTGGGCGGCTATACATTACTCAGGTCAAGATATAGTGTATGCTGGGTGGCTATACATTACTCAGGTCAAGATATAGTGTTTGCTGGGTGGGCATACATTACTCAGGTCAAGGTATACATAGTTTTTGCTGGGCGGCTATACATTACTCAGGTCAAGATATAGTGTATGCTGGGTGGCTATACATTACTCAGGTCAAGATATAGTGTTTGCTGGGTGGCTATACATTACTCAGGTCAAGGTATACATAGTTTTTGCTGGGCGGCTATACATTACTCAGGTCAAGATATAGTGTATGCTGGGTGGCTATACATTACTCAGGTCAAGATATAGTGTTTGCTGGGTGGGTATACATTACTCAGGTCAAGGTATACATAGTTTTTGCTGGGCGGCTATACATTACTCAGGTCAAGATATAGAGTTTTCTGGGCGGCTATACACTACTCAGGTCAAGATATAGTGTTTGCTGGACGGCTTTACATTACTCAGGTCAAGGTATAGTGTTTTCTGGGTGGCTATACATTACTCAGGTCAAGATAAAGTGTTTTCTGGGCGGCTATACATCACTCAGGTCAAGATATAGTTTTTGCTGGGCGGCTATACATTACTCAGGTCAAGGTATAGTGTTTGCTGGGTGGCTATACATTACTCAGGTCAAGATATAGTGTTTGCCGGGCGGCTATACATTACTTAGGTCAAGATATAGTGTTTGCTGGGTGGCTATACATTACTCAGGTCAAGGTATAGTGCTTGCTGGGCGGCTATACATTACTTAGGTCAAGATATAGTGTTTGCTGGGTGGCTATACATTACTCAGGTCAAGATATAGTTTTTGCTGGGCGGCTATACATTACTCAGGTCAAGGTATAGTGTTTGCTGGGTGGCTATACATTACTCAGGTCAAGATATAGTGTTTGCCGGGCGGCTATACATTACTTAGGTCAAGATATAGTATTTGCTGGGTGGCTATACATTACTCAGGTCAAGGTATAGTGCTTGCTGGGCGGCTATACATTACTCAGGTTAAGATATAGTGTTTGCTGGGTGGCTATACATTACTCAGGTCAAGATATAGTGTTTGCTGGGTGGCTATATATTACTCAGGTCAACAAATAATTTTTGCTGGGCAGCTATACATTACTCAGGTCAAGATATAGTGTTTGCTGGGTAGCTATACATTATTCAGGTCAAGGTATACATAGTTTTTGCTGGGCGGCTATACATTACTCAGGTCAAGGTATATATAGTGTTTTCTGGGCAGCCTTACATTTTTAAATGAAGTCATCTTGCTGTTATTTAATTATCACAAAAACCACCACAACAAATAGTCCACAGTGTGTTAATCATGCAGGACCACGTCAACAGTAACATTTGAAGCACAAATATCAATGTATTTGTTTCTAAATGTTATTATTTAACCTTTCAAAAAAAGTTTATGCAAAAGAAATGTGCGTTAAATAGATACGTTTATTCACCCGATTGAAGTTGTGGGCCATGGTAGACATCAACACAAATTCAAGTGGGAGAAATATCAATAGGATATGTAGTACTTCAAGTGTTTGATTCTTTGTAGTAATAAGGCTAGTTAGTGAAGTTAGTACATTACCTGTAATGTCTTCTGTAAGAGGGCAACAAGCCCACACAAAACAGAACAAACAGAGCACACACAATGATTGATGACAAATATAATTGACGATAACAAGAGAGAGCTTCAAGAATTCATGTTACAACAATGGTGCCAAAATACCAAAATAGAAAGAGAGGTGAGTGAGTTAAAATGCAAATATGTGACAACCAGAAACCTTTGAAAATAATATATCCAAAGTGTGTTTTCAGATGAATACATGCAAAAATACTGGAATTGATGATTTCAGATTCAAGTGAATTATATCGGCATGTTACACAGTGGAATTTGCTGTGTATAGAAGACCCTAGTTACGATATCTTAATGGTTTACACATCCATCAAATGATTAAATAGACATTAAGGTGTTTTCTTCTCCAACTATTGCTATTTTCTTCTCTAATTAGACGTTAAAAGTGAGGTCACCAATTGCAGTTTTGAAAGTAGGAATATAAATAAAGAACGATACAACAATGGAGGGCTGATAACAAGATTTTTATTTTTCAATTTGTAATAATTGTACACTTGCTTTAGAAAAAAATATCAATATTCCTAATGCTGAATGCATTATTGAAACACACCCCAAACAAATATAACAAGAAAAAGTTGCACAGATACGATAGAAATTAACTCCACATATATATAACAGAGATCAGTAAAAAAAATATTGTTTTGCTGTATGGAAATCAAAGGAAATTTATTTGTGGAATAACACAAAATAATTGAAAATATTACTCAGGCTTGAACACGAAATAATTAATAAAAGTATAAAAGTAAGCAATATTCCTTATAAAAATAATTTATCAGAAGAAAATCTAAATTTTAAAATTGCTTATGGAAGGAATTGAGCAAATTATACAAATAACTTAGCAAATGTATGTAATAGACCGACTTCAAAAGATAAAAGTTTTTTTATAAGATAAAATAAGATCAAATTTTAAATAGAAAAAATGAGGAAGCAACCAACAATACAAGCTAATAGTAGGCCTATGCCTATAAATAAAAAGATGTGAAGGAATAAAAAAACGGTAGATAATTATAAATATAAAAAAGTTATGTGTGCATTCATGGAGAATAATTCATTGTTCACAAATTTATATTATTTTAAAATAGGGTGTTCAATACGATTTTAGATAATAAATAATTGTAGCTTTCAAAATGTGGTGAGCCTACTGTAACAGTACTAAAGAATTAAAAAAATCTACTATAATTTAATTCTGCTTTTATAGTATCAAAATCTGATAAAGTTATATACATAAATAAATATTTATATGACAAAAAAATCACCCATATCTACATTATTTTATTATTAATATTTTCCAACTGCTTGTTCTTTAATCAACTCATGACCATCACCATTCAGTGCAGATTATTGCCACAAAATAAAACAGGAACAAAGCCATTTAAAGCATGCAGGTTTTGGAGGATAATTAGTGTGTTTGTATAATACAGGAAAGCTAGTATATATGACCAAACATGTGAGAATGATAAGTTTAAAGCATGACAAAATGTTGTCAAGTTTGCACCATACCTGTTATCCAGCCATTTGGTTGACGAGGGGGTTGCCAGTTTAATGTCACATACATGGGTTTGCCATCAACAGGTACAGGAGTCAAATCACGAGGAGCTGTTGTTGGTGCTGAAACAGATTGGTTAATATTTGTAAAAACAGGAAATAAAGCTTATTTGCCTGTATCCATTACTTCATGTTGTTTACAAAAAATAAAGCGTCTTTGCCTATATTCATTACTTCATGTTGTTTACAGGAAATTAAGCTTCTTTGTCAGTATTCATTACTTCATGTTGTTTACAGCAAATAAAGCTTCTTTGCCTGTATTCATTACTTTGTGTTGATTCTTCAGTGATCAACATGTATCCTATGTCAACTGAACACCAAAATGTTATAATATATTTACCATCTTCAAATGTTCTGTTAAAGGTACTGAGACTCCAGGTGCTGTGTCGACGACCCTTGATGACTCGGACACTGAATTCAAACTCAGTGTGAGGCTTCAGGTCATCAATATGAACATTAAGGTCTGTGGAGTTAACATACTTGTAGCGCCTGCCATTCTTTGGCTGATAACGTATGGTGTAATAGCGGTTATCAGACACTCTCTGGTTACGACCCAGTGTGTGATCAGACCAGGTGAGTAGAATAGATGTAGAAGAGATCACCTGTGCTTTAAGTCCTACTGGTGGAATAATAGGAGTCTGTGATTCAGGCTCTGTCAATCAGAATAGAAGAAAACTTCAATTCACTCATCCAATTCTTAAATTTAGATTTATAAATTTAAAAAAAATATTTATCATAATTATTGCTCAATTGCATAATTTACCTTTCACTATTAATATTTCCACTATGAATCTTTTTACAAATAAAAGATGAGAGAAAAAAATAGATTGTGATTAACCCTTTCACCACTGAAGCCCGTTTTTATGTGCTGAATGCTATGGCATTCAGCACATAAAAACGGGCCTCAGTGGTGAAAGGGTTAAGTGAGCATTCACCACAGCAAATTTAGAACCTGTTTTTGTAACGCAAGTTATGTACAGTTCCTGCCTCATTATTTAAATTAGTCATATAGAATGTTAATTAATCCTAAATCTTTAGTATTTTTTCTGCTGATACACAAGCTTCAAAAAATATTTATAAATTAAAAATCCAAAAGGATTAAGTGGTGTTGGCGTAATATTTGAGAGACCTTCTGTGCTGAGTGGTATAATACAGTTGCTGCTCTTGGCTCTTACCTTCAGATTCCCTTGTGAAAACTGTTTCATAGACAGGCGGTCCTCCTCCAATATTATTGAAGGCTCGGAGCGTTATTACATATTCTGAACCTGGCTCTACAGAATTAAAGAGATAAATAAATAGAGATAACACTCAGTGAAAAAACAATGTGTATACAACTAACGATAATCAACCAAGATATTTTATAGATGTTAATTTATTTTAAGAATCATTACCCTATGTCACAGAAAATGATGCTATATTACACCATGAAAATGCCAGTTTTGCCTACAAATCCAACCTTGATAAAAAAAGTATATATGCAAAATAAATTACCTAAGGCCTTAATTTTATAAATGCGTGTCTTAGCTTCCAGGAATGTGCGAAATATATCTGGAATATGAATGCCGTAGCCTAGGGTGTAGCCCCGCACCATGATAGTACGATCAAGAGGAGGGTTCCAGCTGACAATGATAGAGTCAGAAAAAGCTCGCACATGTAGACTGACTGGCTTTCCTGGTACATGAGATTCTGCGGGCAAAAAAATACATTCAAATTAAACAAATAAAATGACATATACTTTGAATACATATGATTTTTTTTAAATCGGGAATGACATATGCCTCTTTTTTTCATAAGTACACATTGTACAATCATAACACTACAGATAGATACAAATAAATTATTAAAATACAAAACTGTCCTGATACGGTTATTGTTAAAAAATAATAACTTTGTGCTGCTGATATAAAAACACATATAGACCGCCATTCTATGGATTTGAATAAGAACACATTTTGATATGAATGACATATTTATTTTCAAGCAATTCGGGTTTTATGTCAAGTTTTGGTATTTTCCTTACCGTCCAGGTCATGCTGGTATGTTTCTCCATCCTGCCATGGAGATGCAGGTCCGCTACCATTCACAGTCAATGCCTGCATGCGTACATGGTAAGCCTGACCTTTTTCCAGATCTATGAAACATAATCAGGATTACTTTGATTGAAATGCAAGGGCTGGCAAACAAATGTCTTTATCTGCTCGTAATTTGTCGGAATATAGAAAATCACGATTTGAAGAGGGTAAAAATAGCAACATTTAAGCATGCGCAGATCTAGGTAATTTGTGCTTGATCTTACAAGTTATCATAAAATTATCAGTAACATCTTGAAATTACACAATGCAAATACAATTGTGGAGTTAGTTTCATTAGGCCTACCAGTGATAGCGTAAGTCTGCAGATGCCCATCTGTTGTAACTGTATCACTGTTATCAGCTCCTGACTTCTTGAAACGGATTTTATATCCAGTCAGTAAACCATTCTGTGCAGCCACAGGTGGAGGGTCCCACAATAAAATTAAACTCTAAAAAAATAAATACAATACAATACCCCAGCTTCTCACAGGTTATACAGGGAATTCATGTTAATAACTCTTGTGCTGCTGTGACCTTATATATACTGGTATGTGTTTTAACCCTTTCAGCGCGGGGACCGTCTTTAGGCGTCATAATCTGATGTCTACGGACATCAGACTGTCCCCGCAGTGAAAGAATTTATAATGGCCATAGACCCATAATACAGGTATTCGAATGAAAAAGAAACTGCTAACTAAGACATTTATAATGATTTCAAATTGAACAAGACTACATACGTCCAGGAGCTCCTGCTCCGAATTAGAATTTGATTTAAGCAATTTTGTGTAGGGTTATTATTGTAGTCCTAGGCTAGGTCAAAAATCAAGACGCAAGACAACTAGGTCTAAGAAGCCCAGTCTAAGAGTAAGATAAAAACTAGACAGTCTGTCAGAGATTGCAAACCTCCATTGAAATTAATGATCCTAATCAGTATACCAGTAATGGTCTACCTATCTGGCACGGTTTACCCAATATCAGGTCAATCGAGGTAACTAATAGCTGATTTACGGTCAATTTGAATTCGATATAAATTAGTTAAAAACTTAGGGTGCATCCTCCCCCGAAACCTCAAATTTTGTTTTATAGTAATGGACTAACATCTAACACAGTTTGCAAAATATTGGGCATGTAAAAGTAAATAATGGCCGATAGGGGGCCATTTTGAATTTGACCAAGTCAGAATTTTTCAAGATGCATCCTCAGCTGAAATCTCACATTTTATTCTATAGTAATTGCTAGCTATCTAGCACGGTTTACCAAATATCGGCCATGTGAAAGTGAATAATGGCCTAAAGGCGGCCATTTTGAATTTGATCAAGTCGAAATTTTCCAAGATGCATCCTCAGCTGAAATCTCACATTTCATTCTATAGTAATGGTCTAGCCATCTAGCACGGTTTACCAAATATTGCCCATGTGAAAGTGAATAATGGCCGGTAAGCGGCCATTTTGAATTTTATCGAGTCAAATTTTTTAAAGATGCATCCTCTCCTGAAATCACACATTTTGTTTTATAGTAATGGTCCAGCCATCTAGCACGGTTGACCAAATAACGGCCATGTGAAAGTGAATAATGGCCAATAGGCGGCCATTTTGAATTTTATCAATTTGAATTTTTTCAAGATGCATCCTCTCCTGAAACCTTACAACTTATTTGATATTAATGGTGTAGCCATCTTGAGCGGTTTTCATGATATTCCGCAATATCAGGCCTGTCGAGGTGAATAATGGCCGATAGGCGGCCATTTTTAATTTTATCGACTTGAAATTTTTCAAGATGCATCCTCTCCTGAAACCTCACAATTTGTTTTATAGTAATGGTGTAGCTATCTTGAGCGGTTTTCATGATATTCCGCAAAATCTTTCAGTCGGATTTACCGATGTTATAAATTAGGTCAAAGTGCTGGGTCAACTTCAAGGTCAAGGTCCAAAAACCTGAAAAGGCACAACTAGGGACCTTAGAGAACATGTATGTGCAATATGTCATCGGCGCAGTACTTTTCGAGATCTGCTCCGGAAACGAAGTGCGCGTCAAAACGTCTAAATAGGTCATAGTTCTGAACCAGAAGTAGGTCAAAGTTCAAATACCCCAAAAGGCACAACTAGACTCCCTAGGGGTGTTGTGTGTAAAATTTGAAGACAATCGGACAAGTACTTTCAGAGATATGCTCCGGAAACGAATTGTTTATGGACGGCCCAACGCCGTAACATATCATTTTCTCCTCTGCGACCTTGCGTATTGAATTCAGATTAAAAATATTTTAACCTGTCCATTATCCACCTGGAAGTAACCCACATACCAAAAATTGTTATCCTAGCTTATTTTCTTACAAAGTTATAGGTACGGTAACGGCGGGAGCTAAAAAACCTTTTGGTCTCCATGGTTTATATAACAGTATTTCAGCATTGTAAGGGCTGAGCACATTTTGGACCAGATTAAATGCCACTGAAATTGATCACATATTTTGTGGTAGGTTCTCAATAAATAAAACAATCCAATTTGGGTGGTGTCTAGGTCCCACAAATGCTAATATTTCTCATTTTTTGAAGCTCAAGATATTGTTAGCAGTTCCAGCTTTAAAGACAAATTAATCCTAATTAGACACAAATAATTCATTAGAAAAAGGTTCAGTAATAATTCAATGGATTTGAAAATGATGTATGTTATCAGCTTAATTACAACATTATGCTGCTACTACAATATGTAATGCAGTATGTATCCTCAACAAAGCTCAAAACGACTGTTGTGACAATTAAATTGTACTTAATCTTTACTCACTGTTGAGCTACCAGTTTCCACTGTGATATTTTGTGGTGGTTCTGAAGGTCCTGAAAAAAGATATCCCCAGTTAAAATGTATCCTCTCTCTGCTACTTATTCTTGAACCAAGGTGATTAGGCAGGTTTACTTAACTCTAGTGATTTGGCAATAATGTAAAACATTGGTTGTGGGTGTAATATAATTAAATTATTATCATTCTTATAATGATATTTCAAATTTATCATTAATCCTTTGTTCCACTACCAGGATCAGTCATATTAATACACAATTAATGCTCATTTACATCAAATTAACATTCCCTCATTTTGATAAAATTTAAGATGCATTTTATTGTGTTTATCTGAGGAATGTAAGCTGCTTACTGTCAGAGTAGGTGCGAGCCTGTGCATCTTCTGTACTTTCACCAGCACCTTTATCATTGTGCGCCACCACACGGAAGTTGTAAAGTGTATATGTAGTGAGACCTGTCAAAGTGTGTTCAAAGCCTGTCTCCTCCACACTCTTCTCGCCCACTGCCCCATCAGGATAGTAATACAAATGGTACTTCTCTATTGTACCATACGTCTCTATTGGTGGCTGCCATGTCACCTTGATAGATGTGGAAGACAGAGTGATTGCTGTGAGACTTTCAACTGGGCCAGGCACTTGCACTGCAAACAAATTAGATATATTATAATAATAAGTATAAAAAATGTAGACGTGCATTCATATAAAAAAGTAGTGGGAACATCTAACAATTAACCTTTTACCATCTCAATATCTCATTACTATTTACCTGAAGGTGTGAATAACTGCTAAAAATTCCCGCTTTTAAGTGATGGATTATATCATTTTATATTATAATTAGTTAATTACATATAAATGGAAGCTAAGAACACTTTTATCTTGATGGATTATGTCTTTTTATATATAACTACATATAAATGGAAGCTAAGAACATCTTTATCTTGATGATTTATGTCTTTTTATATATAATTACATATAAATGGAAGCTAGGAATGCCTTTATCTTGATGGATTATGTCTTTTTATATATAACTACATATAAATGGAAGCTGAGAACATCTTTATCTTGATGAATTATGTCTTTTTATATATAACTACATATAAATGGAAGCTGAGAACATCTTTATCTTGATGAATTATATAATTTTATTTATAACTACATATAAATGGAAGCTAAGAACACCTTTATCTTGATGGATTATGTCTTTTTATATATAACTACATATAAATGGAAGCTAGGAATGCCTTTACCTTGATGGATTATATCATTTTATATATAACTACATATAAATGGAAGCTAAGAACACCTTTATCTTGATGGATTATGTCTTTTTATATATAATTACATATAAATGGAAGCTAAGAACATCTTTATCTTGATGAATTATATAATTTTATTTATAACTACATATAAATGGAAGCTAAGAACACCTTTATCTTGATGGATTATGTCTTTTTATATATAACTACATATAAATGGAAGCTAAGAACATCTTTATCTTGATGAATTATGTCTTTTTATATATAACCACATATAAATGGAAGCTAAGAATGCCTTTATCTTGATGAATTATATAATTTTATATATAACTACATATAAATGGAAGCTAGGAATGCCTTTATCTTGATGGATTATGTCTTTTTATATATAACTACATATAAATGGAAGCTAAGAACATCTTTATCTTGATGAATTATGTCTTTTTATATATAACTACATATAAATGGAAGCTAAGAACATCTTTATCTTGATGAATTATGTCTTTTTATATATAACTACATATAAATGGAAGCTAGGAATGCCTTTACCTTGATGGATTATATCATTTTATATATAACTACATATAAATGGAAGCTAAGAACACCTTTATCTTGATGGATTATGTCTTTTTATATATAATTACATATAAATGGAAGCTAAGAACATCTTTATCTTGATGAATTATATAATTTTATTTATAACTACATATAAATGGAAGCTAAGAACACCTTTATCTTGATGGATTATGTCTTTTTATATATAACTACATATAAATGGAAGCTAAGAACATCTTTATCTTGATGAATTATGTCTTTTTATATATAACTACATATAAATGGAAGCTAAGAATGCCTTTATCTTGATGAATTATATAATTTTATATATAACTACATATAAATGGAAGCTAGGAATGCCTTTATCTTGATGGATTATGTCTTTTTATATATAACTACATATAAATGGAAGCTAAGAACATCTTTATCTTGATGGATTATGTCTTTTTATATATAACTACATATAAATGGAAGCTAAGAACATCTTTATCTTGATGAATTATGTCTTTTTATATATAATTACATATAAATGGAAGCTAAGAACATATTTATCTTGATGAATTATATAATTTTATATATAACTACATATAAATGGAAGCTAGGAATGCCTTTATCTTGATGGATTATGTCTTTTTATATATAACTACATATAAATGGAAGCTAAGAACATCTTTATCTTGATGAATTTTGTCTTTTTATATATAACTACATATAAATGGAAGCTAAGAACATCTTTATCTTGATGAATTATATAATTTTATATATAACTACATATAAATGGAAGCTAGGAATGCCTTTATCTTGATGGATTATGTCTTTTTATATATAACTACATATAAATGGAAGCTAAGAACATCTTTATCTTGATGAATTATGTCTTTTTATATATAACTACATATAAATGGAAGCTAAGAATGCCTTTATCTTGATGAATTATATAATTTTATATATAACTACATATAAATGGAAGCTAGGAATGCCTTTATCTTGATGGATTATGTCTTTTTATATATAACTACATATAAATGGAAGCTAAGAACATCTTTATCTTGATGAATTATGTCTTTTTATATATAACTACATATAAATGGAAGCTAAGAATGCCTTTATCTTGATGAATTATATAATTTTATATATAACTACATATAAATGGAAGCTAGGAATGCCTTTATCTTGATGGATTATATCATTTTATATATAACTACATATAAATGGAAGCTGAGAATGCCTTTATCTTGATCGATTATATCATTTCATATATAATTACATATAAAATGGAAGCTGAGAATACCTTAATGCCCTATATCATTTTCTGTTGAATAACTTGTATTCAAATTATACCACGTACAAAAGGTGAAATGGGTATTTGAAGGGTTATTGCATAATGTTGTCATATTTGATATTTTGTCAAGAACGAAAAAGCTATTTAATCATTAAAATGATATATTTTGTATGTTTTGATTCAACTCTCACATTGGTGTAATTTTAAACAATTTCATTAGCAGTCTAGCATGATTACATAGGGAGGAGGAAATGAATGTAGATTTGACACACAAGTTTAACAATGAATAGGATAATTATGTACTAACCTTCCTCTTGTGTCTGTATGGTTATTCGAGCGGGCTCAGAGCTGGGACCAATCTGGTTATAAGCCAAAACCCTGAATTCGTACTGTGTCGCAGGTTTCAAGTGCTGAATATTAGCTTCCAGGCCAGTTGTATTTAAAACTCGTTCACTGTAAGGTATGGAGATTACTAACTTTCTTAATGTTAAACAGATGATTCACATCACGCTTGATTATAGAAATCAGGCACCGGTACCTGTCAAATATCTTTATTGGAACTGTGTTACCTAGTTACAAGTTCTAGTATTTTCTTGACTATTGAATTACATATTTCATCGGCAATAATATTGTTTAACATATTTTACTACAGACAGGAGATTTTATTAATTAAATGTCAGTCTCAGCAGTTTTTACCCCCCCCCCCCCTGACAAAATGAGTGGTAATGCACCAGGTGTTTTGATTGGTGTTTAGATTATGCTTCAATGTTGAGCATTTGCTTCATAGCCAACGTTAAAAAAATGTATTTTTAACTGTACTACCAGTATGTATATTATAGTAATAATGCACAGTGCCAATTTTAGCCTGCAGCTCTGTTCAATATCAGCGCATTATGTGGCTCATTTCGTCGTGGAGAGTGAAAATAGATATCAAAATTGACTTTATGTCATCAAACAAGTGAGCAATATGAACAACTCAAAAAAATGTACATACCGGTTAGAACCATTTTCCCTCCAGAATACAGAATAAGAGACAATCTGTGATGATCCTGGGTGAAGTGGCACACTCCAGCTGAGGGTGATGAAGCGGATGGAGACAATCGCTGCAGACAGCTGCGTGGGCGGCGATGGCAGATCTGGGCTAGACTTCTGGGCACTACCTGCATTATGGTTTGTGTGCGGTGTGGTCAGTTGTGGGGTGGGCAGGGGGGTATCTGAGTGATTGGTAGATGAACGTGCACATGTGTGTGTGTGTGTGTGTTTGCGAGATCAGTAGTTGTGGAGTGTGATTACAACAACACATTCAGGGAGGATTGGACAATGGACCAGGATAAGGTGGTTGCGGTGGGAAAAAAAACAGAACGAGAAAACACAAAATAAACCCACGACTAAATAGAAGCAACACAAAGTACATCTACAAGCCAAAGTAAACAGTAGTACAATATTGGTATTAACCCAGCTAACACCAATTAGCAAGAATGTTGACTCAATTGGTCCAACACCCAAAACATGGCTCAATATTGAGTCAAAATTGAACTAATTGATGTTCTTCACTGAGAAAACAAACCAACAGGATCTTTTAACGTAAAGTTGACAAATTATTATCTAGTTAAATTTTTGTTCCGCCTCATGAGAAGTGCCACCATGATCCACAATGTCAAAAAAATAATGATATCAGAGCACTTTGAATAAAAATAAAAGAGAAAATATAAATAGAATCAGATTCTATTTTACTTGGTATGTAAAGTTATTATTTAGATATACATGTATTTTAAATGTATTCCGAATTAAATAAATACAGACTACTCCTCTAATATCAGTAATTCAAATGCATTAACCATTGTGGATCATAACAGCGCACATATTAAATTTAAAGTGATGTAAATACAAATTTGATAATTTTTAAATCAGGAAAAAAATGCTTTTTAGATAGGAATCATCTACAATACCTTACTTACTGGTAAATAACAATTATCATTACCAACTTAACAGGAAATAATGCAGTAGCGCCCCACGTTAAAGAGATATTGCTGGTTTGTTATTAAAAATGGCACAAATCTATTATTAAACTGTTAACAACCTAACACATACTTTCTATGTAGGCTATTTTATAAATCCATTAACCAGTTAACATATAAAACATTATGGTCATTAACAAGTTAGTTTAGTCAGAAAACAATTCAGCTTGCATTTAAAGAAAGTTATTTGCTATGCATGAATGAGGTTTTTATGATGTAGTCATGTTAGTGCAACAAATTAATAGTGGAGGCAAATTGTCTCATGTTAGCCAAATTAGGCACATATTTATGGTTTACTCCCCCTATTTTATATAGGCCTTCAAAAAAAACAAAATAAAGCTAAAAGAAATTATGTTGTATATTCCCATAATATATGACCTGAGCAAGAAAAAGGCGACCTACAGTCCAATGTAGTGTGCACTTAAAGTAGAATTGTAAAATTGTTTGCTGCACATAAAAGGATTTCAAGTTTGTTATATCACTTACAGTTCAAGATTTATTGCATGATTGTGTATTTATGCTACTTTGGTACATGTATAAGCTAAACATATATCTGGTATAAGAATTTTTTTCATAAAGTTGAAGCAAAAAAGTAGATATAGAATTCAAATACTAAACTATGTGTCTGCTCTTAGGATGTACTGGCTTTCAAAATAAGAAATTTTGGAAAATTTAAGCAGTGCTTTGTGGAGAATAAAAGTTGAGTTCAATAATTTAACAATGGTGGTTAATTGACTAGCCTGCTTTTAACTTAGCAACTTGTGAGCAACTACTTATCTGGATAATTTTTAAATATTAGTCACTATCAGAATTCAAAATTAAACAGCTTTAAAACTGCTTATAAGCAGATAAAGTGCATGTAAAGTGAGAAATGGCAGTGCGTCATAGCAAAAAATCCTGATTTATTTTTGGAAGTTGAAAAAGGTAATTTTTTTTATCATTTTCAGGCACTATTAGGAATTAAGAAGTTGAAAAAATCCAGAATTCCGGGAATATCCGGCAACTGGCAGATCTATAAGAAAACAACTAAATGCATAACAAAACTTACATATCAAATGTCTGTAACTAAATTAAAGGTATTTTGAAGAATTTTGTGTAGAAATATTCTAAAGATCACATAACCCTTACAACGCTGACTTTTTTTAGGTTAAACCATGGAATCTCAATTTGAAATTATCACAAATGTCTTAGACTGTTCTTTCCGGTTATTTTGAGTACCTATGTTTTAGGTTCTACGGCCATTATAAATATTTAAATTCTTTCAGTGCGGGGATCATCTTTATACGTCAAAATGATCACCTTTATATGACAGAATCTGACCTCTACAGACCTCAGATACAGATTATAGAGACGGCCTCCTCGTTGAAAGGGTTAAAATTCACGAAAACAAAAATGTAGGTTCCATAAACTGATTATGGTATCTTGCTAAATAATGCTACTATAGATATATATAATATATATATACTATAGACTTAATGATGAAATGTGAGTGAGTTGAAAAAATAATAATTATAACATACCAGCAAAATGCTAAATTATCAGATTACATGTATATCCAAGCTAGAAAGCAAACTAGTTTTCTAAAATGAACCTCATTTATCTGATAAGCAATTTTTGTATCAGCCTATATATTTATATATTAGTAGTATTCCATTTGTAAATATATGTAAATACAGGCCTACAGTACTACCAGCAATACATCTGCTTGACTAAAACATGTTTCATGCAAGAGTAGACTATTGATTAAGTTTTCAGATGGCACTACATGTATAATGCTATTGTTATTTTTTTTACTGCACTACAAGGCAGCAGATAATATGCATAATGTAAGGCTATGATTTAGATAGGCCAAAAAGACATGCTAATAAATTACTAAGACAATTCACTATCAGGTAGGTAAATGTTAACAGGCAGACTGATACACTACAAAGTATGACAGCTACAACGCCATGAAAAAAGGTAAAAATGAAAATAAACAATGGTAGGATGATGCCCGACCTCTGCCCGGTGTTATAGGACTACTGTAGGTTTTGTGTACAATATTCAATACAAAAATGGGCATATAAAACATGCAATAAACCTTCATAGATCAAAATATAATTTGTCATTCCAGCCGACAGTAGAGCTGATCCATTATGTTTAACCCTTTCAGCTCCAAAGTTTACTTTTGTATCCCAAAATTGGAATGTGGTGCTGAAGAGGTTAAACCTTTAACCGCCGGTGGCGCATATATTCGGGTTTCCATTTTTTATTGGCACATTAAGTACCACATTTTCAATATGTTAAAGATAATGTGACTTCAACCAGCGAGATTTGAAAAGAGCTAACCTCCATTTTGTCAAATCAGAATAATTTTCACTCACTTGAAGTTGTGGATCGCGCCAGCGAGACACAACTTCAAGTGGTTGAAAATTCAAATTGAATAATTTGGCGGTTAAAGGGTGATACATGTAACTGTCTCTTTATAAAGTGGCAACCATGACTGCATGAAGTGACAATCTATATTCTCAGGACAGTCTATATCACAAAAGACAACATTCTGTCCCATCACAGAAAAGGAAAGAATGTATACTGGCAAAAATGTAATCAACATTTCCAGGCATGGCATTTAAAAATCCTGTTATCTATTACACTATATCTGAAAATATAAATCTAAAAATTGTACTATATAAAGCATTTAAATACTCTCAGGTATAAAGGCATAGCCTGCACTAAATTTATTTTTTCAGAAATTCAAAATATTTCTGTAATAGCATGAGGTGGAAATTCACATTGCAAAAACTGATATACCGATATATCTTGTTTGTTTTTTAAGTGATTGTTAGTTATCATGCATTGTTCGCTCATGGATAAAGTGATGCGTCTACCACTCAAAAAACTGGCAGATTGAAACTTTAGCTCCAAAATGACAGTCTATGTGTGCAAATTAACTGCACTATCACAAACAATATTTTTTTTTAAATCTACAAAAAATTATTTGTCTCACAAGAAAGATGTGCTATATCTTTTTGATAGAAATCCAAAATGCAAGCAAGAAATCAGAGCCCTGAGAATTAGATCTCTTTCTTGTTTTTATCATTACCTGAGTCAAGATTATGAGCTTACCTTTTTCAAAGATAATAAGCTGTGCACTGGCTTGTACATTTCCCACATCATTAGCTGCTATACATTGATAGAAGCCAGAATCCGATTTCACAAGACCGAGAATTTTCAGGTTACGTCCATCAATGATTTGAAAATAGTCACTGGAAATAACTACATCTCCATTTTTTAACCACTGTATTGTGGGGTCAGGCTGGCCATACACCTCACATTCAAACTCCACATCAGCTGTCTCACGGGCCATTATATTTTCTGGTCTTTTAACAAACCTTGGTGGAACTGAACAAAATAATTAAAATTATTTGATAACATAATCTGGTACATGTGATATCTTTAGGAATACAACATCTTACATTTCATTTTATGTAAATTGTGACATCAACAGATATATACACACAGTCATCAGTCATTAGGTAATACGTGTGTATGCACGGCGCCAGTGAATCAGCATTATCTGTGTTTTCGCATAAGTGTTTTTATAAAATTGTACAGTTGTAACAATTGCTTTGGTGTTGAATATAACCTGAAAATAGTGAACAGGGGCATGGTATATTCTAAATATTTTGCGAAGTGGCGCTCATGAAGGGCAACATGGCGCTCATGAAGGGCAGCATGCGCAGTGCTATGTTAGAAACAGCTAGATGAAACGCTGACATGAATTAATTTCATCCTACATACACAAAAATGCCATTTAAGTCGTGTAGGTGCATAAACTTCCTCATTTTTTTGTGTGACAAAGAGACTTCAGTGCTAGAATTGGCTTAATCATGAACCATACTTGGGCTCGTATATTGTGCTTGCAGAGTTGAGCATAACACAATCTAGCTACAATTATATTAACCATGCATTGTACGAATGTTGGCAAATGTTTTATTTTACCTTGAACAGTAATAGTGGCCTCAGTATCCACAGAGTCCTCTTGGTTTGTAGCTCGGCATGTATAAGATCCTTCATCCTCCTCTTGTACATTGTTAACCTTCAGGGTGCCTTGGCCATGCCTTGTAAACCGGCCTCCCTCTTCACTAAGAAACCACACAAAATGTAAAATAACAGTACTGCCTATGTATATATAAAAATTCATGTACAGACCACAACTATGTTCACTATTTAAATTAAATAATTATACAGGTGGTACAACCCTCAACATATTCCAGCAAAAATTATTAACAAATTCGAGTGGTGTACATTATTTGATACTTTTTTTCTAAAATTAATAACATGTCAAATCTATAGTTATTCATCCACGGAGCCACCTGCATATTGCAAGTCAGATTATAACCATTTCATAATACAATGTCTATCTCAGTTGAAATGTATAGAATCTAAAATCCAAATCTTTTTTCAGCTATTCAATTAATGTGTATGTCAACCAGACATTTGTTAATAGTAACATGTTATGTAATAGCAATAGGTAGAAGTAATTTCATTGTACAGTAATCAGATAATTGTAATAAATTGCGAAAAATTGAAAGTGATAGTAATAGATAATAATAGCCTATAACTTATCTGTCATATTATATGTAGTGTTCTTTTTTATCTCTAGAATAATCACCTTAATTTAAACTATGCCACCGATCTCAATAAAAGTTTACCCAATTTTAGTTCAACACTTACAGTGCAGGGATAGACTTTAAGTCATCAGAATGTGACATCTATAGAAGTCCGATTCTGACGACTAAAGTCATTCCCCGCACTATAAGAATGAATCTATTTCTAATGGCCTAGACCCATACCATAGGTATTCAACTAAATGAGAAGCTAACCAAGACAATTATGGCCCAAGTGTAGTTATCGACACTAATCCAACGAAAAGATGGTGTTTCACGTCACCTGGTGGTATATTGTCAATCAGCACCCGCCGCTCAGTTTTGGCGTCGAGTACTACACGTGGGCCACATTAATGATGATTTAAAATTATAAAAAGCCTTTGGTTGCGATGTTTTTTACAAATTAATTCAGGGCTTCAAGGGTCAATTTTGGGGCCAGTGTCACACTGGGTCATCAATAAAGTAACATTGGATGGGCGCATTATGTCTGATGGGATGGTACATACGATGTATCTATGGTGGCACCATTCTTCAGCCATGTTATTTGTGGTCTTAAGTTGTCCCTATCTCTGCCATTGGCACCACAGAAGAGAGTGACTGTGCTGCCCGCCAACGCCACCTGACTGGTGGGCTCCATGATAAACCGGGGAGGTACAGCCTGATATTCACCTGTAAACACACAACACCAGATTAACCAACTGAAAATGGAGTGCTCAATAATTCAATGGCAAAATACAATTAGACTTACCAGTTTTGTACAAATGTAGGATAATATGTGATATATAATATATGTTTGGAAGCTAAGGTGGAAACAAGTGTATAAAAATTGTACTTGTACAATTTCTATACACTTGTCTCCACCTTAGTTTCCAATCATATATCACTGCCAGCGTTAGAAATAAGGCCCTTCCGGTTGTCCGAGACAACCAAAATTTGTGGCCGACAATCAATAGTTACCATGAGGTTGTCCGCTCGGACAACCACCTTTGTGAAGGATATTTTCACATTACATTATTATTTAAAGGCATTTATAAGTCAAGTGACTGTCAGGGTTGAACATTTTTATTACAGTGGTGAGCTTCTACTTGTTGGTTAACTAATGTTTTCAGAATGTTGTGGGAACAGGCTGGGTTGTAGCTATATACTACTTGCGGACAATCTGAAATTTCAGCGGACAACTTGAAAATCTGACCCGATTGTCTGACGGACAACCTCATTTTTAACCCTTATTTCGAACGCTGACTGCTTGTACCGTGCAGGCAGCTTGAACCAAGATATCTGATGAACTGAAGGTAGTGGATGATTTCTCATAAGTTGTGTGAACAATACATGTAGAACTGAAGGATATCAGAGCAGCACCAGTTGCGAAAGGGTATTATGCATTCATTTCTTATGACAAATTATCAGTTCAGCAGGTACCGATAAGTGAAATGCTTATACTTTCTGGTCATAAGTCTAGTAAATATATACAATCACTTTGAACAAGATATTTGAAAGCCAGGTCGAAGCCCTTCTGGTGAATCTTCAAACTTCTGTATTCTTCCATGGGATGTTGATGGATTTTGATCCAAGTTAAACTTTAACATGACATTAAATAATCTTATGTTTCAGAGTATTTACCATTTTTTTCTTTTATTTGTCTTAGAGAAACTTCTTAAAGCAGCTCCTTGGGATGACATCAATTTTCGTTTTTAGGTTTGTAATGAAGTAGTGTATCCCCCAGATCATGATTTTTTTTTTTTTTTTTAATATTTTTTATCAACATTTCGGTGAATCCGATTAAAACCCAAACAAACTTTGTGTATACCTAAACATTTGCTAAAGGACGGTTGCATTGGGCCACATATTAATGCCATCGGCCCAGCATTGGGCAGACAATCAAGTGTTGCAGGTGTTTCCCATCATGTCCTGACTAGAGGACACTAATTAGCGGCGATTGCTTTGATCATACTGTCCGCGTGGGAATATGTGGTGTAAAGTGCTGTATATTGCTGAATTGTTTTGTTAACATGGCAATAGACGACCTGGAAATATAACGATTTCACTCTTTTGAAATTGTTTTTTGACTTTCTTGTATTTTTAGTTAAGATCAGTAGGCTATATAGCTTCATCTAAGTTAAATTTTCAAAATTGACAAAATTGAAAATGTCTCATCCCAAGGAGCAGCTTTAAAGTCCTTTGATTGTAAAAAAATTCTACAGAGACATAAATTGTTTTTTACACCAGCGCACAAATAGGCAAATTTTGGTAGATGATCAGGTGGTCTTTTGTGCCTCATTGAAAAAAGTATTACAATACATTTGGATCGAATCACCATCTCACATGACAATGCTATTGTTATTAAGGTATCGCGTAATTGTTTAGATTTAGATGTACATGTTCTTCTCTTTGCAGTGTACGTACTACCACAATATTGGAAACTGTTGAAGAATAATTGTAGTTTACAGTTATGTGGTGATCGAATTGGGAATCTGAATGTTTGCAATGGTGTTAATACGCACAATATGAGGGAAATTTTGTTTCAGGAATCTCGTGAATCTCAATACCATGTGATCAATACATTAGGCACATCTTTTTTATCTCTATTAAATTTAAACAAATTTAAACCATGGAGGTAAATAACTAAAAAGCATCCAGGTTTTCTCATATTTAAAAATAGCCATCAATTGATGGCAGGACCCCATCAATGTCAAGGATCACAAATTGATGCACATCTGGCCCTAACTCAAGGCTTTCGAAGTTATCAAGTTATCGCGCCTACAAGCCATTTTGGTTTCCGTGAACTGATGACCTTGAAATTAGGTCAAGGTCACTGGATGTCAAACTTCGATCTTCAGATTAGTGTCATGCAAATGAGGTAAAAAAAATGGAGGCCCTAAGTCAAGGCATTATGAAGTTATCGCGCTTACAAGCCATTTTAATTTCCATGACCTGTTGACCTTCAAAATAGGTCAAGGTCATTGAATGTCGAGCTTGACCTTAAGATTTGTGTCATGAACATGAAGCAAAAAAATTAAAGGCTCCAAGTCAAGGCGTTATGAAGTCATCGCGCTTACAAGCATCTGCACCAAATCAGTCACTTAGCCATCTTAAAAACGCAAATGGAAGGACACCACAAAAAAAATGAAAAAAAAAAAAAATTATAATTAACGAATTTTTTTTTTTTTTTTTTTTTTTTAGAATTCATCCGGTCGGGTCGGGCAGCCGGCAGTTTCGGCACTGTGGTGAACCCTGAATTGTTCAAGGGTATTGTGATCCAGCAACCAATGATCAATGTAAAGTAGTAGGACTATCATTTCTTTATTCTGTTGGGACCCAGTGGAGGATCCCGTTCTGGCTCCAAAAAGCAAAATAAGCCCATATATGCTCTAAGAGAGAATTCGTCATTTGAGGCCTTAGATTACAAAATTTTCCGTGGGAGCATGCCCCCAGACGCCTCTAGAGTATAAGAGGCTGGATGTGCTGTGTATAAATTTTAGCCAAAAATCGGCGCCCCGCCCCACCTCCATGGTAAGACACTAAGTCAATATTAAACCAATATTATCTGGTCAAACTGCAGCACCTCCTTGGTATTACCCCCGCCCCCCTCTCCTGAGTGAATGGGTTGCACGTGAAGCAGTGGTGTTATGGGCCCTCACGAATGCCACAGTTTGACTGGGTTATCTCTTGATTACGTGGCTGCCTCTCTCAGTCCTATCATGGAGGTTGCTGATGTTATCAGCGGGGTTTACTGCTCCATCAAAGCACCAGCGGGTATCTCAAGGGGGTTTATAATGGCCGTAGACGCCCGCGTTCACAAGCTTCACACAGCTCTATCCGTACACGTTCGCTCAACAGCGGTCCGTCGTCATGCGCGATTGGGCCGCCGTTGAAACGAAGTATCGGATGGATATAATGATACTGTATCACCACAGTGTATCTCACCGTCACTATTCAACTGCAGTGGTTCACTCTAATCTGACAACCCCATATAAATGCTGGTGGACCGTCTGTGACGCTGTACCATCATTATACCAGTACTAGTGTAAAGTATATCGTGTCAGCATGGGCACGTCTTTTGTTTATTGCACATGCATAAGATATATCGGCCGCTAAGAACACACCAAATTTCGTCTCAATTCTGGCTCACCATCTGCGACGCTGGCCCACCATCAAGCACATTTGGTTGAGTATATGGTGTTGGTTGGGCGATCAGTGGCCGCCGTGCTGAGATGCAACCTGCTGATAATGATGAGCAGCCTCATAAAACAGATGAACCGCCTCCTCATCCCCTCATCCCCGGCTCACACTGAGCCATACACCACTTTCCTCAACAGTATTCGTTTGCATAGAATAAAACGCATCTTTGCTCATTATGCATACCATGCATACGGTAGGCCCAGTTGCATACCCCGTAACGCTCTTGGGACGGAAATGATTGTACCATTTGAGCGTCAGTAAATCAAGACTGAAATCGTTTTTAAATAATCATTTTCATTAGCATATACAATTCACGGTTCTAGCGATAGACAATGAAATTTGTCTTTAATAAACATGATTTTCAAATGTTTGGTCTCAAATTAAAAAAAAAAGAGTACTGTTCTTAGACACTTGACGTCGTTGGGAGTGGTAGAAAAACAATTTATATGTTATACTGCTGCATAATCCACGGTGGTCATCTTTGCACAACAGTAGGGGGCACATGGGTTAAAAAACGAATCGAGCGAACTGCGAACCACCTGTTCTTAGGGGCCGAACATCGAGGATTGCAGTTTCTAAAAAGTGTGAAAAACGAACCTAAACATTTATATCTAGTGTAAAAAACTAAGTGTACTAGCTGTAAAAAACGAAAATCGACGTCAGAATATTATAACTATAGAACGAAGAAACAAACTTATAATAACTGAATTGACACAGTGAACTTATTGTTCGGCCCCTCAACTGGAACATAGGCTAGGCCTACACATGTAGGCCATGTGGCCCAGCCAGGAAAATCAATACTTATTACTATAATATATAGGTGATGTTTCCCTGCCCTCAACTACCACAAATGAAAGCCGCGTGTTTATTCGCTGACAAAACGAGGTGATTCTGTGTAACCCAATCAGAATCAGAAACTGGAGCGGAAAAAATATAAAAAAAATGAGGGCAATATCTTATAAATAATGAACTGAACACATTTTTTCCTTATAATATAAATAAAAAGTGAAAGGTGAGGTAAAAAGTGAACTGGGAATAATCCATAATTTCCAGGACCCATGTGCACCCCTAACAGTGGACACAGTACTGTACATCGACAAAGACGTTCCATTTGATTTTGAAGAAGCGGATGTTGTGTGACAATTACGGCCGTGGCCTTTCCCCGTGACAAACGACGCAATAAAACTCACCAAGTAAGTGATAGTTCCTCTACGTCCAGGTCTAGAAATCCGTCACGTCTAGATAATAGAGCCATACCATGTATATCAGACAGTACGGCGTGTTGGCCCATAGCCGGCTAAACCCTGCATGTGACTGACGCTGATCAGAAATTAACACACTGTGTACAGTCAAAACTGCCCATAGATTGTATCATGGGAGGTAGTAACTTGGCCTGTTGACTATCTCCATTGTTTTATCAATTAATCAATGGTGGAAACATATATTCGCATCCATCACTTCAACATGTTATTGTTAAAAAGTTTATCAAAGATGTTTATGCTGATCAAGTATAGTGATGGTGTTGACTGGTGCACGGATTATTTGTGTGTGTGATGGCGAATAGTTTACAAGAATGTCACAAGGCCGTAAAAATATCACATATTTTAACATATTCAAGTAAGATCAAAGAGCATTACGCTCTGCAACCAGCTACACTAAAACTTACGTCTATGTGGAATTGTCACAGTGGAGTATAATTTGTGACGTCACTTTAATTGTGACAGGGTAACGTGTAAAAAGGTAATATTAAAAAAACTTGAAACCACAACAAAAGTAGTACAGATATTTAAACTTAGCCATGATACATCTGTTAGTTGGGACAAGACTATTAAATCCACTATAACATGTATGAATATTAATTTTTAAAATGCAGACCTTATTCACCTTACAGCCATCATGGCCATGCGTTTGTGCGATTTGTCACAAAGTGCTGTGGAATAGCATAAGGGACATGTACATCCTATGTATGCGTGCCCATACAGCAAAGTTTTGTTTACAGGGTATTATGTGGGTGCTATGTGACAATACTAAAACAGCTAAGTTCAAAGAGGGCATTGATTCACAAAAAATATAGTCGCGTTGTTACGTTGAGTGCAAAAGAGGTCGAAAAAAAGCTAGTCAGATGTAATTGTGCAGATTGCTGTCAGACGGGGATCAGTTTCCCACGAAATTACACGTCAAACAACCACATTGTGTCACTGTGTATTGAAAAGGTTTCACACCCCGGGCTAAAGATAGCAAGGCGAATTTCGTTTGCAAATTATGTTCTGAGATCGTATATCTCCGTATTTTTCTGAGCATTGTATAAACCGCATACATGAATGATAGTCTTTACTTCGTGTCCAGTAAGCATGTTACATATAGGGTCGATAGGGACAAACCTGTCATTAACGTGATCACTGGGTTACTGTATCAAATTTATGGAATGACAGAGAAATATATTTAGTCATTTTTTCCCTATCAAAGTAGGTTTAGAAACTATGATATTTAGAGCTCTACAAGTAAAAGCTGACTCCTGAACGACTGAATAAATATAAACTATACTTAAGTAGCCTAATAGAATTATAACTTTGTTGTTTCTATGAAAATACGCAACGTTAATTCAGTACTGATTTAAAGTTGGGCCATCGAGCAGCCTTTGATAATTGTGGGGTTACAGCAAGGAATATGGTTACAGTGAGTGCAGCCATGTATACATACAAGTACATGTACACACCCTGGTATCAACATGCGAGTATAGGCCAACTCTAGTTACTCACAATCACCTCAGTATGCTTGTAGGCTTGAAAGTCTCCTTTCATATCTCTGAAGGCCTAATAATATGTTTTACTTTTTATAAAGCGGTATTCCAACAAAACAAAATAATTATCCACAAAACGTTACAGCTGGACGAGTGACACGGTGTAATAGCATACACATAATGATACGATATATTCTAATCCTTTGTAGAATGTAACGTAAACAAATGACATGCTTTTAACAGCTGGGTCATTCGCTTGGTGAATAGCGGCCAGGATCCATCATAACAACCATGTTGCTATAGTAGGAGCCGTGTATGGTAATGTTAAATGTGCAGGACAGCTACACAAACAATTACTTTAAGACATTAATTGCCAAAATGTGCAGTGTGGGGTGATGCAGGCTGGCAAACTAAAAGTAGCTGAGTGAAACCATAAATGCATAATACATTGTATTATGCATTTCTGGTAAAACGCAGGTCCCTAAAATCTGTATAATTCGGCGCCAGGTGCTGAACTAGATGATCATGGATGATTTCCTTCAAATACACAATGGACAAATGACGCTGTATCAACGTTGAATAAAGACATTAACATTGTATAAATGTTATTCAAAGGTTTTTTGTTTGCCGGGTATATGGCCAGAGTTGTGGTGAGCACCTACGGTCAAAGATGTACTTACTGTATCCTTCAATGCGGAGTTGGTCGAGGTTTGCATGTCTGCTAGTCCGTGATTTTTCACTGTTCGTCACTCGGCACTTATATCTGCCAAAGTCTGCAAACTCCACCTTATTGACTTCCAGCACACCTCGTTCGTGAAAAACGTAGTTATTACTGGAACTCGATGTAATCTCCACGTCCTCCTTAAACCATTGTACAGTGGGCGTAGGAGCCCCGTCTATCAGACATTGGAACAGCGCTACGTCTTCCAAATTCACTGATAATCCTTGCGGCTCTGATTCAAATGCTTTGGCTAAATCTAAAAAAGAAGGTCCAGTTTAGAAAATACAAGATGATATTAATATAATAACAGATATAAATCATGTATATCACAGGGTGTGACATTAGCATTTTGTATCACTAGACCAGCAGGTCTAGTAACCTTAGTTTATCACTAGACCTGGTGGCATGTAACTAGACCAGGTAAGCTCGAATCTGATACGGTATGGACTTTAAAAAACAAACAAATTATGTACAAGTGATGTACAACCCGCAATCATTGTGATTTTTATAAAAGTTAAAAATAACAAAGACAAACATATATCATAATACCATAATAATCACTTGTCATTTCACATTGAAAAGTCAGTTTAGATGATATCAAGTCACATAATCAAATAATATAAATAACAAATTTGCAGTGTACTTGGCTCTAGATGGTGTAAGCGTTCCGTCTAAGTATATACCGTATTATCCCTAATAAACGCACCCCCCCCCCCCCCTCTAATAAACGCACCCCCCCCCCCGATTTTGTTGTACCCTGTATTACCAGAAAATCTCCTGGCTTGAAAAAATCTACCCGACACCAGCCTGCTGCATGTAGCCATGTCAGCATGGTTGCGCCACGGTCAGCGTGTTGTGAGTGTGGGTGTAAGCGTGGTATGCTACTGTTAAATGTAGCCTAGTTGTTGTACATCTTGTTTTAACACTGGGCCAGCGTCGTACAGGTGGACCAGCATTGAATAACACCTGTGTGTGTTGGGTAATTAATCGTTGAGTTGTGTCAGAATGACGACACCATGTCATAGTTTTGCTTACAACAAAAGTAATGACTGTTCATAATCATTGCACTGGTGATCACTGATTTACAGATTTACAAGCGCCCCTGTTAAATTCTCAGCGATAATGCGACGTCAACATGGTCAATGTATAGGCTTAATGTTAAGTAAGATTCGAAGCATCTGTTTATCGCGCTAGCTCATGTTTTGACTGTTAGCGGTTGGCGTCCACTGGTCATCCAAATATGTATGGATCTTTTTCTACCATAGTAGCGCCGAGAGACACAGGACTTGACACGTGCTCAACCCCAGACGAGCTGTTGCAGCATTGAACCAATGTTTAGCGCACATGTATACACAATGTCCCTGTAGAGATGATAAACCACCATTTAATCAATGGCGGGCTAAGGGCGGCAAGAGTAGATGATGTCATCGGGACGGTCTGCTTAAGGCTTACACACTGTGTGAAATTAGACGTAAATTTAATCAGTTAGACCTACGTCTTTTAAAAGCATTCATACAGTATGCCGACGCATTTCTATTATTCTGATGTGTCTAAAAACAAATACCATATTAACAGTGATTAAGATATTGTCGTGCCCAAATGAGAACATTCAAAGATGAAATGTGATGGTAACTGCGTCGTCTAAGACAATAAGGTGGGCCGTGGCTGCATAGGGTGTCAGCCTGTGTTAACACACCAGTTACAACTGCTGCCAGCGCGTTCAGAGTGAGAGTGGATGGAGGCTAGCACGTGCAGGGAGCTCTAACCAATTTCGCGTGGCTTAATGACGGTCTTAATACCGCTACTGCATGCAGACTATCCATGCACTGGTCAGACATGCTGACAATACTAGTATAGGCCTAGTAACGTTACATAAACAGATAAGGCCTTGAATATATACTCGACCAGCAGGTCCAGTGCCTGAGAATGTGTACTCGCCCGGTGCCAGGATTACTGGACTAGGTCGAGCGGTCGAGCGCTAGTGTCGCACACTGATATCATGTATATGGAGGGAATATAATTTTAATTTCCATTTTAATTTACACATACAACTGGATCACATAATTAGTCAAGATTGGTACTCCCTACATGTTACTGTACATACTTCATATCAGTGTCACATAACACACTTACATGCTACTCTTAGCTCGGCCTCTCGGCTCACTATTTTATTGTTGCTGTCCAGCGTTGCGGCGCATCGGTAATTGCCCTCGTCTGGCCTGTGTGATCGCGTGTGTTCAACTTCAGAGAAAAACAAGGAGCCATTGGTGAGCATATACCTGTAAACAGAAAGGTCGTAAAGTGTAGTACTATATGATGAACATGTACACGTGAAAAATAAATAATGTCACAAATATATTCATTGGGAAAGTTTCAAACAGTGAAACTTCGTATCGATTTGAGTGTAGTTTAGCTAGTGACATCTCCTTATTTCGCTGCCTAATTGAAATGAGTGAGATTATAAATTATGCAGTTGGAATAAGTAGATAATGCCATTGATCTTTAGCATCTTTAGTGTACAACAGACTGGAAGTTATCATAAATCAAGAGAGTTATCTGGTTATTTTATTCACGTACTGCAAGCACAAAACAAACTCATGATATATTATTGATCATGATCAAGACATAGACTGTCATGTAGACAACATTATGGCATTAGTTGCTGCTCATAATAATTGTTTCAATGCGATGACCAGATCATGTACAATATGTGGAATATATAGGCCTTACTGACCAGTATATTTAGTGTTTGGCATAAATCGATGGTCATTTTGTTTTGTTGAGTCACATAGTGATCATTTAAACGTAGACAGTTTTAAAGTTACAGACAACCATAATTTTTTTTTCATAATCATTATTCAATGTCTTTCAAAATATTTACAGAACTCACTTCATCTTTAGAATTGGTAGACCTATTCCAAGTAAAAATATAAATACAGTGTACATGTCACACATTTACATGACAACAGGCCCATATAAGTTAATAATAACATTAATAGTGACCATAAATTAGAGAGTCTGACAGGTATTAAGATTGACTAAATAACCACACGCAAACTTGTCAATACCATATTGGATTCGCCATGTTGATGATTTGATCCCTTTTGGTTGAATGATGTGATTGTGATGCATAATTACCTCCGTCAAAAAAATGTTTTTGGTCGTGTTGATTTGTCTGTCCTTCCGTCTGTCCGTCATACGTACAATGTAATTACCGGATTTGTATGAACTTTTACCAGAGTGTGTTTCGGGCCAAGGAACAAACTATTCAATTTTGGGTAAGATCCGGATTACGATCTGGATGCAGACTGAGCTGACGTTGGTTTAATATTGAGATATATCAACTTGACTATGCCTTTTCATCGATACAGGAAACGTTGAGTTAATGCTGGATTAATGTTTGCCACCGTTTTCCACGTTGGCCCAACATCAAATCCAAAATTGGCAGAAAGTCACATTCGTGAGGTTCGTTGGTAATCATAAAAAATTCTCGATCATATCAGCAACAGACACTTCAAGCCAGAAACCACGAAATGCTGGACCTACATGCAGTACTGATACGTTGGTTTCAGGCGGGGTAATCTTCCCAACATTGGAGCATCGCTGGGTCGACATGGTACATATGTATAACATGTTGATGTATTTACAGTGACACATGGTTGTAATCAGTCTATTTGCTTAGCATCACGGAAAACATTTAAAATGTTGCTAAAAGCATGAACAATTCGAAAAATGATTCAAATAATTTGTTTTATGTCTATGCTTATTTGATATGTGCAATTATACTTCGCGTACTTCGCATGTACACTGCACATTTCATTATACCATGTTAACATGTAGGCCTACTGCTGCACTGGCAAGTCCTTTAACCCTTTCACCACTGAAGCCCGTTTTTATGTGCTGAATGCTATGGCATTCAGCACATAAAAACGGGCTTCAGTGGTGAAAGGGTTAAGGTCCGACCATAATTGCAAGTACAGTAGGCCTACAGTACCGGTACTGGAACAAGTTAAGAACATCCGTCATGCTAGACACTAAGTGGTTAAGGACAGTTGGTGGATGTTTATATATATATAACATGTCCTATATATGCTTAGTCTGCTATCAAGCACAGGATATTGAGTATGGATGATCTTCTAACATCCCTGGTCATACCTACGTGAACATATTGTCTATTTTGCAAGTTACTATGAGCCTTACTATACCAACTTTAAAACTAGCGTTCCAACAGGAAACGTGGCAAACCGTAGTCTGAGCCAGTTAAGCCATCTCTACAGAGTCCTTGGTTCAGCCGATGCTGCGCAACGCTGTTGGAAAAGGATAGCGTGTCTCATTGCTGCTGGTTTGCCAGATATCTAGCTGTAGGCATTGTCAGTACAGTCCTAGTATACGGATCACTAGTTTGATCCCATTCACCAGAGGGGGCATCATCTCTCACGAAACCACAGCATATTCATGATGGCAGCTGAAGAGCTGCATGCCCCTATACTAGCTAGCTAACAAAATACTTTGACAGGCCGTTGCATCGATGTAGGGCCAACATCTCCGCCTTTGCTACAATACATATCCATGATAGCGGCACATTACTAATTAGAGCTCTGCTAATTGCTCACGAGCGGGGGTTATATAAATAGGCCTACACGAATCTGCTTGTTTGTTTCCTCAGATGTCTACATGTGCTGTGAGGGAACTCTCAAACTATGACAATAACTACAGGACGTAGTCAGTTGATTTTTTTATTTTATTTTAGTATTTTGACTGTAAACATGGTAAACACAAAAGAAGGCACAATTTGGTTGACTGGCAGACTGCCATAAAAGAATCAATTCAAATATTCATCATGTGTTGAACATGTTGAATACGTATTAGTACGGCATGGACCGCAGTGTGCATTTTACCAAGTATCCTTGATTTTACTGTGGTCAAAGACAAGGTGCATGTACGTTGATCATCATCAGGTAACACAATGATCCAATGTTCCCATAAGCTGATGCATGCTTTGTTTGAAATGTACATTTTCATCAAGTGCGTCTGGAGATGACAGGGTTAGTAGTACCACAGTGCAAAGCCAAAATTCGGTAACTGCTTACTCGAAAAGTGAGTAGCTACTGCCTTTTGGCTTTGCACGGTAGAGTAGTGCACATCTGCTTATACAGATGGCACGATGCATTGGACCAGTAATGCATAATTGTATTAAGCATTTGTGATTGGCAGTACATGTACATTGACTCTCGTGTTCAATGGGTTGAAGCAGCTGCGCGGTACTCATGGTACTGATACCAGATTGCCGGTATATTAAGTAACTCTCACTCTCATTCGTTAGTAATGGGTACTGATTTTAGCATTCCCTGAGAAATTATTCAGCAAAAGCGCAACGTTGAACGAAAGCTAAATAAGCGTTACAGACGGTGGCCAACATGACACAGTGTTGTTTTCCTGCTTGGAAGCATGTAACAGGAGCAACTCACATGAGCAACTCACACAATTACGATCTTAATGTCGAGGAAAAAGTAGTAAAAACGTATATAGTATATGAGTTGTCTTATTATACACCTCTCATAGTATGAGTTCTCTTATTCTACGCCTCTCGTAGTATATGAGTCGTCCTATTATATGCTTCTCATAGTTTGAGTGGTCTCATTAAATACGTCTTATTATACGCCCCTGAGTCTCATAGTACTCATAGTACTGAGTCGTGTTATTATACGCCTCTAAGCTCACCTGTTGCTATCGTCGCTGAGATTGAGCTCGTCGTCGTTTCTGAGCCAGTTGAGTTGCGGGTTGAGATTTGCGGGGTGATTCACCTGACAGTCTAGCAGAGCAGGTCGCTCTCTTAGAGCCACCGTGTCCTCTGGCTCCACCAAGAAGTCAAACTGTGTGAACGTAGGCGTGCCCGAACCTATAACACAAGGAAAACATACCATCAAATTATGGAGTCAGAACTATAATCAAATTGTAAATACATACATGTATATAAAAAAACAATTGGAATTTAGGCGTCGTATCTGCCACAACACCAGGTACAATAAAACATGTTTAACCCTTTAAGCGCCGGTCCAGAATATGTTCTGTTTTTTATTACCACATTAAGTACCACATTTAGAACATGTTAAAGAATAAATGTAACTTTAAATCAGCAACATTTGAAAAATTTGACCTCCATTTTGTCAATTCTGAATAATTTTCACTCACTTGAAGTTGTGGATCGCATCAGCAAGACACAACTTTAAGTGGGTGAAAATTCAAATTGAATAATTTGGCGGCTAAAGAAAGGGTTAATGACATGTGGATACATCTAAAGAAAACACAACACGTTTATCCTGTGTCTGCTTATTGTTGGGGCAGCGTCGCAGACGGTGGCCAACATTAAAACAACGCAGTGTCAACGTCCCATGTTTGTTACTTACAAGCGTACAAACCAAAACAATGTGCATAACATCACAGCTGAACATTATAATTATAGATGTACATGTAGACAGAGTTTACATATATATGGTTGTATATTATAATAAAATTGTATTCTTTTTCAATTACTAAACATGCTATTACACCACAAAACAAACGTTTATTTTCAATGATCCACCCTAGCATTTGATAACCATGATTACGCTCGATTTTCACGAATAATGCAAGTACATGTGGACACATAAAACAAGCCTGGCAATTTAAAAATCCATACAATGATCATAATGATCATGATGCTAGTCATTATAATATAGAAGTATTCAGTAACATGTTGTGTGTACTCTGTGTACTATAGTATGGTTTAACCATGTTAACCGCCTGCTGTGCGTATCAAGTTAATTTTCAACATTTTCAAGGAATGGCGACTAACATGCAACACGTTACAAGAGTTGACAAGATTTGTTGTGAACATTTCTGTGTATATTACATTTGACATTATGTACCTTGTGTTGCATTCACTGGCACATGCTGAGAATGGAAGCAGTTTCAGCAATGCAAAATGTTTCCTCTGCCTATATAGCCTGCAGACCTCTATATTTAAAGCAATTCACCACTATTATAATATATATAGCATATAGCATAAGCTACTGCTAGTTACAGATCCGATGGTTTAGCAACGCCAGTATAAAAAGACCCGGGTTTCCCGTTATGTTTCTGTTTTGACTAGCAAACGAAATCTCGTGTGTATAGTAAAGCAACCTACATGTATCCACAGAACTATATTATTATTTCATGTCGTCCTGTTGATGTTACAGTACACATACATGTACATTGTCATATTCTCCGGATGGAACAACTACAGTTTTTTATGGCTTTAAACACTTAACCTGATACATGATATATTCTAAACACGTGCACAAATATTACAGCCCCACTACCTCTATTATATTCAGACATGCAATATATTATATTCAGAGATTTAATATGTTGGCTTGCAACTAGAGATAATATTTTCCACACAGTTTTCTGTCGTAGACTTTATAACACTGAGCAAACCAGGAATTTAATTCGTCGAGAGAGAAACCTACAGTATACAGTATACCAACATTGTATGGGACCATAAATCAGATAAATACATTGGAATTGTATGTAGTTCTGGTGAGACTTCATTAATATCTGCTACATATATCGTCTTGATATTAAAGGGTTATATACGCCACTTTATACGTAGTGTCAGATACGACCCTTTAGCCCTTTAACCGCCAAATTATTCAATCTTAATTTTCACCCACTTGAAGTTATGTCTCGCTGACGCGATCCACAACTTCAAATAGTGAAAATTATTCAGATTTGACAAAATGGAGGTTAAATATTTTCAAATATTGCTGATTGATGTCACATTTTATCTTTAACATGTTTAAAAGGTGGTACATTTTATCTTTAATAAGTTTAAAAGGTGGTACTTAATGTGTTAATAATAAATGAAAACTGGAATATATGCGGCACCGGCTGTTAAAGGGTTGATACCAAGGTGACGATGTGTGTCAAGTGATAGGATAACAAGCACACAACATATACATAAAAGACTCAGCAGGGGGAGCATAGTCCACTAGACGTGAGCATTTACAAGACAAACCAAATGACAAATCCGCTGTGGCAATACTTACTGTACATGTGGACAAGGTGGCTATGTCAGTGTGGGTACTACATACACATTCAGGTGTAGCATAATGCTGCTACTAAATTTATCAAGTATATGTGGGTAAAGCTTAAACTGTTCACCATTCTAGAAAACTGAGAAAAACAAGATGGCCTAAATTTCCGTAGTTTAAACTAGAAATGGCTGCCCAATATACAACGTACATTTGTCCTGTTGGTGTCAGATTGTGATGTCGGACGAGCTGACTGATTTATAAAGTATGGTATGACTGTGATTGTTATTATTGCATGGTACGGTCAATCTTCATCCATGTCTATGCAGGCATCAACCTATTCATAAATGTACGTTAACTATGCGAGTAATAATAAATAGACGACAGCAATACTCGTCTAACTCTTATCATGCTGCCCATTTTCACGGCTCATTAACGGATAGAGTGAGCATAACTGATGACACATGTCAAACACTGGTCAGCTAAAATTATATCATTCGACGAGGTTTACCATCATTTAAAAAGAGTACCATGTTTAACTACACCCACATTTGCGCTGAAATGCTAATTGTGAATGTCTCTACTTTCGATCGGGACCTTTACAAAAAAAAACTTCATTGTTTTTACTAATTCGGATTATTCCATATATATACATTTCGATATACATGCATAGGCCTATCTATTTGTTTCATAATATAATCAGGTCTTGGCCAAAGTGGGGTCTCTCATTTGCTTCACAAACAACACTTAAGTTGGATCAGCGGTTCAAGCTGGAGAATGCTCACAGGTAAAGTAAGACGCCCTCTTGGAAAAAAATGTTCCCGAAACGTTTCAAAACGTTGGTTATGGCTATTTCAACATGATGGGCAAAAAAAGATATATAAATATAAATATAAAAAATCGCTCCGCCCCTTCAATTCGACTAATCTCATAATCAGGCCCTTTTGGTTTATGGACTTGCTGAAAATCTAATCAGGTTTTGGCCACAGTTTATTTTTTTCATTTTGCTTCAGACATCTAGCAATTCGGTTCAGCGGTTCAGACTGAAGAGAGATCACAAGGAAGTAGGCGCCATCTTTGTAAAAAAGGCCGCGAATTAGTTCAGTGCTAAAATTTCATATTCAGAGAAATTCCCCAGGCCTACTTACAGCATACAGCAACTAAAGTATGAATAACAGATTCCACTGGGCTAGGGCTCCAGGGCACTGTGGCTGAAAGAAATTACGACAGAGGCGGCGTACGACCAACAAAAAACATAAATATGTCTCCACCCTATTGGTAGAGACATACAATCATGTAATAATGAAGTGCTTCGGCATGCAATTCAGAGTTGTATTTATTTATGTTAAAATAACATAAATACGTTTTTCGAGCACAATACAAAACATATGAAGCACACACTTGATCCCTTCTCATGGGCGAAGTCCGGTGAACGCATTACCCGGTGCATGCTTGAATTGAAAGTCAACCACTTTAAATGTAAATCACGTACAATGAAGCCTACAAGAGCGGAGGGAAAGTGAACAAGTCTCTAAATCTAATTTGTAATGCATGTACAAAATTACAACATGAATATTTTCGGAGCACTAATCATGCTCATGTTCCGTTTGAAAACGATGGCTTGACTCCATCAGGCTGTAATAAAATATGTCGCAATATGTAATGTTTGTTTTCTTGTAGATCATCCCCGTGATCATGGACGTAATTCAACCCTTGACTACAAAGGTTATGGAGATGAAGATCCCTGGTTGCCACAGCGTCAGTCAGCATCTGTCAGTTGCTGACAACTCACATCGCCTGGTGGCAGGCCAGCTGGGGTGGCAGCCAAAATAATATGCCCAACCAGACATGATTGACATGGCATCAGGCAGAGTCATACTGTAAAGCAAACTACAACATTATACCGGCATTGGTTCATCGTTCAATCATGAATGCTGGATAAAAGTGTCCATTTTTTCAACCAGAGGACGATAGGAATTTGGAAGATATGTTGTCCAATTAATCAAAAGACACTATGTATACGGTACCTTAAAAATATACAAAACAAATTGGTTGATAAAAACCGCACACATGTTTAGAAGGTAGTATTAGGTGAGTTATTCTCCACAGAAGTTCGTTCTAAGGAAAACATTCCAGAAAAGTCGTTCCCCCAGCATACCAAACACCATCTAGGCCATAGACACCTTCTCGTTGCTGGCCTTGGACCTGCTGAATATGCATGTAGTCGACAAATACGCCTGTCCGGATCAATCTAGCGCCTTCACCAAAACCCACATGATACGTACCGCCTGATTAAACCAATTTACACATCACTGAGCTTCCAAATAGGTATGTGGCGGGCGGTCGTCTCCGTTATTTCTCATCACCAGAGTCACCCAGTATTCTCAAGGCGATTGCTAAGGATCTTAGGAATCTGATTGGTGGAGGTGATTATCTCGACCAATCAGATGACCGAGATCTAGGTCACACGCTTCGGGAATACCGGCCCTGATCCCCAACTTGACTGCAGCTCGAAAAGTTATGTGCACCGTCTCAAAGTAGCCATTTTCTCTCGCCTCTCATCAGTGCTCACTACCAAAAGTGTCAATATCACCTGGATTTCATCAACATAATTTGGGAACCAACAAATATACTGGAAAAAGTGACAGACGGATCAATGGAAGTACCCATCAGCAAGTCTGTCCATATACGAGCTTTGACACTTACCGTTATAATTCATGATTTTATCATTTATATACTTTTAACATGTTGTATAGGCCCCATCTACAGGCACAAATGACCATATTTAGTTCACATAATATTTATTATTAATGACACGTTTAAACCGGGGCATGCAAAATACACAAAAAAATATAGCAATAATCATAATATTCAGATGTGCACGTGATAACTCTCAGACTACATAAAAACTGATAAATACTAAACTCACATTCAATATTCTAGTCATGGAATGTTTTTTTATAATAAAATCACTTTTCTATATAAAGGGTTTAAGACTATTAATACAATTTAGCTGTTAGTTGATTAACCCTTTAACCGCCAAATTATTCAATCTGAATTTTCACCCAAAAAATTACTAAGATTTGACAAAAGGAGGTCAACTGTTTTCAAATATTGCTGATTGATGTCATATTTAAAAGGAACACCCAGCACTATATGACACTTTATTAAAAGAATATAAAGACAGCATGACATCCGAAATGGAAACATTTGGTACAGTATAGCAGAAGATATGGACGTGGAAACGTTTAGGCCATATAATTAGATTTATAAATAAGGTACGATGTCCCTGTGTGTAAAAAAGTGACAGGAAATCCGCACTGGGTTGCTCCTTCAGCAAAAAGAACTTTGACGCATCACATGTTGACGTACATGTGGAGTCGTGCAGTACGCATCACGCTTCATTATCACGCGTATGCATGTGTATGTGGAGTGGTAGCTTGAGATCCTTGTCACTCAAAACATGCAGTTGATCTGCAGTGTATATTACTGTGCCATTTTATCAGGATGATTTTAAAAGTCATCTTGCATCTTGAGTAATATTTTTAATTGTACACTGATAGTGATACATGGCATACCGATTTTGTATGCAGGTAACGCACACGATCTTGAGACTAAATGTAGCAAAGTCGCACCCGACAGCTATCAATAAGCACGGAATAAATTATATACTGCAACATTGGCTGAAAAGGATCTGATAGCGTTGTTTCACAACTATGATAATTTAGGCATACATACATGTACATGTACGTCCAGAAGAACACGATCGACGATGTAACACCATATGCACAAAATAAAATCAACTTTAGACCGATATGGCAGATGTTAGACCAGCATAGAATCACCATTGGGTGCACGTAAAGCACCATAGAGGCGTCTATTGTTTGGTGATTAGACTTGCAGCTGCTGGACATATCACCCACATACGTTTTAATAAACATGCTTAACCTTTTCACTACCATACATGACGGAAATTTCCGTCGTCATTCGTCAATGAACGTAACCATAGAATGACACAAATTTTCGTCAAATATATACTACATTTATGTATTTTTCGTCATTTGAAGCTGGAAATTGCGTTAGCAATTCCAGCTTCAAATGACGAAAAATAGAACTCCTAAACCAGTATATCTGGATCCTGGCATGCACCCCGGCCTGGAAGTCAAAGGGTTAAGTGGTCATCCAGACCTCTTGACCTGCGTTCAACCTGATTGAGTGCCGGTCCGGGTTAGTGATGAACAACTACGTCCATTTGCTTAATGCAAATATGAACGTCCACTTTACCAGCTAGGCTACACAACGTGATTTGTACGCTATACATTTTACAAAAATACAAATCGGTGACCGACGCCTGAAAACGAGATGTTGAGACAATTGACGGAACAGTATTCAGCCAGTCCGCAGACGGTGTCGCAACATTAAACCAACATCGGGAAAGGAAGTAGAAGTTAATACATTATGTTAACTGTTATGCACATATCGTGAATTTTATTAAATACTGATTTCAGAAATGGGTCTGCTCTAGAAATCACTGGTAATTTAATTGTATTATTATCTTATTATTATCTTGTTATTTCAAAGGAAAACATATAAAGTAATAGCTTCAACTTTTACAGAGAATCTAAAACTCTGCTGGTGATATTTAGGAAATAAGAGAGATACGGCAAAATAATGTGTTATCACAGTGAGAGTAGTGCCTTACAATATCACTAGCAACATACCGGATACCATGTGATTTGATCATTCTAATTATCAATGCGGACACAGTGACACCGTTTGGCAAAACATTGTAATTGCTATAGGCCCTACGCAGAATTTCCCCTCTAAAACACATCATATAATTAGTGGTCTGGGTAGAGGTGATCCGTCAACATGATGGGAGATTCTCTACCACATCAATCAAAATAGTCAGGTGTACATGGTGTGGTCGGGTGTATCGTATAATACACGACTTTTAATGTAAAATCATGCACATTACGTACAGTCTAACCTGATCCGAATTATGTCTATGTATTAAAAAAACTTCAACCTTGTGTAAGTGAAAACAACATGGATATTAAAGAAGTTTCATAATTCAGTTGACTGATGAGCGATTTCAAGTGACACATGTCAAATTACTCCTATTGTTAGCCATTTTAGCTGTCATTTCTCATGTTTCTACTTGACGTGACTGCATATTTATTTATCAGTTTTATCACAATTGGATAAATCAAGTCAAGGTCACGTTGAAACTCAAAGACAAACTGCGTAGAAAAGTTATAGTATGTACCATGTGTACAGAATATAATGATTGAGAACACGTGGTCCACCATGTGTACAGAATATAATGATTGAGAACACGTGGTCCAATAGGTTGACACTCATTTATATCTGCTTTAATTTCATCATCATTTTCCACGCAGACATACCTAGGCTGATCCAGGGACCCAAAATGGCTGATAGACTCTAAAACCCCTAAAACCTATAGGCGAGGCGAATTCCTTTGATCTTTGACCTCAACCTATGACCTTTGGAAAATTTTGCCGGAGGGCGGAGGGGTTGCATGTTTGTACGGGATATGAATTCTATCTGTCAGACCATGTTGGATCAGTGGCCGAAACAAACGGCGGCGACATTACAACTTCGGAGCCAACAGGACGAGGGGTGACATCATTGGGCCCCACAAAAGAAGACTGATCTTAGAGATTCAAATAACCCTTGGAAATTATATTTTTCGCAAAATATAATAACAAAGGCTAATTATGCATGATAAGGAACATCATATCACTGTTTAATAACTGCTTTCTCACAAACTGTGACCACGTGTGTGGCCAGCATGTGTGAATGGTACTAATTGGCTGATGGTATTTATTTGTGCACCTTCCAGGAATAAACAGTAGTAGCGGCTGTGAGGAGATGAAGCGAGTTGATGACTGACATTAATCATTCCACCATATACAGAATGTCTGCCAAGACATACACCCGTGTTACTAATTATATTCACATCTCAAATTATTAAACCATGTCCAGCAATACTCAAAATCAACTTCTTACAAACTGCATAATTATACTAATAAATCACGGGTAATTATTTACTGAAGTGAGCTTAATTATATTGTAATTAGTATCCAATAGACACTGCTATAGTCGATTGTTAATTTAGCTAGAATAGAGGTGGAGGGATATAATAACAAGAGCACACTCGACAATAGCCCGCCGCCATTATTGAGCTTGAAGTCATTATTGCGGCCACAAGGTCAAATTATTGACGTAAAATGCGAAAAATGACAATAAATCAGCCATTTTAAAAATATTTTCAGCGATTATAGAAGTTTTCCAAAAACTGCTTATTAGTAACATGCATAACAAATTTGAAGAGGATACATGAACAACTTTTCAAGTTATCGCGCCCACAAGGTCAAATTATTGATGTAAAAGGCAAAAATCGCAATAAGTCGGCCATTTTGATTTTTTTTTAAAGCTATTATTGAAGTTGTCCG
This sequence comes from Flabesymbios commensalis, assembly GCA_964017125.1. Taxonomy (NCBI): domain Eukaryota; kingdom Metazoa; phylum Annelida; class Polychaeta; order Terebellida; family Flabelligeridae; genus Flabesymbios; species Flabesymbios commensalis. The sequence continues at coordinate 73,354,293 of OZ024902.1, forward strand.
AGAACTGGTCATTAGTAACATGCAAAACAAAACAAAATCCTTTGTATTAGCACTTGTGCTACTTGGAAATCCAAATAAATATTTTTATACCAAAACAATTTTGGGAAGGATACATGGAAAACTTTCAAGTTATTGCGCTCACAAATAAATGTTAACGCCGACGCCGACGACGCCGAACTTCAATTGCAATAGCCCACCTTTTTAATTAAAATTAAAAGGCGGGCTAAAAAAAGAATGCAGATATAGTAAATTAAATATTAGCATAATTATAGACGGTCATTGGATATAGACATGATCTATATAACACATCTGATAATCAAGAAAGTGCGAAATCACACTCAGAATTAAGTGTCTAAATATTATTAATAATTATTTCAGTGGAAAATGATCTGCCTTTTATCATAAAACGAGACTGCGAGACCATTTTATATCCATCAATGAATAACATAAATCAACGAATCTGGGAACTTAAGTTTAAAGCAGAGAGAATAGAACTCCTCTTGAAACAATAACATGCAAGTCCCTCTACATTGAAGCTACACAAGTTGCTGAATATTTCTTCCGGTAATTTACTCAGAAATTGTGCTGCTTCATATCTAAAATTATAAATAGTTTTAAATTCACCTGTAATTGAATGATTACATATATGTGTTTACTGGACGCTTTTCCACATCATAAAACTAATTATATTACATATATTTATTGTGTGTATAAATAAATTCGAGAAAGATATGTTCATTATATTGTATTAATCATGTATATATATCTCAGCTTTGGCACTGCATGTCTTGGCACTTTGGCACTGCATGTCTTTTTAAAGACATGCAGTGCCACAATCACCACCACTTAATTAAATTAAAATAGTTAGATTTAAAAAAAAAACGGTAATTTAAATCACTTGTTCATTTGGTTAGTTCTGATAATTAACAATGAGTTTTAATAAATTGACAACAGCCTTTTACACCATCTCCGACCAGAGAGGTACAACAATGGCGATGTCTCCTCTAACATCTAGCCAGCATTAATTATGCAGCACATATCAACTAAAAAACGATTAAAATGTTATGTACATCTATTTTATAAGATATAGTTAGGTTTTAAAAATCATGGCTAGGTGCTATACGAGTTTTATATTTAAACATGTTAAAAGGTTTACATTTAAAGGCTTGACTAATTTACGTTTGTTTTCGAAAGAACATTTTACGTTGAACATGTTTTCGACTTTAATTTTTCGAGTTTTTGCGCCCACAAAAAAAATTGTAGTAGGCATTTTGAATTTTGGTAGCATCTTTAAAAATTCACTTGCACATCCCCATGCTGCTAGGAATGTGATGTTAAAATTAAAAAAAATATATTGCACCTCTCAAAAAATTCAAATTGATCTGTGGCGGCCATTTTGAATTTTAGTAAAACCTTTAAAAGTCACCTGCACATCTCCATGTCATGGGGAATGTGAAAGTAAAATTTGAATAATTTCTGACTCTAAGTTTTAGAGTTTTTGTGCCCACAAAAAAAATTAGAGTTAACCTCTGGCGGCCATTTTAAATTTGTGCAGCATCTTTAAAAAATCGCTTGCACATCCCCATGTTGCTAGGATTGTCATGTTAAAATTTCAAAAAAAAAATGATCAGCAGTTTTTGAGTTTTTGCGCCCACGAGAAAACGTGATGCCAGACGCTGGACGCCAGACAGAATCCTGGCGCGACTAAAATGCCCCTTACTCTACGGGCGGGGGATAAAAATGATTACATTTGTCAAACACGAGACAGGTGAGACAGCGATAAAGGGCCCAGGGGTGACATGGCTGATGGGTAAGGCTCTCTTATCATGCTTATAAAATTATTTCACTATTATATAATTTTAATCATGTTAATATAATTTAACTTCGTGCAATTAATTGTCTCAAAGAGATACTGGAATAGAAGTGGTATTACACATGCATTGGCGCACGATGCTCATCGCTCAACTACATGTAGTAGTGTCGCGCCATCGTTTAGCGTGGGAATTATATTTGGTAGCAATTACACATCAATCATGATCATGTTACCTTTCAACAATCATTATCTCAGGGTTTCTTGGAGGAATTTGTGTTTTGAAGAAGAATAAATTTATATTAAACATAATTAATTACAAATACAGATACCGTGTATTAGAATTTACAGTTAGAAGTAGAGCGCTTACGCATGCGGATCGCGTGCGTCGGCAATTCAGCGACGGCGCAAGACCTTGTGAAACGAGTGATGTCCTCATCAATAATGTCACAACGTATCGATCCCTGTGTGAGGCCAGGGAGTGTAAGCTTACAGCGTGGAGGACAACTCACCTCACACCCACCTCTACCTGCCCTCATGATTCATACAATTACACATACGTGTGACAGTCTGACTAACACATTTCATGTATACATGTCATGTATGTATGGCTGGGATGTTAAAATAGATTGATAGGATTTCGCATGACTGGCTTGATATGACGGACCATGTTTGTCATGAGTTCCATACAATTTTGTCAAGTTTACGTCGATTGCCATCAGGCTTTCCCCAGAAAAAATAAAGCGGGGGGGATTTTTGAAAAGTGAGCTGTCGGTGTTGTGAAACATGTGTTGCCCGAAGCACGTGCGCATTAGCATTTTGTCAGCGCGGCGCTGGGATAAAACAGCGCGCCGCGGCGCCGCAGATACGCGCTTTGGGGAACGCCCTGGTCATAATCGCATACAGTTTTTTTATAGCAGCGAAATATCATTTATTAGTTTATGCATGTTAAAGATTTGTAAAACATATAATAATCTAATGATTTGATTTGAGTAGATTATCATTATAGTGAGTGAGAATAAGTATGAATAATTACATGTATATCTATATTTTGTAAATGACACGTGTATACATGATGTAGCTACTGTAACCATGGTAACTCCTTTCATTTAAAAAAATAAAAAAATAAAAAATGGAGATTTGTTTACTGCTCAATCATGTTCACACACTGCTTAATCTGTAAATAAAAAGCTTCAACGTGTTCAAAATGGGAAAATGTAGCCTACAACAGAAATGAAACTATAGCTCCAAAATCTATGCTAGGACTTTCAAGTTAAATGTTTCCGACATGACTCATATTGCCGTTTAGTAGTAAAAGTGCCATTAAAGGGTGTCTACGTATCTGGTATCTGGTAGACAACAGACAAAGCCTGCAGTGGAGCCAGCCTGTCGCACGGCGCACTGACTAACACCTGGACGTCCATGTTCTCACAATATCTTACATGTTGGCTCAACGTTGAACCAGCGTCTAGCGTTGGGGGATGCGTGATTCACTAAAAGCCTGCAGCATCACAACTGGCGTCTGCCATCTGCCATATGCAGAGACAGCCGTACATCCATGTGTATAAACACTGCAGTTCAACTAAGCTAACCTAAACACTTAGAATGTTTAAGTACAGTGATGTTTTCAAACACAAAATTGAAGATTTAGTAGAATTACACAAATATAATGAAATAGAAACATATCATATGAGATATGGCGCAATATAAATATATTGTGAACATTGTGAACATAATATTATATTAATATAAATCATAATGTAGCCTACCTCGAAACCATTGTTATAATATGTATAAGATCACACTAGAAAAATTAAAAATAAAATAATGTGGTTTCAGGCCACCTTTGTGCACATGTAAAAATACGATAAACTAAAATGAAGATGTATTTATACTATGCATCTATAGGACATGATTGTAGATTATTTCCATTAGTACTAGCCATCTTAGACTGGGACAGATTCACCAGTGTACATAGTGTATGATTTACCTGTATACATGCATCAAGGAAACAGAGTTGATCTATTTTAGGTTATTTGGTAAATCAAGAACTGTCCACTGTAAGACTCATATGATATCTAGTAAGTCTTTTGAATTATCTACACCACTGAAATGCAAAACGATGCCAGATAATATTTCAAGACAAACCTTTTATATTAAAATCAACGTTCACGAAAATCTTGATGACAATTTAAGTGAATATTACAGTTATCAACACAAAGGACCCTATGTAAACAAATGATATCATTAAGTGATAATTTAACGTAATCACTTACATGTACCGGTTATCAATGTAAGATAAATCACCAGTCTATTAACTGGAGAGTCACTTGAAACTACTCAGAAAAGCAGACCATACAATCATCATATTATATGCCGATGCTAGGGATACATTGCAGCCTAATACATATACATCCCCTTAAAACTGAGAGCCCCGAAAATCTAATAGCCACATTATTATTGTTAGCGAAAAGAGAAGAAAAGAAACTTTGTACACACCAAATTGAATTTTCAAATACCGTAAATAAAATATATGGACCTATATCCGGATAAGTAGTAATTCATAAGTACATGCTCTAGTAACCATTGTTTTTTGCTGCTATTTGGTTTTATGTACTGAACTTTGTTAATATTTGGTTTTATGTACTGGTGTAACCCTGTATGTAAACATATTGTAACATTTGTGAAGCAAATAAATTTGAGTTCACTTGATTATTACAATTATACACTATTTTTGACGTGATTGCACTTTTACTGACATACTGCTTATTCAACTGTCCAATATTAGTCTAGTGTTTATATTTCCAGATCTTCAGATGTACATCACATGTCATTCGGTTTGTATTAACCTAATCTGATGGTTGGAAATATCGAGGAAATCTATTGAGATTCATTGGAAATATAGTAGTAATCTAACTATACTCAAAGAGACAGCAGTCTCTTAACCCTTTAAACCCAGACGATGCATTAAAGCATCATTTTACATCCCAGAGAACAGACTTAATTTTCCCACAACTGACGGTAATATGGCAATTTTTTTTTAATTTTGCCCACTTCAACTCTTCATCCACTACAAGTCGAGAATTGCGACAGCAATTCGCGGCTTGTAGTGGATGAAGGTGACAATGGTAAATTCAGGCTTGAAAGGGCTTTTATCAGTGGCGGATCCAGAATGTGCAAGAGGAGGGGGCGTAAGCCATATTTTGGCTGAAAAAAGGGGTGTTAGCTTCACTTTTTTCCAAAAAAATGCATGAAAATGCAATATTTTCACCAAGAAGGGGGGGGGGCGTACGCCGGGTACGCCCTATACGCCCTATGCTGGATCCGCCACTGTTTATAATGTTAAAAAATTGTTTTTAAGTATTGCGTTTTACTTTTTGAATGTACATGATGTATACCCTAATATAGATGATTGTTAAAGTAAGTCACTAATAGTAAATAAATAATAATAATTGTCACTAGTACATGTTGTAAGAGAAGATAGGAAAGCAAAGTTTTTGTTTACTATAAACTATTTTTTTCGAGAAAAAACAGGATAACCGTTTAACAAGCAGACCTCCCACAACAGTATACATTGTATCAGCTACAGACAGAAATTCATTGAACCCGACAAAAACAAGTAACACAGTACGCACCAGGCCTGGTGCCAGCGACAAGCTCAACCCTAACGATAAGTTATCATGACAAAACCAGTAATAGACAAGAGAATGGTATGTAATGTCGCCGCTGTGGTGCGTGTGGCACTAACAAACAAGTTAAAACAACCCCGAAATGGCGTACAGCCAACCCAGACAACTCGACATGTTGGGCAAGCGCTGCTACTATACTGGACCAGCGTCACTGACCATCGCTTGACCAACGTCCGTGTGGCTGAGAAATCAATGTCCAGTGGTGTCCAGATGGCACTGGACATGACTTGTGGTTGTTGGCAGCAGATCGCCTCGGGATTTGGGATTACTGCTCGGCTCGGGTTCTGACCAGTGTCAGAGTCCCTCTTATACCCAACAAGTCAGGATCGGTGAAGCCCAACATGTACCAACGGCAACCATGTCTACAGATACTAGAGAGTGATATGAGAGAGAGGGAGATGTAGATAATATTTATATGAGCTTATGTGACTCATAGAGTGAGTGAATAGAAGCTACACTCACTATTTGTACTAATTTATCTTCTCAACATTATACATTATATATCATTTATCGATATTTAACCACAGATTAGTGTTGGTCATATAATAATTTCTGCCAGATTGTTTTCAACAATAATCTGGTATTATGTTTGCACCAAATTAAAATAATTAACCAATCAATGTTGAATTAAATAAAGCGATCTAACAGTAACTAAAGAGCCTAAACTTCGGTTCCAAATGCATTTAAAAGGCATTTTGTAGAAACCTCAGGCTGAAATACATTGCCCCTTTGCAAACCAGTTTAATCATGTTTAGTTTTAACTGTTCAAAGTATATTTTTTAATCATGTTGAATGGAGACATACAATGGAGTATGAAATAAGCTTGAACTTCCATCTTCAGCATGCACCAACCGAGGATATTTTTTTTTAGTTGGTATTTTTTACGTAATGCTATATACACAGATATAGTAAGCAATCAGCGTATGTATACGTAGTTGCCGTGCCACTATTTCAAAACAAAAATAACAATTTATTATAATCATGCGATCTTTCACTATTAATAGGAAAGGCTAGATCTATTATTAGGGATGATCATAATTTGGATAGTGAATTAGTGATTACAGTGAAATACCAATGATAACGTATGTGCAGAGCATGATAAAGTACTGAGGTTATCAAAAACAAAGTGGCACTAGTGGCAATTATAGCAGTTATCACAGTAGTGGGCCATTAAAAGAAGATAAGGCCTAATGGTTCAGAATGAATAGTACAATTTTCTTTTCTACATTTCTATGCCTATGTACAATTTATAAATGTAAGAACTGCTGCCACAGAAAAAAAAAACTCGTTTTGCTTGCTGCAAATAACAACAGTTACCCTAGTTTCTTTCATATATACTGATAACCTTCTTGCATTCTATTTTCTCAATAGCTCTAGATGGTCTCCTGTATGTATGTACCTTATACATGTTATACATGTATGTGTACTTATAATATAATGTTCCTATTGTACATACATGTATAAACATTATATGCAATGTGCACTTCTCGCTTTGCCTCTTATCATATGTGGTGATATTTATGTGGAGAGTATGTTATATTGCCCAAGGAGTAACACTGGGCAGCTATTCTGATAGAAACCAGCAATAAAAAGTCAAAACGTGGACTCAACGATGCACAATCCTTGCGCCTACGTTTTCATTTTGCTTGGAATCTCCACACTGCCACCAATTTATATAGTAAACATGTAAACGGCAAAATTGAGCTTATAATTCAGTGTAAGACCGAGAAATATAATCTGTTTTGTTTGATAAAAGTCGTCGAAATCAATGTCTTCAGCTTCCAACAAAAGAGATTAAAACAAATTTTCACTATTTATTTGACCCTAACTGAGTAACTGCTCAACAGGTCGCCAGAATAATCGATGGGGAAGTAGCTATATATAAAAGTATGTGTCACCATGTACAACGTCCACAAGCACAAGACGTGCTAATAACAGGTCGATTTCATACAGTCTGGATGAAGTAGACACCGAATAGTTCCATAGGAAGCACTCATCACTCAGTCACGTCCATTCCGCAGATCCATAAACAGGTATGTAAGGTATGAAAACATTACACAATAATAGTATGTGTGCATTAACAATCATGTGTTCTTGATCTCATAATGCGACGTTATTTCACGCGATATATTGTAGATATGGTAATATTCGCAGGGTAATATTATTCGCGAATTTCGCGAGGAGGACAAATTTAAGAAACTCGCAAAAAATATTATTATGAGCGCTACCTATCATCGAAATCGATAATTTGCGAGTTCTAGACTACGTAAAAAGTCCCAAAACCAAAAATTCGCGTCATCCATTGGTTCAGAGATTGGCCATTGTCTGGGATGACGGCCCAATGATGATACGACGTCCAGGATCTTGCGATTGCAATCAAGGTCGTGGAGTACGCCTAACCCTCCGACCGGTCATCATTTCGACCTGAAGAAATTGTCCGTGGCGCCTCGTCTAATATTCAATAGACCTCATCTCTTGTTGATACCATCGTGAAAAAGCGATCGTCCTTAATAAACGAGGTCAGAGCCGCGACAGAGAGCACTATCAAGATGTGGTTGGTCGTGTGGTACAGACAACACTTTCATTCCCAACACCTCATTTAGCATTAAATTGGAAATATCCACGGTACATGTACACATTATTGCTAAATTCTTGGAAAATCGACATGACTTTTCTTATTTTTATCAGTCACTAAATTAACTATAGTATATACTAAGTATTATTATCATGATTATAGTAATCTAGTTCGTTAAATTATACGCAGTCTGGAGTAGGCCTAATCGACAAGACAAGAAAACATGGCAATAATGAGGCGTAGTCATCATCTGACATCAGATAGAAAGATGACTAGTAGTATAACCAACAGCTTGAAAACATGTTTCAATCATACCTAAATAGTTGTTTTCGTAACCATGATAAATGTGCTGCACATCGAAAACATACAACTTGGTGCACACTATGAGTGTACATGGTGTATGACCTTCAACATGAAGCAGTATACACAATCTCATAAATATCCCTGGCTGTTCACAAGCTGGAAATTACCCCAGCCAGCTGAGCCTATGTAGTGTAGAGTCTGGCTGAGAGTTGACCAGCGGTGAGCATGTAATGGTGAGCATGCCGGTGGTTCATCTGTGCATGCACAGCAACGTCGCCACAAAACTTGATCCCGGGTCTGGACTCCTGGATTATCACCAGTTCAACAACATTATTGACCCTAATTTATCACCTTGGTCAAGGACTAATTTTCTCAGACCTGTGAAATAAAAGAAGCATTATTGTGAGCTGTGGAAAGAAAGGTTGACGTAATGGAGACTGGTCAACATTGCAGCCTGGAGTAATTTGCATGGTGTAGCGGTGCAGTTTTTCTACAGAATAACTAGGGGAAATGTTCCAAAATAAGTATATTATATTGGACCTTGTAGTTGTAGCAGCTTTTGGGTGGACAATAGTACCTCGACACATGTACCGCTACATAACTGCTACAATTGTTTCTGGGGCAAATTACTCCTGGCATGGTGTACCCAGGGAGGCGTATTAAGAGCAGCGTGATCCGTCTATCGCACAAAGGCAAACAACAGTAACTACTGTCTTACTTGAAAAGTGAGCAGATACTGTGTGATAGAGGTGATCGCCTTCGCAGGTCACAGCTGCCAAGTCATCATTGTTCCCTCCTGACCACTTTGTCGTTTGACATCCTCTCAAATCAACAACCTGTCAGATGTTATCTCCACGCCTATCATGCCTATAGATATATTCAAATATATACAGACAAGGCAACACGCCGTGACAAAAATAGAACACCTTCTTCATTATCAAGGCAGCATAGGCCTGATAGGGCCGACCTTTTGGTGACTTATAATATGATGGCCTTCCACTTCTCTCTGGTTAATCATGGTAATAAATCGTCTCAGCTATTTCTCTCTCTATATCATGCCTCCAAAACATAACCAATCATGGGGGCCTAACATCTCAAATAAACCAGTGAAGGGGTCAAAGGTGAAAGCTTCTTCTCTGGCAGATGCGCCGCCCAGAAAACACAAACTGCTGACACTGGCTCAACAATTTACTTAGAGTAGTCCTACCTCAATTCCCACAGTGACTCAGAATCTGCGGTAAATAGCCTGTATTTTCACCTTAACCGCTTGAATTTGCATTGTATAAAGGGGTGGCACAATGAGATGAACGCTGAGATTATACACATGATACATGGATGATTCCGAAAGAAACATGGAAAAGGGACAACCCTTCACCATGTTCACTGTACCAGATTACAAAAATATGTCGCACAAAACCTTATTTAAAATTCGTGTGGCTTAGGCCATACTCAGTATATGCACAAAGACAACAGAATCAGATGAGAAACGTGTTTTAACGCTGTTGACTGTTGCTTACGCAGAAATTTGGAAATTAACATTTATATATATTGTTGTTATATTACACATAGGCTGCCGGTATTTAAAGTGTACATTTGATTTTGTTAAAAATGGTTGAAATATCAATTCAAAACAAAAGCGTTGTCACTGACATCATTCCCATGATGGCCATCGACGGGCCATCTGATCGTCCAAACAGCCAAATACTTGAAATAGCACGAAAATGTAATTTTGTTCGCAAGAAAGGAATACAATTCAATGTATTAAAGCACATACCTAAGCATGCTAAGTGTAAATTGAAATACAGCCTACCCCTGGTCCCAAAAATATACATTTCAAAAGATGACAACTCAATAGCTTTCAACTATTACCCAATTAAACGACACAGTAATTCGCGCTGCATGAGCAGACAGTAATTAAAGCCATAGACCACTTTATGCACGTTTCTGGTTTTAGTTCTACCACTACAATCTGCCACTATCCACTACAAGCCACGAATTCATGGATGTGAAATGATGCTTTAATGCATCGTGAGGGCTTAAAGGGTTGAGTGTTAATCATGTTAATGGTTTGGCCATAGGTTCTAGTTAACTGAGTCAGGTGGACTGTATCGCACATCAACTGTATCTACACAACAGATGGTTTAGGCATTGGTTGATGTGTTGGCCATACGTCTGCTTAGCTAATATGTCGCTTGTTTGTGCCGTAACTGGCCTATTTGAGGGAGCCAGCCCACATAATTCACTTATTGGCGGCCAGTGGTCGGTCAATCATCAAAGGTTATCTGCCGACATGTAGCGGGTAGTGGATCGGTCAAAATCAAAACCGTATTTAGACCAAACAATATACATGTCTATGCAGCAAAAGTTCGCTATCAATCTCAAAGTGTGGTGATTTAAACCATTCCAATGTGACGTCGATAATGTGAGGCACAATAAAGTGTGAAAAAACACCACAGCGTGCATCCATGGTATGAGGTCGATAATGTGAGGAAGAGTAATTAATCAATGGCCAGAAGGTGACCTTGACAAAGTGGTGGGAATGAACCTGTCGGTGGGAAGAACAGGAGGCAATGACATATCGTATGATAAATAGTGGGCCAGCGTCACTGATGTTGGCGAGAGTCTATACAGTGCCCCACCTGGTGGTATCTGCAGACACTGGTCCAGATGCCAGCATCAGCAGCTTTTATCTTCCATCTTCAGTTCTCTTTCTAAGTACCCAGGGGAGATGTGGTAGACACGTCTAGGCAAGGACAGACCTGTGCAAAAATATGCATCCGAAACACAAGATACGCTGACTCATTCTGATTCATAACTATGGAGTTTTAAGGAATATTAAATTCAGTATAATGTACCTCTACCTCTGTTTAGAACGGTCAAAAAGGCTCATGTATGGCGCTATATCAAATGTTTTATATTATTATTATTATTATTATTATTATTATTATTATTATTAATATTATTAATAATATTATTATTATTATTATTATTATTTTGTATTAACAAAACTTATTGTAACAGCTAAAATGTGTGGAGTCAGTTGACAATATTTAAATAAGTCGTTGGCTAAAGTTGTCTGCAAACAGTTCTAATCTTCAGCTTGTTTGATGCGTAGCTGGAGAGCAGGAAAGAACATTGAGAGACTATTAAGGAGAGCAATGAACAAATATAATAGGCAGCGAGTCTCCAGGATGATATTACCATTGCTGAGGCAGTGGTGCTCTGCATATGGGGCTGTGTTTGCAGAAATGCCTCTTGAAACAATGTGCTCAGCTGAGGGCAATGACAGCCGATTTATCACTTTTGAAATTTAAAGCAACTTTCTATAAAATACTTAAGTACTATAAGTGGTAGTTCCTCGTCTGCCAACATTTTCCCATATACATATAGGCTGCCATGGTTTAATAACTATAATGAGTAACTGTATAATATCTAGATTGTAAACGAGTCATAGACATGAACAGATGATAGACAGAGCAAGAATAGCAAGGCAAAAGTATCCCTGAGGATTTAACATATGTTTGATGAGCAAACGATAAATCCACTTTGACGGTTTCTGGTCCCCGTCGGCTGCTGGTGATATTCGTCGTCGCTGTGCCAATGAAGCTTTCTATGTCTAGCACTTGAGACAGGCGGTTATCTGGTCAGTCTCAACCCGGACCCAGTGACTACGCTATATAATGAATGGGCCCGGCTAGCTCCAGTCTCCAGGTTACATTCGAGATGTTCCTCTAGCAATTCTACTGAATGCATTGCTTTCTTTACCATGTTTATCAGTTTGTCGATACAAAAAAAATATTTGCACCAGTTGGTCATTTATAAGAAAACGTTTTTTCTGCAGTACGAGTATACAGTCCAGTAATCAAGACTGGTAGTGTTCTTGTGGCACCAGTCTACTAAGAATGTCCTCGTACTATCAGGTACAATAAAATGATGATGAGCCACCCAACGGTCCCAATATGAATTATTTTGTCCAACTTGGGACATATCTTACACTAATTTCATTTTACCTAAATAAAGATTTAATGAAATCAAGTTCGGCATTTGATCATGTTCATATCTAGACAAAGACAGTTAAAGTGGTATTATACTTATTTCATCTTTTTATCAGAACACTGGAAGTTGTTTTGGGCCAAAGTACTTTTTTAGTGTGTCTTATGGTCCAGTGCTTCATAATGTTAGTCTCGAACCCTGTACATCATCAGCGGACACATGACTGACACAATGCCTTCCATGTTTATAGACAAAAAATAGCTCTTAAATATTTATGTGACTTAATCGAACCAACCAGCACAATCAGATCGGGTTTACGCTCTGAACAAAAATAAACACTCATTATTGTTCCGCGCACGACACGTGTATACATAAGACCTTTGCCAATCGTGCCTTCAATGTTATGTGGCCCAAGATCATGGAACTCTTTGCCAGAAGAACTCCGTTCGATGAGCAAAGTCTACAATCAGTCTAACATGTTTAAGTCACATCACATTTTATTTTGTTCAGCTTTTGACCAACACAGATATCAAATCATCAACAATATATATCATTATATAATATTATACTACATAGGTCGTGCTGCGTTAGAATAGGCCTATAAAAAACATCTGCAAGCTAGGCAGCAAGCATCTACATATATATCATATACACCGGAACACATATAAATCGGACGCGGTGGTTCATCAACTACCAACACCTTTATATCAGTATATTAAGTATCGACATCAGAACCGTTCGTCAACCGCGCTGGAAGCATAGCGAAAAGCTTCCCCCCATGAACTCAGGAAATATACAGTGACTGTATACTGATTATGTGATACATGGTATTAATATAGGTTGCGGTAATCAGGGTAATAACCTGATAACGATCAGGGTGTAGAGCATAGGCCTATTTGTGTCTCAAATTAAGTATTATCGTACTATGTACATCACTATGTACTATGTACATCACTATGTACTATCGTACTATGTACATCACACCCCGACTCACTTGATTCGTATGTTTTTTATGAATACTTTGTGAAGCGTCCCCTGATAACTTGCGGGTGGAATGCGGCGAGATAGACATGATAGAAGAGAATAATTAGTAATCTTTGATCATGTTGATAGTGGGACAATAGTGACCTGGTATCGGACCGCAACACAAAGCGGACCATCCCGGAATACAGACCATCTTTAGCCAGTCCCAAATTTTTCACCATTCACATAATGTATTCATATCAGATTCAGAAAGCGGACCGGGTCAACCCGCGATTCGGGACACGGACCACCCTTTTTCAATCCCAAATCATAAAAGGATACAAAAAACGGACCAGTGACTGGATTTACTAATGGGACTAGTTGTCGCTGGACTAATGGGACCAGCATCACAAGATCCACTGAAGGACCAGCACTGGCATAATTCATTAAGTGGACCTGGTTGAATCTAATAAAGTGACCAACTCTGTTTGAATCCACCAAGGGAACCAGCGTTGGCTGGATCCACTAAAAGGACCAGAGCTGGCTGGATCAACAAACGTGGCAAAAAATGAAATGAATCGGGCTTTAGGCCACCTTTGTGCACATATAGGCTAAACTGGGCCAGGAGAACCTCCTGAGGATGGTGAGATGATTGAGATGACACTGTCCTCCAGACACAGGATTCGAAATTCGAGCCCTGGCGGTCTGAGGCCGAGCACGCTACCTCTCGGTCACGGAGGTTCCCCACCATACTGACTTTCACACGTGGATGGGGAAGAGACATTTTTGTTTCTTTCAAACCGCCGAGACCGGGAACCGAACACGGAACTCTGGCGTGAAAGGCAGCGGTGCTAACCACTACCCTAGGGCCCCCGCCCTCCACAAACGTGGCAAGCGCTGGTTGGATTCACTAAGCTCAGACTGGATGACGTAAAGGATTAGCGCTGATGAGATAAATTATACAATGCTATTTCAACATTTAAACATTGTAATCCGTGCTAATTGCAATTATTAGTCTTTCTTTGTTAATACAGTTCAAAATAAATTATAGAGCGCGAACTTACGATTACATCTTAGTGTGGATGTTTATATGTTGCCAAGATAAAACAACACAATTTAAGTCAACTTCTTATAATTAATAATTTAATTTGTTAAATTGTGGAAGTTATATTAGCACTGTTCTAGCAATAATTAAGCTACTGGTCTATAGGAACCACAGGGTTAAACAAAGACGCTTAAATTGATTTTCGACCAGCTGACAAAAATAACATTTAGCGTGCAACAATCATTTAATTACACATGATATGTAAGGTATATGTGTGTTTATTACAGATAGGCCTAGCGTATCTATAGATAGATATTGAAATAGGAAACAGTTAATACAAACGATACAAATAAACAGATTGTTATATTTATAACATAATCATAATTCGGGAAGACATAAATCATAATTCGCTGGGCTGCTTTTTGTCATAAAAAATAGGCCTACTTGACCGTGTAAACATGGTGAAAAGCGACACTTATGGCCCATGCCGAAAAACTCGGGTGTCATGAAACTGAGAAGAATTTTTCGAGTGCCTATTACAACTATATAGGCTCTATTCAGCTGGCGAAATATACATAAATCGTATTAGAACTCATCTATTTTAAAATGGGGATCACTGCATGTCATCAGGGTATAATGATACATGATACAGGGGGGATCTGTTTATTCGGGATATATTCATGTAGATCTGGTTTATTTTTTCTGTACACGCTGATGAGAGGTGTCGGCAGCTGTCAGCACCCATCACTTCAACCAGATCCAGTCTGCTCCCCGTCCAGGCAGCAGCATCACCCACCAGGAGAAGCTCTCGTGCAATGGTAACAATCCAAATTAAAATGTAATATCAATGATTTTGCTTTCGGATCAAAAATTATTTTCCAAATCGGTTAAATATTTTTAAGATTTAAAAATAGTTCCGTTTTGTGTGGGTTTGACTTCGCCTGTATCAATATCGGCGAGCAAAAACATGGAGTCTAAAGCTGCGTTCATATGCATACGGGTTGCATACGGATACGGCCTACGGATACGGCATGCAGATGCGGCAATTGGACAGTGTTCACATGCACACCGCTAATTGCACACGGCTATATAAGCACGGCTTGTCCACAGTTTCATTCTCTTTCTCATTTGACCAGGACATGCAGCATGGCACCAACATCCTCGAAGCTATACAATTACATGTTGCAACAAGATGACCTTGTAGTAAAGATTCTATGTCTGTACAGACAGATAAAAAAGAAAAAGAAAGCTAATAATATGAATCCATGCGAAGATGGAGGATACATCCAATTCTTCTCAATAGGGAAGAGCAAGGTACATATCACAGGCTAGTGCAAGAATTGCAGCTGAATGCAGGGAAATTCCTACGAGGCATCTTGCTTGAAGATCTGTCACACGTGGTTTGGGATGTGTTCCCCAATTACATGGATTTGTCATGTCATGTTCCTCACACAGGAACCATCAGCAATAAATACTTGTTACTTGTTACTTGTCATCGTTTCTGACGTCATTTTCTGGATTTCCCTATCCGGCTTGGTATACGGAACGGCAAAAATCACTACATGGAGCGATCAAAATATGCCGTACCCGTGTACATGTGAACACCCTCATTGATAAGTATATGGAGAGATTTTTGCCGTATGCCGTATGCATGTGAACGCAGCTTACCCCGAAAATCGTGCTTACATGTAAAAATGTAATCAAGTGATAATGGGAATAAGTTCAGCTATAATATGTGACAACATGGGTCATCATGGTACATGTTATCATGACAGTGCATGTTTTACTAATTAATTCAAAATTCGACATTACAAAATAGATTTGATATTTTCGCAGTCCAAATACATTTGTAGGCCTAGCACAGTTGCGCTTGAAAAGTTGGCGATGAAAGGAACACCAGCAACGCATTCAAGAAACGTTTTTTAAAGTTAGGTGGACGTGGTGTAAGGCTCTATATTTCATTTAACAGTATAAGTTTGAAAATCATTTAAAAAATGTTCATATAAATTTTGTATTACAAAATTGGAATCTGCTATCAAACACAAATTACACATGAATGCAGTTAGCAATCAGCTTGTAAATTACACAATGCAGTTAGCAATTAGCTTGTAATATCGTTATCACTGGTTGTACAGTAAGTGTTGTAAATTATGTACCGGTATATATAGCGATTGGCTTATTATATTGTTATATAATATTATATGTTTGTGCATGACGTTCCAAAATATGCTCCAGTATATTTGTCAAGCAAGTACATGTACAGTGCAGTGTGGCTTATATCACAATCCGGAACTTGACAATAAAGATTGCATCCAGCTCCTAGTTGCTTTGACAAGATCAAATACATGTAGGTCTACCAAGGACGTCCTTGGGTCTACACTGCGATGAAAAAGTGAAATATCAGCAAGATATGAAATAACGGAAGTTATTTATTAACTCAGGATCAGTCAAAGTAATCAAGTATTTTAACCAAGGAATAAGACGACAGTAATGAATGAAAATAATTTTCTGTTTGAACTTACCACGAAATGATGTTTTTTTCTGAGTAGGCCCCTATGTCTTATATTTGAAAGATATAAATTATGGTGCTATAATGGCTACAAATAGGCCTACAAATATCTAGACAATTAACATGATTAACATGATTAAAGTGTAGATGCATAATGTCAAGTATAATAATATTATATCTACAAAAAAAGTAAGATCCAGGAAGGCAACACTGCGCATTAAGCATGTTAACCATTTCCCCGAGCTACAATCGTTTTTAAGCTGTTTTATTAGCTCTGTTATTGTGAGCGAAGTGAGTGTTTAACATGTTTAAAGATTTGGAAATGTTTGTTCTTAAATTAAACAAATATGAGTCATTTTCGCCCTGGCATTTGAAGTTGTAGATCGCGATAGTGAGACCAGGGCTCGAAATAAATGCTCAATAGGCTCCTTCAGACCGGTAAATACTGCCAAAAAATGTACAGGAATGACAAAATTTGTTATTCGCAATTACAATGAACTGGCAAATTTAAGGACATCCTAGGACAAAGGCCATTTCTAGGAATTATAGTTTTTACTCAAGAATGGCAGTTTCCTTGACTTGCCAGTACTGTGGATTCATTGGCAACCCTCAACGTTTAGTTCTACCCCCGGAGACACAACATCAAATATGTAAAAATAGAGATCTGATAACTTCGTGGGAAAATGGTTAAAAGTGTGATAACTGCATCATTTTTCCTATGCAATTATGAAACCTAGAAAGTTCAATTACTGAATACTAATGCTTCCAAAATACTACAATCATGATAATGAGATCCAAACGTGTACCGGGTACATACTAGTTTTGCACCCACAGTGGTCCAAACAAGCTACTTAACTCCCCCAGAGAGAACTGCAGATCAATTATAGATGCCGTTAGAACTAACACATTCAACATGTGTGTCTGCATGTGAGGGGTATACAAACAATGAAAAAAAGCACATGGTATGGATTGTCACTGGAGATGTCAGAGACATGGCCAAGCACAACTCACTGGAGATGTCAGAGACATGGCCAAGCACAACTCACTGGAGATGTCAGAGACATGGCCAAGCACAACTCACTGGAGATGTCAGAGACATGGCCAAGCACAACTCACTGGAGATGTCAGAGACATGGCCAAGCACAACTCATGGTATGGATTGTCACTGGAGATGTCAGAGACATGGCCAAGCACAACTCATGGTATGGATTGTCACTGGAGATGTCAGAGACATGGCCAAGCACAACTCATGGTATGGATTGTCACTGGAGATGTCAGAGACATGGCCTTGGAAGCACAACTCATGGTATGGATTGTCACTGGAGATGTCAGAGACATGGCCAAGCACAACTCTACGCATTTTACACAGATGTTAGTAGCGGTATGTTAATTTAAAACAAAAAAAAAACATGTCTTTTGCTGCTCATTTTTTAAAGTCATCTCTAGCACGATGTCATGATCCAATTATTTATAGAACTTTGAGGTGTAACAGTATGCAGCCTAAATGAAATGCAAACATTTTCACCTACAGATAACAAATTATTAAAAGTCTGGAAATTGTTCGGGGAACAGGAATCGCCTGCTTTTACAACGACATCAGCATCAGGTTTTTGGCGCCATAAAGTCATAGCTGTACAATACAGTGAGGTCAACAAAAGACCCAAAACAATGGCGCCGGAAGAGATTGTTGAACGGAATATATTGTTTATAATTCAGTGACATGTGAACAGATCTCCCCAGCATGTATGGGGTGGTAAGCGAAAGATAAGATGTCCTGCCTTATATATCTGTATGCAGGCATAGGCCTACTAGTGAGCTGAGTACCGGTATATCGTCCTCTTGGAATTAGAAGCACCTTTCAACTCCAAGGGGACGATATATCTTCCACGCCAATTATTAGATCTATAAAGGGCCTATAATGAATTTATAGAGCGTCCTATACCTGTATACTGTATGTGATGATACGTCGCACCTGTGATTTTCATTAAAACAGAACCTGTGATCAGACCTGGTTTTGTTGTGCTAGGCTCTAAGTCTAATCATCTAACCCTTTGAGTCCTGAATTCTACCTCGGCCTTTTTGACTCATTTGAAACTAGTATCAGGTAGGCTATTGTTGCCGCAATTGCCAGCAATACATAAATATATTATGTTTGCAATAAATAAGGTAGGCCTAGTGGAATAAACTTCTTGTAGAGTCTACGTAGGCCTACATGCCGGACTTTGATTCTTTAGTCTTCACGGTATACAGATAGATCAGCCTGGGAGGCCTACCTTTACACATCCATATCGTCTAACTCTTTGTTCTGGATATGACTGTACAGCGGCATGGCATAAGCCGGTGAGTGGGGTGAATACGTACTGGCAACTTGGCAGGTCTACCGGTAAACTGGCCATGTTCTTGGAACAAACTTAAGTGAACAAAAAATGCAGTAGGCCCCTAATTTTTATGATAAACTGTAGATCTGGTAATATTTGCGAGGTTTTATTTTTTTGCGAATTTTGCGAGGACGAGATCGCGAATTCAAGAATCTCGCGAAAGTTATTAGTCTATAATAGCGCTACCAAAGACAATTTTTTTATGAAGAATCGCGAATTTTTAACTTCGTGAAAAGTCTTAAAATCAGAAACACGCGAAAATTACCAGATCTACAGTATCATGAGTAGGCCCTATAGGCCTACTTGCATTTTTGCAGCAAAATAAATATTTTTTAAACAGTGTTCCAGATATAGCATCAGTAGGGTATAATACACAAAACATAACGTGGTATTATGCCGTTTTCTGGTCCTTTTCGTTATTATTCTATATTCGTGCTAGGCCCTACTATTTGTTACTATTCGCCGTTTCGGTGGACCGCTGATCATGTAGGCCTATGGAAATAATAAGAGATAAGAGAATAAAAGCAATAATAGCCTAAATCTCTTAAATTTCTAGTGGATAAGAGATATATCTCTTATTCCACAAGGTTGCACTACACGGTAGGCCTATTGTATCTTCATTAGCAGATAACTTTGTCGTATGAATAGCCACTCCGATACAACTAAACCAATGATGGTTTAACGTTTTCCCAGTCTGCCCAACATTAATCCAACATTGGTTCAATATACTTATAATTTTTATATAGGCCCTATCTTGTTTGTTGTGTGGACGAAGATTTGAATTTAGAAAATGGCAGTAGCCCCCGGGCTATTAGGCCCCGACATCTAGGCAATGTAATGTTCAGTTACTACACTGTGGTGTGGTTGTATATTGTACATACTATACTCACCTAAGACGGCCAACACAGCATGAAGGAACAGCCCGACCCCCAACACAGCAGCTTGTAACGTACAGCGGCAGCGTTGGCACACGGCCGCCGTCGACGGCCCGTTTTCATCGGCCATAATTCTTTCGTACGTTCACACAGCAAACAAAACACAATGCGGTATGATCGTGGTTATTCCATTGTTAAAATGATCAGGTTATATCCGAGCATGTGTTAAAAATCCATAGAATACTCCAATGTTTTGAACACATCGTCACGACACCATCGTGGAAACGCAGTCAGCACAGCTGCATCAAGCTTCTCTACTGGCCTATGACTGGGTGAGAACGAGGCCGGGGTCAGTGCCGCTCTATACTCAGCTGGTTCCCCCGCTAGTCGCTGGAGGCGCACCAGTCAGACAATATGTGCTCGCCCACCGCTATTGGAATGGTGCCAAAACCTTAGTCCCTCAATCCCTGTGCTCCCATCACACCAGCTGGTGGTGTTTATAGCATATATAAGCCTAAATATGTGTGATAATTCACATTCAAACTATAATTGTAGGCTACACTATCATAATCAGATTTTTATCATAATGCATGGCGCATATTTGAAAGGGTTGCAGAAACTAATAATGAAATTTAGCTTGAATGACTTCTTGGCTGAATCCCTGCAAACAAGACAGATATTGAGCCACTGCTGGCTCAATGTTGGGCCAGCGTCGCAGACAATTACGTCACTAGTCGAACGCCGAGTTGAGCAAAAACGTCTCTTTAAACTCACAATGAATGACCACTGTTCAGTCACTTTATATTCTGACGTTTTATGTATGCTCTGTATAATATAGACTGGATGAGATATATATATAAAATAGTGTTATGGGCCTGTATAATAGATGGACATATATTTGATATAATAATTATTATAGGCCTATAGGGGGGCCCCTACAGTGATAATAGCTATTCCCGAAACTAGAAATAATCTCTGTATTTTCTATGCTGAAATAGTTTTGTGAGGATAATTTCATGTTCGAATACAAGTGCATGCCCGTTTATACGGAGGTATACGGTATGATCATATTACCATGATTACACCCTACATCACTTAATACAGGACAATATTTCAATATAGCCTACTCTATAGATGAGGGATTCTATCATTTCAAGCACCAGCACTAACCGCACCTTGTAATATTTATTATTGAATATTTTTATTTCATTTCTTCACATAAATGTAATGAATGACCTTTATTTTACAGTATAGCAATATTAAAACTCAAAAAATTCTAACATAAATGTGATTTTTCAAAGAAATATTATGTAAATTGGGCCGATTTTAGCCAAAAAGCCTTGTCCCACAATCTAAATCTCACATAAACAGGTGATTTATACTATACTTCATGTGTTATATATTATATTTGTTTCTGATATAATGTTAGTATAAAACACTATCTCTAAGATTATTCACAAGTTTTTAAAAATAATTTTATTATTTCACCACTTTTTATGGAATTTATGTCTGTCCCACGTTGCAGCGACTCTCCGTAACGCTTATAGTTTTCAGGTAATTTCTATACTTTTTCTGACCAAAATATCACTTGTCTGGTGCAAAACAGTTGCGCGAGACCTTCATGGAGTGAATCGTGAAAAAAAGTATGATAAATGTGTTTTAGTTTAGAAATAATGTAAGGTTTGTGCAAGTATGTGGGTGGGTATTTTTATTCAACATCTCTCCATAATGCCACGTAATATACAGATAACGCGATTTTTTCCACATAAATACTGCAATTAAACTTGTAAGCACCCTACAACCTTCAAGCCTCCGACAACCTCATTTGAAAAAAAAGTAATCATACTATAGCATAATACATAGATGCTATGCACGATTTAGTAAAAAAAAACGTCTCTCCATAACGCGTATTTTCTGTCACCCCATAACAAAAATAAAATCGAAAAAAGGAAAAGAGAAAAAGTAGTCACAAATTACCCTTCTACTCCTTTAAAAATAGCTATAAACCTTTATGAATTTGATCAAACAAGTGACACTTGTTGAAATAGTAACTTTTATTTTTGTCTTTTAATTTGTGTTAGCATCGATATTTAGTATTTCTTTTTGTCACTCCGTAACAGAAATAATTGTCGTGATGGAGAGACAATGTTTGTTATTATTACTCACATTTTTTACATATTCAATTTGAATGTAATTTTAACTTTAAACTTTATTATATATTATATTATTAGCCTATCGATATTTCGCTCTATAAAAATATTACGCACAATAAGATTTAAGAAACATTTACCTCTTCTTGCTTCTTTTATGATGTTTTTAAACATAGGGCTATTTAGGCCTGAAATGGCGGATGTTTCTTTGTGGTTCAGGATGTTATTGTCAGTGTGTAGATGCCTTTAAATAAGTTATGTAGGGTGAAGAGGTACATTAATACATAAAGATAGGCCTACTATCGTCAGCAAAAACCGCAAACAGTTCGCCCGACGCTATTTCAAATTTGTGCTAACGTGATGGACAGCTCAGCATGGATCCAGTGCTGGGCTGACTTGTCAAATTCACACACAGGTTCTAATATAACAGAATGCTATTATCAGTTTGTAGAGTTAGGCCTATATCACACCAGACCGTGGCTTTGATGCTTGTGTGTCCATGTCACAGCTCATTATGTAACACAGGGGGCTGTTTGCTACACACCCGTAAAATGCGCACATCAAAGCTACTGTATGCACAGTCAATATCAGGACACATATTTCATTGTGATGAATGGGCCGACCTGTATTTTAGATATTTTATAAAGGGCCTACTTTATGTCTGTGCATAAGAATTAGATCATTTTAGTAGTGGAGCAGCGAAATAAACGCATGGAACACTTTAAGGAACGTCATTTTGTGAGACATGTGGTATATAGGCCTAATGATAGCCGTTGTGGACAAAGGGTCTAAGTGCCATCGTAGCTATGATACCCTTTGTGCCCAAGGTCACCCATCACAACAACAGATTGTAACTGAAGGTAGCTTTCTTATCAACTGTTTTCAATAATTTTAGTCGACTGTAGAGCAATTTAGAATGTTAGTATACGGTTTCGCAGATCACCATTATAATTCTTATGCTGCATTATATTGTCGCTGTGTGATAACAAATTATGTGTTCACCTCCTGATAGATCAGAATTGTATTAGGCCTACATCATTTATATTT
Source organism: Flabesymbios commensalis (assembly GCA_964017125.1). NCBI lineage: Eukaryota > Metazoa > Annelida > Polychaeta > Terebellida > Flabelligeridae > Flabesymbios > Flabesymbios commensalis. Next base: position 73,377,630 of record OZ024902.1, read on the forward strand.
ATATAGCTGGTTATGAACTCCCAACGTCCACTGACTGAGGGGACCAAGAAAACACGAAACTTTCACATGAGGTCGGTCTCTTTAAAAAACAGTCTGTTAAATGATGAAATAAGTAAAATGGAAATATTTAAAGCAATCGATTCTTAGATAAATGGAAAAGCAACTGGTAATGATGGAATAGTAGGAGAAATGCTTAAGATATCAAAATATGTTCTAATACTCTACTATTTGTATTGTTTAATAATATCCCTGTAATTGGTATTTATCCAAATTGATGGTGTGAAGCGATTTTATGTCCGCTACAAAAGAATGTTTCTTTGAATGAAGTTGTGAATTATAGAGGCATTTCATTATTACCAGTATTAAGTACAATTTTTACAAACATATTGAGCAACAGACTTGTTAACTGGGCTGTGTACCATAATTTACAAAAATAAGAACAAGCTGGTAATCACTCTGCAATTGATCAAATATTCAGCTTACAATATGTGTGTCAAACATACATATTCCAAAAAAGAAATGAAGATTTTCTTTTCATTGACGTCGCCATTGGCAATAGTTTTATTCACAATTAATTTGCCATAGCCTGGCTGTGTAGTCATATGCACATAGAAGGCTAATATTATACCATTCCAAATAAAAATATTTTATTTGGTTTGTAGACCTAAAGTCAAAGGAAATGACACTTCCTTTGTCATTTATTTATACCATATATTCTTAGAATGCAAATCATGGTAGAGCAAGTTGTTTTTGATCACGTGTCTGATAATAATGTCAATAATGTCCACATTTTAGGCCTACGTTTTTATAATAATATATAACCTACTATTTCTATTGCATTTCGGGTGAATTTTCAGGTGTCTGTTTCAGTAATATGAGGCAAGTAGTAGGGTCAGTACAGTTCAGTGCCTCTGTAGCTGCCCCAACTTTGAAGAAGCACCGACCCAACATATATACCCAACATCATATTTTTTTAATTTGTTTTAATCATGATATTTTGATGAACACATAATGATTATTGTATAGATATTTCATTACGAAATATAATTAATTTTGGTAGGGGTATTATATTTTCAACTCACAATAAAATGTAAAAACAATAATATATATGTAAAGTATCTATCTATGCTCTGTCGAATAAATCTTTCAAACGCCTTACCATATATTTTTAGTTTCAAATAGTACCTTTCCTAATAGTAGGGTCCAAAACCATGATTCCGTGACCAACCTTCTGCAAGTAACGTTTGACGGTTGTTTTAGGTAGCTTAAGGTATTTGGAAAAAAATAAGCTCCTACGCCTCTTTTAAAAAGGCGGGCGGAATTTTCTAGAGCGTAAAATCCAGAATGGCCGCCATCGGTCACGGTGAAAAGAAAAATTCACTTATTTCATCCACTGATCTCGCAGTGGAACACATTTTTGAATGCATTTATGTAGAAAATAAATTTATTGAGGTCATAGTAGTATTATTTACCTTATAATTGTAAAAATGTAAGATTTATACCCCCAAAATATGAAAACACGTCACCGAGGGGTGCAATCCGTTATAAACAGCTAATTTTTCATCTGGCTGAGGCAAAATTTCATATAACACCTCTTTTTATATATTTTTAGGGTGGGGAATCGATTTGTAGGGTTATTTTGAAAATTGTGTGCGTCCTTCATGTGAAAATCCAAGATGGCCGCCGTTCAGCATAAGAAAAAGCCCAAAATGATCAATTCATAGTGAATCAATTAAAAATGTTATGTGCTCTGCTATTTGAGGTTACAAAAAATAATACAAGTAAGCTGTAAAACATATATTTCAACGAAAACATCATCCGATATTCAGAAGAAAAAAACATATAGAAAAACAATAATTGACTCGAAATGATAAACATTATTAATAAAACCTAGTGAAACTATATATAACTACAATCATAATCTAAAAGATCTTGTGAAAATTCACACAAGACTACTAGGCACAGCTAAAAATACTATTATCACAATATTTAAAGGTATAGTTAACTGTTAAAATACGCAGGACATTGGTCCCCCAGAATGCAATAGTGCCCGTGGGTATACCATAATAATACTGTATGCATTTTATAATCAATATGGGGTTATTTTTAAAATTGCGTGCTTCCCTCATGTGAAAATCTAAGATGGCCACACAAAATGATCAATTCATAGTGAATCAATTAAAAATGTTATGTGCTCTGCTATTTGAGGTTACAAAAAAACAATAAAAGCAAATTATAAAAAATAAATTTCAACGAAAACATCATCTGTTATTCAGCAAAAATAACATAAAGAATAACAATAATTGACTCGAATTGATAAATATAATTAATAAAACCTAGTGAAATTATATAAAACTAAAAAGCACAATCTAAAATATCTTGTGAACATTCATATAAGACTAGTAGGCATAGCCAAAAAATACTATTATCATGATATTTAATACTGATTGCATATAAATATTCAAATGAACCAAAACTACAGATTTATCAATTAAACATGACAAAATATGCTTAAAGACAATACTTAAATACAAAAATATAGGTCTCCTCCTGATATGAACTGATAATGTCTAAAGTATTTATATAATTAAAAAAGTGAAGAAAATTGTCTTAGTAATGTCCCTAACATGTTACATACAAATTTTGACAACACCATAGTATCGCACGCTCACATTGGAAAAATCAGTAAGTTGAATTATTTTAAACATGTGTACAGTTTAGTTTTTATAGAAAACGTTACATGAATCAATGTCTCATGCAATAGCATCAAGTATTGCACAAGTATGATCTTTGTAACAACAATTGTCATCAGTCTGAGTCAGAATCTGATTTTAAAAAATCCGTCTCACACTCTGAATCAGAGCAGTCACCCATTTGTTCTTTGCTTGAGTGTGGTGGAAGTACTGCCGGAGATATAATTTGGTATAGCGTACTGGTCTGCAATGACCATTCATCATTTCTCATCCATGACCATGGTTTCTAAGTTCTGCATGGCGCTGATTTTAGGCTAAATAATTAGCATGCATAATATGTAAATTTAGGCTGTCATTACCCGGTGGGAGGCGCATTAGAGATAACTGGGACATTCCGAGACCCAGACGAGTGTGCCAGATGGAAGCTGCTCATAAACCGGAATGATAATAAGGTGGTGGACGTTTATAACCAAATTTATCTTTTATGCGTCGCTTAAAAAGGGATAAAGAATTTAAGTTTCAAAGACTATAAGCCAAACTGTGCCTAATAGATGAGGGAATTTGTTTTAAAGGGACATGCCCAGGTCTACAATCATAAAATCATAAAATCGGTGATTTTATTTTAGCTTATTAATATGACCATAAACATGTCCATAGACTAGAACTGCAAAAGTTTTTTTATTTTTTGTGCTGCGCACTTATCAGTTAGGCTAGCTATAGAAACGAAATTGCCGTAATTCTTATTTTTGACACGATTGTCAATAATTAGAAATAATGGGGTTTTTTCAATGCGAGAGTGGAATAATATGGTGTTGTCAAAATTTGCATGTAGCATGTTAGGAACATTCCTATGTCATGTTCTGAATTCGCATGCGTAGGTCACGTGTAGGCCTTCAATATACAGTATACAGGTTGAATGTTTGCATTCAGCTGGGTAATTCAACTTTACCACAAGACTATGGATACTGCTCCTATGGGACATTCACCCAACACTGTTTTAATGTTAGACCAACGTTTGCAACGCTGGCTCAACATCAGACTAACATTGGGTGAATGTACACTGTTTGCTGGAAAAGCCCTCATGTCAACACATGCGTGGGGGTCAGCTGTTTCGAGATCCCCGCATTAATACAGTCAGTTAGCTTTCAAACACAAGGCCCAGGAATTAATAACTCATAGATGTCGCTCAAGTATATGGACTTGCTATGATTTGGGAACTTCCTCCTAAGGCTGCGTTTGGTATTAAATGCATATAGTATTATTATGGTATACCCACGGGTATTATTGCAATCTGGGGGACCCATGTCCTGCGTATCTTAACAGCTGACTATACCTTTAAATATCATTATTGTATGAATGTTCACAAGATATCTTAGATTGTGATTTTAGTTTTATATAATTTCACTAGGAATTATTAATAATGTCTATCATTTCGAATCAATTATTGTTTTTCTTTGTGTAATTTTTCCGAATGTCAGATGATGTTTTCGTTGAAATATATGTTTTACAACTTACTTGTATTAATTTTTGTAACCTCAAATAGCAGAGCACTATGAATTGATCATTTTGGGCTTTTCCTTATAAATGCTGAACGGCGGCCATCTTGGATTTTCACATAAAGGAAGTAGGTGATTGTAAAAATAGCCCCACAAATCGATTCCCCACCCCCGAAAATATATAATAAGGAGGTGTTACGTGAAATTTTAGGTCAGCCAGATCAAAAGCTAGCTGTTTTTAACGGATTGCACCCCTCGGTGACGCGTTTTCCTATTTTGGGGGTATACATCTTACATTTTTACACTTATATGGTAAATAATACGACTATGAACTCAATAAATATATTTCCTACATCAATGCATTCAAAAATGTGTTCCACTGGGAGATCAGTGGATGAAATAGGTGAATTCTTTCTTTTCACCGTGTCCGATAGCTGTCATTTTGGATTTTACGCTCCAGAAAATTCCGCCCGCCTTTTTAAAAGAGGCGTAGGAGCTTATTTTTTTACAAATACTCTAAGCTACCTAAAACAACCGTCAAACGTTACTTGCAAAAGGTTGGTCACGGAATCATCGTTTTGGACCCTACTATAATACAAATGAACATGATATGTGCGCAATGGTAGTTTTTGTCCATAATCTTGCACAGTAAAATTTTTTGTGGCCGTAATATTCAAAGACGTATTATGTAATCAGGTAATACCCATTTATAAACATCAGAAATGTGACCTATCAACCTCTAGGTCTCATAGGGCGCCGCAGCTATTGAAATGTTTCGACCACTGAATTTATGTGATCTTGAATGATAGAAGAACACAATTGGGAGTCAAACGTATACATCTTCTACACGGAGACCGACATTTTCTATTACCTTCCGTTTTCGGGCAAAATCTATTATCTGATCATAAGGAGCTGCCGATGATGAATGACTACACTGTGGATTTTATCGATAGTTCTTTCGAGGAAAACACACATGTTGTGTTTGTCGGTCCATGAAAGTATTGCATTACCATTTATGCCTACCGCAGCTGGACGAAAGGTGTCCATTATTTGCTGAATGTCGATTTTCCCCAGAAATTATTCATGCTTTGATTAGCCACACACTTCTTATCTATCGTCCACGTGGACACATTTTGAATTCAATGGTAGCGTCTTCTTATATTTGACTACCCAGCTCATACATACTGTACACTATTCTGCTTTACAAAGTCTAAATGTAGTAGCTGCTTACTTTTTGGGCTTTGCAAGGTGATGTTGTTCTTTGTCTTAAAATACTAATCTAACGTGCCTCTCGTCTTGTACGGTGGAAACACATGCCAAGCGTGACTTATTAAAGCATCTGTCACATTTTATCCCAGTCGGTGTGCTGAGATTCTGACCCCCCACACTTACAACATTTCTACCAGAGCCACATATGTGCCATGTTTTCCAGAGTACGTGTTACAAGTAGGAACTATTATGTTCATACAAGCAAATACAATGTAGGCCCCTAGTAATTTGACCGATAATATTTCTTAAAGCACTCTTTGAACAGAATGTCATAGAGCAGCGACTGAATATTACTGAAGGTCGACTACGTGAGTGAAACGTTGTGCCAACGTCAGGGACACATTTTATGCTAGATGAGATGCGAGCACCGCGCCGTCATGTAGATGCAGCTCAAAGCAATGCATCTTGTCGTCTTCAATCGGAATCATTAAGATGGTTGCAGACT